>CM052282.1:7444462-8127530 GCA_028455765.1 Lasioglossum oenotherae | reverse complement strand
GATTCCCAAGTAGACTGCAGATCTTTATATAAAATAAAAATTGTCTGCATCGATTGCAAGAAATAGAAATCAAATTGAATGTTATTTCTTCCCTTAATGATTTTAATGGAGCAGAAATCATATGGACATCTTGAATTTTGAACATTTTTCAACAATTTTCAATTTCGTCTACTCAATTTTCCTATAAATGCATAAAGATCCGCAGTCTACTTATGAGTAAATTTTTTTCGTTCGCGAGCTTAATGCGATCAAAGTTTGGCTTGAACGAAATCCAGCGGGAGCCACACCCGCGAATGAGTTTGACAAGCTCATATTAAATTCTGTACGGTGCGAACAACGCAAATAACGGGATAGAGCGAGACCGGGTCTAGGAATATCGGTGAACATTTTCGCCCGTAGGTAAACTCGTGCTGCAGTTCAGAGAATCGAGCTGGGGGGATCCTTTTCAGTAGCGGTGCATTCCATCCCGTCGTTAACTTTTAACGTAAAAATTTCGCAATGGTTCGCGGCCGCGGTACTCGAACCATCGGAGTTACGCAACGGTAGCCCAGATCCGGCCGCTTGCAATTAGAAACTCCTCGTTATTAATCGGCGTTATCGGTTCATTAAGCCGCGGCTTGAAAATTTCGAGGTTCCCGACCGTTTCGTAACCGGGGAGCGGTGTTGCGACACCCGGAACCCCAATAAACTGGCTTGATACCACGCTTGATTGATCGTCGGCCGAGCAGCGTAGGAATTCCAGCCCGCTGAGCCAATGGAAACGGGAATGATCGCGATGCGAGCCGTGCTTTTCGCGAATCGACCAAAAAGCTGTTAGTCCAGTCAGTGAATGCTCATAAGGGGAGTGTATAGGGAAATGGAAGGAACACAATTTTTAACTTCGAGATTTTGTTTGGACTAATTAGGAGGTAAACATACTAAAAGTCCACACTTCCAGGAGGTGAGCAGGGTGCACGTAGAAGGTCCCCTTTTTCGGTTTTCGGCTTACATCTCGGAAACTATGTGTCCTAGCGATAAGACCATTCTATACAAAATTAAAGCTGACGAGATGTGCCACAAGATTGACTCGATTCATTTCTTCGATGTCTCGCATAGTTTCCGAGATATAAGCCGAAAACCGAAAAAGGGGACCTTCTACGTGCACCATACACTCCTAGAGGTGGGGACTTTTAGTAGTTCAACTCCTAACTATTGTGTTCCTTCCATTTCCCTCTACAACTTTTCATTGACTGGACTATGTACGGTAACGTCTCGATGTACATACGCGGTTCGTCCGGAAAGTATCCTTTTTCGGAGTCTACAGGCGAGAGCTTTTGCATCGCGAAACACGGGATTCCCAGGATTTCTCAGTTCCTTGGAAATTCCTCAGCTGAGCGTCGTACTCGCGTTGTTTTCCAAGAGGCACGCAACCCGGACGAATTAGTATTCTCCGGCCGGTGGGGACCTAGACCCAGTGTCGCTCGTGGAATTGCCTAATACACCGTGTCGTGTGGCAAGCAATGCGGACGAATTGGGTTAGAAAGTGGCCGAGAGCGATGGCGATACCGATGAAAACAGATAGGGAATCAGTTCTTTATTTTCATTTCATGTTGCTGCTATTTACACGCTAATCAATGCTCCAGCATCCCAAAATTCCAGCGCTAGGAGAAACGAATTTCAGCTTTCGATAATACGTTGTTTGAGTTATTTCTCAACGCAGTCGGATTGTGCAACCGTGTGTTTTCGATACGAGAACCACAGTTTACTAAATATCGATGCCAACAACGTTATATCGCCGCTCGGACGAGTATCACGAATGATTAGCCGGGTTATCGGCGCCACGATACATTTGAATACGATTTTGTGCTGCGCAGCCCATAAAGAACTAATTCTGTGGTCGTTAAGATCGATTGCGCCGGTGTGAACGATCGAAATCGTTAGGAAGAATCATCCGATGCGATGCTCGCCGCGACATGGCAGCGCGCGGCCCACTTCCGATCAGGTGTCGCGCGGCGAAAACCAAAATTCCTGGCCGCGTAACCGATTCGTAATGTCGAAGGAATCCGCTTGGAAAGGAGGACGAGCAAGAAGAGAAGAGGAAACGGCAAACGTCGACCGGAAGAGGACCGAACTCGGGGGAATCCGTGTCCATCCGAGAGGCTCGCGAAATCTCGCTGGACTCGAGGTTCGCTCTGTCTGACAATGAGCGCGTGCCGCGCGTGATTCACCTCGTCTCACGACGAATCAGAGGAGCCGGGCTCTATAAATAATACGCTGTCTGACTCACCGGTCGGCTAGCGCGCCGAAGGGCCTCTAAATTTGCAAGATTCGTCAATTATTTCACAAATTTGGGTAAAGTGTTCAAATATGAGCCACTTTTTGTTGACGTCATTTTTCGATTATTTCAGAATGCTCTTTTACGACCAAAAAATTACCAGTCGTAGATGCACCTCCTCCCTATAAGTTTCTGGGGTCAAGTTTGTTAAAAAATTAATACAGCTTTGGAAAAATACTTTTTCGTGGTGTGTCATTTGCAGGTTCCAGCGAGAGGAGTTTTTAAAATGGTACACCTTGAGTCCCTAAATTGACAAGTAGTGCCATATTCGGCAGCCACACCAATAATGTCAATAGCTATACCCATATTAGGGAACCCTTGGTAGTGCCATATTGGGAACTCCACGTGGACTGATAATACTAGCGACTGACAAAGAGAAAATGGATTTCAGCCCAAACCAACAGGTGGCAAACATTAATATAAATAAACTGAATCTACAGACATGTTCAAACATATTAAAATCACTTGCTTTCCTCGAGAAAGATACAATCAAAAATCTAACCATAAAAATATTCAGCACGTGGAGACACAACTGGCGGAGGATCGATACTAAAATGTATAGAATGGTGCGATTGCATTGCACACTGTTGGGTAAACATGGTAAACTTGGTGAGGAAACATGGTTTGAGGAATTTCACTGTAGAGTGCGTCTTCTCCTTTACAAGATATAAGGTAGTGCCATAATAGGGGACGAAGTCTATTCAAACGCTTGATACATGCAGCATTGGGCGAGATGCACCACTGGTAATACTGGACGATTTTTAACTATTTTTCGCGTGTCATTTACATCGTTTTAATCTATGCAAATAACCTCGTTTCGAGGAACACGTGTACTACATCGTTTACGTGTAACAGAAGCATAAAAACTTGTTACTGCTTCGAATGCCGGACGAGATATTTTTGTAAGTGGTAAGTACAAATGTTATTACGGTCTTATCGTATGGTTTTAACTATCAGTATCGACTTAAAACAAAACGTGGTGCATCCATCCCGAAGTTAGCCTACGATAAACTTTCAAAAATGATGAATTAATTTGAACCAACTTCGTGGTTCCGTGCAACCGCTTCGAAATGCAATCGAGTCGATGGTTTCTCGAGCCGCGGGTTTTCCTTTCAGGGGGATTCGATTTCTCGAGGTCCAGGAGATTACGGTCGTCACTGTAAAGGGTGAGGGGATTGGTCTTGACCCAAATATTCTAGGGGACCGATTTTTCCTCGCGGTTTCTATCCTCCGGTGCTGATACTCGAATCTAGTCAGCTGGGATTACGAGTGTGTCTTATGCAACGGTAAAAAGCTGGTAATTGGAGCTGCGTCAAATCGATAACGGCGAGCATGTAAACCGATCGGCTGGAAGAACGAGATATTCAAAACGGTTGTACGTTTGCAAATCGCATACACGCAATATTAGATTATAGGCACGCTCTGTACGCCACTGTAATCCATAAAGAACGAAATGTCCATGAAATGTCAATGAAAACCATTTATTTGAGAGGGAGGGTGAGTTTTCCCTTCGAATCGAGTGAATTGCTCTGATCCGGCGACTCTGAGTCGATGATCCATTTCGAAATTCCAAGGTGCACGGGGAGCGTTTCCTTTTCGACGAGTCCGTCTCCATTGATAGTCATCAACCGAAAACGAACGTACGGCAGGAGCGTGGTCGCGTTTCACCAAACGCAGTGCCGTGACGCGAGCACGCGGCACCTCGGCCTCGAACCACCGCCAAATTTGGCAGACTCGCAATTGGAATCGGCAACCTACTGACACACTAATCGGCGCATCGCGCTATGCCGTCCGACGACGCACTCGCACGCTCGTGCCGGAGTCCGTCCCTTGCACTGCAAGGAAGACCGGGGCTAGTTGACTAATTGAACATATTTAATTTTTACCAATGAGCCATTAGCATTTTGCTGATTTGTTGTGCACCGAAAGTTTGCACGTTGACTTAAATATTTCATTCTTCTTTTGATGATCTCGTTAAGGTGGAACTAATGCACCGGTGGCCTTAAATCTTTTTAATACTCCACTGTTTTAAATTGAACGTAACCATTTTTGTCATAAATGCATAAAATCCGCAATCTACCAATGAATCATTAGTATTTTGCTGATTTGTTGTGCGACAAAAGTTTGCACGTTGACTTAAAAATTTCATTCTTCTTTTGATAATCTCGTTAAGGTGAAACTAATACTGCTGGCCTTAAATATTTTTAATACGTCCACTGTTTTGAATTGTACACTTTATGCAAAATAAAAAATGTTTGCATTCATTGCAAGACACAGGAGCCAAATCAAAATTTCATTCTTCGTTTGATGATCTTGTTAAGGTGGAACTAATGCACTGGTCTTAAATCTTTTTAATACTCCACTGTTTTAGATTGTACGTACCCATTTTTGTCATAAATGCATAAAATCCGCAATCTGCCGATGAACCATTAACATTTTGCTGAGTTGTTGTGCACCAAAAGTTTGCATATTGACTTAAAAATTTCATTCTTTACAAAATTACAATTAGAATGGATTATGGTCTCTCCTACTCTCCTGGTCAAGACACAGGGTTTCAATTTTGCAGAAAATTTCTTTTCTGGATGCCCAATCGCGTATCTCCGGCGAAAACGCATAACACGGCGAATAAGCCTCGCCGTAATGTTTACTGCGTCCGCGAGTTTATAAACGTATCATCGTCAGTGTTTAAATATCCAGCACGTGGTAATAAACGCTTCATGGAAACAGACTTCGAATTGCTTTCAGCCGAGAAACCGTGGCCGAGTAAAAGCATCGGCTGTCGGCGAGTTCCCCGGACGGGAAGCTCGCCGGTGTCAACGTAATTACGACTTCGCGAAAAGCGATCCGGCCGACGGATGACGCACAGCGGGTGGAACGAGGGGAGATGGGTGTTTTTAACCGGTAAAGCGCGCAGAAACTGTAAAATTATTTCTGGGAAAATTCATTACATTGAATTTTGTAGACTTTTCGGCCAAATAGCTCAGTATGCGACGGTTAGGCTCGGATAGGCACTTTTCGTGACACACTTTCGTTCCGCGGTTTTCCCGCTTTATCAGCGCCGCGCGATAACCCTCGTCGGTCTATTTAGACAGAAAATAATTACCAAGTGTCGACGGGAATTGCGCGAGCCGATAAGACCGCGAAGAGGAAAATTTAATTTGCGATTTCTCGCGGCGATAGTATGGCGGCTATTTCGATAATAGTACTCCCTCTGTCCCATAATAATAGTAGCAAGTGAATATTTAAACGGGAATTATTCGTGAATGCAGCTGTAAGTCATGTCGCAGCGCAAAATTGCGGAGCATTCAATCAAAATCAATGTTTCATGACATCTATCATTTGTTTTAACACATCTTTCATTTTTAGGTTAACCTAATTGTTACGAATTATAACTATTTTTCTCATTTCATCCGCTGGTTGAAATCAATTGTTTCATTTCAGTTGAATATCAATCGATTGTAAAAGTTAGATGAAAAAGAAAACAAGTTATACTGAAAGCAATGAGGAACGATGGCTCCAATAATTTTATGCTGACGCATATAGGGAAAGCAAAGCTTCGCAGTTAACTACAAGTTTAAAATGCAGTAACAAAATTATTGAAAAATCCAGAAACTATTTGAACACTCAAAATAAAAACTAGAAGTAAAGAATAACGATGACTGAAAAAACTATGAGAAAATAACCGGACAAAAAAATTGTTCTTCTATGATATTCCTCCTTCGATACCATTTAAATTATACCATAAATATATTTTTTTTGTGCCATTAAAAATATAGGAGATATCTAGGTGGCCTGCTTCAGCTTAGACACCCTGTATAATATTATATTATATTATATTACTGAAATAATGTATTTAATGTGTACAATTACGATAATTCATAGTTTTTGCTGTTAATGAAGTGAAACATTTTTTCCATCAACAGCCAAAGCGTTACGAAAAGTTTTCGGAAATCAGATAAGATTACTGCTATCGTTAACCGCGCGGTGGAAAATATGTACTTCAAGACACACTCGGTATACAGAAACTGTCGAAGTCGAGCAATTCTTGTAAACGTTCGTGAGTTCCATGAAAGCAACAAGATTAGCCGACGGCGATGAGTTTTTCTCTTTCGTTTCTCGCAATTTAAATTGCTTTGGAAAAACCTAAGTATCCGCGCAATCGTTATTCGATCAGATTCAGAAGATAGTACTGTTTACTGACGGAAAAAGTCGATTTCTAAATTTTTCAGTATGTCATAAAATTTTTGTTGTCCGTCGTATAGTTAAAGAACTGAAGAACAAGTCTTTAATATTGTTTTTGCTATTTGTACACCGGTGAAGTAGTAAGCTTCATCGAAAGTCAAGAGATTTTAAGGCGCGCTTTGCGTTCTTAATCATTCCGAGGTGGTCGACAAATTTTGAAACCAGATTTGAAATCAGCGTGAAAAAATCTACGGGAAATGATGTGTCGCATGTTTAAAAAAAAACTTTTTCAGCGCGTGGTATTGGAAAAACCACAATTTTCGTGAAATTGTCCAAGTTTAACGAATTCTTTCAAGGTTAAAAAACGCTCGTACCACAATCTCCATAATCATCCCATATTCTGCAAAGTTTCAGCTTTCATTTGAAAAAAATTTCATCGCTCTATCTCATTTCTATCGAAAGTTCTTTGATTTTTACACAGATTTCGTCGGTTTGACCCGCGTCGGTGTTGTGCTATCTGTTTGTCCCGCGAAACCGTCGAATTCCCGGCTGAGCCGTGGACTCGAGTCAACCCTGCTTCGAACGACTGCCTCCTATCCCAATAAAATTGATTTCGAGTTCGATCAGAACTTAACTGGAACGAGTTAACGAGTTGCCGCGGTAACAAGGAAGACTTGGGAAGTAATAAGAGAAAAGATTATCGATGACCTGGCGGGCGAGGGGTTAAAAGGATTCAACGCGTCAGCTCGCCGGTGCTCTTTGCAATTCAATTGGTGTCGGGCGACCACGGTGCATGGCTTTTGTGTCTCGTCGACGACCGCGTGACTCCAACGCTGACTATACCCCATGGATCTTCAAAAATTGTCAGATTCGTTGGGCATATCCGCAAACGTGGCTACTATTAACCCTTTGCACTCGAACAATTTGAATTCCAAAATCAAGATATTTGTTTCATCTCATTTTTTCATCTCATTTTTGTACTATATAATCCTTTTTACATTGTGCACATCAAATTGAACCTGTTTTCTTATATAATAGTCGAGCTTCTTACAATTTATAGAATATAGACAAATTTAATAATGTTAAAACTGTTTCGAATAATGGTACGGCAATTTTTAGTGGCGCCCCAGACTCGCCAGGGTTAAAAGCGACAAACGTTGGCGAAGCACCTCTGGAAGTATTCCATGTGCCATTTAAACTGTGGTGTCCAAGATGGTCCGGAACCCACCCTATAAAAACTGTAGGTAAAATAACAAAAAAAAAGAAACGTTGACGAACAGAATGGATTAGAAAGTAATCTTGAAAAGAATGAATACCATTAACGAACAAATTGCCGCCAAATGTAAGAACTAGGTAACTTGAACTAGGTAACTTTGGACATTTTGAGTGATCTCCTTCATGTGAAAACTGGGTAACCTATCAAAGTGATCTACGACATCTAGTGAGCAGTGTTCAAAGTAGATGAAAAATAAATACAGACTTCTATTTATGTCATCAATGGGCAAGTCGACTTTTTAAAAATTCTTTTTAACCCAAAATGATGTTTTTTCATGTATCGTTCCGCTTAAAATGAAGAAATGTAAGCAGATATTGGCATTATGTTTAAAGTAACAGTCTCCCTACCGTAATCTTAAAACCTTCGAATACTGTCTCATCAATTTCTCGCGAAAATAAGGAATTGTAAGTTAGCTAGTTCGAAATTTAGAAAACATCACAGCTACGATTGTTAATAGATTCGCCGCCGACATGAATGCGATGGTTACACAATTTTCTTAGAAACAATTATTCAGGAAAAAACGTGATCCGTCGGATGAATCATTCCGTGACCAGATGGCGGTAGCGTGTAGGCAAACGTGATACGCAATGTCTCGAAGTTGACGCACCGAGGACGAGATTTCTAAGATTTCTACGGTGATTACGAGTATTTCTGGTTGGAAAGGTCGCTTTAAACGCGGACGAATTTTTGTTCGATCGCGTCCGCCGCCCTCCGGACAGACGAGATTTCTCCGTTTACCAACGCGCGGTAACGGTGAGCGGGTCAACGATCGGCCAACCGAAATCCCCCGTTCACCGAGCCTCGAAACTACTCTCGGACTCAAGTTTTCCAGCTTGTTGCCGTCTCGCAATCACTTTTGACGTCACCGTGCTCTCGGCAACGATAACAAAAACCACGCAGATCCAAACAAAAAGAGAAGACAAAGCCTGTCCGTGCACCTGCAATCGTTTCAAGGATCGCGGCGAACAATCCGCAACGGTGACCGGATGCGTGCGAACGTGTCGCGTCAACGATCCGGCAAATTAGAAGTCGTGCAACGAAAGTTTCGTCACCGAAATGCACGAGCAACTCCGCTCGTTGTCGCATTTAAATGTTTGCCGAAGTGCAAGCGGCGTTTCAGGCCTGAACATTGGCCGAGAGAGCTGATAGCACGGGGGGGGGGGGAATTGTGCGGCGATACGCGTGAAATCGCGGCGAGGAGGTGTACACCCGTTATCGCGGCTTAGCCAAATATACTTGTTTTCGAGGAGGAAGATAGCGCGGTTTGATTCTCGTCTCTTTGTCTTCTCGACAAGGTCTCGCTCCTCCTTGTCACCGATAATGACCGATGGAGAAGCGACAGATTCTGCCTCGTCACCGTCAACCATGATTTTTCGAACGCGAGATAGCTCACGAGGAATCGAAGCTTTCACGCTGGCTTCGCTAATTCCGTCAAGGATCTTGGCTGCGGTTTGTACACACGCTCCTAAAGAATTGGCTGGTTAACCCCTTCTAATAATATTGACTACGATCGGAGTCGCCAGATCAGGGGAATCGACTCGAATCGAGGGGAGAAACTTGCCCCCCCTCCTCCCTCTTTCTCTCTCGCTCTGCCAGTATAGGATTAGTCACGTGGCATTGTGACACAGGCATGAGAGTCTTAATCTGGCGAGTACGATCGCGATCGAAGATTCGAAATTGACGTTTTCAGAGGTACGAACTACCGCTAGAACTTCCATTATAAAGCTACGCAAATAAACTAGTACTTTGATTAGAATGCTACACAAATATATAGGGTTGGTTCGGTTTTTCCGAGTGGAATAAATCACAAATACCTTATTTGCCAACGCAATACTAATATATCCACTCCATATAGAAACAATTCGCACACAGCTATACCTATGAAGGCGGTAGACTCGTTTCCAGGATTGCAAGGGTGCGGTATTCGCGTCCTCATTTCTCGGTGATACAAAAATGGGGGTTTTTTCAGTAGTCGAAAACGCTAGATAAAAGATCGATCTAGGACGACATCGCCCTCAAAAGTCCTGTTTTTTCGTTTACGAGGCGTAATTTGCATTATTAGGAAGCATACGGTAGCTATGAGAACTGTGAGCTATGAGAATAGCTACCGTATGCTTCCGAATAATGCAAATTACGCCTCGTAAACGAAAAAACAGGACAAGAGTGGCAATAGTTCGATACCAAGAACGTGAAGTTTTTACATACCAGACTGAAAATACATCAGTTTAAAGTCCAACTTTGCAAAAACCAGGGCGGACTTAGCCCACTCCACCTTATCGCGAAATGATAAGGCGAATCCCGCATCCTTGCGATCCAGGAAAAAGGAGAGTACCCCCTTAAATCGAAGTTCCTTTCCTTGCTTCTCGATGGAAGCAGTACTCGAAGGCGCAGCCTTCATCGCCGAGTCTGCGCGAGTAGACGCGATATATCGTCGGGGGACTTTGTTTTTCAAGGAAAACGGTCATAAATCTGATTTCTCGTATGCTTTCGAAGAGGAAAAAACCGGCGATACGCAGTTCGCGGCGTGGTTTATCCGCTCGGCGGCGGTCGGCGTGTCGGTGGTTGAAAATGTCGACGCGTTCGAGGAATCCGAAAGTCGTTCGCGGTATCGCGAGAAACCGTCGCGCGACGCCGACCAAATTACTCGCGTCGTGGAGGAAACGAAGGCGTGGGGACGGGGGAAGGGACGACGGGGGCGGTTACGACGAAAACAAGATACGAACGACCGAACTTGAGAAATCACGGCCGAATTTAGACCTCAAGGCTGCGATTTTGTCGGCGAGGCCGGCGCGGAGCCGGGAAAAAGCGATCGGAGAATTTCACCAGGCCGGACTAATTCCACCGATAATCGTCCGGGACAACGAGCGAGCATTTTGAACGAGATCTGCCCGAGAGCAAGTTGCACGACGCTTTTCACAAAATGGCGTCCGCGGGCGTTCAGAGAGCCGAACCAAGATCGAGACTTTTTCCTCGGACTGGACGCCAGCGGTCCCGTGAAAATAGCGAGCAAACCGAAACACACCGATATAGAAAATATAAAATACGATCAGAACGATCGCGTCCGTCGCCGTTTCTCTCTCGGTGTTATCGGAGGCGGTGAGCGAGCAGAGAGGACGCGGCGACGGAGACAAAGAGCGAGCGAGCGAGCGAGAAAGCGAGTTGACGTACGTTCAACGGCTTTTGAAGTAGTCGCGATCGTGTGAGTGGCGGAGGGTTCGTGCGTGTGGGTCGAATCGATGTGAGCGCGTCCTTCGTATGCCCGTGCTTGTCGCTGTTTGCCAAGCCGAGCGTAATGTTGACGAGGAAGAAGGGGAGGACAGCGGAGAACGAGAGACGGACGGAGAACGAACGAACGAACGAACCAACGAGCGAGCGAGCGAGCGAGCGCAAGCAAGAGAAAGAAAAGCAAGAAAGAGAGAGAGCCGAAGAGCAACAGCAGGGAAAAGGATGAAGTTTTACGTACCGGTGTGTGTTCCACTTGGTTACAAAAGATCGTTTTCCGTCACGGAGCGACGTTAAAGTTATTTAATAAGAGCCGCGCGCTTTGTTCCTTCCAATCCGAACGACTCGATACATAATCGGGAGAGGGGAACATAAGTGAGCGTGCACTTTCACGTGCCGGCGTATAGCAATGAACGATATTAACTCCGCTCCGTTGCTATACGAGTCAAAAGTACCGAGCTCCGTGAAATTCGCTGCGAGGCGTACAAAGCGGGGCATTAAAATGCTCGACACCCGGTGCGACACCCGGGGGAGGGGGGGGAGGGGTTTATCGGCGAGCTAATTGATCGGCTACTCGTAATTCCTGCGTGATATCTGCATCGTAAGGCCCGAAGTTCACGATGCGTCGCGTCGGAGATGCGTACGCGAGAAAATATGGATTGCTGTACGTTTCAGTGCTGCAACCGATGTAAAATAATTGACGTGTGTCCACGAAGCGTAATCGTCGCTACATTCAGTCGTCATTATGATCAGCGTACGATGCCGCAATCGTCTACACGCGAAGCGTAGAGCAGACTTCACGTTATTTACGAAAAGCGAACAAAGATGTCGAGCGACGAGGAGAATGTGATTTTTTATAATTATATTCGACGGAGAAGAAGAAGAACAAGAAAATGCTGGGCGCACCGTTACATTCGCAATACATAATATTAACTGCAGAACATTTGTGGCTGCAAGAGAATTAGCAGAAGATGATGCTTTTCAAGCATTTTACAGAATGCGCAACGTTTCGTGAATGAAACAAAGCGTCCACGTCTCATACGCCATGCGTACGTGTACGCGTCTCTGACGCGACGCATCGTGGACATAGGGCCTTAGGAGCGCACGACTTCCTCGAGAGGTTGCGACACAAGAGATCGATATAATCAATCGGCGATAACGATTATTTGCGCGATCTTGCTCGGGCTGCGCGACCGCGGTTAAAAAAGCCGATCCGAGACAATGCTCGGTGCAGGTGTCTCGTTTGTTGACCCTGAACAGTTCGTGAAACGAACCGTCGATGTGTTGCCGAGCGTTGCGAACGCGAGTGCGTGTCCGTGCACGCGGGTCGCGCGGAACAGACGGAAGGGGAGAGAGAGCGAGATGGAAGAGTACGGGCGGAGAGGTACGTTGCCAAGGTAAAGAAAGTGAATTTCCGTTTTCTCGGCGTTCCCTAGAAGGCCTCGGCGAGCCGGAAGTAATTACGATCGGATTTCTCGTGGCGAAGACTCCGCTTTTGCCAGACGAACGAGAACTCCGTGGAGGAGCGGCGTATATACACACAGGCCGCCATCTATCACGGCTAACGACTGCCGGGAAGTTCGATGTATACCACGGTGTATCTCCGTATCATCTGTCTCTTCCAGGAGCGACCTTTCCTTTCTACCGGTAAAATCGAAGCTCGAGCACGAGAAAGGCAAAGCACACGCGGTCGCTCCGCTACCAGCAGGACTCCCTAAACCGACGAAACAATTTAGCCGTTATCAACTTCTCTCGAACCTGTCCCAATTCGGTGATCCAAATGTACGCGATAAGCAAATGCCAGCGAATGTTACCCAGGTGGAAATTGGTCAGCCCCCAACGAGAGAACTCGATGGAGCCGAACTGAAACGCGATCTGCCAAAGCGACATGTAACGGGGACAGGCCTCGCGGTGGCCTCTATCTCGAAAAATGGTGGCTGCGCAGCGAGCGCGAACCGACTTCCGACGTTCCCGGTGAAACGTTCGAGGCGAAACGGTTCACCGTGCGAACTCGGCGCAGGTTTCACGTTTTAATTACCGTGACCACGATGATCACAATCCCCCCGATCGTCTTCGCAGACGTGTTTCTGGGTTGAAAGTGAACGCGAGTGACGAAACGCAGCCCGAGAAATCGATGATAAAGCGAAAGCGAAAGCAAGATAGAGCAGGATAAGAGAGCACATTTCGAGGGGGGGGGGGGGGGGGGAAGAGAAAAAGACGGCCTCGAGTGGGAACCCGAGGCACACAGGCCTGGGCTGGCGCTCCAGAAGTTCTTGCCGAGGATTGCCGGTTGGTAACAATCGTTCCAACGCTGTTTCGAACGAATCCTTGGATGATCGTCGCGACGCAGATTCCCAAAAGTCAAACGAATCGAACCGAGTTTCTGCTCGATTTAGGCAACGCTGCCGTGACAAACAATTCCGACAACATCGAGAGAGGCCCCTCTCTTCTGTCGTTCTCCGTCCCCTCGGACGAGCCGGCTGCCTCTCTGCGTTCTTATTATTATCCGCGGCGCAACACGAACGTCTACGATTGCGCAACGTCTTTTATTAGCAGACTCGCGCCAGGGCGGTCGCGAAATCGTACCGATCGTTTCTTCGTTCGCGCGTTCCACCGTTCTCGACCCGAGCTATTCGGGCTCCGCAGAAACGCGGATACAATGCGTACGTTGTAAATTTAGCCGTCTCTCGAGCGGCCGGCGGCGGTGTCTAGGTCGCGATTAACTTTCGCGTCGGTCGCCTTCGGGAGATCTCCTCGAGGGCAACGCCGACGGTGTTACGTTTCCGATCGTTCCGTCGCCAGAAAACCATTCAAGCCGGTCGCCTTTCAGATTTCACCTTTCGGCGCTGGCCGACCGATCAATGGGGTCGCGTCCGGATGACGAAACGACCAGTGCAGAATGCCCGAGTTGCAAGTCGATTAACGTCGGCCAGGATCGTGTTGCTTCGTTTTGGTCAGCGCGACTGTAAAACGGAGTTCCAGTCGAGCGGAATGCTGCACCGGGTTGAGTAAAATTGTGCTACCAGGCCGTCGAGTGTCCTCGAAACTGCTGTTCCTCTCGCAAAGGGATGCGCGAACGTTCCTCGCGAGGTAACTGGTTCATCAGCGGATCGAAGCTTCCGAAGCGATCGATGGATCGCGGCCGGAGAGCCGGCGAGCGCGTGTCAATTGCACGCTAATGCCGGAAATCCCCTATGAGTCAGTGGGTCAGTCTACATATTTCCCGTCCGGTGTCGGTGTCGGTCTCGGAGGACGCTGGGGATTTTTCGCCGTACGGGTTCACCTTGAACGACGGCAAAAAGAAGTTGAAATCCTCGAGAGCCAGTGCTCGGAGGGCCTTGGCGCGGCGTCGCGTGTCCGCGCGCGTTCCTCCTCTCCACCGATACGAGTCTATCTCCTTCTCGTCCGGTGTGTGCGTGCGTGTGGCCCGTCGAGACGCGACACAAATATATGCGCATAAAACTCGAGATCCTGATCGTTGTATGTAGATCTTTTCGCCGCGGAGAGACCGCGGCGCGCCGTCCAGCCCGTTCCTAGCATCGTCGCGCGATGCGCCCGGTGGTCTGCCTGGGTCTCGATCTAATTACGAGGCCTGCGAACCCATTCGTGGCGTTTCGTAGGCGTGTTGCACCGGACGGACATATTCGGCCGAGCACGGCGCGTGTACCCGCGACGGTTATCTTGAATTACGGGCTCTCCGAGCGTCTATACTATGCGGAGAGGAGGCGTGCGCATCCGTTGGCGCCCGTGTGGCCCCCCATCGCCATTCTTGCGACCGGGGCAACGCTCCGCGCGCTTGCGCGTGTCCCACCATTTCTCTATGACGAGACGCGATCGCGATCGACTATACGTCATCTCTATGTCTCTCTCTCTCTCTCTTTCTCTTTCTCTTTCTCGACCTACCACAAACGATTTGCCACGAGCCTTTTTTCCGCTCCACTTTGCGTTATCTGGCCACGCGCGTGGTCCACTTTTCAGGTCTTTCTTTGTCCAAGCAAGCTCTCCTCGAGCCATTTCCTCGACGGTAGCCGCGGATACCGTCCTCGTTCTCGTCCTCCATCGATGACGAAGTGCGACCACGACGCGCACCGCGGAGCCAGTCCGCGAGTGGCTGATTCTACCGTCTCACGGTTCTCTTTATATACCCGCGAGACCCCGTCACGTGACGGCCACCTCCACTGCCGCCGCCGCCGCCGCCGGCAGCCGGTGGGCTCCTCTCGGACCACGATGAACGGTGTGCAACGGTGCACGCGTGCGTACTCGTACGTACGTGCACGTCGCGTACGTGCGCGCACACACACCGACGCACCACGGCCACCGAGAGGATGAGACGCTGTACGCAGCTAACGGCGCAGCTAACGACGTCCACGGCTAAGCGCATCGGGAGCAGCCACGAGGTTTCGCGGGCGCGTGCGCCCACAGCAACGCGCAGCGAGAGGAATCGTGCCGGGGAGAGCATGTTATGCGGTCACAATGCGACTTCGCCGGGGATGGTGGAAATCCGTAGCCACCGAGCCGGCCGAATTGGTAAACCCGAGCCAGAAAAAGACGAGCCGCGGTGTATATGTAGATGTTTTATCGCGATATCACGCGTTCGTTCCCTCGCGCGCTCTGTTAACGGCCCCCGTTCTCAATCACCGTGATCTCGTGTGCGCAACCCGCCCCGCACGCCGCGCCGGTCGATAAGTAGGAAAAATGGGGCAGAAATAAACAAGATACGTTATTCTAGAAATTGAAAATTCTGTCGTATACGAAGAGCGCGGAGGTGGTCTCGGGCAACCGGGCATGAGACCGCGTGTAAAAATAAGTCGTACGGAAGGATACCTCGTCGCGCTCTCTCAACGATCGCTTTGTACGCCGATCACTGAAAATATCTGCGGAAATAATACGATGCACGGTGAGGTATTTGACCGAAAAACCGGGAAAAAATATTGTTGCGTTATCTATGGGCATAAAATCACAAAAAAGTAGGTCGTTGGATTCGTCTTGACATCAGCTATAACGTTATGAAATCAGAAATGTATTTTAACGTTAAAAAAATCGAAATGATTTTTAGTTTTCGTTTAAAAAATTTTTTTTCGATATTTTGTATATAGAAGTTCGTACATGTTTAAATGGAAAATTGGAAAAAAATATTGTGGCATTATTTATGGGCTCAAGATCACAAAAAAGTAGGTTGTTGGATTCGTCTTGACATCAGCAATAACATTATGAAATCAAAAATATATTTTAACGTTTAAAAAATCGAAATGATTTTTATTTTTTAGATAAAAATATTGTTTTCGATATTTTATATACATATAGAAATCTGTACGTGTTTAAATGCTGTTCAACTTTTATTCGAAACATTATTCACGTGTGTACAAATAGTACAAACAATATTGAAGACTTATTCTTCAGACCTGTAACTATACGACGGTGAACAAAAATTTTATGACATACTAAAAAATTGAGAAATCGACTTTTCTCCGGTTTTTCGGCCAAATACCCCACTGTGCGATATCGTGGTCGTGTACTATTTCGCACAGTTAACGTGATCCGGCAATTCAAAACTGATTCGCGGAGATCTCGGAGCGAATTCCGGAGCGAGCCCATGGACGATCTAATTTTACAAACGTGAATGCACATTAAAGCGCGCGTTACGTGACACCGGTGATCGTTAAACGGCCGATTCACGGTTTACTTTTGCGTCAATATTTGCAACGCGTCCGGGAATCGACGTAGGTCCGTAATCCTGTACCGCTTGTTCTTTTCTTCGCGCCGAAGACGATAATGCCCACGGCAAACTCGAGACGCGTCTCCGAGTAATTTGCATTATTCGGCAGTACAGTAAATCATCTATATCACGCAACAATTTAAAATTTAAAAATTTTCCTATCTTTAATCGTCTTTATTTTTAACTACTTTTTTATGGAACTTTCACCAACATATTCGTGGCATTTTTCTAATGAAAAATGATACACGATATAATTTCAACTGTATTTAGTGGTTTAATTGACGATGATCGTTTCGGGCGCAAGGAAGGACAGCGTATGGAAAAGAAAGAGACGAGGACAGTCGCCGTCGCCGGCACAGCTATGAAAACAGCTACATGCGCAATTATATGCTTCCGAATAATGCGAATTATGCCTCGTAAACGAAAAAATAGGACTTTTGAGGGAGTTAGCGCCCTAGATCAACTTTTATCCAGCGTTTTTGACTACTGAAAAACGCCGTGTTTATCGAGAAATGCGAAGACGAATCGCGCACCCTTGCAATCCTGGAAAAAGGAGTCTACCCCCTAAGTGGAAGCGCATCCAAGGGGAAACGAGGAGTCCCCAAATCGAAGACTAAACTTCGGCCAGTTTCCGAGGATCCGAACAAGCTCGAGTGTTCCGGAAATGTTCGGACGCGAACCGGATCCCACGAATTGTTGCGTCCTCCTCGAGACGAACGGTCCGAAGCTAAAATTAGAGACTCGCCGGCTTTCTCTCGGACGCGTCTCGATTGAAAAGTAGAAATTAAACAAGTTTTGTACGGCGTATTTAAATGCGCGCCGAGAAAAAGCTTCGGCGAAGCCGGAAGAAACGCGTCGTCTCCGTTTAAACATTCAAGTTTCGCAATGCTGAAATCGGAGTCGACGTTTTTCTTGTAATTTCTCGCGGCCAATTTGAACTTTCTCCGGCGACCGAACAATGGAGTCTCGGGTAAAACGTATCGGTCGAAGCTCGCCGCGGTTGGCAAGACCGAAAGCCTACCGCGAGCGCGAGTCGTTCGGAAAGGATCACGAGAAACGGTAAAAAGAGCGAAAAAAGTTACGCGAAGAAGGAGGAAGATGATGGAGAGGAAGAAGTGGGTTCGGGTTACGCTGTAAACGACCTTAAAGGCGGGTCGAGGAGGCGCAGGCCGTTGCGATAGTAACCTACATAGCGCCGGCAGGCACACCGGACTGCTTAGGCTTGTTAACAACGAGAGGATAACGTTGAAGACGTCGAGTCGAGTTACGGTTATGAATCCACCAAGCTCTGATTCTCACATCCACGCGTCAGCGGTGTGCGCCGACCATTCGCAGTCGCTAGAACTGTCATTGACGCTGGCGATGCACCGGCGACGACGCGCGCTGTCGTTTCGGATTCGATCGTGTAGATTCTTTCGAAATTTCTTTCGATTTTGGCAGTTTCGGCAAGTCTGGCTATTTTCGGCAATTTTTTCACGTCCTTAAAAGCGCGCTGGTTGCGTATGCCAATGAATAATTCAGTGTTTCGAGAACGAAATGGTAATGGCGTACGGGCTAGATACCTTCGCAGCCTCGATTCGAAAAAATGGCGTAACGTTCCAGAAAGCAGTCAAAAATATATGGCTCAGAATCAGCGCGTTATAACTAGTTGGGGCCTTGGGCAAAGTAGAATTTCGGGGCCCCTAACCCCAACTAGATAACTTTTAAAACGTAGAATTTGGTTCTCGGATTTTGGTTGGTGTTCGGGCCCCCTTTTAACTCGCCACTGCTCAGAATATTCGCTCGAAACGAACAACCCGTGCCGCTATTGCGGAATACGGATGCAACAGCTGAAACAATTTCGAAACGATAATACCACATTTGCGGCGCGAAATACCGCCGACGTCAGGTGCGATAAATCTCCGATGCGCGAGTGCTCTGTAAACTGAATCGCGCGGACCTTTCCGCGGCGAAAACAAAAATTTCAATGTGTCAACACATCGGCGAATCGGCTCGAGATTGGCGAATATGCATGTCGTGCGTGCATTCCAAACGCGACTGTGCAACCAGCTGGACACCGGAGCACACGGACCAGCGATGGGTTCGGCAATAGTTTATTTGACAATTTGTTACCGATGATTCGTCCGATGTAGCAACGTACCCACTAGTGGAGAGAACTACATTTATCGAGAAGTGGTTTATGTAACGATTAATGGCGCGTTACCCTATGGGCAACTTTGGCAAATGTCCGGGGCCCCAAGCAAAAGGGGGCCCCGAACGCGAACCAAGATCCAAGATCCGAAATTCTACGTTTTTCTCGTAAAGTTATTTAGTTGGGGTTAGGGGCCCCATCTAGTTCCCTCGAGAAATAATCCTTATTCTTCTTTATAACTTGAAATTTATTCAGTAAATCGCGCTTTACAGAAGGTATAAGTCCTTACGAATTAACTGACGGTCCGGGAGTGAATCCCGCTCAATGAGAGGATTCCTTGATTCATTACAAGGACCTTTGGTCTACTCTAAAATGTGTCACCGGACATGTAACTCTGCCGTTCCTGTTGCAGCCAAACATTTGACTCAGCTTTGGGCAAAAGGCCGAAGATAAGGTTGGTTCGGAATCTTATCGGGAAGGATGATGCGGCATAACAGAGCAAGGATCGGTTCCTCTATAGAATCGTCACGGGAGACGGAAAGTGGTGTCTCTATGTCAATGTGAAGAAGAAGAAGGAGTGAGTGGCCCATGGGAGAAAGGCCAAAGCCTAGAGTCAAGCAAGACCTCCATCCCAAGAAGAGTATGATTTGCGTTTGCTGGGATTGGGAGGGTATAGTGCACTGGGAAATGCTAGAAAACAACAAGACGGTCGACAAGAACCTGTATCTAGCTCAGTTGCAACGGGTAAACGAGGCTATCCTGCAGAAAAGACACGGTAGAAAAATGGACAAATCATCTTGCTTCACGACAACGTGCGACCTCACACTGCAAACATCGTCAAAACCGCCCTCCGAGAACTCGATTGGGAGGTTCTTCCGCACCCACCGTACTCTCCGGATCTTGCGGCAATCGACTATGTATCACCTTTACCGATCGCTATCAAACCAAATTAGAGGAGTTACTTTCGACAACAATGAAGATCTCAGAAACTGGTTCGACAACTTCTTTCAGTCCAGGCCCGGCAATTCTTCGCAAAACGCATCAAGAAACTGGTCGAGAGACGGGAGGAGATCATAAACATCGGCGGAAAAATACATAATTGTTGTAACATTCAATAAAAAGGATTAATAAAAGAAAACCCACGAACTTATGTTACAACCCAATACACAGCTCTGTTCGTCGTTCGCTCGAGGCACAGATAAATAATATTGTTTATTGTCGGAAGATTAAACGCGACAGAAAGAGACATTGCAGAAAGGCGGCGCAGCTGCTGGCGATCAGGGAAATCGCGTGACCCCGTGCAAAGTACGCGTTTCCGATTATTATCGGAGCACTCTCTCTCTACACCGCGGCGATGCTTCTCGTCCGTCGGCAATGCAGGCTGCTGTCGTTCACAAGGGATTTTATTATTCGCGTCTTATCGCTGTTTGCCAGGCTGCTCGGCATCTTTGACGCAAGCCACCGCTGGATCGCGACGAGATTAATCAACTTTGCCGGAACCATTGGTCGAGCGAACATCCATATTTGTTTCGCAAATAGCTCGAACGGGACAACACCGAGAGAAACAAAAATGCGAGCGGTTCGAAAACGTTGCGGTTGTAAAGCCGGCTAGCGGCGACGCCGTTCAAGTTACGCCTTTCCGAAAAAGCGGAGAAAGTTGAAAATGGACGGCGATGACGTCACCGTTGCTCGATACGTTGCACCGTGTCCTAACGAGAGAGAAAGAGACGAGCGAGAGAGAGAGAGGGAGGGTGGGAGGAAGGGTGGGAGAGAGAGCCGACCGACCTGTAACGATTATCCTGACGTCACACGAGAGGACGACACGCCGCGGCGCATGCTGATAGGGGGTGTGTTGCTCGATCCCATAATGGACCGGCTTCTCTCTCTCTAACTCTCTCTCGCTCTCTCTCTCTCTCTCTCTCTCTCTCTCTCTCTCTCTTAAGGGTGTAATATCGACGGCCGGTGACGTCACGCGGCGCCCCGTTGTCGGATTCTACGCACGCCAGCATCCCCTCTCATCATCCCACCCCTGGCCCCGGCCCCTGCTGGCGTGTACGCGCAAGCCAGCCAAGCACGCTTCAACGCAGCCCGCGCCGTGCTAAATATTGCACTTACCCTCCGACGGGATGATTAAAGTTTATTTTCGAGTGGGCATCGTAATCGAATTACAATGTGGGAGAGAAACCGTTTCATGAACTGCGCGATGCGCGGCGACGCGCGGTGCATCTCGCCGATCCGTATCGTACGGTTCTACGATGACGGGGAATTGAAGAAAGTGTCGGGTCCGATAAAAAGCAGAAGCGAGTACTACCCCGCAGAGATCTTTTGCAGAGCGGCAGGGTCCGACGGAAGGACAGCCCCTGTTAATTAAAATTTCCGATGACAAAGGAACCGGTCGTTCGGGCAGAAGAGTAACTGTCCTGTCAAACAATTTGCCGGTAATTTCACGGAGACGCCAGAGGAGACCGGGAGACAGGAACGACGTCGAGAATCGTGGGAGGAGGAGGACGGCGTAGAGTTGCGGCGTCGGTGGCTGCAGAAGTAGCGGGGCGGAGGAGGTTGTAGGTGGAGTCGGAGGTGGAGGAGCGTCACGAGAACCGAGAGAGATCCTTTGTCGACGCGTTGCGACGCTGCGTTTATTTCAGTCGAGCGTCACTATTTCTAGCGGCACCAGATCGAATATGCTTTTTCGTTCTGGTACGAGAAGAGAGGAGAGAGGCTCTTCTTCGCTCGCTCGCTCGCTCGCTCGCACTTGGTCGGCCGTGGGTCTCCTCTCTGTGCGAGCGATCCGTCGCGTCGCGCGTCGGCTGGCCGCACAAAAATACAGCCGATGAGAAAAGGTAGGAGAGGACGCCGGAGATCAGCTGTGCCGACCGACGTATAAATAATTCTCGGCCCACTTCCACGGGTGCAACGCGAACACTGGTCCTTTCTCGCGCACCCGGCAATCACGACCACGCACAGACACGACCGGTGTGCGGCGTTTTCGCCGCTACTCGTGTGCGTGGCGCTTCGCGAAACTCGCGTTGTTATTTAACGCTCTGTCAAAGCGAGCTTGCTAGATTTCCAACGCTCCCCGCTCAATTTCCCTGCCGCGGAACTGATGGACAACATCCGAGGCGATGAAAGATCCGGCCACATTCCGGAGGCAGCCGCAATCTATCGTGATAGAATAATCCAGGGCTTCGGAGTCGGAGTTTGGGAGTAATTGCTGACCACTGGAGTCGGAGTGAGAAACAGCTATACAGTAAATCCTCTATCGACGCAAAAAACATCCCCTCCACTGTAGTAATGTGAACTCGGCTCGGGTATATCGGTGTGAACCACTAAGGACCATTCGATTCAAAGGCCCATGCGATTAATTGACGATGAACACAGTGTAATATCAATATAAAATCTTTTTTAACTTTCACCAATATATTTGTGGCATTTTTCAGATTAAAATAAGACCAAACACGATATAATTTCAACTGTATTTAATGGTTTAATTGACGATGAACGTTTCGGGCGCAAGGAAGGACAGCGTATGGGAAGGGAAGAGACGCGGAGAGTCGCACGCGGTCTCTCTTTACACGCGCTGTCCTTCTCTACGTTCTGCTCGGCCTTTGACGATCAAAAAAGTAGTAGCCCTCTATGTACTACTAAAAGACATCGACTCCGACTCCAGATCTGGCTCTTCTGTTTATAAATCATTAATATTTATAATTGTGTTGTATCGAAGTTATCTGTGTTCCATATTCTTAGACTTGAATACAATATTTCAGCTATTTATTCAGTTTTGTTACAACTCTTAATTATTTTGAGTACATATTTTTTCAATTTGGAGAGTCGGAGTCGGAATCGGAGTCGAAATCGGCGTCGGAGGTAAAAAAAAAAAGAAGAGTCGGAGTTGAGAATTTTGTCTACCGACTCCGCGTTGCTTTTACGTTCCTCAATGTTTCAAATTCTTGTCGCGATGTTCAAATATCATAAATGACGGCCACGACGACTATTCAAACAATTATACTACAAGATTGTCTGCGCCTATAAATATACGAGAAGGAACGGCCACGATGAGCTTGTTTGCCGGTAGAACTCACGTTCAAGTTACGATCTCCACGAAAATCTTCGCGGCGGTGATGCAAAATGATTTATTAATTGACTGCGGCGTTGGCTTCGCCGCAAAACCAGTGGGAGCCGCGCGGCTGCGGCTAGAAACGCGAAGAAAGCCAATTGGCAATGAGATTTCTCATTGCTAAATAAGGCCAGAGCCGTGGCGGCTGCGATCGAGAATTCGGAAATCGGTGCTGGCGGAATGTTGTCCGTCGGTCGAGCGTCGTATGCGGCGACCGGTCGCTTTTGTAAACAACCACGGAGGACAGAGCACGTGCGACGGTAGTGTCGAGAAATTAGAAAACCGGCGCTCTGTGCCGGACGCCTCGCAGCCATCGAACTCTCATGGGAGTCGGCAGAAAATTAATAACTAGACTGTGCGGAGCATTACGCGAAATAAAAATGTTTCGCATTGATCGTGGGAAGCAGGAATAACGTAAAACTTGATTTCATCTCTTGACATTCTTGAATATTTTTAATGTTTTATCGTTTTACGGGGTGTGACGCTTAATATTAATTTTTTTTCTCCTGAACGCACAGTTTTTTTTTTTTAATTGTGTTTTAATATTGCATTGTCATCCAGTTCAGAGCTTTGTTTAAAGTTTCAAGTCTCTAGCCCATCGGGAAGTGGTTTAAAATTCGATTACAAGATAACAACAACGACAACTCGGCAAGCTAATATAAGCGTGGTAAAAATTAAGAATTAACGTCAATTAACTAAGAAGAGACGTGCACAAAAGCTGTTGGGATACAGGTATGCGTGTAACGACCCATTAAAACGATCAATACTATTATACAATGTGTTAGAGTTTGCAATAATGCGATTTATAGGATTTATTAATCCATATGTGGATTTGGATTGAAGTGTTTGGAATCCTGCTCTAGATTTCAAAACACGTTCAAGTAATTGATTAATAGAAATTGATTTGCATAAGGGGAGAGGGACAATCAGTATAATCATCAATCAAATTAAAAATGAAGCTCTGGTCGGATGCCATTCTTCGAGCAGACAATGTTTCCATCAATAACTATTAAATCGATCCGTTTTCGTCCCGGACCCATCATACTTTTGTAATTCTTTCACAGATCCACGGTCTACAAACAAGTATTCTATCGCATTCCGGCATGTTACAACAATAACAATCGCACGGGTCGAACGACTAAAGTTCCGAGCACATCCTGCCGAGAATGTGTGCAACCAGCGTAGGTTAGAGCTACGGTGGATTCCTGCAACCGTGATTCCCGTGCCTTTCGTACGTAGGATTCACGAGAAAGTTATTCGCGATAAAAATGATTCTCGGTCGAAGCGCGAGGGGACAGGCATTTCATTCCGAGACAATGGCAACGGAAGCTCGAAGCCGAACGAGTGTACACCAGTGAAACTCTCGGATCGGAGGATTCGGAAGAAAGCGCCTCGATTTGTCAGGGGACGAACCGACCCGGCCCCCGATTACTACATATCCCAAAATCGGAGGGAAATTGGGAAGAGGCTTAAAATTCGATTACAAGATTTGACGCGTAAGCGTGGTAAAAAATGGCACACAGCCGTTCAAAGCAGGAAATGTTTACATATTTGTGAAGTATAATACTTGTGAAATCGAAATATATCAAAACCCCAGGATGTTTTGACCCTAACTTGAGAAAAGCTTATCTGAAGATATTAACGTCTATAAAACTTGATTCTAACTTAGTGTTTTATTATTGCTACGAAACTATTTTAACGGTTAATGAAACAGGACAAATGGATATTCCTCACCTCCTTCGATACCTTCCATATTCAAAATTTAAAGAAAGGACACAAAACAACGTTCTTGATTATAGAAAATCAGTAATTGATTGGGCCAGGTCTCGCGTGTTCTTCGATGTGCTCTCGGCCACTTCTGCAAACGTTATTCCTGTTTCATACACTAAAGACATCTCTGAAGGGATTGGTAAAGCCAAATAAGGTATGGAAAACAGTTGCAATTTTCGAGTTTTGTCCACAGGCGGCCGCACCGTGCGCCGGGCGAGCGGAGCAGAGCGAGCGCGTTTCGAAAGTAAGTCCGATCGTTGTAAATCATTTCCGTTTCGTCATTCGATTTTCGTCGAGAAACTGAGCCGCGCGCGAGGCCGCGCGATAGTAACGAAGCCAAAGGAAATTCGTGTATGGGGAACAACGGTAAGGCGAGCTCCATTCAGTGTAAAGCCAGCAAGGTAACGGTTTCCGGGCAAGGATGTGGCACAGCCTACATACCTTCGGCTCGATGTAGGAGAAGGAGGTAGGACGGGGAGGAAGGGAGAACGCCGGATAGAAGAAAAGAAAAGGAGAGGAGAGACAAGACGCACACCGGTACCGGTAACACCAGCATCGGAGAAAGATACGCGAGCCGGCGAAGAGAGGAAGGAAAGAAAGCAATAGAGACACAAAAAGATGCTCTCTCGGGCTACTCTCTGGCCACCAGGTGAGAAATCCTCTCCGCTCCGATCTTTGGTAGATGGGGCCACCGACTCTTCCAAACATCCCCACGGTGTTTTTCAACTTCGCATGCCTGTGCTGCTATTCTTTCCACCGAATATTTTTAGGATGCGCTTGTCATCCGATGCCGGATGTTTGCGGCGACAATCAGTGGCGTGCTCAAGATTTAATCTTTGGGGGAAGGGAGTTGAACAGATAAAATTTTGTGGTCTGGTGCAAGAATTACTAATGTAGGTACGTACATATGTACATAATATTGAGTTTTACATAGAACATATCCAGAAATCGGACAGGAAGCAGCTGTTCTACAGTTTCACCAATTTTCCAGTGTTCTATGCCCTTTTTTTGGGAACCCATCCCCCCTCGCCCCCACTGGGAGCGCCACTGGCGACAAGTGTCATCCGAAAATCATCAAAATTTTAATCTTGACTGGAATGTCAAATGTATTGGGTATGGGAATAAGTTTCCGCCCTTTTTCAAGCAAAGTTAACCCTTAGCACTCGAGTGGCGACTCTGAGGCGCCACTAAAAATTGCTGTACCATTATTCACAATATTGTTTACGTTACTAAATATGTTAGTGTCTATTCAATTATTGAACATTTAAGTATTGCGTGAGGTATTATATCAATTTCATATTCATACAAATAAAAGAATTAATATAGAATGGAATTATTCTAGGTCGAAAGAAATGTTTAATTTTCCACTTAAAATAGGTCCGGGTGCAAAGGGTTAATATTTATTTAAACAATGAAATATTAGATATCATGCGAAGTATGCACCATTGGAAGCGACAACTTTTCCCCATCTTTCAGGCAGAATACGGACTCCTCGGAGAAAAAAAATCAGGTTCTCTCGACTCGATCTATTCATCGAGCCATTTTTCAGACAGAGAAGAACGCCAGCTAATAAAAACGTGGTAAAAACATCGTATCAACAGACATAGAAGAAAAGAAAAAACTGTATCGATTAGCATCCGAAAGTTGGAAGCTAGTTCGGGTATTGAACGGGTTTTCAGACAGATTATTGGCCCGGTAATGGCACGCAAGAGAATTCGAGCGGCGGTTGGTCACGCACGAATTTTATCCGCGTCGAGCGGAGCGCGGGGCCGAGACGGAGAGCCGTGGTTCGCGCAAGAAACTCGAGGAAAAAGAGCGGCGTGGCTGCGAGCGACGAAGGAAGAAAATGAGCACCGACGGACACGTTTCTTATGCGCGCGGAGCTCCGCAGTGAAAGGAAGTATATCACGGCTGGTACATAGTTACTTAATCTCCGTTTGACAGAAACGAGGTCATTTTTATCGAGGCCCTCGCGGAACCGATGAGAGAGCCTGCCGTCGCCGCGCGCGTTCCCGTAAAACCACTTCGATCGCCACCATGGCTCGCCGTGTTATCCTTCCGCTCAAAGTCCGCGTGCAACGAAAATATGTATGTACGTACGCGCGAGCATAGGCTACTTGTCCCGATTACTTTTGCTACATACTGTACCTATTGTCTGCGCCGGAAAAAAGCGGATTTTCAGAGGACAATCGAGAATCTCATCCCTGACGAAATCACGAGACATCCTTGAGAAGCGCGCACGCGAGGCGATCGCAATTTGTTTGATTGGATCATTTCTAGCTCGTCTTTTTAACCGACTTCGAGAAAGGAGGAGGTTACTCAATTCGATCTGCGTGTGCTTTGTTCTTCTATGTATGGACCAATCGGAACGAAACCTTTTGCATCTTGTAGAGTATGTCGTGTAGAGTATGTTTAAAGAACTTTCTTATTTTTTGTTTGAACGATGGCTCGTTCGTGTTCGACGAAAGAATTTGGACTTCGATCGCCCATTTTTCATATAAATATTAATCATGATTAGACTGCGGATCTTTATGCAAAATAAAGATGTGTTGCATTGATTGTGGGAAGCAGGAATAACATAAAAACTGATCTCATTCCTCAACGACTTTCTTCAATTAAAAGCAACATTGCGACATCCTTGAATTGTTTGAATCATTTACTGTTTTATATGTAGCCCAACGAATTTCTTCATAAACGCATAGAGATCCGCAGTCTAATTATGATCATTCGTAGAGTATTTTTGATTCCCAATGATTTTTTTATGAAGTCTTTTTATTTCTGTTTAAGCGAATCGATTCGCGAGACGACGGCTCGTTCGTCTTCGACGAAAGAATTTAGGTGTCGATCGTCCATTTTTCACATAAATATTAATTATGATTAGACTGCGGATCTTTATGCAAAATAAAGATGTTTTGCATTGATTGCGGGAAGCAGGAATAACATAAAAATTGATCTCATTCCTCAGCGACTTTGTTCAATTAAAAGCAACATTACGACATTCTTGAATTGTTTGAATCATTTCTATGTCGCCCAACGAATTTCTTCATAAACGCACAGAGATCCGCAGTCTAATTATGATTATTCGGGATTATACGAAGCTTGGAAGCAATTCGGGGGTGTTGATCGAGTGGAATATCCCGGTGATCCGTGTCCGCGGACTCCCCGGTGAAAATCGATGGCGCGCAGGCTGCTCTCGCGATCAAATTCTCGGCCGGCGATAGACTTGCCCGAACGTGGCAACGATTGCGAGAGATATAAAACCGCTTCTCTTTTTTTTTCGCGGTCGCCATTAAATTCGTTCGTTGCTGGAGGTGAGGGCCGACGAGTGCAGTGCACAAGAACACTTTCGCCGACGTGCTTGCTTTTCCCTCTTGCCATCCCGCGCCACCAAGTCCGCGGCTCTTTAACCGAATAGGAGTGTATCCCTTTCCTTCGAGAGTCTGGGCTCCCTCTCCTTTTCACCGTCTACGTTTCCCTCTGACAGTCTCTCTGTCGCTCCTCTTCTCCTTCCCTCTCTTTCGTTCGCGACGTGTTTCACTCTCCTGCCTCCTTCCCATTCTCTCTTTCTCCCTCTATCCTACTCCGATTGTCCGTCCCCGTTCCGCTCGGGCTGGCTCTCTCGATCTCTTTCTCCCACTCCCGTCGCCTCTCAAGAATCCGGATCTAGTCTCAAGGTTTACATAAAGGAGCTTGGACGAAGCCCCCCGTCTTTCACGGCGCGCTATGATTAGCTTCGTTCTCCTCCGAAGATTTTCTATTATATTTCATTTGAAGACCCGCTAACGATCCGCCCAAGGTTTCCCCGCAACGGTGCACTATGCGCACCGATGAGCGCGGCTGTTGGGGTAGCGCTCTGCCGACGCGACGTGTCATCGGGAACTGGAATCCGCGGTGCATCAGCCGCGTTATCAACTTCGAATCTTCATCCGATCAAGCGATTATTATCATTTCTTTGTTTCGACCGGTGCGCCCCACGGTATCGCTGACGACAGCAAACATTTCCAGCGGACGAGTCTCGCGGATTCCACGGTCGTCGATCGAACAAAGTGTTAGAAGAATAATACGACGCAGATGGAGAAAGGCAAGTTCACAGAAGATCGTTGTACCAAATAAGATTCGTCGACCATCGAGGTCACGTGACATCGATACCACCGAGTTCCCCCGGATCGTCGTCTTTCTCGATACCGTCGACGCGACTCGCCGATATAGCAACGCCTGAGAAAACACCTCGATCGTAATGACATCAAGTCACCTTTAATCGTTCAATCGGAGAGTTAAATGGACAAAACGAACGGGGAATTATTTTCCCGGGGGGAGAATCCGGTTGAGAAGCGGCGAGACAAATTCGCCGGTGAAAAACCAACATCCGCGGATTGTTAGGCACGGCGACGAGTCAATGTTGCGCAATTAGGTCGACACGGCTGCTAAATCAAGCGAAGACAGCGGGGGACGCAACCGAGCCCGCTCGGTGATTGCCTTTTCAGAAGTTGTTTTTACGAATCGACGATCGCTCGGATGGCCTTAATTATGCTCGATTCGTTGCCGCGACGCCACAAGATGGCCCAAAGGCCGGCCAGCGTGTTCCGAGGGACTGTAAACGCGTGTTCTTACTTGTCCCTCGCGAGCATTATGAAAGTCAAATGAACTCCATACGTCAGCCGTCGGCTCGGGGGAATTTTCGTCGAGCGCGTGGAAAGGGCTCGAGCGGTGTGCTGCTCCGGAAATCGACCAGTCACGCACCGACTCTTCCGATCGGCTGAATAATCTTTCTCGCTCTGTACCGAGGACGATATACACTGGTCGACAAAATGATAAGGCACCGTTGTACACACACAAAATTTCATGTAACGGTGTCCCGGCTATAACTTGACCACCTTGAATATCTTTGTTGTTTTTAAAGATACATCAAACGTCAGAAGGACAAAGTTGAATGGTAAAATAGGGCTCATACGATGACAAAAAAAATTCTGTTTGTATGTAATTATTTTTAGAGATATGAAGGTCAACTTCATTTTTTTTAATGGAATGAGGTATTTTTTATATCATAGATATCGATAGAGTATTAAATTCTGAATATAAAAGTGTTCATATGTCCTAAACCTAATAGTTAACGAGTTAATATCCATAGAAGAAAGAGAATTGTTTCGATAATATCTCGTAAACTATCAGATTTAGGACATACAGAGGTCAATACATTTTTACTCAGAAGTCGATAGTCTATCGATATATGATACAGAAAGTAGGTGTTTCCATTAAAAAAATTCAAGCTAATTTTTATTGAATTCTAATACTCTTCTTATTTTATATTCAAAGTGCCTTATCATTTTGCCCACATTAAAAGTCAATTTTTGTAGAAATAACAAGTGGTTCGAATGGGTTTGAACGAGGAAGTACCTTATTTTGTTGTATGTTCACTTTCTAAAATCCTTGAGGTGCCTTATCATTTTGACCATCAGTGCATCCTCGACGAGAACGCGTCGTTGACACGCGGAAATCAATTTTCGGAAATACGCTGATCGTGTGGCACCGTTCATTTCTTTCGGGAGAGAAACCGCGGAAGAAAAACTGATTATTCTGACTGGTTCCACGTCTATCTGCGATTGTAGATGCTTGTCGGATGGAATTGGGCGTGGCGCTGAACAGATAGCGAGGCAAGGCCGCGATTCTCGGGGATTCCCGGCGAGAGCATCGAGTCGAAAAGCCGCGAGCAGGCGACTCCGGCGACTAATCTCGCAACTCGCGGATCGATTCCCGGGGGAGGTCGACCCTGCTTGTAATCGTATCGCGTTCCGCTCCCTGTGAAAGCGTCGCGTTACGAATTCCAACGGCGTGGAACACCGCGACGGCTACGTCACCGGGAAAACGGCGCGCGAATCGGCTTATCCTTTGGTCTCGCCTCTATCTTATCGCGTCGTGTCCGCGAACGTGAAAGTCCCGCGGGGAAGCCTTCTCGAATTGATACAAAAGGAAACACGCGGGTGAATTCGTCGGTCGGTTATCGCGGTTGCGAGCGGTTTGGAATTTGCTGTCGCAAACGAAAACGCGCCGGACGATAACTTTCTTCCTGCTCGCCTTTTACGGGAACCAACGGGACGGCCCGATGACGCGCGGAGCTTGATGAATGCAAGAAAACTGCCACTGGAATTTGATTCGTTAATGTCTAAGTATGGATTTATAGTGGAGCTGCGAGCATCGATGATAGCGGCGCGCTGAAAAGAAACCAACATCCGTGACAACATTTCGACACATACTAGTAAAAAAGTACGTATGTATTTTCTTTGTTTTTCTTTTTTTTTTACACCGCACAGCTCACCTCGCTGCTCCACTATAAATCCATACTAAGTATGGAGGTGAGCAGTGCAGTGAAAAAAAGAAAAACAATGAAAATACATATGTACTTTTTCTTTAGTATGTGTCGAAATGTTGTCACGAATGTTGGTTTGTCTTCACCGCGCCGCTATCATCGATGCTCGCCGCTTCACTATAAACGCACCCTAATGCGCGTGTAGTGAAGCGAACATGTTCCGGATTGTTTAAGAATCTGACAATTCAGATTAGTGGGATAGTGCGAAAATAATTTGTTCAAGACATATCGGTTTTTGTTCGTCGGACACCAGTGGACAGCCTCTGGACACCGGCGACATCGGTCGTTCGACATCCGATACCTTTGATCGGATGTTACCGGGAGGCTACATAGTGTGTCAGTGGGTTAAACACCGTTCGAACATGTTTTCCACAGAAAATGTGTCTATGTCAGGGGAGTCGACCGAGTGGACGCGATTCCACCGATCGATACTGTTCGCGAATTCCTCCGTGTTGCGATCGGTGCACGCTAACGCCTCCATTATCCGAACGTCCTACCCCAAAGTCTTTATAAGTCCCAACACGCTATATTCGATGCGGTTCAACACTACCACTGCCGGTCGAATGACCGATTTTATATTTTTCATTTCGTAATTATTGAAATGATATAGTTGCTCGCGAGGAGAAATTGGTTCGATAAAATTCTCTATCCAAGCACATATTGTTGTAAAAACTGTTAACAGAATCGCTTTTACACCATGCTAACAGCGGTATGGCGAAATTGTTGTTTTCTCGACTTTCATAGAAAATTCAGCATGCTTCACTGGGTAGACATTCTTATTACCTTGTACGATCAAAATTACAGGAGGCAAGTTGTGAAGTTGTCCGTGGATTGACCGGAAAAAGCATTCCAGCAAACACAAGGTGAGAGCCATTTCACAACAGAATTTTTATTCGATTTTACCCTGGCGCAACAATTGCGCTGTTTTTCAGCATTCTGAATTCCCCGTTGCCGTTCACCATCGCGTAAAAAGTTACTTCGATTAACCTCGGCGATCACTCCTCTCGCGAAAGCATTTTTTGGACGGGAAACGATTATTCTGCGTACCTATCTGCATGGTTTAAGCTCAACGAAGCCGGCGAACAGTGGTCGGAAATTGCCAAATCGTCAGAAATACTTTTCCGTTGTTTAAAAACAAGTTTAAGAACAAAGTTTCAGCTTTAATTTAAAAAAAAATGTCATCGCTCTACCTCATTTCTATCGAAAGTTCTTTGATTTTGTCTCCGATTTGGACGAAAGGTCCCACTGTGCGGCGCATCAGCTGGGGAAGGGTGAAGAATGGGCTGTTTCGGTGCAGAGTGCACGATCGCGGGAAACTCGATCGCGATCGAGCGGTACCGTACAATGCGCGCGAAGCAACGGGTCGCCATTGCGGCAGCGCGAGTGAAAGTCATTCGCTGGTAATGAATTCGAAATTTCAGTAACTGTGCAGGGTTTCGAGCTGGCTGCAGCCAGGTAACAGGTTCGAAAGCCGGAGTTTCGACGGAGATGCAAAGAGATCTGATTACTAGCCACTGTTAATGAAACGTACGCGATGTACAGGCAGCCTCAATGAATTTTCCGATCAACCGGCCAGAAGAGTAACTTGCTCGAGAATTGTGTCGCTGATAACTGTTAAAGAACGCTGTGAAATTTTCGCGTGAGAGCAGAAATTCAAAAGACCATTCCTGGAATTGGCAGCGGCGGAGCTGAATTCTTTTTCCAGCAAGCTGTGTGGGAAATCTAACGCATTTTATAACCGAATTAGTAGTCCCCGGCAACTCTTACTCGCGCTAATTACGAAAGCTAAAAGAATCCGCGATTCCATCGAACAGTCCGCCGCAAAAGTATTCGTCGGTAGCTTTGCTCGGCGCCACATTTTTCTCGCAGCCTACTTACAAGATACCTGCTACGTATTTCGTCGAATGTAGTCGGTACTTTCATGCAAATTCATATTTTCACGATTTCACGGTCCAAACGAAAGCAATCCCTAACGGAACGTATGGAGGACTTATTACTCCGACGACCGAGAGGAGTGAAAAATGAAACAGTTGTGTTACTCGTTTACGCAGCTACCATGTAAATCGGATGATAAATATTTGTCGAGATCGCGTTTATCGATTTGCCGTTCGCCGCGCCGCCGGTGAGGCGAGTTTAACATATCTAGAACCTGTCTGGTGCCGTAGCACAACCTGTTCAGCATGCGTCTTCTGCAGCCATCGAATTATGACGAGAGTATTCTCTCCGTAACTGTCGCATTCTCTCCGTAACTGTCGTATCGTCGGGTTCAGACTTGTCTCCCTGCGTCAAATCCCCTGAGCCGGCGGCTCTGATCGAAAGACAAGTAGAAGGAGAAGGAAAGGGAAGACCGCGACAGGAAAAGGAAGAGAAGAATCGAAAGAGAAGGGCCTACGAACGAAGAAAGAAAGGAAGGAAGACGTTACGTGCCGGAGAGACAGAGGCGCGCGTGCGAACGATCGTTCTTGCCGTGTTCGCACGATCGCTCGCGGAATTTCCGGCCTAAATCGTTCTCGCGGTGCGCTCGTTCGACCTTGCAAGGATTTCACTCGAGGGCTCGGAAAGCGAGATGCGGAGAATCCGCGGCCAGAACAAATCCTGTTTTCACGCTGGTAAATCGTGTCGGAGACCAGTTACGGATATGCTGGATCGAGCTGCGAGTTCACCGCTGAATCCAACGAGCCGAGGCGATTCCAATTAAAAGACAATACCGATAGCCAGCGTGCTCGATTCGGAGGTGCGAATTATTCGATCGAATGAAGAATTATTGGAGTTTAACCGACTGGCTATGAAATAATTAATCAACTATCGGCATATTCCATGTTTCAGCCATGTTCGGCGGCGGATCATTTCGATTCGAAGAAATCTTGCCTAATGGAGCAGCTTGATAATTTAATCGACGAACCGATGGCGAATTAAAGGGTAAGCGACCGGGAATAGTGAGAACAGATTGGCCCGAGATGAATGTGCAATTAATCAACCGGGGTATCTCTGTCGATTGATTGGTGATTGAGAATTAGAAAGGTAGCTATTTCGACGGGTAACGTATGATTCGACAGGTATGCGCGGGTTTTTCAATAACTGTATTCGCAAGATTCGAATGCCGGCGCTGGCATCTCGAGCCTCGCATTCCGAGGAACGTAACGCGGTCGTTAAACTTTCCTCGGGAAGAAGGGAGCCGCGCGTCGCGTCGCCTGCCTCCGACTCTCAACTTCCGGTTTTACACTTATATTTCTTTCATTCGCCGCGCCGCGCCGCGCAGATACACCGGCTGCGTATCGATCGTTTTATCCGAATACCGGCACACGTACCGCGCCGCCTTCAACGATGCGTTCTTATTAATTAATCATTAATCGCGAGGAAATAGAGCAACCAGTACAGAATCATTAGCGACGCGTATCGAAAAGACACACTTTTCCATCTCGCGTCGAACGTGGAAAAGTTTTAGAAAGTTGAGAAAGCCTAAGGACTATGGACTGATTTTCGACACTTCCTTTCGGCGAATCTGTATAGAAATCTTGATCATTTTTCAAAGTATATCATTATTGTCCGGGATCCACGGTCCATTTTTACAATTGACTACTATCAAGCTAATTTTCCGCGAGTAGCTTCATTTTGATGAGACGCCCAACAATTTCCTGTACGAAAATTCTCGATTGTGGTAGCTAACAGGGATAAAATATGTCGATTTGACGATTCTCAAAAATTTATTACCAACTGGGTTTCTTTTCTGTTAAATCTCACGATAATTATCTAAATTATTCGAAAAAATATTTGATCAAACCATACATTTTGTAGGACAAATATTTTTCGAATAATTAAAAAAAAAACCAGTTAGTAATAAATTTTTGAGAATCGTCAAATCAACATATTTCAATCGAGAATTTTCGTATAGGAAATTGTTGGGCGTCTGATCAAAATGAAGGTACTCACGATCCCGGACTACTACATTATGGTTAGAATATTCAAATTGAGCTCGCCCCACTCCGTCTCCCTCTCCGCTCCGTCCGTCAAGGAAATTTATAAGCTAATCAAGACTCCATTTGTAGCGGTCTGCGTTCGACACACAAGAATTCGAGTTCTCCGACCTTTATTATTAATACTGTTCTACCCGTTGGCAGCGCGGTGTCAATCAATCACTGCGGGCGAGGTATTTTCATTCGCATCGATCTCTCTCCTCGACTAACGATTTAAAGACAATTTATAGCATTTTTAATGAGCTTTCGCAAACATTTACACGCGCCATGGATACCTTATCCTTGGAAACTATCAATAACAACCTGTCGCCGATGCATTACTGCTCATCAGTTTAATCATTCTGTGTTTTCAACGTCTACGTTCTTAATTTCATTGCTCCTTGAAAATCGCGGAATATGCAATGTGCGTTTAGAAAGTTCGGGCATTTAATTCTTAACGTTACACATACTTATACGAAGTCTCCTTCAGACATTATACACTCTTTCCAGTCTGCAAAACCCGTCCGAACTAGAATTAAATTCTTATAACCGATGCCGTTTCTGAACCCGCGAAATTGGAGCCCGAAAAAGTGAAAGACTGTTGGAAATATGTATAACTGCAAGTTATCATATATATATATATATATATATATATATATATATATATATACATATATGTCGATAATATAGAAATCACTTATTGTAATGTAACTAAGCGACATCTGTACAATTACCTTATTTAATGACACGCGTCTATGTAGATTGTATCTCAGACGTAAAACCACGCTCTAACTATGAACAAGTATTATAACACGTATTATCAGAAATATATTCATCGCTCTTTCCACAAAGTAAAATCTCATTGTTTTAATCCATTCAAATATTCCACTAATCAACAAAGACACCTCGCAAAAATCGAAGAAGGAGGAACGCGCGTTACATGGTAATGTCAGGTATGTACCTTCATGGGAGCGATATTCCAGCGATGTGAACGAGGTAGTCGTCGGCAGAGGAACTAATCGGTTCGCGTCAACGAGGGCGCCGGAAACCGCCGCATGATCGCCGCGTCGCCGCCGATTAGGCGAGCGCGATTTCACGGATAACGAACGAAAAACACGACGGCGGAAAGGACGATTGTGGAAAGCGACAGCGGTCGCAGGGTAGCAGCGGCGAGTCGATCGATAAGCGCGTATTTTCTTCCCTCGCTGTCCGCCATAATTAATGACGACGCGCCGCGCCGGCCCGACGTCGACGCCGGGCTTAGAACGGGCCGTCGACGCCGGATGCTGACGCTTCTCCGTGAACGTTGCCCAACGCCGGCCTGCCTGTCCGTACAAGGAAATTCGTCCTCCATTAATTATACTCCAATCGATGCTCGGGTCACCGACGTTGTCGCTGGAGATCTCGTCACGCGCAGCGATCCGAGATATTAAGAAAACATGTTAGCCCTTCCCACCGGTCCTGATCGCTCGACGCACACGAAATAGCTTACCGTTACTTGTTTTTCGTTCGAATTTCTAATAATTCGCTTCGTTTCATATGTTACATCGTGGTGTTTACGCGTTCAAGAAATGACCAGAACCAGTTCCAGTCGCGGCGGCGCACCGGGTGATTTGTAGAATAACTCTTCCTTTCGTTTATTTCGATTGATTCCGACGGAGGCGAGCTATACTCCTGCCTGTTACCGATATAACATGCAGCTCACTCGATCGTAAGTAAAAATTCCGAGTCTACGAGAGCTGGGCGAATCGTTTACTGCACAGGCATAATTTCACCAGCGATGAGCATGATTAATCCAAGTTTCGCTTCTGGATAGACTCATGAAAGATGCATGGAGCTTGGTGGTCGAAATAGCCGCCGCGCCACTCCCGAGGAGAGCTCGATCCGCGCGCGTCTCTCGGCTACGAAAAATAAATAAAACTATTTTATTCGTGGATCCGCCGGTGGAGGGGGCTTCGTCCTCGATCAATTATAGTTCGATCGGGACAGTTGACTCGTGCAGGCTCGTGATCGAGTTGACCGCCATCGGGGAGAGAGCAGACAATCTCATCAGCCCCGTTCCCTGACTCGAATAATAGATACCGCTACTTTTGCGCGGGGTATTTGACGATTCTAACGGCACACGGTCGACTAATGATTATCCGAAAATCTGTTTAACGGTACCAGCTGACGTAAACCTCCTCGTTGAGCGTCTTCTGGCTTGATCCAATGCCACCTGTCCTCGAATCGCTCTATCGAGCTGTACCAAGAATTCCGCCGCGACGCGCGAACTTCGTTTCAGGTTGCTCTTGGGATCTCCTTTTTCTTTGCATCCCCTCTAAAGATGACGGTCGAGGGGAAAGTGTGGGGCTCGTCACGATACTCTCATATGTACCGGACCCATACCCAATAAACAAACCTAACGGTCCAGGACTCAAGATTGAGACCTTATCCACCTCCAACAGGAGGAATGATGAGCACTGCGATCCGCTATTCACATTACTCCAGTGCTCGTATGACTTCAGATCTGTCCCACTCCTGTTCTTGTCTTCTATACTTCGGGATCAGTGTCGCCAGATGAGAGGAATCACGGTGAGATGATGTACCCCCTCTCTGATGACCAGAGATTAGTCTACGGCACGGGCACTGTGGTCTACGCTGGCTCAAAAAGCACATGTTGCTACTCTTCTGGGACTGTCTCACCGAGCAAGAGAAGGAGAGAAACGGCAACATGTGTTTTTCGAGCCAGCATCGCCCAGATCTGGTCTACGGTCTTAGTGGGGGACGTTAGAGTGTGCTCATGGTGCTTGAATCGGATAGTGGAAGGGGAGAACGAGGAGTATGTGTGAGAGCCGTTTGTTTCTCATCTGGCGACACTGTTTGGAATCTCCTTTCCTTTGCATCCCTTCTAAAGATGACGGTCAGGGGGAAAGTGTGGGGCTCGTCACGGTACTCTCATATGTACCGGGCCCAAACCCACTAAACAAACCTAACAGCCCAGGACTCAAGATTGAGACCTTGTTCACCTCCAAAAGGACCAAAGAATGTTGAGTTCTTCATCACTCCTGTTCTTGTCGTCTATGGTTTGGGATATCCTCAACGCGTCTGGATGGGAATCGAACGTCGAAGCAAGAGCAACTAGGGTCGCTCGGAACAGCCAACGGATAGTTTCTTCTTACCGAGAGGTAATTTGCCTGGGAACATTGTGGGGCAATTTACGTCCCAGGGCCAGGGACTGTCGGTTCCACAAGATCGCGTGGAAACATGGACGCGATTAGTCGAATCGATTCTGAAGGGTTTCCATGAAATTGCGAAAGAGAGGGCCGCGAACGGTTCGAGCGGAAGATAACAGGGTAGCGAGAGAGGGGAAGGCAAATCGCTCTTGGTAGCGGAGGGTTGAAATATTCATGCGTTCGTTCTCGATGTCTGTGTCGCAGGGGAGGACACTCGAGGGCGCGTGGCCGAAAGGAATCCAGAAACCTGAGAGGCGGGGCGGGGGGCTGCGCTACTCAGCCAGAAGTGGGAAACATGTAGAAAGAAAGGCCCGGTCAAAGGAGGACGCCGGTGAAGGGTGGAGGAGCGGCGAGGAGTTAGGGATTAAAATAAAATGGAGGAGAGAGAGCGCAGAGAGAGAGAGAGAGGCTGACTTTGGCCAGGAAACAGGAAAAACCGAGGAAAAGGGAAGAGCAGGGGATAAAGACAGATGGGGCCGGGTGTAAATGAAGCCGAGTGGGCTCGCGCGACGGGGAAGGGGAAGCGAAAGGGAAAAGCTCCCACAGAGAAAACCTCTGTCCAGGAGGAGAAACGGGAAAACTGAATGTATATAGCGTGACGTGCGGTTCGAGGAAAAAAAAACAGATAAAGGGAGAACGCGCGAGGGAAACGTCCGTGCATATTTCATGAAAAATCGTCCCCACGTTCGGTCGGAAGCTCGCGCGTGCTGCACGTGCTCTCCTCTCCGATAGCTCCCGTCGGCGTCGTACCGTGGAAAGCACTTGTGTACGCCTTCAGCGAACTCCATGCCTGGAGAGCCTCCTGTAAACAGGAGAGCCGCTGCTGCATCAGAGAGAGAGGATGCGAACTTTACGAGACTCTCCACAAGCCATTTCTTCCATCGCGGGGGCCTCGAGTTTGCCCGGTACCTGACCTATGCTACCGGTGCGGCGACGAGGGTCTCCTCCGCGTTCAGAAAAATTCTTCTTCGAGCGGAAAAATTTTGCCGGTTGACTCCTCGGACTTTGGAAGGCGTCTGTGGTCGAATACACCGTGGTTCAAAATAGCTGGCGACACGTTTCGGACTCCAATTGAAGTATTCCACAAAACATGAATCTTTCAAAAATTCTTCTTCGAGCGGAAACTTTTCCGGTTGACTCCTCGGACTTTGGAAAGGGTCTGTGGTCGAATACACCGCGGTTCAAAATAGCTGGCGACACGTTTCGGACTCCGATTAAAGTATTCCTCGAAACATGAATTTTTCAATGTATCGAAGAGAGATTGGCCCTTGAAATCCGCCGCGAGAGCTATGCGAATAATCGATTTGATCGGGCGAGGAGTTGTGGGCCCTGTGCCAGAGGGCTGCCGGCATCGTCGACCGAAAATGCCGTGTCGATCTAGCCGAATAGATTAGCCGGACGCGGACACGACGCGGTCACAGATCGAAATCGGTTGAGTGTCGTCCGCTTCCTGAGTTCTCGTGAAATAACGATTAGAGACGGCGTAATCGCCGGGGTAATGCATTCGGCCGTCTGGTTTATGGTCGAGAAACAAGAGCTTCCTTTTTCGAAAAGAATAAATAGCTGGGTAACGGTTCATCTCGCCTTGGAACTGCTTCTATGCGTTCGGTTTTAAGTATGCGCGACGACGCCGCTCATGAATATTAACCGTTCGGCCGACCAGATTTAGTGCTGCTAATTGGTGGCATCGAAAGTATTCCGGGAAACCCGCAACGGCAATAAATCGGATTACGAGCGGTCGTCTCGTGGAAAATGGGCGCCACCCGAACAAAAGAACCTTCTCGCCGATCGTCGAACGAGCCGGGCTTTCGCCGAGGAAACCGACGATATCTATGACCAAATTTTTGCCCGGAGGGACTGCCATAATTATGCGCCTCGGTTGACTAGGAGACAAATCTTAATCCGGCGATTCTGCTTTTCTGACGAGCCACGCTGCTGGACGAACACCGAATTCGAGACATCTATCCGACACACCGCTACCGATCGATCGCGGTTTCAACTGGTTTTACCGGATCACCGAATATTCGATCAACCGGTCGAACGCTCGGCCATTCGATATGCGAGTGTGTCAGACAATACGGTTACTTTTACCACGACGCGGACTCGTCCGGCAACCCGTTACTATGTTTTGCAATTTATATCGATTTTTTGCTCGTCCCCGGACCTACGGCCTGATATTCTCTTTCGAACATGGCGACAACTGCTACCCTTATCTCTCCGCGAGAAAACAGGTTTGCCCCGGTCATTCGAACAGCGCAGACTCATTTCGGTCGGACGTACTAATTCCGACCAATTGCGATTTCCTCAAAATATTTTTTACGTATCAACCAGTCACTTCTAACGTCGTAAGAATGAAATCCGAAAGTTGGAAGAAGATGCGCAACAGCGAACCGTCGTGAAAAGATAAAAAATCGCAGTAAAATGATATTCGAATCGCTAATGAATGCGGCGCGGCGCGGCAGATGAGAAATAAAACGCGGCTGAGATAAATATTAATGAACTCCGGCATCCTGGTTCTTTCCGAGGATTTTTATACGCTGTAAACGCATGGCGATGCGCAGTTTAGTCATCGCCGACTTTCAGAAACGATTTCCTGGCTCCTCGAGAGACTGGCGAGGCGATCGAGGCCGATCGACGCATTCGGAATATCGGCGATATCTCGCAGATAATGGCCGCGTGATCCTTCTCTTGGCGAATTCCTCGGTTTTTTAATTGTATCGCGAGCGATAACGAGAATCGTCGCGACGAGTCAGCCATCGTCGCGCGGACGAGAATGAAATCGAACGACAGTCCGCGACGTGGTGGACAGAGGACCGAAGCCCCGGCGCACAGTGGTCCGATTCGAGGAATTTAGTGACATTTTGCCAAAAATCAACTTTCTCATATTAATATCTGATCAACATGTGGCTCTTCTTAAATGTTCATAGATTTCGAAAATGAAGAAAATAAATCAAATATAATTCAGTATAATTTTTACGCGGAAAAACTGTTCCGTTTCTTCGTGGTGTCCTGAGGAGCTCAGTTGATACTTGGTTTTTATTTTTTTTTTTGTTCTGAAAAGCATTCTTTTGGGATAAGAAATCGTGCAAATTATTGTGAAAAATTTATGAGGCGTTTTTACATTCTTGGTACTTTTTGTATGCGTTGATTAAATAAAGATTCCACAAATTTACATTTTACCCATTCCATGAAACATTGCATGTGTAAAACATAAATCTAAAATACACACTTAGAAAGAAAAAATGGTTTGGAAGATTGTATTTAAACACCGTTTTTTTTTTTTAGTGAAAAATATCAATGAAAATTAATTAAAAATTATCGTTCAACACAAATGAAAAAATATTAATTTGTCTATAGTTTAAATTAACTATTTTTTAAATGAATTTTGGTGCAAATTTCATCCCGATATCTCTTATGGTTCAAAAGTTATAACAAAAAGTCACTAAATTTCTCGATTTGGACAACTGTGCGACAGGTTCCCGCTCGGACCTGAGATGATATCGGCCGGTCGAAGCGGGTAATTTCGATGTATGTATCGCGCGATCCAGTAGAATCCAGTTTTACAGGTTTAAGATCGTTCGGTGGAACCGTTCTCCCTCGTCACGGACGCTCCGAGATAGTCGCAGGGCTAAAGATAGGACTCGCGTTCCAAATCGCGAACCGGCGAATAACCGATTTGTCGGCGCTGCGCCCCGACCGGCCCACAATGCATCGGTCAACGAGGTGCGAAGAGAAAAATAATTATTAGCGGTACCGGAAAGTCATGTCGTTTTTGCGCAAGTCAACATTTGACTGATAATAAGGTGATGTGGGGCAAGTGCGTTAATTGGTCATTTTTATTAGCACGCTCATACATATTAGCTTGCCGAGTTATCGTTGTATGCGTCAAATCTTGGAATCGAATTCTAAATCACTTCCCGATGAGCTAGAGACTTGAAATTTTAAACATAGCTCAGAACTGCGTGACAATGCAATATTAAAAAACAAATTTTAAAAAGAAACTGTGCGTCTAGGAGAAACAAGATATTTAAATATTAACAATCACACCTCGCCGCACAACGATCGCGTTCAGCGATCACGTTTCTTTTTTTATCAAAAACCATGTATATTCTACCAATCGTGGGAGGGGGGGGGGATTGAAAAGTTACTTACTAGGCGGCAGAAAGTCATTGATAAGGATGGTGACTATTTCACTGATTTACTACTTTAATTTTACAAAAAAATACGACATTGCTTTCCGGTTCCCGTAATATTTTACGTGAACATATTTTTAAAAGACCACGTTTGTTCGCGAGCGCTCGCTAAAACGAATAAATAAGTTAAAAAGAAATTTACAACCTAAATTACGAGCTTGAAAACATGTTTCAAGGTCCTCGAAACCGGTAAGATCATTCGGTGTAGAGAATTTTTATTTTGCAGAGAAATCTATAATATAATCATTTTCAGCTGCTCCCAAGACGAACTTGAACTGAAACTTCTATTCCAACTGTCGCGACCATTAAAGTTGATTTTCTCGATTTCGTTCCGTGAATTGGACAAAGCTGAATTACGATCCGACTATGGAAATCGATAAGCCGATTCAATGTGACGCAATCGCAAGCAGATTTACTGATATTCGCAGTGCATTTTTTAACGGGAAGTTCTGCCGGTTTTTTTCCATCGCGATCGTACTTGGAATCGTTAATGAGCTCGATGCAATGCAGAAACGAAGCTTAAGTACGTATCTGTTTTTACTGTTGGGTTGGCAAGAAAGTAATCTCGGTATTTTAAAGTGAAATAAAACCGAATTTCTTTATTCAAGCGATGAACTTTAATCAATGGAATATTTTCTTGATTAATCTTTTTGGCAAAAGATTATCAAACACAAGGGAAAACATCCTATTCATTAAAGTTCATTGCTTGAATAAAAAAATTGAGCTCCATTTCACCTTGAAATACCGAAATTACTTTCTGTCAACCCAATAAAACCTTTAACATTCAACCTACCACAGTCAAGCCAGTAAAATCGCGTTTACTGTCCGGCGATCGGGTACGCGAACACTGTCCAATGCCTACCCACTCCACTGTCATGCTGTTCTTCTCTACGTTCGGCTTTGTTTTGAACTCCCAGCGCGGTCGGCGCAGTTGGACAGTAAACGCGACTTTACTGTGCTTTAATTGCTGCTTTATAAAAATGCTGATATAGAAGAATCCATTCCACTAGACATACAGACTCTCTCAGAAAGAGATAACTGTATTTTTAGACGAATGAAGAGTACGATAAATAAAGTCGCTAAACTTCTCGTTCCAAGTACGGTAATTTCGTCTGTACTAATCTGAGAATAACCATTTTACGGTTCTTCAAGGCTTCCAATATCTTTTCAGAAAGGTTTACAGAGTAGATGTAATTAGTCGATTAACGTTTTATTGTACGAATGTCCAAAGAAGAGCGTATGCGCGAAGAGTGTACACAAAACCGCAATCTAATCGTCAGCATTTATCGTATACATATTTGTCTTGGGTAGCAAATAACTTTCTACAGCTCAGTATTAACCTGTTCAAGTTAATTAAGAGATTATCAGCTCGCACGCCGTTATCGCACAATGAAGTAGCCGGGTTACCGGGGGGGGGGACTAGATTATTTATAATTTATAGCATCGTCAGAGTTATTACTGCGTCCCGTGTCTCGATGTATTATTACCATACTTTTCTTTTCGTCATCCCTGATACATACGTGGTTTGATATCCGTAATTACCTTAGAAACTAGATCCCTTGATTGTCTCGCGGAGACTGGAATATTGTTGCCGCGGAGCACAGCTTTCAAAACGACGCTCTGCTTTCTTCCATCGAGCTTCCCAATCCTCTAATTATTTGGAGCACCGTGTCATTCTCGGCTCGCAATTAACGACTACGCCCGCGATTGCTATGCTACAACGTTCGCGGGCGAGCCCGCAATCTCAATTTCGCAAACAAACCGTTGTCGTGCGCGCCGGGATGAAAAGATGTCTTACCTTGCACGGCCGACAGATTTTGTGCCGTCGCCAAACCGAAGGGCGGTGTAATTATTTCGCATTGTGTGTATGAAGCTCGGGTATACACTGTCGGACGAAATGATAACGCATTTGATATACAGTGGCCGAAATTTCTATAAAGTTATCTTCATTTTCATAGATATTTTTAAAAAATCAACCTTTTTGTTGATTTATCGTATCTGGTCTTGTGCCTTGTTGACACTCGGATAGAGTTTGTTATATAAACTCGGATACGTTTGTTTTGATCTTTTTTCTGTCTGGTGCAGAACACAAGTGCGAAGTTTGAAGTTCGAAGGACATACACTAACGAGCATAACTGATTCTACACACTTTTAAACCGGAATAACTTTTGTATGAAAGGACTAAACGACTTCAATTTCTTTGTAAGACTAGAAGAATTAGTTTAGTAAATGACGTCTAAAAAATATTTTGAATATGGTCGGAATTGCGAAGAAAATAGTAAAAATTGATTTTTACTAATTTTTTATCTGGGCCAATAACGAAAATTTAAAAGAAGTGTTTGGTCAACTCGTATAAATTATTGGTTTACGAGCTATAAACAATTAAAAGTGGTAAAATGGCCGAAAATGTTGAAAAATTGCGATTTTTACCACTTTTGATCGTTTATACATAGCTCGTGAACCAATTAACTAATTTCAATGAAATTTTCAGAGCGTATATAATTTATACGAGTTGACCAAACATATCTTTGAAATTGTCGTTATTTTCCCAGCTAAAAAAGTAGTAAAAATCAATTTTTACTATTTTTTTCGCAATTCCGATCAAATGCATTCTTTTCAAAATATTTTTTAGACGTCATTTACCAAAATAATTCTTCTAGCCTTACAGAGAAATTGAAGTCGTTTGTTCCACTGATAAAAAAGTTATTCTGATTTAAAGTGTGTTGAATCAGTTATGCTCCTTACCGTATCTAATATAAAAATACATCAAATGTATTATCATTTTATCCGACAGTGTACGCGAGGTTAGGATAGATGCAAAGATGACGAGCTAAGCGTAACGACTAGTTTCGTACCAAAGTTTTACATCCAAAGTAATCTATTGTTTTATTGGGGAAAAATTAGATAGCTGTTATTGGAAAACCCGAAGAAATCCGGCGATAATGGGACTGTTTTGCGCGTTTCAGTATTCCTCGTGAAGCTCGGGGCCCGTTCGTTACAAAACAGGTATCGCAGCGTGCTTCCTTTCTACAGCGGCGCGACGCGGCGGTGGCAACCAGTTCTTTTTCGAGTTTAAATCAAAGGCGAAAGCAAGAATTTGGAACACGCAGAGAAAGCAAATGGTTTACGTTATTTGCGACGGTAATCCCGGCGAGACACACGTTCGAGTAGATGTAAGCTGTTGCTTTCCACGAGTCGATACACGGACCGAGCTCAACCGTGGAAGAATCCGAGTGCAACGTACCTGCGATCACCTTTTTCAATGGGACACCTTTCCTGCATGGATACACACCAAACTTGAAGCAAAGAAGCGAGAGATAATCCAGCCCTCTCCGAGATAAACACGTGTCGTGTGCGGGGCCTCGTGTCCCATAAAAATGGCTGCTCATTTTTTCCAGCAAGAACAAAGGCGAGGAAAGCCTAGCGTCGGTAATTTTTCAAAAGCGGTAAGCCGGAATAACAGCCACGAGGATGTGCAGGGGCGTGCACATATGTACGTGTGCGCGGTGCTGTATTATCGGGCAGGTCGCAGGCGTAACGCCGCGTGAATGAACGCGAAAAACGGAGGGAAAATTAATGGCGAGGCGAGCGCAACACCCGCATATATCGCCTACACGCGCGCAAGGCCGCAACGATAAAAGATAGACCTATACACGGGGACGCGTCCTGCATTCGCCGGATCGTGTCGGTGGCAAACATGGGTTCGTTACGTCCATAAAACCAACAGAAACGAGCCTGGGATAGGGCAGTTTTCGGCCCGAATCCTATTATACGATGTCCTGCGGCCCTCCGGAGGGTGGAACGGTGTCGATGAAGGGGGAATCGGACGCTCTCGTCGCGGAACACGATCCCTCTGTTTCCTCTCGCACTCCGTTTAATAGGCGAACGATATACGCATGCATTCATGGAGGGGAGAACGTGTTCTACTGCGCGTTTCGCACACCTTCGTCGCTCCGACCGCTCCGACGGATAAAACACTGCCGCGAGCAGCCGGCAAGTCGGCCGCCATTCAAAATTACTGGAATGGAAGAATTACCCGAGACATTTAGCCTGAGAATGATACATCGAGTATCACAAAACCCCAATTTAAATATCCCGATACCTTAATTTCTTTGTAGCGCGATCGACCAGCCGCACCGCATACCCGAAAGTCACGTAAATCGCGGGAACACTGGTGGTACACAATATGCAATATAAAATGAACCATAAGAATTTATGATTTCGGCGCCAGGTCCGATCAATTATAAAAATACAGCAAATGTGCAATTATTTAAACATGTATCTTGACGTTTCGATCCCTATGTGGATCATCTTCACAAAGAACATTTATTGCGTGTGAAATTAATGCAAGAAAAATTAAATATTGTAATCAATATGGATCAAACAAAATTAATACACTTACTTGCTGCGACAAGAAAAGCGTAACTCATAATTTTCGTGTAAAACGTTTTTTTTTCCTTTTCTTGTCGCAGCAAGTAAGTGTATTAATTTTGTTTGATCCTTTCGATCTACACGGCTGTGCTATAATATTTAACAAAATTTAATTTTTCCTGCATTAATTTCAGACGCAATAAATGTTCTTTGTGAAGATGATCCACATAGGGATCGAAACGTCAAGATACATGTTTAAATAATTGCGCATTTGCTGTATTTGTATAACTGATCGAACCTGGCGCCGAAATCATAAATTCTTATACTTCGATTCCGATCGAGAAACAAACTTCACCTATAAAATGAACCAGTTTGTCGCGGAGTTGGGGATCCAGAAGGCACGAGAGGTCAGAGTGTAATTCGCGTAACGGTGGACGAGGCAAGCGGAGAGCCAGCGCCGCGCCGGCGGAAAAATGGCCGTCGAAGGGAGGGCTTCCCCCGGGACGGATCTCTCGCCGCGAATCCGTCAATTATTTCAGGGTGACCCACTTCTCGTTGTGGTGCTTAGATTCGACTGCTAGAATGGTAAGTGGGTCACGCGTAAAAGTAACTGTTACGGCAACGATGTTTCATTGCGATGGCGGCCGGTTGGCAGCTCGATGAAACACGCGCCTCGAGCGAAAGAAACGCGTCCCGCCGCGCGTGTACGCGAACAACGAGCAAACGATCCCGGGAAAAGACAATAAAACAGATCGGCTTCCGGTTGTGGTCCACCGGCGATCCGCGGACCACGTTCCCACGTATCACGAGCGTCTGCGACGAGCTATGACGTAAGAAGATTCGACGAACTGCGCGAACCTAATCGAATTTATACCGTCGGATCGATGGAACAGACTGGCCCGGGATCTCTGCGCCATTCTCGTTAATTTAAACGTACAGGAAGCTTCAAAAATCATTTCTGTCCGCGTTTCAATCCACGGTCCGACGGTCCGGAAAATTGTCGGTGCAACCGCCGCCGCCGTTGTCGGTCGGAAATTTTCCAGTCGCGCCGCTGCACGCTCATGATTCCCTGATCCGCGGATTTTCCGATGGCGCCGCGACGCGACGCCGCTGCTCTCGAAAAGCCGAAAAGTCGTGAGCCAGCAACGCGCCATTCACGGATAAAATGCGCATAACAACCAAGTAGCAAGCGACCGAGTGAAAGGCAACAATGCGAAGGCGAGCGTGCGCGCGGTCTCCGCGTATGCTAAATCTTGAGCACGTAAAAGGCCGCCGGTATCGGCGAGATAGACTTTATGCTTCTTATCCAAGGAATTATGCTTCGACAAGGGACGTCCGCACGAAAGAGGGAACGCTGCAGACGGGGACACAGTTGTCTAAATAACCCCCGACGCTTTATTTAAACATCAGGATCCAGATTCGGAAGCGCCAAAAGAATTCCGAAATGAATTTGCAAAAGGAGCAGCGACTAAGCCGGTGTCGGATAGAATCCTTTGGAAGAACGTCCAAGGATTCGGAAACACGATTAAAACGCGCTCGGCATGGGTAAGACAGCGTCGGAGAGAGGAGAACGAGAAAAAGTGAAAAGACTGGTGGCGATCGGATGTCGGGAGGTTTTGTTACATACACGTGAAATCGCTGGCTCGCGTGCGTGCGAGTGCAAACTTGCATCGGCAGGTAGAACAACAGCGGCAGCGCGGATTGAGCCGAGACACGGGTCGGTTCTCTGGAGATACATGCGTCAGCCGCGACAAGGACGTCTACTAAACGAGCGAATTATATTGGTATAATTGCTATGCTCCTGGCCGGGGCCTGCAGCGACGAAACAGATGTCTGTCGTGGACGGTGACAAGGCTTTGTACAGACGCGGACTCGCACAGTACATAGTCGAATTCTTCTAAAAAATGGGATAAAAGTCGAACGTAAAACTGGTCAAACATTCTGGTTTTTCACCGGTTCGCTAAATGCGTTTTTTTTTTTTGCAATCCGCCATGGAGCACGGCGAACTTCGAGTTCGAGTCGCTTTACTTTCCTGCACGCGTAATTATCGGGCACGTGTGCGCGTGAAAGTTTACATGGGCGCTCGTACGCGTCGCGCAACACAGCGAAAAGGTATCGGCTTAAGGCCCGCCGCGCCAACCCCTCGCCTACGAGCCGGATACTTTCTATGCCGCCGAATTCCAGCAAATTCCCCGACTTACGTAAATTTCGGCTCGGTGATTTCACGAGCGAGGACGAACGGGAACGCGACTCGAGCCTCCTCTCTTTCAAGTCGCGAACGGGTGGGGGCACGATTATGCGAACGGAGTGCCCCATTCGGGTTACCATGGGTTCGCCGATAATTCATTTGACCGACACTGTTTTGATCGACTCGGTTTCACCGACAATAACTTCCGTCGACACTATGTTTTCCTCGACATTGTGAAATGGTCGGCAAATAATTTTTTGACCGACACTATGTTTCCGTCGACGTTTTTGGCTCATAATTTTAGTTTTCCAACACATCTACATATACAACAACAAATACAAGTCTTGACCATGTACAATTTTTATTCAACGAGTCATTTGAATAAAAGCGGAACGTTGGAGGACGTAAAGTTAACACATTACCGACCGGTGATTATTGCATAATTTTGAAAAATCTATTCATGGCTAAAGACTTCTTAATGGAACCTTCAACTGTGACAGCAATTTCCATTGTGAACTAACAAGTCACTCTTAATAACGTCATCTAATATACTTTCATTTAAGATTGCAATGTAAAAGAAAATTTCTATGCTTTTTTCTGGTACAACACAATTATTGAAAATCCTATTAATAGGCTTTCGGTACGTAAAGTGTTAATGTCAAAGTTGTTTCGCAGACCACCGTTTAAGAACCTCTGCGTTAAACAATTTATTTCGGTATGAGAAAATAATTCGCAGAAGAAGGCGAAGACGAAGGCGGAGGCAGAGATGGAAGATTCGAGGGATGGTGGCCTGGAGGTGGAAAACAGACGACTCAGGTGTCGTTTATCGCGGATCGAGAAAATATAGAAGCCGTTAATCTGCGGAGGCTCCCGTCGGCCCGCGGTGACAACGGATTAAGCTCAGCGGGTGTACACAAGCGCAGCATGGCCGCCGCCGAGCAGTTTTAACCGGAATCTCCTCTATCCGCCGCCCTCGGAAAAATACTCGGCGACAAAAGTGGCGACCGTTCGACTTCCTGAAAAGCTGCGAGAGCTCCCCGAAGCCCGGCAAATAGAAATTTCTTCGAGCGTGGCGTATTGGTTCGGCAAGCCCTCCTCTCCTCCCTCATGACTTATTGGTTCGTAAATCGGGCACGCTCACATCCGAATGAATTATTAATTAGAAACGTCGCGCCGCGCTACCTGTGTCTTTTTTATCACCTCCCTATATTCTACCATTTGCGTTTTTTGTTGTTGCTCGAATAAACCTTTAAAATAAAAAATGTCTTGCTCCCGATTTTTTAATAGAAACCCGGTTGAACCGTAGATCACTCCGGCCCGGTTAGGAGGCAATCTATCCCCGACGGATGATCTCCGCTCTGAAAAAGAGGGGAATCGAGAGCAGAACAGCTGAGCGGCCACGCGACGAATGGAAGTCCTTCCGGTAGGTTACACGTTTGATCCCCGACTATTTTTAGCGGCGAACGGGGACCGCAACCACTTTCTATCGCGTCGGGCATCCTACTCCTTTTCCAAGGATTCACCGACTCGGTCGGCTTCTGGGAAGGCGTCCATAGGAAACAATTTTCCAGCTGCCGGAGGCTGCTGGATGCTAACGGCCCTAAAGGCTGCGCATCCTTCGATCGCTTGAAAAGGTCAACGCGGCCGGATCGATCCACGGAGTCACGGTAGATCTGACAGAGTGGAAGACGAAGCCAGTCAAAGGTCAGGATGGAACGCGGCCGTAGTAAATGCGGCTAAACAGAATCGGTTATGTGAATGAAGCCTTAATAACGCCGAGGCTGCCCGGCGGATTCGTTCTTTTCCCTGTACCAAGGGACCACAAAACTCCTTTCCCTCCGCAACAGGTGATACTGGAATCGGAACGGGCCTCGTTGAACCGGATAATTGCGTTCGACCGGAGGTAATCGTAATTTTCTCTTCTCTGCCCGCCCGGGGAACTCATCGATCAACGCTGGATCCCAGACCAGTTGCAAAACACCGATCGGCCGGATCGCGAACCTACGCAATCTTAGATACACTCTACATTCCGCGACCTGACAATCTCAATTTGCAGTTCTTCAGGTTGGTTTATCTTCAGGCAGCGCCACACAGTGGGCCCAAACGACAATCTAGCTGATAAAAAGTCGTATTTTCAATCACATACTATTAAGTATGTTTTTATTTGTTTCCATTTTTAAATCCCTGTAGATCTTTAAATTACATTCTATTTTGCTCTGAAGATTTTTTATATAGGGTAATATTTATAGTCGCTGCGGCCTTTAAGAGTCCCCCAGAACGGTCAGTGCTTTTGCTACTGGTAAACGTTAATATTAAATGCGAATATTTTGCCTTTCATGGATTTTGTAGAAGAAAGTACGTACTTACATTCTATAACTCCAGAATTTGCAGAAGTTAATGAATTTTCCAAATACCCGTGTTCAAAGGCAGACAATTTTCTACTTCATGCATTTCAGTTTTTCGAATGTAAGTAACCAAATTCACGCGTATTCGCCGAATTTCCTGTTTGATTTCGTAATGTAGACTCTGTTCTTTAATTCCTGTAAAAGAATTTGCCCAAGGCCCCGACTAGTTGTAATATAACGCGCTACTATTGCTACCCTGATTTCGTATCCAGCATTTCTAACGGGGTTGCGGCGCGGTTGTGATGCTGGCTACAAGACCAGGATAGTAAGGTACTGTCGTACTGGCGCTGGCTAAGATAAACCGACCTTTATAGTGCAAGGCTGGACACGTTTGCCTGAATCGAGGCAAAACCGTCCCCACCGTAGAGTCCGCTGCGTTGCCTCGACCACGCCCGAAAAACGGAAGAGGTCGATCACCTTTTCCCTCCGTCATCGAAAAACGATCTCGAGGCCGTGATTTAAGACGACGCGACGCGACGCGCGAGGAGACCCCCGGGGCCAGGGGCGTGCAGCTTTTACGCACGGTGTGCCAGGGCGACGTCGAGTCAAGGCCACGTTTTCGGTTCTGCATAAATAATCTCGTTCTAACGCCGTAACGGTGTCCACGGTTTTTCGGAATAGGTCGCCGGACGAAAATACGCCCTGGGGCTCGTAACGAAAACGAATTCGTGGTTGACGAGAGTCGAGATCAAAGGGCGATTACGCCGCTGCGAGACTTATGCTTGCTATTTATGATCCCCGCGACTGACCATTCGAAAAATCAGCGATTCTACTCGAGCGACGGGAGAAAATGGTGTATAACCTTGCTCGAACGACCTCGATCGCCTTCACCGTAGTAGAAACCTTCGGTTACGCGGCGTATTGCTCCGCCACGTCTACGGACAGGCGCAGTATCGGCGCCGATCCCTCGATCCCTCGATCCCGACGCGAAAAGATCTCTTTCTCGCGCGTGTAACACGAGACTGGGCGCACGCGCGCATATCCTCGCGATCGAGACGTGTCGCGATAGAAACGAATTTCTCTCGACGACAACATTCACCGACAAGAGTAACAATGTTCGGTCACATGGCTTACGTTTCGAAATTTTCATGGATTCCGCCGCACGACAGCCAAGCGGAGGAACGCGCGAGGTTACGTTGCGTCACACACGGAAGCTCCGCGGTATACACTTTCGAGTTGCACGCGGGACGAGTAACGAGGTTTCCATAACAAATCGTGTAGGCATCCCGCAAATCGCGACAGAAAACTTCCGAGAACGACGCACGTCTTCGTCCGCGGTCGACGTCACACGCGCGCTAAACGGCAATTCACGGAAAACGCGAAACGCGGAGCCACGTGACACTCGGATGGCGAGCCCGAGGCCGCGGCCTGCTCTTTGTGCCCCCGAGCGTGCGTGATCGGCGATTTTCTGGAAAATGTTACTTGAAATGGCCTCGGGAATCAGCCCATCGAAGAAAATACAGTGGTACCTCGGTGTATGTCTGCTTTCGAGTATGTCCGAAGTGTGAATTTTGCAAAATACCATCCCAACGAAGTTCAAACGAATCGCGATAGCATCGTTTGGGAAGACCAGACAATGTCACACTTTAGAAACGTACTAAGAAGACGGAAAGAAAGCAGTGGAAAGCGTCGGAAGACGCTTCAAATTTCAGTTTTTTCAATTGGGTTTTAAACCCACTTTATTCGAAATTTTTATTTGAATATAGTTTTTGCCGAACTCTGCAGAAGACGGGAAAAGAAATAACACCAGCACGTCAGGTTTTATTGCAGGGGGGTAAAAAATCTCAGAAGAGATTTATTACGTCTTCCACAGAATAGAATATCATTTATTTCCTTTTGTGCTTTAGCATCAAGCAGAGTTTAAATTTAAAAATAAAATCTCATTGTTCGTTCGTGTGTTTAAAAGTTCAAACAGTATTTAAATTATTTTAGAACCCCATTAACGGAGAAATAATATCAATAGGAGTTTTTTTACACGAGAACGGATTAATCATTTTTACATTACTTCTTATGGGAAAGGTTGGTTCGGTATATGTACGTCCTATTCGGTACAAGTCCAAACATCAGGAACGGATTAAGATCGTATACCGAGGTACCACTGTACACCATTTTTTACGCATCCTGTACACACGTTATGATTCGCTGGTTTTATTAAATTCACGTAATTGCAACTAGTTCAACTGCTCAGACAGACAGACGTATCTAGCTAAACCGGTGTCAAATCTATGGTAAGTAGCGTATCAAGTTTTTCGTGGTTCCCGTACCCACTGTATTTCCTTATCGCAGGAAGAAACGATTACGTGCCTGTCGTTAATTTGCGTAACTAATCACGAACGAGCTGGTTATCGTCCGACTCCAATAGTATTCGTCGCATCGCGCTCGACTATTAACAATTAAACGCACGAAAGCCTGCGCATGTGGCGCAGGCGTGACATTCAACGTGAATGTATAAACGATAGAAAGTGATTTCCACTTACCCCTTCGTTTCCTAGGAACTGTATAGTAGGGTTCTGGCTGGTCTTGTTCTGTAACAAAATCGACAAATTTCAAGTTAATTCTGGTGATACGCGCTGTAAAAATTATTACAGAAAGATTTCCATTGTAGGGAATACCACGCAATGTTTCATGCTCGCTGTATTTTCTCGAGCAGATTTAATCTAACATTACGTCGAATGAGCACCGCTGAAGGACATTAAACCAGGGATCTAATCAACTCGACCTCGGCTCGACGAGGAAAATGAGATAAACGAATCGGTGAACTAAAAACTAGTAATGACAAAATAATCTCCGAACACTCATCTAGATTGATCAACATAATTAAGAACTCCGTGGCTGTGTGGGCCAGTTAATATACCCATGCGTCCAAGGGAAGTCTAATATCTGTTTTATTCTGTTGTAAAGATTTGTGTAAAAGGAGTTCGGTCCGTTTATAATAAATATAATAATTAGACTGCGGATCTTTACGCAAAATAAAATTTTTACACATCGATTGCAAGCTGTAGGATCTAAATAAAAATTTATTTTACTCACTAATGATTTTTATACGTTAAAAATTGTATTAAACTTTTTCCCTGCTCATTTTTGTTATAAATGCATCAAACCCGCAGTCTAATAATAATAATAATAATATTTCCGGAAATGGAAGTATTATTTAAAATGATTTAAATGGTATTTCAGTTCGGTTTCCAAGTTTTCGAACGGACCCGGAGAAAATGCTCGTTAACGATACCAAGTTAACGAGAAGAAATCGGCAAGTGACCGCGTATTTGCATAACATGCGTTGGCACTCTCTAGCCGGCAGAAAATTCAGGTCTCATTCGGCCGAGAAAAAGAAAACGCTGTCGCGCTTTCCATGCGCGTGCTCGCGCCGGTCTCCTCGTTGTCTGCCCTATCGACCCGCCTATCAACACGTGCATACAATTCGGCGATAAGGCAAGAGATAACGGAAACGGTCGCGCAACGACCGGTCTCGTGAAACTCTCGAGCTTCGAGTTAATTATAGGGCTGTTACTTTCCTTCGAAGATCGATGATTTCGGTGCTTCGAAGCTTCGATTTCAGAAACTTGATGTGAAAATTTTCAATCGATTTTAAACATTTTGATGAGATTATAACAGAGACATGTAGTAAATTTCAGACGGTATTGCGACCGCGTCATATCGAAAACAAACGCCCTGATAAAATGTCAAAGATAAAGGTTCGACGGAGGATCTCGGTGTAACTGTTCTTTCGCTTGGTAAACTAAAAACATTATAGTATAATAATACGTAGTAACACGGAGCACGAACGCAGATTGAGCTCTTTCGGTGCGAAGCGGGTCAGTGGAGTAGGGAGCGCTGTCGCGCGGAGTGGGGATTGCTGAACGCGATTACATACTACCGAGCGTCGCGCGGAGAGGTGTACCGGTTAAATTTAATAGTTTATATCTCCTAAACGCGTAGGCATTTTTGAACAGTTTTTTAGATATTGCATTGTCATCCAGTTCGGAGCTATGTTTAAAATTTCAAGTCTCTAGCTTACCGGGAAGGTAGTTCAAAATCAATTTTAAAACTACCGAACAGACAGACAAGAAAGCGAGCTAGTAAAAACATGGTAGAAACAGAAATAGGCTAACACCAAGTATTGTAAATGAAATACTATTCTGAAATAGTGACGAATTTAATAAATAATGTGCTTAACACCCACAACGCAGTTCTGATTTCCAAGATTCGGGTACTACATACTTGCGCAAAAATTCGATTCCTTTCAACATCGAAGTTGTACTTGTAAGTATTCATTACGTGGTTCCATATCAGTTTGCACAAAGTGAATACATCACAAACATAATCATTGAAACATTATTGCTTTTAAGCAGTAATCGAAACCCATGAAATCAAGCTTGCTTATTGAAATTGACTCGGATTCGTGAGTATACATATATCGAGCTTGATCGAAACAACGATCCCGGACATTTCAACAACCAGGGTTTGCCTCGGTAACAGTCTCCATTCAAAATAAAAATGTCCTCCATTGGTAATTGGACTATGCTAGTATTACTGTCCGAAAGAGGCAATTCTGTTCGCCATTACCGATTCGCGATGGCGGTGAGATATCACGAATTCACGATGGATTTATCACCGCCGCGAGCATCATTAATCAACACTCGATTGAAAGGTTGCGGGCCTTCTAATTCACCGTGAAAAATATTACATCTTATTGCGTCACGGTTTTTTGTGTGTAACGTACTCAACGTCTTGTAGAGTCGCGATCGAGGCAGCGAATCATCGATCTCTTGCGCAACTATTGAAATGGTGGATAGCGAAATCTTTGAAGATTAAAAAACGAACAAAAGAAACAATTATCAAGGCGATCTTCTTTTAGAAGTCGGGACTGTTGGATTGGGCGAGCAGTTTATCGTGATAAATCAGCTACTCGATCGAAAGCACAATTCGGAAAGATAAGTTTTCCTCGACAAGCGTTCGATTTCTGTGGCTCGGGGAATCAAACTCGTAAGATCTCGCCACGTAATACATATTTCCCGGGGTTTCGTTGTGCCGACGACGACGACGGCGCGTGGATGTAACATGATTTCGTGTGCGATACGCGGACGCGATCGTTTGAAAAGGGAAAGTCGCCGGTAAAAGCTTGAGTGGTGCCTTTGATCACCGAGCACGACGAGCGAGGTTCGTAAAAACGAGATGTGCTACGATGATATCACTGATGATCGATTGCGCTTCCGGCGATCATTGCCAAGACAGAGAAAATTGACCCTTTCACTGCTGCGGCGCGGCGCGTCTGCGGTTCAATAGTGGGTCACGAATAACTTGTAAGTACCTAGAAATTGTTGAGCACCGCTTGCTTAACATTTAATCGATACATCCTCCGAAGGCAGAAAACTCCGACTTGCTACGATAGGTCTTAACTATTTCTAGATCCGCGTTCTTTGATCGTTCAGGAGTCTACTTTCAAAATTTTGTAAAATTAAACGTTGCGTGGGCAATCGGAATTTCACTGTTGTTGGTTAACCAGTAGGGTTGCCAGATCTTCCATATTTGATATGAGTCTTCTATATTTGAACTTGATCTCCTATATCATATTTGAATAGCATGTAATTTTCGAAAGTCTTTGTTTGAATAAAATGTTTAAAATGTGCTGTGTACCTATTTTACTTGAACTCCTATATTTTCAGCCTACCTCATATACAGGGTCATCCGTTTTTAAACGGCCAAACGTTAACCAGCTGTAGAGGACCCCAAATGGAACAACTTTTATCCCTATCACTTTTTTTGTTTCGGCCTTGATTTCCAGATAATTGCAAAAAACCATCATTTTTTGAGTTTATATAAAATTAAATAGCTCAGGACTCCAATGATGAATCTTGATGGTTTTTCGTCACGTGAGACATCATGCCAGTATCTTTCAGCGCAGAGAATGAGTCCACGCGGCGTCAATTAATTGTCTCAAATTTCTATAATAACGCTTCGTAAGCGGCGAGACGTGCGAAAACGATCGAAAGCGCGCAGATATGGCGAACGCCGCGTCCGCGGCACGGATCTCTCGCATTCTCGAGCGGTGTCCTTCGAAACTAATACCGCTATTAAATCTTCTCCGATCGAATGCAATATGTGATGCGCATGCACCGACGCGTCCGGACACCGTTTCAGTCGAACATCAAGGATTCGTCGGAATTCGAGGCTAAAGAGCTCTCAGCAAGACAGAAAAGCGAATACCCGACAGAACGGCGGCACGGTGGACAGACGGGAAAGGGGGAGGGCGAGCGCCCGGAATGGCCAAATAAATTAATGACGCAAAAGGCGACCCATGGTCTGGACCATTAAATGCTCCCGACGTGAAACATTAACGCTTCGCATACCGCTCGATCGAGTAGACTCCGCAATCAAGTTCCATCGAGCGAGAAACAAAAATGCGATTCGCGGAAAAACAGAAGCTCGAAGGATGCCGGGGAATAAGCGCGGCAATGCGAACTACAGCGACGGGCGTCAATGAACGTTTTCGTCCCGTGATCGATTCAATCACTCGTTATTCAGCCATTCAATGGTAAAACGGGGTGAAGATTTTTGTTAATTGATCATGCGGGAAGGAGCTCCGAGTGGAAATTGCGATTCGGTAGCTCGCGGCGCGCAAAAACGGGCATTTTTTCGCCCGTTAGAATTCTTGCGGAACGGTCGTTGCGAAAGAATCGCTGGCAGGTGTACTGCGACCACAATGAAGCGTGTTTGCCCGACGTTCCACTTTCAAATTTCCGAGGTGCTCGAAACTCACACGAAAACGGGGTTCGCGTAGATTAATTCCAGTAGTTTGATTGCGTCCACACACACACATCATTTCCTCGCCGGGTCTCAATAATCTAGGGGGATGATACCAGAAAAAGATAAAGAGTTGGCAAACGAGGACCACCTAAGCGTTCATCCCCTAAACATGCATCAACGAGAGCATAATGGCTCGCAGGCGACAATTTCTTTTCACCCGGACACGAAACGAGAGTTCCATTAGCGCCGGGACCGGGCAAAGCTTCTTTCCTCCGACTGTCGGGCGATTCGGCTCGTTGCATTCATTCGCCGAAAGGATGGCGCGGGGGGGGGCGACAGGGGGTGCAGGGCTTGCCATTCGCAGAGACTAAATTCATTTCGGTCAGCCGTGCGCCACGTATAAAGAGATGCAACAATGGCGTACGCTCTGCCCGAGGACAACGGGGAGGACCCGGGTCCGCGTGAACCTTCTCAAAGAGGTCCTCTAGCTACCCTCCGACCACCCTTCTCCGACCGAGGACCTCATCGCCAGGTCAATAACTTTGCGCCCCTTGCGGTGCCTCCTTTTCTTTTTTCACCTACCCTCTGGCTACAGGCTGTTGCAAGGACCGTGGACGCCGAACTTTGCTCATTTGCCACGCTCGTTAACCTGTACCCTAGTGTGCAGTGTGCACACAAAGCAACGGGCTGATTATTTCCTGCGCCACGGTTGTATTAGCAATAAATTATCGCGTCTTCCCGAGACGTCCATCTAACTTGTCGGCCGAACGAACTGCGCCCTGCTCTCTCCGTGACGGAGATCACGTTCCTTCGGGTACACGTCGGCTAATTGATCCTAATCCGTCACTCCGATAAATTATTCAGGATCGTCGGCGATCCTGTCCCAGAGCCGGGAGCCACGAAAGAGGAAATCGAGGGAAATTGAGCGAGCCGGAAACGACGCGTCGTTCGGGAACGGGTCGAACGAATAATTCGTCTTCCAGGGGAATCGACGGGGACGGTTACACCTGTTGAATTTCGTTTTTAGAGCCACTCGATTCATGGCCGATTGATAAATTATTCGGCGGCGCCGCGGGGACGTGGGATGCGTGCATAATTTAACGGTGGATCGCCATCGATCCTGCGAGACATGCTTCAACCGATCTTTTTCGTACCGCTGTCCGCAGAGGGAGGAATTGTTTCGCCGATTCGTTGATACAGGCGCGGATAAAATTAAGTGGACGTTCTTTCGAGACTAATAACTTTCCTAAAATTGACGCGGCGCGTTGATGAACAGCAACAGAAGATTCGAATGTTCAGTTAGCAATCTCCGTGGTCTCCGTCGGGAAAGATTCCATCATAAACCGGTGAAGCCGAGGCCGACGCATAAACTGTAGAAACGTGACGTTGTTTGGACTCGCTATCGTTTCAATCGTTAATCTTTATTCCCGCGTAAGTTTCCAGAACGGCCGTGCATTATACAGATCTCTCGTCGCGGAAGTCAATGTTTCGACGGCTGCGGCGATCGGTGAGACATATATTCTTCGTTCTTTTTCTCCGAGGATGTCTATCCGACAGATTTCGAAGGAAGCTATCCACGACAAAGAAGAAGAATACACCTCTTCGATTGCAACGATAAAATTGCACAGTTTTTTTGTTCGCGACCGATGACTCAACCTTCGACAATTCACAGCGGAGGAAAATGAAATTCTTCCACTGTCGAGAATAATTAATAGATACCGCTACAATGATTCTTATCATCCGTGACGCAAGCCACCGACAAGGATGATTGATCTGTGCCAGCGATCCGAGTCTTGCAAATCACCAGACAATGTCAAATGCCACAGCCTGTTCAGAGGAGGAACAAAGGCGTCGTTTGAATGGGCCTCGAAACTCTAACAATCTTTCCGAGTCGCATATTTATTAACATTGGCGTCTATTATATCCGACCGGCGCGAACAACAGATCCCAAGCAGCCCTGTGCTCGTCCACCGAGCCGACCCTATAAACAACTTTCCACGTTCCAGCTCAGTCAGAAAGGGGTTCACCCGGAGTTAGGGGAAATTCCAAGTACCCCGGGACGACCACGGTCGGCCGCAGAACGAAATCAGTGGTCTCGCGAAGGGGAAAGCAAAATAATGCGAGGTTCACAGGCAAGCTCTCTGGTTACAACATGCCATTTATCTTGCGTCAAGAAAGTTTTATACGCCCGGAGTTTACGATATAATCAGGAGCAGAAAATATATTGTACGTATTGGAATGATTGAAAGGTTTGGCAAGTGGAAGTTATACTTTTTCTTTGCTAATTCGAAGAAATTATTCAATCGGTTAACGCGTAGAGCACACGCCTGTCTCCAGGGCTTCGGAGTTTGGGAGTAATTGCTGATCACTGGAGTCGGAGCCGGAGTAAGAAAAAGCTATACATCCGACTCCAACTCTAGCTCTTTAATTTAAAAAAAATTTCATCACTCTACCTCATTTCTATCGAAAGTTCTTTGATTTTGTCTCCGATTTGGACGATGATTTGTCAATGCCACGTGACTAATCCGATAGTAAGAAAGAGAGAGGGCAACCGTATTCCCCTCGATCCGAGTCGATTCCCCTGATCTGGCGACACGGCTCTGTATTGTCGTAACTCGGAACGCGTATTCTTTGTCGAACGACGGGCGCACCGCTGCACGGTCTGCGCGTTTAATCGCTCAATTATGGCGGTGCTTTCTTGCTCGGCCGCCGCGCGGTGACATTATAAATTCCGCGTTCCTTTCCCGAGAATTAGACGTCGCCGCGTTGTAAACGGTAAATCCGTTTCGTGTCCCCGACGCAAGCGAAGTCGGCAGGCCTGGACGCTCAAACTAAGATTGTTGGAGTCGACCTTTCCCGCGGGCTTCGCGGGATTTTGCGGGTCCGCCAAAAATCGCCGCTCGGCACAATTAATCGGTAGCGCGCGGTCGCGCGGTTGTCGGCTCGCAACAGGTAGGCCAGGTGATCGCGCGGTTAGCGGACAGACAGCGTAGCGCAGCTCAGCGGCGAGAAATTCGACAACGCCGCCAACTGGTTCACTTTCTCTCGGCCGGCGAACTCGCAGACCGTTCTGGCTTCGTTCTTGTCTTGTGACGCGTGTGTTCTCCAACCTGGCCACGCACCCGCGTCCTCGCCACGTTCCTGCGCGTGTTGTGCTCGCCGCTCGGAACGCCTTCGCAGATTCTAGACCACGATCCACAGTACCATAGATCCATAGATCCGGGTAACAGCGGACGACCGAAAACAAATCCGATTCGGTCGGAGAATGTTTCCCTCGTCGACGAGTCTCTAACCCAGACCATCGCCGAGCAGAGGTAGAAAAATGGTCGCCGTGACAGTCGCATGACGCGGCCGAATCCCAAAGTGTTAACCAAGATCGCCCGAAGCCATTCCAAATGCAAACGACGCGGGCTCAACACCTGTCGCTCGATGGAATGTACCGAGGGTCTCGTCGATCATGAACCGTCGCGTCGCGCGTCGGCTCGCAGCCGCCATCTATAGTCATCGGGAGCACGCGCGTGTTCCCCGATTCGTCGAGCAATGATTCGACGCCCGTTCGATTCTGCGCAACCACCTGACCTTCTTAAACAATTAATCCACCGGTGATTATTTCAACATTTTTTCTTTTTTTAAGTCTGTCCTCCATGGCTAAGGATTCTTGGCCCTCCTCGTCGAGTCTGACGACCTTGAAATATGTTGGCCAACCGACCCTAATTCCCGCGAATTAATATCTGCGAAAATACGGTTCCCCGTATAAGCATTCATCGAATGAATTCCATCGTAATCCCATGCATATCAATGAGACGATTGCACCGCTCCGAGGAGCGTACACGCGCGGAGCATTCGTGGGGAAAACTACTTTTACTCGCGCGTGGATCCCCGGCAAAGCTCTCCGGAGAATTTTAATCCCGAGCAAACGCGTTTATTTTCGAGCGCGTTTCACCATTTTTCTTTTTCAGACGCCGCCGCCGCGCCACGGAAGGCGACGTTGTGTGAACAAGGCGTTCGCGCGCCACGCTCGTTGAAAACGAGGTCGGAGGGGATTTGCAAAGAGCGAGGAGATCGGAAGAGCACTTAATACCGTATACCTTTCCTCAGTTTTTATTTCATTCAATGTGTGTGTGATTGTTTACTTTAACTCTTTCATCTACTCGCTCAACTGCCGGCCAAATGACCGGTTTTATATTTTTCATTTCGCAATTATTGGAATTATGAAGTTGCTTGCGCGGAAATTGATTCGATAAAATTCTGTGTCCAAGCACATATTGTTGTAAACATTGCAGAGAATCTGAATAAATAGAGCCTCGTCATTCCTGCAAACTAAAACGTGTTAATCGCTTTTAGTACTCGGTAGGTTCAGTGTTGAACGTTTGCGATTCTCTATTTAAGCGAACAATAAAATTAGAGGGTCGTTCTGGGTCGCGGGCGAGGCGGATCGCGAGATAGAGGTTCGCGTTTCTCGTCGAGCGTAATCGGCCGCGGAGAGAATATGTCAGGACAGATTCTTGGCGCTCACAATGACAAAATTCAATCAACGACCACGCAGCGCTAAATGTCAAACAGACCCGTTCGGCGCCGCGTGAAAAATCACGCGCTCGGTCAATCGATGCCGATCGATTTCCAAGTCGGACGAAATGCGTGGCGAAAGGACTGTCCCTCCTCCTTGCACTATGCATTGCGACGATCGCTAGACGCGCTGCGAGGAGCGTCTAGATCGTTCTGCCAATGCAAAACGCTACACTGAGAAAAAAAGTAGTTACTTCAATAACACGCGTGTTATTGTAATTTTTTTACTTCGATGAATATCAATGTATTCTTTTCAATAGTATGAAATTTAGAAGCGAATCGTGATGTATTTGAATTGTCTATCATGAAATGATTGAAAATATTATTTGATTCAATACCGTATATTATTATTCGTAATACTTCTTTTTTCCTTCAATCAGATATGTTGTTAAAAAAATTGGAGAAATGTATTGATTTATACTGAAATTGGTTCGAGGCCATATCTTATTTTTTCGAAAACATTGATGGTCAAGCTATTGGCTTATATGATTGGCGGAAATGAGTTTTGCTATTGAAATTCAATAGTATTAAATATTCAAATAAGTTCATATGATATTGGCACTATTCAATAGTACATCTTATCGAATCAACATATGTTTTTTTTTGTTTCGACAGGATTTTTTTCTCAGTGTACAAGCCTTCCCCTATTCAGACTTACATTGGCGGTCAAAATGATAGGGCACCTCGAGGTTTTTACCAATGAACATTCATTTGTACATAGATACACGTAGAAAGTGAATCCCAAGGAAAACATCCCGTAAACGGGAGCCAAGTTATCCCGTGGCCGTAAAAAGCTGTGAGATCACACAAAATACGGCCAAGTTCGTTAGCTTAGAAATACCTCGTGCAATACTGCAAAAAGCGTTTGTAAAAATTAGTTCAAAAGAACGCTATTTAACCCTTTGCACTCGTAGCAATTTGAACTCCAAAATCAAGATATTTGTTTCAACCAGATCATTTTTGTTCTATGTAATCTTTTTTACATTGTGCACATGAAATTGAACCTGGTTTCTTATACAACAGTTGAGCTTTTTACAATTTATAAAATACAGACAAATTGAAAAAAAGTTAAAACTGTTTTGAATAATGGTATGGACAATTTTAAGTGGCGCCTCAAGTATAAATATGCATGCTTTTCGAACACGGGGGTATAAATTCGCTTCATCGAGTTAATGAAATTCTGAGCATATGCTATTGTTTCTTGACATTACTGTCGCGAATATTTCGCTTGAAATATTTTCCAAGCATGAACAGTGGAACTTACTGTCTTCGCGATCCGTGTAATGACTCGTGTTCGAAGAATTGCTACTGTCATATTGTGACATTTTCATAGTTCTGTCGGTTTTCCTGTGTCAAGACTCGTTTCGAATACAGCATTATACACGGAGCACATATTTCACGCATAAATTAGAATAATAGCTCTTTGTAAATCGGAAATCCTTTTTTAAATGCCGTGAACACTTGACACATGAGTCCAATGAACATTAAAGATCGTTAAAAATAAGTTCGTATACAGGGTGGTCCGCATAAAGGTACCCACCCAAATATGTCATTCAGTTGCGATGGTATAAGAACATTTTGTACTGTTTTTTTCCGACATTTTCATTGAAAACGATAAAACACGGCTCACCAATTGACTCGAGTAACTTCCCTGGCTGAAACGATTTTATTTTCTGTTTCATTAGCGCTTCTACTCTCTCGCGTTCGCAGGGAATCGACGAACGTTGACGGGGAAGTGAAAAAAGGCCCCGGGAGAAGAAGGGAGAGGAAGGAAAACGAAAGCACCGAGAGAGCCTGGAAAGTGGAAACACGTCTACCTTAACGAAGCTCATTGTTCCCGACCTTCGGGTGAAACCCACAATGTTGCTTTTCTACTTCGTCCGTCGTGCTACTCGAGCACCGATCCGAGAAGTTCACCTATTTGACCTATTTGAAAAGCGAAGGAAGCCGTTTCGGACGAAGAAGCTCGGGTAAACAATCGTACATTCCAGTCGAAAAGTTAAAGGTCAGTTTCACTTCACACAAAAGTAACGCAGATGAAATATTAGGACCTTGAATAAGTTCTCGCTATTTCTTCAAAGATGGTAGTAGCAGTACCCCGTTCGTGGAATTTCGAATGGTAACACACATGCAAGGCAGTAGTGTATCTAACCTTAAATTTCAGTGTATGGTAGTTCACTTTAGTGTAAGCAAAGTCATTTTTTTCTTAGTTCTGAAAATGTCTACTTTTGTGCCGAATAAAGTGTATTTGCGGGGAATTTTATTGCACTACTTTATTCAAAAGAAATCTGCAGCTGAAGCACATAGAATTCTTGTTGAGACTTATGGTGACAATGCTTTGTCGGATACGACATGCAGAGACTGGTTTCGACGCTTCAAAAATAATGAATTTGAACTTGAGTATAAAGAACGCTCTGGCGCACCGAAAAAATTTGAAGACGAAAAGTTGGAGGAATTACTCGAATATACTATACTATATATATTATACTTTGAATGAAATGTTTTTGTCCCTTATAATTTAAATAAATCTTTTATTTTGTTAAAAAAACAGCGAGAAGTTATTCAAGGTCCTAATAATTACAGACACCGTTGCAAGAAAAACGCCGCTAACGAGATCTGGTACAAACGTTCAGATTTACAACATATCCAGAAATCATGGAAATCGGATGGCAGGTAGCTAAGCCAGCTGTTCCGCAGTTTTACCGAGGCACAGCGTTTGTCCGCTGAGAGAGGTTCTTCATCGAGCTTACGGTCCGACGGAGTCTACGAGGAAACCCTGCGGTTCGAGAAATCCTCGACTCGGAAAACAGAGACACCCTCTCTTCTACCTACGCCCTTCCATTCACCTTCATCCCGCCGCCCTTGAGAAGGTAACGCCAGGATAATGGATCCCCCATTTTCCGATTCTCGCTCAGTCTAGCCCTGCACCTTTCTTCCCCCTCGCTCCTCCGTCTCTCTACCGCCATTCCTCCCCAGTTTTCCTGCCACCGGCTTTCGCGCAAGTTGACCGATGGAAAGGACACACCCCGCCATTGTTACGCGGCATCGACCGACCGCCAGGACCCGTCTAATTCTCCGATTCGATTCCCTTCTATATTTCGAAATCTGTCCGTAACTATCGGGAAGATCTCTGCCACCTTCGGCCTGGTATAATCAAGTTCAGTGAATGCGCTGACAAGAATAATATTCAAGCAATTTGAGATAGTTCAAGCCGAAGTTCGAACTTCGTTCCAATTGTTTGCAATCACCTCGATCAATTATGAATCTACATTTTATACTCTGACCTTCTGATCGTTTTTATTTATGGCACGTACAGCAGCCGAATAAGCGAAGATCGTGGCGAGTTATGTTATATCGTTTTGAATTCGATACTTCTGTGGGATGTTATGTAAATCCGGCGCGTAGCGATGCAGAAATATTGTGCTTCTGCTGCTTAACCTTCCTTCCAGAATTCTTTTAAATCATCAAAGCCTCACAACTTCTCGAAGTAACCAACTGTCGGAATAACATTCGATGACGCGCGGAACTCTTTCCCTGTAGTTTCTCGGACATCGACGCTGACGTCATTTATCGATGTCACAAAACGAAAGAAAACAGATTAACCAGCGTAGACGAAACAACGAGAAACAGTTTTGAACGGATAGCAACAAACCTTCGTTCGATGGAAGAATAATTCTCTTGGAAACGAACCGTTCGGCAAGAATAATTCTTTGACGGTGTTAATTCACCCGATAAACGCAATCGCAAACGAAGTAGCAAACAAGCACCCACCCTCTTCCCCTCTATGCCGCTTATTATCGTCGCTCGAGAACTCGTAATGCTGTAACAACATTGTTGATGCAGATCAAAATACATAAAAATTTCAAGTTCTTTTGGCAAATCCAATTTTATGTGGCCTACAACGACATCTTCAAGCGCCAGTGTATGTGTTCAATAGGATTTGAAACATTGCTTTGCTCAACGCAGAGTTGGGCATTAATCAGTTAAGATTTTAACCACGATTGATTGATTAATGTGTACGATTAACAATGGTGATCATTGGAAAATGGACGATTGATTCAATCGATTGACGAAGGAAGTGAATCGTCATTTGATTTAATCGTGATGATTAATCATGTGATTTAATCAATTGTTGAAGTTAATCGTCAATCGTCGATTACAAAAAGAATTCATCGAAAAAACATAAACGCACGTGAACAGAGTTTGTATTATAGACCAAATGACAATACAGCTAAACTCAGTTTACATTGTTTTCAGTTTTCAGTTTTGTTTCTGTATTTAATTTCGAAATTTCAGCAGTTAATAATCAATAGACCGCGGATCTTTATGCAACATAAGAAATGTTTGTATTGATTGCAAGACACAGGAGCCGAATAAAAATTTCATTCTCCTTTTAATTATCTTATTAAGGTGAAACTAATACACTGGTGGCCTTCGTTCTTGCATAAATGCATAAATGCATAAAATCCGCAGTCTAATAATCAATTATACGATTGACTAAAGTAGGAGTTTAATCGTTAACTGCGATTAACGATTGAAGAAGAAATTTACTCGTCGATCGTTGATGAAATTTTTGCCCAACTCCGGTTCAACCGTGGAACAGTGCTAAACGTAGCTTTAATTTCGCAGTGAGAAAGCCTGGTTCGCGGATTACGTAAATAAAAATCTGCAATATAAATTCAGTGCGATGTAACGCCAGAAAAAAGGTTGCGATGAACGCGTCTTGCTCGATGCTATCTGACCTGGTTCACGACGCGTACAGAATTCGTGATTTGGCCGTGAATATTCAAACTAACGATAACACCGATAACATTATATTTTTTATGGTTTCATTATCAATATAACACAAGACAAACATTTCGTTTATACTCCTCTGCATTCATTTGTAATGGAAAAGAAGTCGATTTACGTAACTGTTCGAATTATATTAATACTAATTCTTCTAAAAGAGCGCACGGTGAATATTTGCACAGTTTATGTACAACTAGCAAAATAGGGGAAAAATACGCGATTAAGTACATGCTAGGGTGGACCTTAGCTAAACCTGGTGAAATCTTTTCGCGAGATTCTTTTCACGCCTACCCCGCCCCCTAAACTTCTGCGACTTGGTAAGAAAATAATTTCTGCAAAAGATATTTTTCTTTTTGGTTATAACAGTTATGGTCCTGGTTTAAAATCTTCTCATAGCCGATAACATAGATAGGATAAGCACATTGCAGTTTCGGTTGAGTTTCCAGGGGGCTGATCAACTTCCGGTAGTCGCGGGTGTCCACTTGAAGAGAGGAATTTCATTAGGTGGGATCGTTAACGGTTATATTACGAAACAGAACATAACGGTGCGGCTTACATGCAATTACAAGGGATATCGAGCATTTAGCTCGGGTCTACAGTTATTCGGGCAGCGTAGCGTCCAGGTTCCCACACCGAATCCCCGGGCCCGTGATAATATTTCGCGCTCGGCGCCACGGCCTCTCTCTCTCTCTCTCATTTTAAGTGGCCATTTAAATAATTCTCTGGGAATTTGCGAGCGGAACTAGTTCGAGGGTTTTCACCGTCTACGCGCAGTCTTTTATCCTCTGTACTCTATGCAAAACGTAACTGGTGGTCGGTTCCCGCGCGCTCAGCCGTTTTCCACCCCAGGTCCCCCTAATTTCGCCTAAACTTTCCAGACGTTCTAGGAACGCCGCCACGTATCAACCTTTATATGTAATATGCTTCGAACGGAACAGAAATCGAGAGCCGTCGCGGCGTGGCACGATTACGGTCGTTCGACTGAGACGGCGACGCGCCACACTTTCGTCGGCTTGGGTTAAACTATCGTGACGGATGCGCCGCGGAAGATTCAGTCGGTCGCGTTCAATGGAGAACTTGTCTGCCGGCTGGCTCCATAGTACTCCATACTCCCATTGTTCGAACCGCTCGCACTCGAGAACTCTTTTCTACCGACGCGACGCGACGTTCTCCTACCGAGAGCAAATCAGAATTCGAACACTTTCTTACTGCATCTTATTCCGTGCATCGCAAGAGACTCCATGGGTCAAAACAAAGCTGAACCATTCTCTTAAGGGGGAAGTACACCCTGAATTGTAACTAGAAAGGGACTAAAGTCTTACTAGAAAAGTGGGTGGCAACATGGGTCTGCGAGTTTTCGCTTAATGTCCTTATACGAGCAAATTTTGGGCTGGGTGAGGGCTCATTCTAAAGAGGAAAGTTCAACGCAGTGCGCTCTGGTCATCATAGCAGTCAAAAAGTCTTCCAGAGACAGAAAAATATGTACTAAACGCTGTGTACGGCCTTTTTGCGTTTACAGAGGATTTACTGTGCATACATATTTATTAGACTCTGTACAGAATCTTCATCGCGAGTCCGACACGATATTGTAGGGCAAGGGGCTAAAAACCTATGATTAAGTTTTTTTATTTATGTATTCCCACAGAAGCCTGCAATGGAATCCTCGTTCCTCGTTGTTCGACCGATGTTCCAGAAAGAAAGGTAGGACGTCGAATGAAATCGGTTCTCAGTTAATTCGATTTAAACAGAGTTCGATGCATTTGCGTAACAGCCGCCGCCGGTCGAGCCAGGCCCGGCAGACAGCATTGATTACGCTTGAGGTTCGATTAAACCGCGAAAGTTGAAACGTTCGTCAGTTCAGTTACCTGTGTTTCTCCGGGCAATTTCTTCTGCAACGACTCGATGATTTTTATTGCGACAGCTCGGAGCTGAGTGGCGCGGCGCGGCGCGGCGGAGCGGACGCGTGCTCGTTGCGTAAGCGACGGTGTTCCTTTATTTAAAAAATTCTTTCTCTACCAATTTACAAGAAACTCAACTCGAACACCGACGTCATCTACGCTCGGTTTATCGTTCCCGAGTTACTCCAGTTTTTCGAGCATCGCGTAAGAACCGTGAATGTCCCTGCGCTGCGGATATACAGGGTGATCCAATTAACACTAAACCTACCACCACCGGTCACAATGACCGGTTCCGGATCTTTTATTCTACACTTATTCAAATAATAACAATTATTTGGTAAGAAATGATTGCATAGATGTATTTAATAGAGCACGTGTTACTATAGGAGCCACACACAAAGTCTAAATCAACTTAATCTTGTCATTTTTATACGTGAGCATGTTCCAGTTACTTTTGAGGATGGGTAGGTTCAGTGCAGCGGTTTTCAACCCTTATGCTACCACGCCTCCCTAAAAAGAATTTCTTTCCGCGCCTCCCTATCTTTTAATAGATATAATAATATAGACACGTTTTAAATAATAATAACTTTATTACGAAAAAATACTGGCGCATCCGCTGGTTCAGTGTTAAATGCTACCTTAAGGTAGAAGTATAGCCACGTGACTTTTAAGATAGGGAACTGCAGGGAATTTTGCAGGGAACAAAATCTAGATTTTGGGTCGAAACATGGGTTTGGGCAGTGTGGCCAGAATGAAGTTGGTTTCAACTTCATTTCCCCCTCCAGGCTCTCCACAATAAATCACAGTAATATGGAATAAAACAATGTAACAATTGGTTTATTTATATTTTGCTTTTATATCGAGTTATTAGTATCTGTAAACAAACACAATTTTCTCTAAGCAAGCTAAGTCGGTTACGACTTCAGCGACGACGACGACGCCGGCGAATGGAGGAGGCGCGTTATCGATTCGTGGACAGAGACGCTCGCCGGTTGCTGCGGTTTCCACGGAACCGACGACATAGACGACATAGACGACGACATCCGACCAGCTGCGAACAGACATCGGACACGAGCATCGCTTGTAGGCCGTGGTCCGACCACTTTGCTCCCAGTTAGGTCAGCAAACCTTCTGCGTTGACGAGCCTAACGCACAGACAATCCGCTAGTGCTGATAAGTAGAACTGATCCGGGCTTGCTACTTTATAATTAGATGTTTACGCTACGCCCGGTCTCCGACCTTTGACCTTCGACAATGCTGCGCAACCTCCATGTCGCGCTTTCCACCTTTCGAGCCTGATTTTTATAACTCTGATTTCAATGACAATAATCGCACGCCATTTTGTAACGCTTAACACTTACAGTTATGGAACATTTGAGACGCAGTCGAAACAAAAACTATTGGTATGCAAGATGGCGGCGTCTGTCAGGACTCGCTGTATACTGTTTGCCTTTCAATTAAAGAAGAATGCTTCCGAAATCGCTGAAATGATTGCATTTTACTGCTTTGGGCGCAGGTGCAGTAACACAGAAAACCTGTAAAAAGTGGTATTGATCTTTCTGATCGAGAACGTACCGGACAGCCAAGAAAATTTGAGGACTCAGAGAACTTGAGCAGCTGCTCTCTGGAAATTAGAGCTAGCAGTGCAACTAGAGGTGTCACAAAAAGCAATTTTCCCGCGACTGGATAAATTAGGATTGATCCAGAAACAAAGTCAGTGGGTACCGCACAAGCTCAGTTCTGAGAACAGTGAACATCAATGCGAAATTAACAAAGGATGTCATTTGTTATTCGGGCTGAGAGGTCCTCCCACATGCGGCTTACTCTCCTGACCTGGCTCCATCGGGTTTTCATTTATTCCGATCACTCCAGCATCATTTAGCACATACAAATTTCCAAACATCGGAAGAGGTGCAAAAAGGTATCAACGAATACATTACATCAAAATCGCCATCTTCCTTCCGTCAAGGAATTCGACAGAGCCGGAAAGACGGACCAAAGTCATCGAAAATAATGGACATAAATAAATACTTGTTTAAAATGGCACCGAATTAATTTCTTTAGTCGAGTTTAGAGAATCTTTAGTCGTTAATAGAATGTGCTCGACGGAAAGACACCATCGAATGGCGGTCATGCACAGCTCAACCGTGACGGAAGGGTCAAAAACAAATTCCCAGAGATAGATGACCAACCCTTTCATTAGGGCGGAGTTGGCCTACCTGACAATTTTCGTACCGAACCGTATCATTGGGGGGGGGGGGAAGAAAAGGAAAAGTGATCGGAAACTTCCATCCGGCGCGGCGGCGCACAGTTTTGCCTCGCGACCGTAAATACAATGCTTGTAACTTTTAAATGATAGCGTACACACTTGTCCTTTCTCTTTAGTTCTGCAGGAAAGTGATAATTTCCAGGTTTCTTTGACGTCGAGTGGAATTTTCCTCGACAAAAGCTAGAGCGAAATTCAATATTTACCACGTGCGTGTCGGGCGGAACAAGATACAGCTCTCCAGATCAAGATCTCCCGATGACAAACCTCTCCTCTCTCGCGTTCTCTCGTTCTCTCGCGAAATGTTTTATCTTGTCGGAGATATCGGTATCGTAGGCACGAGTAGTCAAAAATAAATTTCGCGTAAAAGCCCGATAAATTCGGTCGCGATCGTGACTAGATACGTTCCCATTCCACAAATTTCGTACAGGGTGTGCTATTAGGTTGTTGCAAATGAAATGGCCGTTTTCAATCTTTATCGTAAACTTTTATTTTACAAGCTTCATTCATATATTCCATTAATTGAAATCATTTCCATCGTAATCGATGCACTTCTTCCATCATGATACAAGTGCCCATTTCTGGTAGAAATCTAATAAACGTGAGGCAATCAATTCATCAAATGCAGTTTTTACCGCACGTTCTTCTCTCAATATTTTTCCATTCAAAAAGCCAACTGGGTGCTTGAAAAGAATGGTAACCATTAGGTGACAGGTCAGATGAACAAGGAGGGTGTGGAAGAGCTTCACACTTCAACTCTGCTAATTTTTTTACTGTTTCTTTCGCAATACGTGGCCGAGCATTATCATGAAGCAATATTACACCACGTCTATATACATTACATCAATTTCCTGACAGCATTTATCAGCAATTATGATTTCACGTGAATCCCTTCCAACTATCTGTTTCAAATCTAAATCTTTAATAGCTGCTGGCTCATGACCACAAGGCTCATTTTCCAGACTTGTATCTACGGAACGAAATTTTTCAAACCGGCGCCTTATGGTCCGATCACTTGCGAAAGCGGATTTACGTTTTTCGCTGGTTCAGACGCAGTACGTTCATGTTTGAACTCGTACAAGTAAATTATACGAATCTCCTTTTTCTCCATGGTGAACGAAGATCGATTTTGAATCATGTATACCATACGATATTAATAATCTTATACACGCAAGTTCATGTACGAGATATGTGCTTTTCAAATTGTACAACTTCAACCCCATCTGTCGTGGAGAAGTTAAACTACAAAGGCGGAAAGTTTCGAATATGAAGAACGGTCGTTTCGATTGCAACAACCTAATATAATTACCGGACGGAATATTTCAGCAGCGGGATCAAGGGAACCTTTTTGTTTAAAACTGAACCGAGGTTTCTCGACAGGCAAGAAGAATTAGTTGACTAAAATAAAGAAATGGGGACTTCCCGTCAACATTTGTCGATTAGCGACAGCTGCGGCGAATGGCAAAATGGGGAGACGGACGTCTGGAGAGAAAAAAATGGCGGCGCTCTCCGATACGCGTAGGCGAGAGAGACTAGAAATGTTGCCTCGCGAGAGCAGGCACCCTGTAATTCGTCATGCCGCGCGACGACGCGACGTTTCGCAATCGCGAACACCGCATTTAACATTTTAACGATTTACCTACGTGTACACGTATCCGCGATCGGTATCTGAGAGCGGCTCGAGAGAGCAGAGTGAAAGGAGCGTTGCGAATTCGATAGAGGAACCGAGGCAAGGAGGCAGAGGACAAAGCAGTTTGCTCGTTTCATGAACTTATTTGCTTGGCGTCCGTCGCCCTTCCTCGAACTTCGTCCGCGCGTTCACCGACGACGAAACTCTTCGTCATCGTTCACACAAACTTGGAACTTCTCGAAATGTTACAACACTCAATTTTTTGGAAAATCGAAATTGATAGGAACTGCTGAAACGAATGAAAAATTAAACACTTCTGAGCTTCCTTCGCATTTCATGCACAGGCACCTCTCGTTTTGCAATCGAGTAACTGGTTTTGCCCGAACAGTATCAAACGAAGAATATGCAGCAAGAAAATGAATACTTCGCAAAATGTCAGTTGAAGTGGCAATTTATATAATCGGAGGCGCTTATGCTTCTTGTGCAGATTAAGGAGCGTAAGGTTCAAAAGACCGGCGTTATCCGTGATGGAATCTCTTCTACAATTCTGCGGGACTTCAGAAAAATCGGAACCGTTCGTTGCCCGCGAGGCCGCATTTCACATTTCGTGAACGAGCGTCAATTTATTTAGCGAGAGCGCGGAGCCTTGCATTAGCTGGTGCAATCTAAGCGAAAAAGAGGATATTGATTCAACCGATTAGCCCCAAGAACGCCTTTAATCGCTCGAGCTTCGAATCTTTTCGAAAATTTCATGCCCGTCTACACAATTGGGAGAACAATCCGTTCTGGTGAAACTGCGAGTGGCTGAAGATGTGTCAGCGATTGCTGCAACTTTTATCTGAACATCCAACTTTCATAAACACCGGCCAGAAAGTGTGAAATGAAGACTGATCTTCGACAGTGGGCGGGGCGTGTACATCTTTTAAAGGCTTCCGAATATTACCGCGATCCACCATAAGTAGAATTACTTAGAAGATACAAAGCGATCGATAGTTGTCTTATCTTATCTTATCGAGTCTGAAAGTGGAGTTCGCCTATCCGAAGAGACCAGGAAACGCTTAGAGCCATGGCGCTCCGGCTTCTAATCGTTTCCGGAGTCGGAGAGGATGAGCTAACTGCTCGCTCTACCGATAATTCAACGGTTGTTTACAGTCTGATAGCGGCGCTAGAGTTGCAAATAAATATATCGAATCGGCAGGCGACAGATAATTTCGTAAAGCGGGCGAACTCTGCCGGCGAAATGTAAACTATCGGGCAGAAACTTCGCCGGATAATTGATAGCCATTTCGATACAATTGGTAATTTATTCGCTGCTGCGGATAGCGGTGCAGCAAACACACAAAGAAGAAAACTAGGTGGCCCGATAGCCGATGATAAACTATCCTCGCCGGGGAATTAAGATTCTCGCAATCTGTTAAGGCGACTGGCTGCTGAATACCTGGCGGAATGCCTGGGCAACCGGCTTCTTAGCGGATAGTGAGAATCAACTTTTAATCGTCATAGTTTCCCGGATGCCTGGTCGATTTGGTTGTCGCGCGGCGCCGGCAATTTCACTCCAGCATCGCTGCAGATTCGAAATCAGTTATGCCAAGAAAACACTGGTTTATCGAGCGAAGAAGGTCGGGAACTTCGATGTAGAAGCTGATGCAAGATTAGAAAATGGGCTCCAATCCGCGATAAATCTTCTGCTTCCTTGATCTATGGCTCGAACACCCAATGCTTTGGAATAATTAGAAATGTTCCAGTGGCTCTTACGGTTCTTCGCAACGCGATCCGCAAGGATTCCTCGCCGATAAGTTTCTGTGCTGTTTCCTTTTTCTCTCGCAATATACATTTTGTTCTACATCTTTGCGTTTCGAACGGTGTTACCCGTCCGATCTCTTAACAATTAACCTTGCACCTTAAAATAATCCAAATCGTTTCCATTTAATTTTTACGAATAGCACTCTATTTCTAGAATGGTACTTCTCTTTTTATTATTAGACTCCAGTTTTGTCGTTCGACAAAGGAATAATCGAAAGGCGTCTCGATCTTCGACCCGACACGGAATTCTTCGTGAAATGGCACAAGGCGCCGATCGAGCCACGATCGATATTCGCTGGGACCAGAATGCGCTCGCAGCAAAGTGCATGAATGGCGGGCATTTCTCAGGGCAGCAGGACACACACGGATTCGACACCGGCGTTTCACGGGGCTTCCGTTATACGATATTCTTTCCGTGCCTGTCGTATCTCTCTACATTCTACATACACTGGTCGTCAAAATGATAAGGCACCACAAGGTTTTTAGCAATGAATATTCATTTGTATATATATACACGTAGAAAGTGAACATACAAAAAAATACAACAGTATTGTCGATCTTAAAAAAAGAATAAAATCTACTTGGGCAGACATTCCAAATTACATCTTAAATAAGCTATTTAGTAGTGTTCCTGACCGGCTCTTACATGTACTAAAAAGTAAAGGAAAATGTACTAGATACTAAATGAAAGATATTAAAATTAATGAGTCTATACTTGTTTACAGCGTAAACGACAATTTTAAGAACAAATGCCATTTTTTCCCGATTTCTGAGGAACAAAACAATCATTTTTTGTCTGCTCACTTTTGTTTTGTATTAGAATATAGAAATGCTTGAACGGTTTCGTCAATTTTTGTTCCAGTACTATGAGAAACATAAAAATATGGTTGAGTTTATAATTATTTACAGCGCTGTATGTATGAAATTTTGTGCCTTAATATTTTGTCCACCAGTGTACATATGTCTATGTATGGTGTGTCGAACGTAGAGAAGGTTTTTCGTCAACGAATTGTTTACCATCGTATCGACTAGCACCGATTGACGAAAATCAGCTTGACGCGAGTCTACACGTAGCGTCGGTTGCTTACGAGCGGCTTGTAATCCGGCCCATAAATCGCGCTGGAATTCCCCGGATAACGCGCGAAGAGAGCTCCTAACGATCGACGTCGCGTCGCGCGGAAAAACAACCAAGAAAAAGGTTTACTGCCGCCGCAGCGGTGTCGAGGACGATGCGATTCCTGACGCCGCGCCGCGCCGCGCCGCGCCGGGAAATCTATTATTGTCCCGCGAGATGAATATCCTGAAGATACCGTCAGCTGACACACAGAAGTGAACTTGAAATAGCTCGCGCGCTACACCGATCCGTTTTATCGGTTTCAAATGGCTCGGATCCACTCGTTTCATAATAAATGAAAACTGAAAAATGTGGATTAAGCGCCACTTAAATCCGAGTCAGCGAACTTCTGTCAATGACCATTATCGTTAATAAAATGATTACAATAGATTACAAGTGGATTACAATAGTGTCGCGATAAGCGGGGCAATCTCCTGCGCGCGATAAGTGTGGAAATATTTTCTTGTTATAGCATCGAGGTTGAACGGCGTCGAAGAACTTTCATCCGCGGTGGAAAAAATGTTAAGTGAATGGTCAGCGGCGAAACGCGCTTGCCGCTCGTATTATGTACAAGCAACGACAGAAACCGTGACTTTCCTCCGGGACACCGTGGCCTTAACGCGTAAATCATCCCAAAGAAATTTCTTTGAGCATGCCCGTCCTGTTTCCATCGAAAGCCGGAAGCAGCGAAGATTGATCGGGGCTGCATGGTGTTCCGCGTCCGATCGCAAGAAACCGAGCTGCAAACGAGGAAGCCACCCATCGGGAATTCCAGCCGATGTCACCGGGAGAGACTTCTTTTTTTGAATATACATGATGAACCGCGTAACTCGCACACCTCGAACATTTCCATTCTTCGTAATAATATGAACAAACGATATTTTCTGCGAACCGAGGGAGCCGAGAAGTCTGGGAATATCGAGCACGGAAACAAGGTCGATAATATTAGAAAGCAAACAAATTGTACCGTTATCTGCGAAATAATTAAGAGATCACGAACGCGCATCGAGGCAGTGATTTCTCGTTTCCGGTCGCCAATGTGTTAATTGCCGCTTTACGACCCTGGCTAGCTATTCATAATTATCTAGAGTGCAAGAGTTAGAATTCATAAGAAACCATTCGCGATACGCGCTAATGAAATTATCATTTTACACAGATCCAACGATCGATAGGCTAAATGAGTTCTTTGTAAATCCGCGTATCGGTAAGCCAATCCGCCAGAAATCTCTGCGCAAATATCCGCAAGCCGTTAATTACAAACCCATAAAAAGGCACCGTCAATTAGCCGGCCAGTACCAGCATCTATATTTACAACCGGGCACAGTGAGACCATAATTGCTGTGGTCCGAACAAAAGTGCGCAAGGTGGATGATGTGGTGTAATCAACGAAAAGATTCTCTTGTCGTGTACCCTGCCAAGAATCTCGAATTATCGGCCGCGTGGACATCCTAGCGAGGTTCGCAATAACACGCTGCCAATACTATCTCAATAATAGAATAATTTATTTTGGTAACAAAAATAATATAATATAACAATACTTTTAAACCTATTACACTTATTAGAAGAACGTAGTAAAGAAGTAAGAGAAGATCAATTTCTATTTCGTCCCAGTTTGCTGAAATTCAGATAGAAAATGTGTGGTTTGCATAAAGATCCGCTGTCTAGCTATAATTGAGACGGTAATAAAAGAGATCGCGGGTATCGAGCAGCGTCGAGAGCCTAATCAACGACGCTGTTAATAAACATTCGGCCAGGCCTGAAACTGTTAGGCAGGATAAATAATTGGAAGAGGATGGTTGCCGAAACTATTTCACCGCGTGCGTTTCTAACGGGAAAATCGCCGGCGTAGATCGGATCGTAGAGAATAGAGAACGAGGGTAGAGGGAAAGAGAGAGAGAGAATATTCCAGAGCCAACGATTAGCCACCAAATCCCTTTTTAAACAACTCCTTCCTCGTTGAAGCGGGAGCGGCTCGGCAATTACCGGCGCGGCGGCTTGCGCACAAGCCACGTAACTACTCCAGCTAGCTAGTGTTACATGAAAACAGCTCGATAATTATGTTTCTTATGATGAAGACCGAGCGCTCGTGGAGGGAGAGTCTAACGACCATCGCTTTACCCGATAATGATAGCTCGATAAATAACGTCGCGTTCAAACGCGTGCTAATTGACCGCGTTAATCGTCACGCCAGCCGATGAACGCGTTTCTGTTCGGATCTCCTCGGCGATTCCTAGCCTGCCAGCAGGGGGCCCCGAACACAAACCAAGATCTAGGGGCCCCGAAATTCTACTTTGCCCGAGGCCTCAACTAGTTATAACGCGCTACTGCCTACCAGCCCCCTCTGTCCATCCGCAGGTCCGAAGATGCGACAGTTACGGAAAGAATAGTCTGTGGAAACGGCGAGAGCGCAGCGTTGTAGTAGAGTCGTGGACGATGATCGTCATCGTCGGTCCGGAGAGTTTGATCCACGATCTAGAGTGTTCCTGCGCGAACGGCCTTGAGACGGTCTCTCCTACCAGCGGCCGACGTCCTTAGAGAGAAAGGACGTTCTCGCAGGCCTTCCTCGGAGAAAGCATTTGCTCGCCGAATGAACTGCGCGGCGCGAGACGCACACGAACGACGCCGGCCTATCGCGGTATTAATGACATTCTCCCTTCACCCGACTTTTTCAGCCGGTCGAGAGACATCCAGCCGACATAACTCTCCCGTGGATCGCGGCTTTCGATCGACCGTCCTCCACGCTTCCTACAATCGATTCGCCTGATTTCCGTTCCTGCCCCCTGCATCTCCGCGCGCGGCACTTTCGCTTATTGGCATAGCTACCATGTCCTTAGCAAATTATCCGTTCTATCCCGCTCTCGGTCGTTGTGTGCTTCCTCTGCGGCGCGTGTAACCCGGAAGGGATATCGAGCCGACCATATGGTTCGATGGACCCAAATCTCGGGTTTGCTGGACAGATTGTCCTAATTGATGGTGCTATCAATTTCGTCGGCGGATCCCTTCTCTGCCCCGATTCCTCGTCGCCCGCTAGCGGTGAGAGTTTTCGAACGGAATCTGCAGTTCTGTTTTGCCTTGGTAGACTCGAATTTTTCAAAGTCTACCGTTGTTGCTGCGCGACCAGAACAACCGCGCAGCTTATTATAGATTTATCACTTAGAATGCGCTCCATGAATATCAGAGTCCGACAGTTCGCGAACATTCCTTGTTAGTTATAGGAGTGAATCTCAACAATCGCGGCAGCCGTCGTCCACGTTAAAACCACCGCTCCCGGAAGCCATTATATCGGTTTCCATTACACGGAAATTCGCGTCTCGCGGCCTCGAGGACTCGGTAATCTCGCGACGCGTTCCCTGCTCGACGCAGCTGCAAGGACGTTTCCTCGATGAAGTTTCAATCGCGTTACGATCCCATCAAACCCTCGCCAGATGGAGGCGACCGATGAAAAACAGACGAGAACGGGGACATAATAGGGCGGAAGGAAGCGCGTCGAGCGACGCGCGGACGATCTCGAATTTCACGCGACCAATAAACGGACATCAATTTCTCACGAATGCCAGCGAATTCTAACTATCCTAATAAACTTATCATACCGTTTTCTTGTCGTAGAAGCTCTCGATGACGCGGGTTTAATTAAACCCTGATGAAACGGAGCAGAGTTTCTCGACTGGCGAAAAATATGTCGCGCGAGTCCGTGAGCTGTCTCCGATCCCCACGAATTTCCAAACGAGAGTGGATCAAGTAGTCCAATTAAGGGCACACCAGCAACGCGCGTAACAAGGCCTTCAATCAACACAACCCGCTTCCGGTCGAATCGTTATTTCCGATTCGGCTCGGTTCGTCGGGCTTTCGATTTTCGCCGTGAACGTAGAATCGCGACGAGCACGGACATCGCTTTTAACGGAACTAAGATTTCGTTTTAGCTGAAACCCGACGCTGGAAACATGACGTTCACGCTCGGGGTACTATAAAAAAAAGCTTTTTAAGAAAATCGTCCGGCCGTCCGGGGATATAAAAGCCCCGCGTACCTTTTCCCCGGGAAGAAGTTCCGCCGGCTGCATTCTTCGCCGCGCGGCGCTTGCACCTTTTTCACGACGCTTTTACGCGGCAGCTACGGGGAATTTATAGTCTCGGGAGCTGCGGCTGATACAATGGCCCCGTGTCTCGCGTGTAAATAGATGCATTCCGAGGATAATTTAATCCTTTCGTCTGAATCTATTGCCGCCGCGGACAATTTAATCTTGCCCCGGTTTCCGTGAAACGATCATTCGGCGAAATGCTAACTCATCGTATTAGATCGATCGGAAAGTTCCAAAAGACAAAAAGTAGCTTTATTTAAGAAACAAACTGAAATAGTACGTTAATCAAAATATTGTTCATCACGTTAGCGATTACTTTTCCCCATGTTCCCCGCGACGAAAGAACGAGTCATCCATTTCTCAACGTCTTCGTAAGAATTAAATCGTTCCTCGGCAAGTGTGTGCGCCATCGACCGAAACAAGTGATAGTCAGAAGGGGCACAGTCTGGCGAACAAGCCACATGGGGTAGCACTTCCCAGCGAAGTGCTTCTAACGTTTCTTCAACAACTTTCGTGACGTCTCGCAGGCAGAATTTTGCAGATGGTTTTTCGCTTTTCAATGTCTCTCGGCTTGAGTTCTTATTGGACCCACTTTCCTCCCTTGTAGACCTTCCCCGAGGCTTTTAAACGATCGGAAATGACAGATCGGACGCAATTTAATGCTTCTGCAATTTGTTTTTGCGTTTGACATGGATCTTCATCAATCAACGCCTGCAATTCTTCGTCTTCGAATACTCGTGGCCAACCATTTGTCTTCTACAGTAAAAACCACTACGAAACCACTTTCTACATGTTTTATCGGAAACAGCACCATCGCCATAAACGTCTACAATGATTCGATTAGCTTCAGCTGCAGTTCTCTTCCAATTGAAGCAAAAGCTTAATTAATTAACATATCCAACATTTTCAATGTGGAAAGAAAAACGATGTTACCGATGCAAGCGTATATTGTTACGTATTGAATTTTATTGAAAGATGTCCAAACTAAAAAGTTAACCTTACTTTAGATGTTATAGTCAACGACAGTTCGAGTTACGGCTACTCGACGCTAAACAGACGGAACCTTCCGATTGAATATAAGGTCGTCGTAAGAAGAAAGAAATTTTTATCCGACCCCTGTGTGTCTTGCAATCGACGCAAGCATTTTTTATTTTGCACGAACATCCGCAGTCTAGCAATAATACGCCTCGAGGAATGTGTACGAAGAAACGCTTCTTTCAAAGTTCCTTGTACAGGAAGATAATGACTCTATTATCGCCAGCGAACAAGGAGAGAGGTTCATGAAAATTTATTTCGTGTTCTTGCGTCGTGCCACTTTTCATATTTTAACCGTTGCTTTGTTAAAAAAAGAACACGATGCAGGTATGGCTCGCGCAATTTTTCCGAACTGGTTCAGACGGCTCGACGCGAAACAAGGAAAATGCATCGAACCGCAACCAGCTACGATATACATATGTGTAAATTGACGCCCCCTGTTTTTCGCGCATGGCTTGCGAACGGAATAAAAGTCGGCTCGGTGAAACGAGAGAAGGAACGAAAGAATCTGAAGCCTTCCACCCACTTATTCCGTATTTTCCGAACGTCTCTATCGAATTCCCATCGCGGAAATCTGTCGCCGCGTACGCGACAGGTTCAAAGTTCGCAGGCTTCATTTCAATTATTGAATCCGATATTTTTATCTTCGAGCGAACACCGATACGAAAAGTATTGTAGCATAGTAACAATAGCGTTTCGCGGGTTCAACGCATTCAGCTGAAAGCGACATAAAGTATTTCCATGTAGTAAATACACGTAGATTAAGGATGCAGTGTCTAACGGACGGTTCGTGCATCAATTTAACAGCAGGTCGCGATCCGGAAAGGCCATTTTCAGCGCGGAGCTTCTATTTTTTTCCCTCTCGGCTCGAACCGGATCTAGCGAATTTACGCGTTCGAGGGACAATCGCGTCGATCAAACGATTCCGCCGGCAAATCGCCGTGTGAATTCCCGCTCCCGTGGCATCGAAACCCCTGATTTCACCGCTCTCGCCGAAATTCGTTGCCGGTGAAAACGCGGCGCACGCCGAAAAACCCGTTTCTCCGAACGCGAGACGATCCGCTGCCAAAAACGCAGCGGAACTCGATTTACTTGTCCTTTTTTTCACACGGTACAAAATTATTTCCCAACGTCGCGGCGACGAACGTGTTTCGACGGACAGTTTTTCAAATGATTTTGACGGATCTGTTCTCTTTTGCAATTGCAGAAATCGAACTCGACAAATATTCTCCTTTCCCGCTTGTCGCTTCGAGAGATTCCTTTTCCAACGATATTACTACTCCGACCACAAAACCACATGGAAGTTCGCTTTCTATTAACGATAGAATAACAGCGATTTTTGCTGTGTGAAAACCTGTACGAAGCCTGCCTGTGCAATCTTGCTTCGAACTTTCTTCCACGTTTCCGGGGAATAATTAAATATCATGCAGAATTCCGACGGTTACAAGGCGGAATAGAATAGGCTCATTAAAAGTGTTACCTAAGCAGCTCTTTTATTCGAGACATGCCGCGATGTTCCTCTTTAATAGGGACATCAGATTTATTGTAACAGCATCGGAAGCTTGGGAATCAGCTGCGTCGGCTAATGGAATTTGACTTTTACGTCGAGCTCTCTTGTATTACGTTGTCGCATACGAGATATCCAACTTTAAACTGCAAATGTTATAAAGCGGTTCGATCAAGAAATGCTATTATATGTTCAAAAAGTGCTATTATATGTTCAAAAAATTTTAGGACACCTGTAACGCTCCTCGGAAATAGTTAAACAAAAGATCCTCGGGTGATATTTCACCCATTTTCGCTCTACACTTCAATTAATGTTATTGGGAAGTTATAACAGATTTAGAAAGAAATCAGACATAATACAGTATGTATCTGGAAACAGAAAGTGTGTCAATTTTTTCACCCGAGGAGCGTATGAGGGGTCAAAGCTGAAAGATGAAGACTCCAGTGACGTTTACCAAACAATTAATAAATATTTTCACCCAACAGCTGATCTCTATCTGGTCGGTAACTTTCCCCACCGCTATGCTGTCGAAACTGTACGACGACCGAGTCCGATTTATGTACTTCGATTGATGCACGAAAATGAAACATCTGCTGCTCTCTTGAAGCCACTTTCGAGCCCGTCGTTATTTTAACTCCCGAAATTTCCGCTCCCTCTGGTGTATTTCACCAACCACTTTCACCATACATAATTCATATCGAGCTGTGGATAAATCCAATGCTTCGAAGACATGATTAATTGACGAACGTTGTCAAAACCCATGTTATCCGATGGTTAGGATTTATATAAGGTGAACTGCCCTAAGTGTGGACAATACAAAAGTGATACCGAAATCTGGACAATTGAATTTTCATAGCAAGATCAATAATTAGGAGATTAAATAATTATATTATATATTCTGAGGCCTTAGCTACAAGTAGATGTGAATATTATTTCATTAAGACATCAATTGAAATTTAAAGATAAATTCAAAGTTTATCTGAGAACAGTCTTTTTGTCCGGCAAGATTATTTCGGTACATTCGCGCCAATATAACTGCCTCAGGGCTCAGTCCACTCTGCTACCCAATAGTAGAGAGAGAGAGAGAGAGAGAGAGAGAGAGAGAGAGAGAGAGAGAGAGATACGTTACTGATTTCTCGCGCGAGAAAAGTTGGGCTCGATCGAAGCACTTGGTTCCGCTGTAATTCTGACGGTCGCATTTTCTCTGTAATGGTCAAATGCAAACCGACATGCCTTCAGAAATATGTTTAGACGAATCGAATAAAAATGCTCCTCCTCCTCCTAAAGCAGACAGTTTCGAGCACTCGCGGCTTTGATCGCGTAACTCCCTCGTTACATGTTACTCGGCGAACCCGAGGATAGGACGTGTAACGAGAGAATACGCGTTGTACCGCGATTACAAAGAAATGCGAGTCCGTTCAAGCGACACCGTCGGCCGTAATTACATTTCCGGAACGTGTTTTACGCCTGGGATCATCAGGTTTCACGCTTTATATACATGCACACGATGCTCCTGGATCTCATTATCTAATCGGGCTGATAACGGCTCGTCAAACAAAGGGACGCGAGGACCGGTCGCCGAGAAATCGGAAAGTCCAAGAATCGAACAGCGTCGATATTATTTATACCTTGTATTGTTGTTATTTCAACTTTAAGAAACTTCTATTTGATTTGGAGCAGTGATTTGGGCAATAAATAAATTTATTTAAATAAAACTTTAAACGGCAAGTTATTTGCCTTTTATTAGTAACCTATTACAATAATTTAAACTAATAATTAACCTATAATACAAGAAATAATAAGTAAATTTGCCCAACACTGATTTGGAGGAGACGAATCCGGCTGTACTCTTTTCGAGGACGGCGCGAGAGAAACTAACACGAGAGGCCTGTCACTCAAAATCGTAGTCGTAATAATCGTGACTCAAAAATCTTAATCTGTTCCGAATGATCGAAACGAGACCTGTCCCGAGAGGTGTGCACGCCTTTGATCGTGAATGGGGGGCCCGTAATGGACGAAACGGACGCTTTCTAAATGTTCCGCTCGTTAAAAATACAGGAACGTTGTTACCCGCTTGGGCCCGTATCTCTCGGTGCCAATAAGAAGCCGAGGAATCAAGGCAGGTTGATAGACGCTGAACGAAACGGAATCTACTGGCGAAACGGTACTATCGTTTCACGAGTACATATTCAGGTTGTTTTCCATAAATAACGCCGGGCGTCCCACGTGCGGCTGCAACATGTTTTACGGAACCATATGTTTGAGGAGACGGCGGGCTCTTATCAGCTAGGATCGTATCGATTGTTGTTTAACCCGTAACGGGCGACGGACGCTTTTTTTCTGATGTGTATAAAGTAGACCAGGCAAACACATCCGTTTCAAATGTTTGTGGAAATGAAAAGTTAAGAATCGCTACAATTAAACGATAAACGATGTTAGCTTTTAAACAATTCATCGAGGAATTCTCAACTGTTGATCTTTCATATTTAGAAAGCGTTAAAATAATTTAGAAAAAGGAAAAAGTGACTTGTATCGTAGAAGTCTGTAGTCTGCTTGGACTGCACCCTTGACCGAGCAAATATTTAATATTTAAATCACTCTCCCCGCCTGCCTAGGGCCCGAAGACACGATTTCCTAACGGTGTCGTTCCCCGTGCACGGTTGCAGTCTACGAAATCGCCGTTCCTAATGGCTAGGCTATTCCTGCACGAGCTTAATTCGAATCACGCTCGCAGAGGTAATACATATTCTCGGTTTGTAAAATTTCCAACCGTCGCGCCGGCCACAGCCCGTTCCCCGGATCGTTATTCAAGTTTCGAGGAACAGCTGTGCTACTCGAAGGGGGCCCCACGCCTCTTTTCTTACGGGGCTATGCCACGTACCCGGGCCGAACTGGCCTCTGGGAGAGTCGAGGCCCCGGAAGGCCTCTGTGTGAATCTCTCGGTGCTTTTTAAAGGAACGCGCACGTTGCTTAACCGTGTTCCTTCACTCCATCCTCGGTTCGGCGTCTGATGACTCCGGTCGGAAAATAAATTTCCGGCTACCCGCCCACCCTTATTAATTACCTTCGAAAGCATTAAAATTGAGAAACGCCATTTTCGAAGACAGAAATGGGAAGCCATTCGGGGTCTAGGTGTTAATTCGAACGAGGATGGAAGAATCGTTCGAAAGTACTACTTCAAAAACGTAATCGAAAGTACAGTGGTACCTCGGCATACGTCTGCTTTGAATAAATATTGTCATCTAGTTCTGAGCTGTGTTTAAAATTTCGAATCTGTAGCACATCGGGAAGTTAGTTTAAAATCAATTGCAAAATTTGTACCGAACAAACAAACAGACAGACAAGAAAGCGAGCTAATAAAAACGTGGTAAAAATACATAATGAACCTATGTTTATTTCGCAACTAAAATTCAAGTGTTGTAATTGACATTAATCAACATTGTGTTATTCAATTGAGCTGTGTATTCCGTTAATTTTATTAGAATGAATAAATAATAATAAGTAAAATCAAAAACACTGTATTGAACACAATATTATATCAACAAATTGAAGTGAACCTATCATTATTTCAGCCACTGTAGCATCGTTTGGGAAGACCAGACAATGTAACACTTTAAAAGCATCCCGAGAAGAAGATACATAGAAAGAAAGTAGTGAAAAGCGTCAGAAGAACGGAATTGGGCAAAAATATTTGACTTCATTCGAAATTTTTATTTGAATAAAATTCTTGCACAACTCTGCAGAAAACGGAAAAAGAAATAACACCAGAGAATGTTAGGTTTTATTGCGCAAGGGGCCACTTCTTCCACAAAATAGAAAATATCATTTATTTCTTTTTGAATTTTAACATTAAAGAGAGTTTAAATTTAAAAATCTATACTAAAATCTCATTTTTTATCTATGTGTTTAGACAGTGTTTAAATTATTTTACAACCCCATTAAAGTATTTCTCATGGGAAAGGTTGGTTTGGTATAATACTTCCTATTCGCAGTTTTCGAAGACAGAAGTGAGAAGCCATTCGGGGTCTAGGTGTTAATTCGAACGAGGAGGAAAGAATCGTTCGCGGATCGACGTCGAAACGCTCGCGTCCCGCGCGTACGTGCAATCGCATTCGAATCTCCTTGTCCCCGGCGCAGTTGCATAATGCCGCGGAGCGCAATGTCGCGAGCCTATGCGCCGAAGGCATCGCATCGAATGCAAACGGGAAAAATACGCAACGGCCTGGGACGGTGAAAAAATCGGCAGGGTCGGAGCGATAGAGGGGAGGGCGCGGCGGGGTTGACGGCAACGTAGTTTTGCGTCCATCAAGTAATTCAGGCCAGGGGCCATGTGTTAACGACCACGGCGACCTTGAATGTCAAGACTCCATCATGGACGTCTGCATGCGAACGAGCACAATAGACAGGTATGTCCCTGTTCTATCTACCTGCGACGTATTCGTCGAATCTTTTAACCTCCCTCCCCCCTGTATAAAACAATTCATCAGAAATAGGTAAATATACCACAAATTGCCAAGAACAGGAGTGGTTCAGGGCCCGAGGATAAAATGTCGAGCGTAATGCGGAGAGCGGACCCCGACTCCTAACCCGCTCGGGCACAGAACTGATTGGTATAGGGGCGGGCCATTGACAAAAAAATTTTTTGATGGTTAACATACAACAGGGTTTCTTCTTTGTACATATTGGGTTAGCAAGAAAGTAATTTCGGCATTTTAAGGTGAAACAAACCGAATTTCTTTAGTCAAACGATGAACTTTAATCAATAAAATATTTTCTTATTTATTCTTTTTTTGCAAAAGATCACCGAACAAAAGGGAAAATATCTTATCGATTAAAGTGCATTGCTTGAATTAAAATATTGGGCGCTTCGCTCGATAGCTCCGACAAAGTAAACCATTCGACCTTGAGAATGGTATTCACCCTTCGAACGCGAATGCTGACGAAGCAAATGTCTGTCAAATATTTCTGCAAGTGCACGCTAAAAGCACAAAGTTGTCTGGCTTTAGCTAACGTCCTTGTTACTCCAAACGACCGGCTCTGCTTTCGTTGGATCGATCGGTTCACCTCGCTCAGCCACCCACGCAATTAATTCGAACAATGAATTGCCCATGATCGACACCTACGAGCCAGATTTCCGTGTCTATAACAGTGACAATCGCGGTTTCGTTTCGCAGGAACGAATTGCAGGTCGAGGACGCCGCGGCGAGTTGAATTTCCATGTGGAAAACGGTCTCGAGCCCGAGAAATTAGATAATACCTCACGTGACGTCGTTTCCTGAATCTTCGGCGTTGAACGGCCGCCGATCAATCCGGTTAATTAAAGAGCGATTATGGAGCAGCGAACTATTTTAACCCTCGCAAGGTCTAACAGCACATAAATAGTAAGGCTGGATCTCTCTCCAATGTATTTCATAAACAGCCTCGTTTTCAACAAATTTGAGATAAAGAATAACTGGGTTGCCAGATCTTCTATATTTGAACTTGATCTTTACGTACCTATAGGAATTTTTAAAAATCTGTTTGAATAAAAAAGTTTAAAATGTGCTGTGTACCTCTTTCACTTGAACTCCTATATTTTGAGCCTATCTAATATGTATACATAATTGCAGTTTTCACTACTTCTTCTATATTTGAATAAAACATTTCTGGCAACCCTAAGAATAACACAGGATAAAAAGTAACCAAACAGAGATTTAATTTTATCCATATAAAAATTCATTTCATATAAAATACGCAACGTTTATTCTTTCCATTTTGTGATAAAGAATAACACAGGATAAAAAGTAACGAAACAGATTTAATTTTATCCATATAAAAATTCTTTTCATAGAAAACACGCAACGTTCATTCTTTCCATAAATTTGGGATAAAGAATAACATAACACAGTTGCGCAATGATCATCGTCAATGTCTCTGGGTAAACATTTATAATCTGTCCTAGAATGCCGTACTGGCCATGTGCATGCCTCAATCTTCTTATCTGCATAAAATTCTTTTCAAAAATCTGAAGCTGTGTTCTCCGAGAGCCCACATTACCTTGCGAAGGTTAACACGCGAACCACGACTCGATTCGACCTCTCGCCGCTTCGATTGCCAGTCGAACGCGACGCTTTTTAACAGAGTCCAATGGGGAAACTACGATCATCGGGACTTTACTATGTAAATATTTTCCTGTCGTCGCTGCTGTCAGTTCCGATGAATAAGAAAACAGTTTACGCGCGGACCAGCGTGAAACGGCTGCTCGGGGTTGCGAAATTAACGATCGAGTTTATGAAGTCCTATGTCAAAGACGTCTTATGTCACTGATAAAACGACGGTCATAGATAACGAGCCGTCCGAGCGCTGTAAAATCCGGCGACATATGGAAAGCGAAAATTCACGGTTCCGGTTTGACAACCACGGTATCGTCGGTCGGGAAATTTCGTGCAGCGGCCAGAGGGAGTAGAGGGGAAAGGCGAATAAGCGATGACCCATGCGAGCCTCGTGCAAATATTTCTAAATTTTGTTGCCCGTCGTCCAGAGATCCCGTGTATTCTGTTTCTCTTTCGTTTTCGCTTTGTCGGGAAATCGTTTCGTGCACGCGTTTCTACACGGGACACGCGGGCCCGAAGCATTGCATGCGCTCGGTTTTAGCGCCGATATTTTGACGAAAGGCACCGCCCCTTCGACGACTTTACTTTCGAATCTCGTCCGAGAGGTTAGGATACACCAGGTGGTGCAAGAATCTGGCGATCGGGGATCGCCGTCGATTTTCTAGACAAAGCCGCGCAGAGCTCTCATGCCCGTACATATTTACAAGCGATGCTTACAGACTTTCAAATAATAGCATAACTTAACACCGCCCGGAATTTTGATAAAGCCACTCGGAGAGCATGGAATCTACGAGCTATCTACTTAGCTATGTTTATATCAGCGAATACTTCTAAACGCAAAAGGGTGTACGTAGTTGCGCACGTTTTCCGATTTTTAAATGTCCCGCAGAGTGCGTTGGATATTTTTAAATGACGACTACAATGGCAAGGAAGGAATAGACGGTTCGGAGAACAGACCGCAGAAATGCTCGATTCTAAAAGCAGGAGGATGATTCATCTATTTTTTCACGTAGTAGCGGCGACTGTGAAAAGTAATACGGTCCGGGGAGTAATTTATTCGGTGGATACGTTCGTGTCGAGATGGGGGAAAGCCAGGCCAGGCGTTTTCGATTCAATTCGATTCGATTCGATTCTAGAGCGGTCTGTAAGTCGGGCTAACAAGCTAACTGCCTTGTCAGTCCTCTTATTACGTAATGTCGTTGTCAAAGCATACGGATACACCGAGAGGCGATGCAGTCGAGCGAGTCAAGTTCGCGAAAAGGGCACTCTACTGGCGCGATCATTTCGGAATTGAATCGCGTTGAATTTTTCCGTTGGCCGTGCCCGCGGGGAGGCGGCGGAGAAAAAGTGTGCGCGGCCACTAACCAGCTGCTAACGAGAGCCAACGTGGCCTCGTACGCGTTCCTTCTACGATCGTTCTTTTCTTTTTTCTGCTGGGTTTCGACAACAACGACGTAACACTTTTCTACGATCGGTCACGAATAATAACGTTCGTGACAGTTACCAGCGCGTGCAGTCACGATAATTCGCATGGATGGCCTGCGACTAACCAAATTCCACGCGAAATATGGCGAGTTGACGATCGGGTGTCTCTCTTTCCTTGGCACGACATTACGACACATGCACGCGCACACGTAGACGCGCGTAGACGGGGCCCCACGCACACGGATCAACGAGCCGAGTGAACGAGCGCGCGTGCGCGCGCGCTCACCGTTTCGTGGCGATTCGTGTGTAGAGGTTCGTGTACGTGCACGCCTAACACGCGGACAAAGCCACAAGCTCGCGATCCTAGCCTATACATAAGGAGAACTGGCGAGGGCGAAACAATTGAGATTTCGATTAGGATTCGCTTACCCGATTCTTGAGGAAGTCGTCGATGGCACGTTGCGCCGAGTCGGTGAGCTTCACGAAGATCAGGGACTTGTTTTCGTGAAAATTACTATGCGACGACAACCCATACTGGACACCTGCCACCAGCGCCGCCATTTCTCTGTCTCTCAGCAGCAGGTTCTCTCTCTCGCACACGTCCCCCCTCGTAAAAGCGCACACAGCTGACGACGTCCTTGTTGGTTAAACGGAGCACTTTTTTTTCCTCCTTTCCGTTACCTTTACCTTTTCCTTTTTCCTTCTACTTCTTCTTCTTCTTTCAACTACGCGGTACGAAACAACAGCTCATGCTACGTTGGACGCGATAACACTTGTCGCGACGGTAGTATTTCCACCCGTGGAACAAAACGTGTAACAAGACGGAGAGAGAAACAGAAGGGAAGAGAAAAAAGAGAAGAAGGTAGAGAGACAGAGAAGAGAGAAAAAGAAGACATAGAACCCCCCCCCCGAAACAGAGGATTCGTTCACACTGGCCCCGCAGCTCTGACACACACGCGTCTCCCTGGGGTTTCCTTTCCGACGTGTATTTAACTTGTTTTATGTTTCTTCTTGTATTCACGGTCTCCACCTTTTGTCACTGCTTCACGCGGCTCGTTCTACTCGTCACGCTTCGAAAGTGGTAACACCCGCGCGTAAACCACCCTCTCGCACGTTCCTGGTCCTCCGTTCCTCTCAACCGTCACATATTAGCGCGCCGACACGTTTCATTTCAGATTTTTCTCGCGATTGGAGAGAGCACAGCGCCCGTCGTTTTGCCGTAACGAACTACACAACTACACTTTCGAACGACCACCTGGTAGGAGGGCTTACGGGAGAAGAAACGACCAATCCCGAGACGCGTTCGTATAGCGTGCGACCGTCGACCGTACTGTCCTCCTGCGGTCGCAGTCAACGATCGACTGATATTGTTTTCCTGCATCGTGTGCTTTCTTGCGCACTACTGCTGCCATCTGGTCGCAGATTTTTACAACACTATTCCTTCTGCAAAATAATCGAACAGCTTTGCAGGCTTTGTAATTTTCTATGCGTTCGATCGATTGTATTCTTACACCTTAGAGCATATATACTTATAGACTCGCCATACCTATAGATCGTATAATAGTGTTCCAAGGTCAAGTAAATAATCTAATAACGTATACATATACAGTTACAGTTTCCATAAATATTTCTACAGAATGAGATCCGGCGACGGCTCCCCTTTTCCCTCTAACACTTTAGCTTCACGGCACTGCGACTTCTCAACAGATTACAGCACTTTGCCCACATCCGTTATTTGATAGATAAACCAATCTTGGAACACGACATGTTACCTGAAGCTAGGTCTACAAGTATATATGGTCTTACTGACAATGAGATGATAATTAAAAAAATACATTGGGATGATTGGTCTCGGAGACTATCCTCTCTTTTTTAAAAAATACTCCACCTGCCATCTACCGATGCGATAGTGGTACTGATAAATCAGTAGCGCCACTAGTCTTCTTATCTCTATGTACTTGCCGTTTTATGTTGAAAATGCCGTCGCAAAAGATCACAAGGAACCTATAGATAATATAGGCATCGGTAAAAAAATGTTCAACTCTAATTTACATATTTGTATTGTATTTTTCAGAATGTTTTATATGCCATTGAACAATCATGGCACGAGAACGAACGAACTCCTGTCTTACTTACAATTAGCGGCAATGATTATCGAAGTGGCTGAACATCGGTTTTGACGAGAAATAAACTTTATGAGAAACAAAGCTATAGCTCGCGCTTATTGTATTTTCTACATGTATGTTATACATATTTATGCATTATAACGGACATGTTTCGCATATTACAGACACGCGCGAACAATAAATGTTTTTAATATTAATGCTCGTTCGAGAATTACCCAAGATATTTGAAATTGTATTTTTTTCGCAACAGGAACTCATTTTTGGGTATAGCAGTTTCCGGTACGGTTTACCACTTCCGATGTCGGCCATTTTATAAGACGCTTCGTGATCGCGTATGTTTGGATGCAGGGTGTCTTTTACTCTTTTTAGCTTGGAACTTTAGTATAAGTTCATCGCGTGATTACAAATTGTTTGCATAGTGAAAGAAGCCTCGACGATGATAAAACAAGAAGAGTAAGTATGATATATCGATACGTTTTTAAAAAGTCTGAGCGAACGTTCCCTTGTCGGCGCGTGAAATCACATACAATTAACGTAAACCGACCTGATAAACTATCCGGATGTATCGGCAGCGTGGTGTTTGTTTAATTTCGTAGCATCAATCAAAATTCACACAGATTGCACGATGGATAAAAGTTAAACGCACACGCGTGTTGTTGACGCAATTGAAGATAACAGTTACCGAACATTATCTCGTGTACGATATTCCTATGTATCTTTATTAACATTAGGAGTCAAGTGCAAAATAATGATGAACGGGATCGAAGTAGGGAACGAGATCGCAATCGCAGATCAGACAGACAAAACCGCATAAATTCAACGAGTCGCGATCGAAGCAGAGAACGGAATGATCGAGGTGGCCGAAAAGCTTCGGATCGCCGGATTTATGTATCAAACATTCCGTATGATTTTCGTTGGCAAGATCTTAAGGATCTTTTCCGGACGGAGGTTGGAAAGGTTGCGCACGTTGAACTTTTTACCGACGAAAATGACAAACCAAGAGGCTGTGGGATCGTAGAGTTCGAGGATTTAGACTCTGTGAAAGTAGCTGTGGAAAAGATGCATCGATACGATATTAAAGGAAGAAAGCTTGTGGTCAAGGAGGTAGTTAGTATATTGTTGTTTTTTCAGTCAACTTATACTTTGAACTACATTGCCAGACCCGGTATAGTGAACATATTCTAATGCATATTTATTTTAGGACTTCGACATTGAACGTGATAAATACGGCCGTTTAGCCACTGCTCGCAATAATGATAGAATTCGCGACGATAGATTTAGAGACCCGCCACGTCCGCAAGGAGGTGGACGACAAAATATGAATCTTCCTACTGGTGGTGGTGCTGGTGGTGGTGGTGGCGGCGGTGGTGGCGGTGGCGGAGGAGGCGGTGGCGGTGGTGGCGGCGGTGACAATAAATTTGGAAATACTTATGGTTTAAGTACTCAGTTTTTAGAATCGTTAGGTATAAACGGACCTTTAGTCACTAGAGTATTCGTGGCAAACGTAAGTTCAGTTTTACGCAAAGATTATATGAGGAATTAAATTGAGATATATAACAACGAAGAGGCAATCGATCAACATTGAATATATTGTGTATTTAGCTTGACTACAAAGTGGACGAGAAGAAGTTATTGGAAGTATTTAAGTTAGCTGGTAAAGTACTGCATGTTGAGTTAGGTAAAGACAAAGATGGGAAATCCAGAGGTTTTGGAGTTGTAGAATACGATCATCCAGTGGAATCTGTACAAGCTATATCGATGCTTCATAATCAACAGTTGTACGATAGACGTATGACCGTTCGACTCGACAGAGCGAACGAACCAGACATGCCACCAAAGTTGCCAGAAGGTATACATTCTTCCTTTTACGATTCGCATCAATATTCCAATTACAGAAATTAAAGTAATTGTTAATCCGGTAACAGGTTTAAAGGGAATTGGAATGGGTCTTGGAGCAGGTGGTAATAGATTAATGGATGTAGCTAGAAACATTCCTAATGTTCAGGCAAATAATCCCCCAGTTGTAAATCCCATTTCCGCTCCCGTGTTGGCCGCCGGAGCTTTTGGCGCTGGTCTAAACAATGTTGTGCCCGCACAGTTGGGTAAGTCTTCTATTTACTGGAAATTTAAATATCGACTTCAATTACGAATTAGGAAAATAATGGTGAATTAATTTATATTAGCATCTGCATTATCGAACACAAATGCTGCAGCTCTTCAGGCAAGTCTGGCAGGAGGTTTAAGCGCAAACCTGACCACCAGTTCTCTGTTGAATCAATCTTTGACAAATGAATTGGCATCTAATTTAAATAACTTCGGCGGTGGAGTCGGAGGTTTGTCTAACTTACAAGCCTCTTTAACTGGCGGAGGAGGCAACAATTCCTTTGCGCCACGAGGCTTATCTAAAATGGACAATGACGTAGGCTTCGGTGGAAACAATGCTTTCGGTGGTTCTAACTTCGGAGGCGGCAGAGATTTTGACGGTGGATTCAATAGAGGGGACAATGACCGCGGTCCTGGCGGAGGTGGTGGTTTCTCTGGAAATCAGGGTCAGGGAGGAGGTGGCAACAGACAAAATGCCAATGGTTCGAGACCAATGTCCGACACTATTCTAATAGGAAATGTACGTATAAATTCTTTGCGTACATAACTTCGAGACCGTAATAGATACTTTACAATTCATAGTGATTTTATCATTATCTTTTGATATCTATTCTAAATTGTCCTAACAAAGAGGCTGTCCTATGAGATATCTCCCGATTATTATCAATATTAATTTTAGAAAAGTTATTCTAATTTAAAGAGCATTCGAATACTTTCATTAGCCACTCGCAGAAAGATGAAAAAGTCGGCGGGTATCTCGTGGTAAAGCCTCCTTGGGAGGCTGTAATAAAGTTGAATGAAAACTAATGCGCATATAAATTGTGTGACTATAGTTACCGCCAAACACCACATGGCAAATGCTACGAGACAAGTTCCAAGATGTTGGGGAAGTGAAATTTGCAGAAATGCGGGGTACCGACATGGGAATGGTACGATTCGCATCCGAATGGGACGCCGAGCGAGCTGTGTGTATCCTTTTACAAATACGTTTATACCGGAGGAAAATTGTTTTTTATTACATGGTACACAATATCCGTGAGTATGCTTTAACAGTGATGTCGAGCAATAGTCGAAAATTTGGATTGGAGATTAGGATATACGACTATTTTTAGTAGTCTAGATAGTTCGAGGAAGAAAAGTAACAACTGGTTTTCCTTGTTTCGTGCTCTGAAAGTTAGCCGAGGTAGATGTCTCTCTTGGCTGTCTGTTAGTTGGCAGGAATGATTTTAGCGTAATTTGATCATGTCTTAACGTTCGAAAGATTTTCCTTAATACAATGTGTACAGCTATGATGGATCGGTCGCGTATCGAGGGTAGAACAATTGATGTTCGCCTTTACTAAAAGTTGGGGAACATATTTAAGGTAACACTAATAGCGAACCTCTGCTGGGGTTGATGCTTAACCATAACTTATTGATGCGCAGCGAGAGGAGACTGGGTGTTCATTTGTCGTCTGCAGGATTGTTCCGCTCCTGATGACAATACTTGAAATTCATCCTAGTTGTGTGGCAGAACGTAGGACAGTGGGTGAGAGAGAAGTATCTGTCGTTGGAAGATCAACACTCGTATTTTAATGCCTACTTCAACGTCGAAAAAATACTTGTTCGCTGCCGGTGAATCACCCTTCCTTGCTATACAACTGTTTCAGTTTAAAAATTCTTTATTAGAGAATTATCGTTCCTTTTTACAGTGGAAGCTCCTACTAATTGTTCACTCCCGAAATCGAAATACCCTTTCGTGTGATCGATACATAGTTTAATTGTTAGGCTTAGGTTCATAATGTTCAACGTAATCCGTAGGTTTTTTCAGTACATAGGTTTACACTATTTACAGTAATTATCAAAACGTAGTTTGTAAGTTTATTTTCATAGTGTTTTGTGACGAGAGATCAATCGGTTTTTCTCACATTCCGGTCCGGAGAACATGCGACGCTCTTGGTCGTATTCGCGGACTGGTCGATCGATCCAGGTTAGACAGATTAATCTTTCAAGCATAAATACTAAACGCGATATAGCTGTTACGGGCTTAACGAGTTTAAAGTTTATCTATGTATGATAGATATTTTCATGCACAATCCTACGCAGATCGTGGACGTATGTCGATTTTTCAGTGGTATCGGTCGCACTCTATTCTTGTATCTAACACATAACAAGGTACACGATGGCTCAACCAGGGGACTGTGTATTGTTTCCATTTGTGTAGTTCTGCGGTCGGTTCCTTTTATTCGTCGCGCCACATCGTTCTTAGTACCTTGGAGATTCAAGTAGAGCATACAAATTTTAGTTGTCATTAGGAAAGGTCCCTTCTTATAGTTCACTCGCTTCGAGACTTCGACGAACCAACAGATTTGATGACCTTATACATTCTTAAATTTGGCAGAATCGTCTTACATATTGTGCATTCGAATATGTTTACCAAAGAATCGGCGATTCTCTGATCGCAGAGGACGATAAGAAGACAAAGAAAATTTTTAATATTCTTTCACCGTCGAAAGAGGATGCACATAAGACAAAGAGGTTGTTCAGCCAATTTTATAAATTCCCATTTTTTGGTAAACATATTTCCTCTCGCCATGTAGATTTCGAGGAACATTCTGCGAATTGTATAACACTCTTGTATAACCACAACATCATGACAGTGATTGAATAAAATCCAAATCCGTTTTGACTACAAAAAAAAATACATGCTGGTCGTTGTGTTTTATTTCTGTGTTGTTGTGATTCTTTAATACTTTAAGCAGGTCAAGTGCTGTGGATATGCATTGGCAAGGAGAGAGAGAGGGAGAGAGAGAGATGCATCATTTTGGCAACTTGAAACGGTCTGCAATCATGTTTACGCAGAATCAAAGTTCCAAATGCATTGCACTTTCAACAGAAATCTCTGCTTAAAGATTTACCATTCCATCTCTAGATGTAGATATCCCTGTTTACTTTTGAGACATCGAAGTTCCACGATTCCTAAGGTGAATATTTGCTTATATCGCAGGTGAGAAACTTTTCAACCGATTGTGGTTTCCTGTTTCCTCGATACTGAACGTCTTTCAAGAACGAATGATTTGCTTGAAATCTGTTTATCAAAGATATGTTCCTGTTGTGCTGGAACGTCATCGTTCGAAGAATACCTTTGGATCTCTTTCTCTGAAGATTCTTAACTCAGAGTTTTTTAACTGTGGATGGAAATAGTGGATTAACAGGTTTCGGGGAAGTTAAGATTGGCTGGTAATGTGGCATTTCGTCCTTTAACATTGTGGTTGAGTCTTATTTATTGTAGTATTCAGAGTGTATTTGTGATATTTATCGATACCTCTGTCTGGTCTATAAAGAATTGTGGAATTCTGTATGTTCGAAGTGAATTGATATACCATTAAGAAACGAACCCCCTCTGTGGCAATTTATAACTTTTATGGTAAGTGGTGGCAATGCTTTTTTAAATCTAGTCTTTGCTGCAGTCGTCGATGAAACAATTAATGCGTATTCAGTATTCAACCATATGAATTAACCATCGTCGATCTCCGCCTGTGTGGTTGCTAAATTTGTATCCTAACAATTCGGGGGATGTTGTATCTTTTTTTTCTTAATACTATCGTCGATGTCGGATGTAGGGTCTTATTTGATAACGCATGAGATCCTGTGCAAATGAGTTTACGTACTATTTCCAATCGTAACCGAATCTCACATTCGCACTTTTGTTATTCCAATAATGCTAGCTAGTGGAAGAATTTACCTATTCCGACGATTATTTCAAGATAGGGACAGCAGAAAATCTTTTCGTTGGTGTTATTCAAATTTATATCTACGGTGGTGTGTCTAAATGTTGGTTGTTAAAGGGACAACGATGGAAGATATAATTAAAGGATTCAATTTCAATTATACCCGAACTGCCTTAAATATTGGATACACGTGAAAGTTTTGTTGGTTTCGAGTTACATCACACAGAGTGGCCTAACTCTTAGATATTCTCATTTGTTTAAGTCTTTGTACAGACCTAAAAGAAACTATGTGTACTTTTGTTAATGAGAAACAAGTGAAAGAAACTCTTACAAACTTCGCATGTTTCGCACATCGACAATTGGCCTCTGGCGGAAATTTAATTTTTCAGTAAAGCATGATCGGGAGCACATATTATACTCGAAAAAAATTAAAGATAGTTTTTATGTCTTGTTCTTCTTAATCAACAAATCTTTTATGATCATATGTTTTCGATATATAACTAATCATTTAAATAGCAGCTATCATTTGATCGGAAGATGAGGTAAGTTTAAAAATTTCAAAAACGGATTTTTATATGCATATGTTGTTCTTCCAGGAAATCTATCTCGACCGACTGCAATGTTTTTCTGTGGTAAGTCGTGTGGGTGTAATCCAGGATTAAATATAAAATGAAAATAAATCATTTTCATTGTTTCTTTTTACTTCCACAGTGTGTATATTACAAATTAACTGCATTGGGTAGTCTGAAATACGATCTATTTTTTAAATAAAATGTTAATAGTGTTAGTGAAAATCTATAAAAGTGAGTGCATTTAATTGTGAGATTTATATATAGTGTTTAGTGTTCAGCATTTATTTATTCACGAAGGGAACAACGTATATAATAATTTTTATGCCTATATAACTGTTTGTAAAATGTTCATTTGCATATGTATTACCTTTTGAATAAAATTAATATATTTCAAAGAAAATTCTGTACCCCAAATTATTATATAATTGATTTTCTAATAATAACAATTTCGTAATGGTAGATATTCAAATTAGAGAAATATTGCATACTTCTAAATTAAACTTAACTGTTACTTTTGTCGAATTTCCTGACCAAATGTTCGTAAAATTTGATTTACGAGTAGAAATTAATTTACGGGACATTAATTTTGGACAAACTAAGAGGCTCTAGTTGTAACCAATAAAAATGTGGGTAATACGATTCGCGTACAAACAGCACGCCGAATCTCTTTTTAAATGTTTCAAAAATGTTTATATAACCTTTGACATATTTCTCCGCACATGACTCAATTTGTTCGAAGTGCTCGGAGAAATGCGATAAAACAGGCATCGCTGATTAACATAAAATTATATTTTTATTTTTCATTCTGATTGCGTCGACAAAAATATCGTGAAAAATATAGATTCGCTGTTCTATACACATGCGTTCGCCACCTTCCGGTTTCTGAATAGCAGAAGACATTGTGCCACGGGAGCCAATCACGATCGAAGACCGTTTTTCTCACCTCGGTTTTTGGTATTACTCTGACGTACGTAACTTTAGGTGGTGGAGGTGGAGGTTCATTTTTTTCTTGAGAAATTCTTTAAAACAATGGCAGCTCAGTGGATACGAACCGCAGTAAGTAACGTACTGATCCAAAAATTATTGCAAGAGTAACAGTATCCCTCACGTAAACCTGCTCCGTTTCCAAATGAAAGGTTAGAATTCACAAAGGAGTTTTATATATTCGTCTTCTTGAATGCAATATATCTTGACGTGCTTCTATTCTTATACCTTTCGTCCGTTTTTCTCATTTGATTTGACAATATCCATGCATTGTCGTGTCCTTATCATTCTATTTCATGAAATAAAATGTTACTTACGCCATGCAGCTTTTGGCCATTGCGAATTATATGGATATTTCGTTAACAGGTTCCGAAAATCGGCAGTGCCCGGTTTTACAGCAGTAAAGTGCACAAATGTACCCTTATCCCTGGAGATGGTATCGGACCGGAAATCTCCGCCGCTGTCCAAAAGATTTTCGATGCTGCCAAGGTACAATCAGTTCTTCTAGTATAAAGTTATCATTCTAAAAGTCGTTGTCCTTGCACGAGATTTTGATTTATATGCGAACTACCTGTACGATTTCTATACATACGTTTGTTGTGATACTTTATTTTTCTCCGCTACATTTTTGCACAGTAGTAATCATGCTCGTAGTGTTTGTGCTCTGTCATTTAGAAATTACTTATCGTCTGAACCTTACAAGGTGACCCTATTTGTCCTACTACTAACCTTAAACAGTTTATTTTAATCTTACTCTTATACAGGTTGAACCAATTTTAGGCTAATTCAGTCTGCTCTTATTGTAGCTAAGGTATGTTTTCTAATTTCTATTTTTTTTTTCGTACGCTATAAATGAGCGACATGTCCATATGTCGCATACCTTTTAACCAATTGCATGTTATTGTTCGCTGTCGTTTGTACGTATAGAGAATTGCGTACATATCAACAATTGTTTTAGTAAGAACAAAGTATAATGTAGCACTTTGTAGCAATCATGAGTTTCGTATTGCATAACACTATTACTCAACCCTTACCATTTAGTAGTTAGTATCTATATGTCTTGCTTTTTTCAGATATTCTTAGTAGATTTAATCTTTAATATGTTTAATCGAGAATATCTTTATTTATATATGTCGGCATACACGAAGTTGTGTTATATACCAGGTGCCGATAGAATGGGAATCTGTGGATGTAACGCCAGTGAAAGGTCCGGATGGCAAATTTGGTATTCCACAAGCTGCCATTGACTCGGTCAATAGGAATAAAATTGGTTTGAAAGGTCCTTTGATGACACCGATCGGAAAGGGCCACAGATCTTTGAATCTTGCTCTGAGAAAGTAAGCCAGCCTTAACTTTTGTATAATTAAGACCAATCTACTTTGCCTATTTTACCTACACGAGTATGCTATTGAGTATAATGTTGACTTGTGTTCTCTCTATATATACGTACAGTAGCGGACAAAAGTTTAAGACCGCTCTAAAGAAGACGATAACTTTTTTAATATTGTACTATACGATTTGAACTTTTTTGGGAAGCTAGAGCAATTAGTTTACTAAAGGATGTGAAAAGAATTTTTTTCAAAAATTTCAATTGATCGGAATTGTTGAAAAAATATCGTCTTCTTTAGAGCGGTATTAAACTTTTGTACGCTACTGTACATATGTATATATACCTTGAATTGTTTGAGTTACATAATCATCAGTGTCTCTGCAAACAGATGTTGTTTGAATTATCTCAATTCAACCGTATTACTACCAGCTTTAAGATAGTAAATAATTTGCCTGGCTTTCGCTCGATTAGTAATCCTTCCTTATTTTTTCTTTTTCTTCAGAGAATTCAACTTGTACGCCAATGTTCGACCTTGCCGTTCCCTAGAAGGTTATAAAACATTGTACGACAACGTTGACGTTGTTACAATCAGAGAAAATACAGAAGGAGAGTACTCTGGTATCGAACATGAAATTGTGGAAGGAGTTGTACAGTCTATTAAGCTGATTACAGAGGAAGCTTCTAGTAGAGTAGCAGAATTTGCTTTCCAATATGCTCAGGATAATAATAGGAAAAAGGTAACATCGACACTGTTATTTTTGCTACAAAATGAATGTATTATTTACAGAAACATTGTCTGGTTTTCACAGGTGACCGCTGTACATAAAGCTAACATTATGAGAATGTCGGACGGCTTGTTCTTAAGATGCTGTCGAGAAGCTGCTCAGAAATTCCCTTCCATTAAGTTCGAAGAAAGATACTTGGACACGGTTTGTTTAAATATGGTCCAAGATCCCGGCCAATACGATGTGCTTGTCATGCCAAACTTGTACGGTGACATTCTATCCGATATGTGCGCCGGTCTCGTAGGAGGACTCGGTCTCACGCCGAGTGGAAATATTGGTTTGAACGGTGCTCTGTTCGAATCTGTATGTACCTGAAATTGGTAATAATTTTAGATTAGATGCCATGATATCGGAATGAATATTCTGATTTGTAAAACAGGTGCACGGAACTGCTCCTGACATCGCAGGCCAGGACAAAGCAAATCCTACCGCGTTGTTGCTCTCCGCTGTGATGATGCTGAAACATATGGGCTTGAACAAGCACGCGAGCATCATTGAAAACGCTGCTTACGACGCTATCAAAGAAGGCAAATTCTTGACTGGCGATCTCGGAGGAACAGCGAAGTGCAGCGAGTACACCAACGAGATCTGCAAAAAGGTTCTAGCAGCGAAGTAAAATAATACGAAGTTTATGAAAAATAAACTGCCAAATACTCGTAGAAATGATACGCATGAGTCATCTTGTTGTATTCGACCGTCTCTGTAATTACTGTATTTTTCTTTCTTAAATTATCCTGAGCGGAACATGTCCGAGACATGTCCGCGGTCGAATTGAGCGAATTGTGGAGATTATACGAGTTGTAGAAAGATGTCTAATCATTGTTTATACACACACATTTAGATAATTATTTTCCAAGTACTTGTTTACTTAGTTTACCGTGACGTAATGTTACTTGACTTCGTGGAGTTTGTTAACAGTGTAATGGCATTTAATATTGTTTTGTTGCTATCGAACGCACGCAAAGTCTAACAGCGTGTACGGACTGAATATCCTGTGTGTGCCTGTTACACCGTATCTGTTGTCGGCGGAAGATTCCCGTAGAATCTGTAAAAAAGCGATTAGGCATGTAAATTAATCTAGGAGCAGTATACACGAAATTAAATTGTTATGGAAGAAGCGTGGCCTCGAAGACGAGTTTCTAGAATCAACCTTGCGCAGTATTACACATTAATAAAATATTAGAAATCCAACACAATGTTTCTTTACTTCGCCTCAAGTATTTCATCGAAATATATGTATCGTGGAAGAAGAGAAAATTATAAATTCAACGCGGTGTTTGTCTTTACTTAATCTTGAAAAGATTAAGAAACGGATGTGTCATGTATTTATTTATGCTTTTTTTCTAACTGCGTCGTGTTGATAAAACGATAAGAAATAAATAATATTCGTTTAAGATACGAGATATGTATATGTCCACGCAACCATAAAGATAGCAATAATCGTAATCCTGTTGAACAACAGAACGACTACGATATTTCAAAATAAACGAAGATAGTCAAATGATTCTTCGAGTATAAAAACTGCACACTTTCACATCTCGCAAGTGTTACATTTATAGGTTTCGTCCCCTACCAACTTCGTAACTCCTCCCACCGTTTCCCCTTTCTTTATGGCTGTAGTATGCTTCTCAGGAAAACTCTCAAGTATGAGAAAAGTTGTCGGCTATATTTCACCGGCGACGACAGGGGAGGAACGAGGAAAGGCATGGTGTCGTCTTCGCTGCTCGTTAATTCTTTCCGTGATTTATTGAGATTCCCCGGCCAAGTAATGACTGACTCTTTGTACATTTTTCATATTAGATTTCCCTTTCGCGTCTGATTTATACGAACACGAAGCGCTTCGTATCAGGATTTTTCTCATAATTGGCATGCAGTCACATTTTCAACGTCTTGAAAATTGAATTCGCTCAGTAATAGGTATCGTAAGGAGGGATTTTTAAATTTGTCAAGGTTCGTCTCTGTCTCAGAAGATAATTAAAAGACTGCGGAAGAATGTAATTTAACGTAACAAAGTCGTTAAGGGATGAAATCAAATTCTATGTTACTCCTGCTTCCCACAATCAATGCAAAACATTTGTATTTTGCATAAAGATCCGCAGTGTAATAGTTAATTGGAGGCAATAGGGAAAAATGGACCAGGAAAAAGTTGTACTGTTTTTTGTAAACAATGCAATTGCGCACGGAAGGTGAGCTTCGGGGATCGTTTTATAAATCGCTTTTCGTGATAAGACTAACGAGCCGTCTTTACGGTTGCAGGTGAAAGACGCGTCGAGCAGAAAAGGTGGAAGGTGCATCAATTCACCAGCACCCCTCCTCCCACCCCTGTTTCCCGCGGTGGGTAGTTACACAAAGGTGAAACACTCGGTCGAAGTGCGGAAAGCGACGCATGCATATTCAGCGGCGAGGCCGACGTAGTCATAGGAATAATAAAAATTCGAGGGTTGAAATTATTTAGATTTATGCCCGCTCTCTTGTCCTCGTGCCGGCGGTGACGAGAAGCGATTCGATTCCGGGGAACAAATTTCATGCATTATTCAGGACCTGCCGCAATGCACCCCAGTCAATGGAACCGATCCTTTGGAAAAAGTCGTTTTTAATCTCTCGCCGCGTTCCAATAATGCGCGTGCACCCGCTCGTTCCGCTTTCACCCCTTTATGAGCGGGAACCGTGTTTTCTGCTTTTAATGCGGAAACCGGTTCGAACGCGAACAATACATCGGAATCTATATTGGTGTCTGTGAATGCAAGACGCTGGCTTAGGGAACTGCGGTTTAGTTTCTATACCGGCATTCATAAGCGTTGTTCCGATAATTCCGAAGAATCCACGCGTTTCACGGGATTTCGGAGTGCAACACCGGATAGTGTAGAAGTATCCGGTGCCCACAAGAAGCGAAGAGAGCAATGAAGAACTATCGATGCTGCTATCAATACTTACCAACGGGAAAGGTGAAAAACGGGAAAATTAAAATTAATAAATAAAAGTAAATCTTCGAGGTTTTCTACAATTTTCGGGTGTCTGACTTGTGGTTGAGTTGTACTACTGAATTTTGTGCCACCTTCTTCGATATCATAGTCTCCTAATACAAAGTTCAATTTTCGAGGTTTTTGAAAATTTTTGGGGATTGTTGGGTTTGTATTAGGGGAACATGATGTCGAAGAAGGTATTCGAAATTCAGTAGTACAACTCAACGACAAGTCAGACGGCCGAAAATTGTCGAAAACCTCGAAAATCGGATTTTGTATTTAGAGAATATGATAGCGAAGGAGGTGGCACCAAATTTTCCTGCCACCTCTTTTACTATGATATTCTCCTAAATGAAAACTTAATTTTGCCTAAGTTGAAAAATGTTTCTCTATGCAAAATTTTCGAAGATGTTATTCTACTTTTACCATCGTATACTCGTATACAGGATGTAGAAAAAAGAACACGTCAAGTGTTGTAACTAATTTTTTTCATTTTCTACCAAAAAAAATAACAGTTACAGTTTTTATAAATATTTATACAGAGAGAGAGATACGTCGACTACGTTTCAAGGTATCGAGAACCCATCGTACATACTATTTTTGCGTTGAAATATAATACTGACCAAGTTCGTCGCATTTGTTAGAGGACAGTCGACACTGGAATTGTTAATCGTTTCGTGAAACCATAATCTCCTTAAGACGGATGAACGTGTGTTACAGCAGCTGCAACGGGAGAGGTCTTAAGTCGACGTTTTCTTTGGTCCCTGGCCATCGCACCCAGTCGAGCACGGTTCTCCGTTTGATCCGCATTTCCTTGAAACAATGAAGAGAATCCAAGGAGTTCTGGCGATTGTCGCGATCTTCGTGGTCGCCGTGAATGGACGAGTTTATTACTTGCAGAATTCGGAAGCGAATCGATACGCTGGCCTAACTTATCCCATTCCGAATGAACAATCTTCGCGGGATCTTGATCTCAGCTTCTCCGCTGGAGATCCGAACGAAATCGATGACAGCGCGCAGCCCGCTAATAAGGTAAGCTGTTTCACTTGTTGGCAATAAGAGTTCCAACTTTGAACTTTGTTGGACAGGGCCCGAACACGAACCAAGATCCAAATTCCACGTTTTTCCCCGGGAGCCCCGAAATTCTACTTTGCCCAAGGCCCCAACTAGTTACAACGCGCTACTGGCAAAGCATGATTAGCATACGTTGTTTTATGAAAATTATTATTATTGGAAAACGGTATGGAAAGAAAGGAACACATTAAATATTCCGCCAAATGAAAAACATTTATCTTCCGACAATCGCGAACGAATCCCACGTGAACGATGACAGCCGTTTAATTAAACGAGCACGAAGAGTGGCGCTGTTAATCCGATTAATGGCGAAACGTCCGGCGAATAAATATTAGCCGGAGGCTCGATGTTAATTGCAACGCAGTGGCATGATTGTAGCGTTAATGTTGAAATTAGGTGTACACGCTGGTCGCGCCGGTAAAGCCGTTCGTCGAAGTGAACAAAGAGGAATCACCGAACGTTCGATACAAATTGGTCGAGGCACCTATTAAGAGATTTGTTGGTGCGGACGATGCGATCGTCCTCCCGGAACAGAGCCGCAAAACGGTGAAAATCGATGGGAACAACAAGGGAGAAGTAATCTTGGAACTCCGCGTTATCGCTAATCACGACAGCGCTTGACCAACCTCTCCGAAACGGTAATATAACTAGCGGTGGGATCAAGCATGCCGCGAGAGAGTTAACCGCGTTAACAAGCTAGTAAACCAAGGCGGGCTATATAAACCGAAGTTGTGTTTTTTCAGAGTCAGCAACGTCGTCGTCGAGGTTCGAAAAAATGTCCAGAACTACCGTGAAGCGGAAAGTGGTTCAGAATGGGGCTATTCTGACGAGCACTTTGCAAACTGTCGCTGTTCTCCCCTCGCGATGTTCGTCGTTGGCGTGCATCTCTATCTGGCTCCCTGACTTTATCGATTATTGATTCGTCTAAGTATGTCTACATCGCAAATGTAATTAATACTAAGCGACTACACTTGTAATAAATGATTGTTATACTATTGTACAGTGGTACCTCGGTATACGCCTGCTTTGGAGTACGTCCAATTCGGAATACGTCCTGTTTGGACGTGACAAACTTTGCTCGGTATACGACATACATTTTTTGTGTAAAGTCATTTTTAAATAATTATCTAGAGGAAAAATTAAATTAATAATCAATTGTATTCCGAGTTGATGTATGATTAACTGACTGATCATTAGACTGCGGGGTTTATGCATTCATGACAAAAATGGGTACGAACAATTTCAAACAGTGGAGGTATTGGAAAGATATAAGGCCACCAATGTACTAGTTTCAGCTTACTAAGATAATTAAAAGAGGAATGAAATTTTTATTTGGCTCCTGTGTCTTGTAATCAATGCAAACATTTTTTGATCATACAACTACTGATCATAGAAGTAAGGACAGCCGATCCAGCTGAGCATAGTGAAAAGCGACAGAAGACGCAGAAAGAAAAAACACCAGAATGTCAGGTTTATTGCAAGTGGACTGTTCTTCCACAAAATAGAATATCGTTTGTTTCTTTTTGATTTAATTTAGAATTCTTTCGTAGAATCTCATTTTTTATCAATGAGTTTAAACAGTGCTTAAATTATTTTACAACCCTATTAATGTAGGTATAATATCAATAGGAGTTTCTTTTTTACATGAGAACGCATTAATCATTTTTACATTAGGGTAATTTCGGGATAGATGCACCATTCGGATAGAGGTACCACTGTATTCCTACTTTCGTCTGATTATTTTGTCCAGCACCATGGAACACTGAATTTTATCGGAGCCTCCAAAACGGTTGTACGACTGGAGACTGTCGGCGGATACGGCGCAGCGTCTACCCTCGCGGAACGATGTCATTGATACCAGACGGATTCCCGTTTGAAGCATGCTTCATCGATCTAACTGCGCGCAAACACGAACTTTTCGATTCGACGTTCGCGAGCCAGTCGTCGGGGTGATCGATATCCCTCGTCAGATTTACCACCATCCCTAAAAGCCGCGTATCTCTTGTCATTCTACGCCGTACGCGTATTCGAGAGAACTTCCCCTAATTGTGCGCCAGATCGCCGCGCCCGCGCCCGCTCCCGCGTCGCGGCGCACGCTCGTCGAACAGAGTAACGTTATCCCGATCGACGGACGACCCGTCACGGAAGTTTATTAATGTCAAATAACGTCGGCGGGCCGACGACGCGGCACGACGAAGAGAAGCGTGACCGTTATTCGTGGCTGAATGCGACGGCTCCTTTCGCATACGCGTCGCACTCCTTCGAGGGGGCTCTCGATTATAACGAGCCTGACGCATTCAGTAAAGGTGAGGAGGCCGCCCTCGCCCCCGTTTTGTCTTCTGTTCTGTTTTTCACCCTCTTCAGTCGAGTGCACCCTTCCCACCCCTACCGCAAACGCATATTTCGAGACCGTGCACGGGAAACGCGAAAATATTTGCCGTTCAACCCCGTGCCTTCGTAACGACGGACTTTCACCAGTCAGACAGAGAAGCCTAAATAAAAAGTTCTTCCTCTCTTCATGGACTCGAAACAGTTCCAAACAAATGCATGAAACCCACTGTCTATTATTATTAGGTGTGCAAATAAGTTCTTCCCCTTTTTTTCCAAGATCTTCATTCAAGATTTTATTACATTTTACGTACATAAAATACAGGGGGGTCATTCCACGCCAAATCGATCACTATTCGCAGGCACCATCGTCGATTTTCGTTCTAAATGAAATACGTTGTAGTCCATGTGAAATTAGGAGCGGTTTAAGTCATGATTTTGCCGGTTTTGAATTTTTTTACAAATGGCAGGCCTTCAAAGTTTACGATTTTTGCCCATTTCGGCGAAAACGGGCCTCGCTTACGAATTTTTATCTCGGGAACTGTTTGTCCGATCGAGCTACATTGTTTTTTGTTTTATTCGGAAAGGATTGGGCTGTTACAAAATAATTTTTTCAACCTCGAAAATCAACTTTATAATTTTGATAAATTTAAACAAATTCTTTTTTTACTTGATTTTGATTTTTAATTGATTTTAAACTAACTTCCCGATGAGCTAGAGACTTGAAATTCTGAACATAGCTCAGAACTGGATGACAATGCAATATTAAAAAAAAATTTTTTTTTAAAGCCTATGCGTTTAGGAAATATAAATTATTAATAATTTGAACCTTTGCATCCCCCCACCCCGCCGCGTGACGTAGTACGTATTCGTGTTCAGCATTCCCACTCTACTACGTGTTCCCACTCTGACTCATCCCCACTCCACTGACCCGCTTCGCACCGAAGGAGCTCAGTGTGCGTGTGAGCTCCGTGCGGTGTTTACAAAGTTACTACGCATTATTATACTATAATGTTTGTTTACCAAGGGAAAGGACAGTCATACCGAGATTCTCCGTCGAACCTTTATCTTTGACATTTTACCACGGCGTTTCGATATGACGCGGTCGCAATACCGTCTGAAATTGCTACATGTCTCTGTTATAATCTCATCAAAATGTTTAAAATCGACTGAAATATACGTGCAAGGAAAAGCAGAGTACGAGTACGAGATTAGAATTTCAACAGTCTGTGTTTGAAAGTGTCAGAAACAATGTCTACAAAAAAAGGAGCAGCTCGTTAATGATGATTTTCACAGGGAAGTCGCCAAATCGCCAGGTATGCCATTAAATATTTTACCACAAATTCCAATCTGAAAGTTTGTTGCTTGCATTATTTTTATTACGTTTAATATACACGTTGAATACTTTCTATCGGTACATATAGATACAATAGAACGTTGCTATATTTACAGAGTATATCACATATAGTCGAAATTTCGAGCGGAGCTTCATTGGTCCCCAAGGACCGCTAAAATTCTCCAGCTGCTTGCTAAAAGGCAATTCTTCGAATCGAGGATCGAATGCAACGATAAGAAAAGTCTTTCGAAAGAACGATAGCAAGTTAGAATGGAACCAAACGTATCGGTATCTCGGAAGTGCGATATTCGAACGTCGTGATATCAAAAAGTTAGGTGTCAAGTGCTATTTTAAATGTGAATCGAACGCTTCCTTTGTTAGATCGGAGCAAATCGGTATAGAATCACAGACAAAGTTTCCTGGATAAACAGTCCGTCGATAGTATTTCACCGACACCGATTGCAACTACCATCATCTATATCAGTGTTTCTCAAGCATTTTTGGCTGACCCTGATCGTTGGCACACTAAAAATATCCATTTTCCTTTGCAAAAATGTCGTCCGCGGCTTTGTGTAGGAGTTATTAACGAAATACATCCTGTACAATGTTTCGTTGCAAATTCGAGAAACAACCTAACCAAATGTTCGGTAAAATAAAATTTAATATCAAGAAACAGAATTACTTGTGGTTACGTAAATAATGAAATATAGCTAGGGCAACGCTAAACGTGCACTGAATAGTCTTTCCTTTCGTTAAGTGAATCAGCGTCGATGAAATATCGTTGACGAAAACCGTCGATAAAACGTGTCCTCTCTAACTTCAATGTATGTAATCCGGAATGGAAGGAAGGAAGAAAGAAGACCGAACCTTCGATTAGAGCAAAGATTCTTTTTGCTTCGCTATAATCGCTCGCCGACGCGGTATATTATAGAGAAGGGGAGAGGGGCTGTAGGGAATTGTAGGTCGGATCGTTTCGACGATCGTTCGATAAAGTTCAGAGCTTCCTATATTACCGTGAACGACGGTGGCCGAGCGAAGTCGGAGCTACATCTATTTATACAGAAGTGAACGCGGAAGGCGAATCGTTCGATTTTCACGAGTTATTCGGTTACTTGCGAAGTCTGCTCGTTCGATGGATCCACCTTCGGCTCTTTCACGTAGTCGACGACCAGCTCGAGGCCGATCAAAGCTCGCAGATCCTTCCTTCCTTCTTCTTGGCTCGACGACGACGTGCCAGGCGTTTCCGGTTTCGGGAATCTGTCGTCTAATGAATTTCAAAACCTTCTTAATTAATTACCTTCATCCTCCAGCCGACTAGCTTACCGTGAGACATTTTTTACGCGAGACACCAACGCGACTGGGAATTGCAATACCGGACTAGAAATACAATACCGGTATTCGGTATTTTCTTAAACGTTAGGTGTTAGGAATTTTCATGAATGTACAAAAACACAGTTGTTTAATAGAAAAAAACATTAACTAATTTATTGAATTCATACTTTTGAAATGTGATTGTGAAAAACATAATGCTTTTTTATTTTTGCATGTAAACTTGTAAATTGTAATTTTTGGAAAATATTTTTTGCATATCATTTCGTAAACCAATGCTTCTAATTGATTATAAAAAATCAGGTCGTTTGGTACAATTATAAAAAAAGTGATTAGTTTTTAAAAAGTGTACGAATACTTTGTACACCCACTGTATTTATTATTTATAGCTAATGCCGAAAATACCGGTATGTTACCTTAGCAAATACCGGTTTCACGAAATTGTATTCGGTATATGTACCTGTATACGGGTATTGCAATCCCTAAACGCGACGTTTCACAGCGCGCGCACCAGGCGCGACCGCGAAGCATGCAGAATCGACAAGACCGATCATCATGAACGAACGAAACGCGGACACTCACTGTTATCAATTTCCTTCGGGCTGTCGTCGCTCTCTTCCGTGGGCGACTCGCTCCGGGACACTTTCTGCGCCTGGCCGATGTTTCTATAGGTCCTGGTCAGATGTCTGAGGATGTAATTGGTGCCGTGGGAGTTCTCCTCGTTGTTCCTGGACGTGCTCGCTTCGTCCCTCGTTAGATTCAACGGCCTGTTACCGCTGTACTCCTTGGACTGCGGCACGCTGAACGCCGAGCAATGCTTGCCCTTGAACGGTAATTGTCTCTCGCTCAGCTTCCGGTCCCAGATGTGGCCGGACACGCGGAGATCGATGAAAAAATGCAGGGGATCTATACCAGGATAGGACTGCGGCATCGGGTACGGCGGGTACCAGAGCGGATTCGGTAGGAACTCGGGATTCGTCACGTTCCCGGGCAGACCGAATCCTTTTACTCCTTGGAGCATGTCGCAGCCCCTTCCGGGAAGACCGGGCAGGAAGTTCCTCGAGAAATCGAGCTTCTTCTGGTCCGGCAGCAGGGGCAGCTCCTGACCAGCGATCGTGCTCTTCGTGCGTTCGTCGTACGGGCTTCGACTGTCGTAATTGCAGTTCTTACGGTCCACCGAGTGCGTCTCTTCCGGCTTGACTTTCGGCAGCTCGCTGGGAAATATATTCTCCGGCGGCTGCGCCTGTTCGAAGTGGCGGGGCCGTTCGTCGAAGTAGTTCTTGTTCTGTTTGCCGAAGTCGGATCTGTTCTCGTCGACCGGTTTCAGTATGTCGCCGCCGAAGTTCGGTTTCTGCTCGAACGCCGCCATCTTGCTCTCCGGGTCGTACGTCTCGGTAGGCTTGCTCCTGTTCTCCAACCTTGCTTCCGGTTGCTGCGGCTGCGGTTGCGGCTGCTGTACGTGGAAGTACTTCTCCGGCTGTTGCTGCTGCTGTTGCGTTTGCTGCTGTTGCTGTTGGTGGTGGTGGTGGTGGTGATGGTGATGGTGGTGTTGCCTTTCCTTCGTGGTCAGCTCCAACGGCCGATCACGTGCTTCTCGCCACGATCTCTTCCGGCGGCGAGGCGCGCTGCTCGGCGTACCCGCCGATGTAGCCTCCGCTTTCGCTTGCACGAACGAGCGCAGCATCTCGCTGAAGAAGAAGCTGTGAGGCGTCAACGGCACGTTGTACAGGTACGGAGGAGTCGCTGCCAACAAACGCGAGACTAGGTCGCCGCCGGACAAAGACGCCGGCGTCTTCAGAGTCGACGGATCGCCCGTGGTTGTCGTCATGGCGGAGCGTCCCGGCTATGGGCTGCACAAACGGGAAAGTTGAGCGTTTAGCAGAAACTTGGAACATTCTCGCGTCTCTATCACGGAATTTTGGGAAGTGATCTTCTTGATCACAAAACGAAGCATTATAGGTCATCCCATAAGTTCGTGCCGTTTTCCGAGCGGTTGCATATATGCTAATTTTGTAAACATACTTTTAAGTTTATGTCAGGCATTTTGCCAGTGATGGGTTATATACTACTCAAGCGATATCGATACCCAGTTCCAAAGTATCAAGATATCATAAGCATATGTATAAATAGGTAGGTATCAAAAGGTAACGGTACCTCAACGATACCTACTCAGAAGTGTCGATCCTTTGTAAATACCATGGATATAGGAATACAGGGATTGTGAGCGTGAGCTAGCACTATGGGCAAGGGGAGTGATATTCGTTTTTTATGTCATGATAAAAATTATAATCTTATTGAAGAAGATAGTCCAAATATGATGTCGTGTTTGGACTCGTTTTCATCGGGATAATCTCTACAACTGATTCGCATTAAAAATAATAATCCGTATTGAAAAATATAAAAGTTTAAAGTGTCAATAATGCTTGATTCTCCATCTACTTACATCGTATGCCGTCTGTCAGTCGCTGGATCTTTGACGTTCGGTGCTCGATGTCCGTGTAAAGTCCGACTCTCAGTCATATTTAAAGCATCGAGACTTTTGGAGGAATCATTTGGGAATCGATACTTCTCGATACCCCTACAGTATGTATTTATTATTGTTTTGATGCGTATGATACCAATACCACCCAGTGTTCATTTTAGTAATACTCGTATCAAATGTCAATGCCAAGCACTTAAGCTTCTGATACGTATTATATCTTCCAAACAATCACTTGGTTATCAAATTGCTTAAAACTCATGAGAAAAACTGGTGTCGCGCCCATCACTAGCATTTTCAGAACATCTGACATCGTCTCAATTGGTAAGCTTCGCGATTTCTGTACGAAGTGTCGAACGTACACGTTCCTCGTGTTTTTAACAAAAAATCCCGCCTTTGAAACGTTGATACCACTTCCTACAAGTACGAGATGAAAGCGCACCTCCTCCGCAAACAGCAGATATGTTGTTCGTGGGGATTGTTACTGAACATCCTTTCCGAAATACCGAGAAATGATTTCTCACTGCTAGGAATCACTGTGTTCACTATTTCACGATCTTATGCCCACGAAAACCTTCTCTAGACTGTTCCCGAACAGCTACGCTTCAGCGAATTGATCCCTTATCGCCGTAAAGTTTATAAATCGACGCATGAAATCTGTACACACAAAAGTCGGCACGAACTTATGGGATGAGCTAATGTGTTCTTGCGAAGCAGACCGACGCGACGGATGGTTCACCGCGGTAAATAATTTGGATAGTGGTCGGGCTCCCTCTAATAATCCAACAGGCGCAAAACATCGAGCAGTTATGTGCAAATCGGCGGAGTGGAAGCGAGCTGCTATTGTCTTCTGAAATTAATTGAATATCCGCCGCTGTTAAGTCTAAGACGAAGGAAGCCGGAGCACCGCCTATGGCGAGGGGTGGGTAAAACCAGCCTTGCATCGCGTCATCCATTAAGGATTACTAATTTCTGTCAAGTGCACGTTCGGTTTCGCTCGGATATCTTCCGAGAAATCCTCGAGGAATCCCTGTGAAATCGTTAATGAGAATCTACGCTCGTAGGTATTTCAATTAAACTTCGCGCCGCGCCGCGCCGCGCCGCGGTTGTATGAACAATCGCAGCGAGGACAAATAGTAATTAGAGGGAACGTTCCCGAGATCCGACACCGCCCTGTGATTAATGAACTTGTAATATCTTCGAATCATCTCGGATCCCGTGTGCTTTCGCGCTCTCGATACAGACCCGTGAAAAACTGCCCGATTTTCACCAACTATGTATGTATTTGATTTATTTCAGCCTTACAGCCAAGAAACGTGACTTGGTTTACATTAACCCCAAGATGAAGCTAATGATATAGCTCAGAAGCCGCAACACGTTATTCGAAAATTTTCATGTTAAATAACAATCAAAATAGCTGAAGCTAAATCTAACCTTCAAGATAACATTACTATACGCTCAAACGTGTGGAGAGCAACATTGCCCTAGGAAACTTTCCACCAAAAAACCCCGGGATAAAACCACAGGTTCACCTGTCTAAAAAAAACAAAAAAGAAACGTGACTTGGTTTACATTAACCTAACTTTACAGGTCTATCTTATTTCACACATTCGGTCAATACCTTCTCTCACTTTATTTCTTTGTCTCGCTCGATCGTTCCTACCCTGACCTACTCTGCTTGTATCCTAATTATTACTAACCTAATTATTGCATTCTTTCTTATACCCTAACATTTGTTCATAATTTGTTTTTACTTTTTTACGTAAAAAGCATTTTTTCTAAGCACTGTCAAACTTTTGTCTAACACATTTTTTAATTGTACTGCCGGTAATTCCTAAAAAATGGTGACATAATTTAAAGGGTGTAGATTTAGATAAACCGAATTTTAATCGAATCTTATCTAAATTTGGATCGAGTCGATTGTTGCTCGATCTCTGTCGATAGAGACTCGATACGTATCGGAGACGGGAAGCTGAGATAACCGGGAAGGGGAGGTGTGTTAATACGTGCGAGGAAGTTTCTCGCGAGAGAAAGTATTTTCTTCGGAAACCGAATTCCACGGTGTCTCGAAAAGATTTCCTCGCGATAGAAAGACTAAAGAGAGTAACAGGGCGTGGAAATCAGAATGGTGGTCTGTATCCGTGTCCGCGGACCGAGGAGGGATTGGGTATTGTTTCGGTCCATTGTTTCCCAAACAAACGGCGTCCACGTTGTTTCGTCAGGAGATATTATGTTCAGCCAGACAGGCAGGACGAACAGGAAATGGACTGCTGTCAGTTTTACTCTTCGTGATAAATACGAGCTCGTCGCCCGTGCTCGAGCCGCGTCCTGTCCATAATTCTGACCGCCTCTCTGTCGCGTCGCGTCGTCAACATCGAGCACTGAATATCCTCCGACTTCTTTCACGCTTCACCATCAAATTTACTTCGCTAGCCTTGTACTCAGATTAATCTTGTTTATTGCAGGACCAATCCAAATTCAATTTAACAAAATTAACACTTTACCTACCCGGAAGCCTATTAATAGGATTTTCAATAATTGTGCTGTACCCGAAGAAAGCATAGACATTTTCTTTTACATTGCAATCTTAAATATAACTATTAGACGACGTTATTGAGGGTGACTTGTTAGTTCACAATGAAGATTGCTGTTACTATTGAAGGGTCCATTAAAAAGTATTTAGTCAAGTACCATAGATTTTTCAAAATTATGCAATAATCACCGGTGGTGATTGCTAACGTGTCAAGCCGGAGCGACATAGAAATCTATTGTCTTTCTAATCATTTTAATATAAGTATTTATTGACTTTTTCTAGATATTAACTTCACTAGAAATATACAAGTACATTTCTGGCTATTTTCCTCTCGGAACTTCTTAAACTCTGGAGAATAGTCTTTTGCAATTATTTAAAATTACCAAATAATTGGTCGATACAATCCGAAAATGAGATTTTCAAATAAACTGATATATGTTACTTTATTTGAAGTACATATTTATCATTTCATTTGCTATTTTCGTTTTAAACAAAAGCTGTCCAATCTTTCAAACAATGAATTTACCGAAATCCCGTTCAGTTTTAAAATTTCCATCCGTACAGATTTATATGTACATATTAAATTTACATTCGACGCGAGAAATGCCTTTGACTGGTTTTGGTAGAACTAGCACGACGAGTCAAATGACACATTTTAGATTTTTTATTTAACACTTTACCTACCGGAAGCCTATTAATAAGATTTTCAATAATTTTGCTGTACTAAAAGAGGGCATAGAAATTTCCTTTTACATTACAATCTTAAATGAAACTATTACAGAGTGTCTTGTTAGTTCATAATGAAAATTGCTGTTACTATTGATGGTTCTATCAAAAAGTGTTTAGCCATGAAACATAGATTTTTCGAAATTAAGCAATAATCACCGGTCAGTAATGTGATAATTATTGAAATTGTAAAGACGTCTTTATGGGAATTTATTGAATATATTTCTTGACTCCAGTATACCATATATTATAGTAAAAATCGCACAAAATATAAATAAATTTAATCTTGTTATTTCTATAAGACTATACATATCAGTCACTTTTGATGGTCGGTAGCTTTAGTATTAAGATATTCACCGCGCCATCGAATAACCCAATTCCGATCCAATATTTCCACTGGTTTTTACTGGAACATCTTGATAAAACTGGAGATGTTCTGTCTTTTTGGGGTGCGATTCATCGTCGACTCGAATACACGCGACACCTCGCATATTCGACAGACTTTTTAATCGTCGTCGTAACGAGAAAAGAATATAAAAGGCCAGAAAGGCAGCAGATATATGCGGACCTCTTTCCGAGGAATCTCAAGGGACACGGAACGACTTTTTTTCTCTCTCCCCATGATGGCTCTGTCGCGAGACAATAGCATCGCGTTTCCACTGCTTACACCGCGCGGCGGACTCTTCCCCCAAACAGAAAATTTTAAAGCCCGTCGCTTCATAAAATTCAGGCGATGCACCGTTTTAATCCAAGCCCGAGCCTCGCAATGTTCCGGGCGAAGATCTCTTGAGTTTCTAGAAAATTGATCGCCGGATCGCTGATGGCACTCGCCCCGCGTTTTCTCTCACCTTTCTACCTCGCAGCACGGCCGAAAGAAAACAAAACGCCGCGCGATAAGAAAGCGACAAAGAGACCGGGGCGAATCTACATTCTACCCACATACTAGTCGCGGAAACATCTCCCCGGCTCCCTCATATTTAAATCGCATTACCCCGCGTAAAATAATTCAACGCCGCGCGCGTGCGCGCTCACGGCCGAGAGTACGTCAATTATGCAAAAACTGAGAATCTCCATCGCGTCGCGGTTCCTTTATTCTATTACCGGGAAGATAAAGAAGCCGCGCGAAGAAGTCCGACGAGCATACGGATCCGCCGCGACGAAACAATTTATTCCCCGCCCCGGTGGAAAGCACCCTCCTAAAAGTCAACGGTAACACATTTCCGCCACCCACCCCTATAATATTCAATCCAAGCGACTTTTTAAAATTCTAATAAACACTCTCAGCACCGTTCCGCCCCCTTTACAGTCACGTCTCAACGGCCTGAAGAAATCATTTCAACGAAAACATGATTTCATTAATTTCTTGTCACAAAAATCGATTTCTTGAAAAAACCAGAAGTCGTAGATAAATTTTGAGACCAGATATGAAATCAGCGTGAAAAAATCTAAGGGAAATGAAGTTACAGCATGTTAAAAAAAAAATTTTTTCTGCCCGTGGTAACGGGGAAACCACATTTTCTGAAAATTGTGCAAGTTTAACGAATTTTCTCAAGGTTCACAACCGTTCGTACCGTAATCTCCCTATTTTTCCCATATTCTGCAAAGTTTTAGTTTTAGTTTTTTAAAAAATTCATCGCTCTACCTCATTTCTATCGGAAGTTCTTTGATTTTGAATCGAGGTCAAATTTACCAAACTCACGAGCTCTGCGAGTAAGAAGCCAACACTCGAAGACTTGGAGGAGAGTAGTGTGCGTCGGGGTGTAGGCAGGGGTAGTCTTGCCGAAAAAGGGGTGGAAGGTGCGGATAAAATAGAATGAGGAAGCCTGGAATACTGTCGGGGTGGGGGAGAAACGGAGGCTGGGGGGTGGGGCGGGCAGGCAGAAACGAGAGAGGAGCAGCAATGCAAATATTCGCGGCGACAGAGATTGAAACAATCCGCCAATTAGAATCGTCGACGTGAACGGGATTATGCAGATTCGCAGTGGGTGCGCGGACGGACCAGGAACGGACTGGCAGCTGCCGCACCGCTCGCTTAATTCAATCCACCGAGTTGTCTTATGAATCGTAAACCGGCCCTCCCCCGCCTCGTGAAACTGAAACTGCGTCAGAGACGACGACGACGACGACGACGTTCCTCCTCGACGAAGCGATCGAGCTGCGACGCGACGGCTCGCACCGATTCGTCCTCGAACGCGCGCCGATAATCTACCCTTATGGCTGTCGTTTCTCGCCGCGTTACGCTACCTCGAAAAGAAAAACAGATGTTCAAGGACGAAAATGAATAATAAAATCGATAAGAAGAAAGTTCGGCGATCGGCAAACTGAAAACCGAGTATAATTCACGGTCTCGCCGCGTATATTCCGTCGGGTCGCCTTTACGCGGCGAGGCATACCTCCTCATTTTCCCTTCAAGTAACGGCGGCGATCCCTTTACTGTCCACATAAACATTTTTATTGCGAGGGAGACTCCTCCCGAGGCAAAACGATCTCGTTTTACATAGAATGAGAGAGATAGAGAAAAAAAGAAATGTCAGTCGCAGCAGAACCCGGTTTTTTTTACGGTTGAACTCTCCGCGTAATTCGAACGGTCCTCCTCCGCGAACGTAAAAGAGTGTGCAGCGAACGAAAAATGCGAAACAAGCGACGGCGGGGGTGCGTGCGATACACGTACACGCGCGCGCCGGGCTTCGTTGACACTTAGAAGGAACGTATGGTAACATTATACGATAGTTTGCGGTGGAGTCGAGTGATTTTAATGCCTTCGCGAGCGCAGAAATTGCAACGCTTCCGATAGACGCGGGCAACTTTCCTTCTAAGATCCGACATGTTCGCCATATTTCGTTCTAGGAGATGATCCGCCATATCCTAAATCCTTTCATTAATTCTGATTTAAAGAGGATTTGAAGTTATCGCTTGCTTTCACAGTTACGGAGCGCTGAAACCGAATATTTTACATGTGCTGGCCCAAGGTTTTAGCTATTTCTTCTGAGTACTACTTTCCTTCTAAGACCCGCCGTATCCTAAATCCATTCATTCATTCTAATCGTGTCTTCTCGAAGATATCAACAGAGGATTTGAAGTTATCACTTGCTTTCACAGTTACGGAGCGCTGAAACCGAATATTTTACATGTGCTGCTCCAAGATTTTAGCTATTTCTTCTAAGTACTACTTTCCTTCTAAAACCCGCCGTATCCTAAATCCTTTCATTAATTCTGATTTGAAGAGGATTTGAAGTTATCGCTTGCTTTAACAGTTACGGAGCACTGAAACCGAATATTTTACATGTGCTGGTCCAAGCTTTTAGCTATTTCTTTGAAAGATATTTGTTTGTTTTAAATAGTTCTGGACGCGTTCCAGTTTGCGAAGCGGATACGTGTACGATGCAATCGTTGCGGGATTGACTCTGCTCGGTGATTTTGCGCTAATTACTTTGTTAATAATTAGCTACGAGATGATTACATCGTCTAGCTGCAACGATGCGGATAGATATTTATATATGCATTATTCGTGCATAGATTTGTAAATATTACAGCGCCTCTCTATGCCCGAGCAACTTCCGGTCCATTAACTACAACATCGAAACGATTCCGAGCGTTGATCGAAACTTTAGAAACAAATATCACGAAGGAAAATACTCGAATTGTTAGGTAAAACGAAATTTCCTTTGGAAATATTGTACGTACTCGTCAATTATTATCGATTTCTCGAACAGTGGCCCCAATTCGTGTTCTGCAATGAAGAACCTAAGTGAGAAGAATTGTCGTGTGCCGATTGTTGAAATAATAATTTTTAATTTCGTTTGATCTTCGTCGCTCGGAATTCCACCTTTTAAAATAATAAAGCATCGAGTGGTCGTTGAAGCGACCCGCGTTAAAAATGAAGCGGTTTCCGAATGTTAGCAACCGGGACTAACGTTAACGAAATAAAATCGAACAGCAGGAAACATGTTTAAAGAAAAGCGGTTGCGTAGCGGCGTTTTATCACTCGAATGGAGCCGCGTCGAAACGACCCAGTAATCAGTGTTGTCGCGTGGCGAAAACACGCGGCATAAAGGGCCGGGCAGGACCAATCTAGGATTGCACGACGAATTATTATCGGACACGCGATACTCGCCACATCCCCGCGTCGCCCGCTAATTTCGGATTGGTGCGTCTCTGTCCGACTTGATTCTGTCTGTTTACTTTGCCATTGAACTTTGATGTTCCGGCCGTAATTACTGCGGGCCCGGATCAGTGTCGTTACACATTATTCATGTGCAAACGCACGCGGGCCAACATCAAATTAATAATCCTCCATGAAAATCTCCGCGAACCACGGATCTCCGTTTTGCGAAACAACTTTCGAAACTTCGCGGCACTTTACGTTCCTGAGAGTATCCGAATTGGAAATTTTGCGGCTCCACTGGTGTCGTCACTTGAAAACCTCCGGTTGCTCGCTGTTCGCCGTCCGTCGCGATCCGTTTGAATCGCAATTGAATCGCCAGTTCCGGTGAACCGAGCCGGAAGCATGCGTCCAAACATCACCATAATCCCGTCGCTTCTTCTAGCGGCCACGACCTACTACAAAACAATAGGGATCCACGTGTGCAGGCGAGAACCCTGGTCAGCCGAGCAACTCGGTTCACAACAAGTTCCAATTACTACGAACCGATTCGAGCAACGATAATCGACACTAGTTCTGAGAACCACCAGATTCTTCACAAGATCCAGAAGCTACCGAGAGCTTGGTCCTTCCGTTGAAAGATTGAGAAAGGGCGAAGAGGGCTTGCGATAGGACGAGGAATAAACCAAGGTGGAACTAACTGTTGGTTACTCACCTGTACACGCGGCGACAGGTAGCAACGACCGGGTGGTCCAGCTCGTCGGGTGATCGAGAGCGAGGGATCTACGGGATCCTGTTGGCGAGCGGCGGCAGTGGCAGCGGCAGCGTCGCGTGCTGCTCGTGCCAGCAAATGAGATAATAATCGGAGGACTCAGTCACTCGTCGTCGGGCACAGTGGTAGGCACAGAGAGAGAGAGACCGGTGGCAGGGTGGTTGTTCGGCGGCGGTGCCGAAAGTGGGGGTTGTATTCCATCCCTGGCGACCGTCGGCGACGACGAGAGCGCGGGTTGCACGCGGCGAACGGAGACGGAAAGCGTGCCAGAGACAGGGTAGCCGAGGCCGAGCGCGAGCGAGAGAACGCGACAGGGGACGCGCGCGAGCGACGGGGGTGCCACGAGGGTAGGGTTGGAGGAGGGCTGGAGGCGGAGGGTGGTGGTTTTTGAGATGATCCGGCCAATCTGCGCATCATTTCCCCGATGCACCCCGCGTCGCGGCAAACCGGCGCGGATTCCGCACCACCGCAAGCACCGTGGAAGCCCTGTTGAATGCCACATTTTGAGGCAGCGGATGGAAAGAAAGGGACAGCTAGACCGCACGAGCAGGACAAACTACCCCACGCGCAGAGTAGGAAAAAGAACGATAGAACCAGAGGAAGAGGGCGGCACTAAAAAAGGGGGAGAGGAACGAGGGAGAGGACTACAACCGTACCCCTGCCACACGGATGAAAAAAAGTGGAAAACAGATATAGGCAAAAGAGAATCTTTCTCCTCCTCCTCCTCCTCCTCCTCCTCACTCCGGACACCGCTACTGCCAACCATCCTCCTACACCTCCTACTACTCCTACACCTCCTACTCTCCCTCCGCATCCTCTTCCTCCTCCTCCTCCTCCACCACCACCACCTCTGACGACGACGACTCGCTGAACGCGGCTGTCTTCGTGTCTCTTTGGTGTACAGACGTATCGAGGATATGTTTACACTGTCGGGGAAGAATCTGCTCCCGTTCACGACTGGAATATCGATTTTTAATGCACGCCGGAATTGAGACGTGCATGCCTTTGCCAGTTTATCTTAGGTAATGGTTCGCCGTTTCCCCTGGAATTAAATGAACGGCCTCCGTACTCTCGCGGACCCTGCCACGCCGGGGGTCCTGTGCAATTAGTCGTGACAACGAGAGAACATTTCTCTTGCATTCGCGAACTGCGGGATTTTTTGATGCGGCTCTGCCCCGAGAGAAATCGAACTTGACTCGCGCGAAATCGACTTCCCCGACATACGTTACGCTGCATCAGTTTGAACTGTAACTTTAACATCTTACTATTATTTTGTCCAGCATTGTAACTGTGAAATTTCATACTATCCGAGTAATTGTTTCGGTCGGAAGATTAGAAAAGTTTCGGAAGTTGTTCAGTTCGAGACATATGTAGTTGATCGTTAGAGAGCAAACTCGAATGTTGAATTCGCGCAGCGACGACGAGTGGAGGGAATTGCAAAAATAATGGAAGGAATTAAGCGAACTTAATCCTCCTTTCTGGATACATTGAAGCACAACCGGAAGCAAGTCTGGCTTAGGGGGGTGTGAGCAGTGGTACGAGTGCTTCCGCACATTACCCCTCGCAACGGGCCAATTAGCACCGTTTCACCGTGTTACGTGAACGGTCATCTAAAGTCTACATGTAGTGGAACCTGTTACCAAGGATAATACGCGCACCGCTCGAAGGCTCGCTGAATTACAAACGGCTTACGGTTTAGCACGTGCAATCAAGTTTTTCTAAATTACATGTTCACACCGCTTCATGAACTCGCGCCGCGATTCCGCAAATTTCTAATCAATTTCGCAAACGACGAGCCTCGGCGGAGCTCGATCGAGCTGCCCGACGTTTTGCAGTTTCGTGACGGACTTTTCTCATTGTTATATTAAAATTTTCATTATTTCGCCGATTTTATTTATTATGTACCATTAGTCATGAGGCTGACCGTAAAAGGGTCTATTCACGATCAATAATGTTGCGCAACATGACAAGAATCGCGACTTTACTGTATTATGAATTTTCCCAAATTAGAGTTTGAGTTTGAAATTTTTTTATGAGGAAAACGTAGAATTCGGATCTTTTGCTTGGGGCCCCGGGCATTTGCCTGGTGTTTTACAGAGATCCGTTTGGAGCAGCCGTCACCTCGGGTCCATTTGTCGAATTTTTTGCACGGTACAATGGATCGGTCGAGCTAACGCGAAAATTAAGCACGCATAGTGCGTATCTATGCGGGCGTATTCGGATCCCTCGGCCATTCAAAGCTACATCGCTCACCGTATGTCCCTGTTCGCGGCTTAACAAAACGCGCTCGTTGCGTTCGAGGCAGCGAGGGATCCCTCGAAATCCTTTAAATTCTGAATCGAACCCATCGCGCGGAGCCCATCGTCATTTATCTGCTGGCGGAATTCGCCTCGTCGAAGGAAATTCGCTCGACGTCGTCACGCGAAGTCTACTCTCGCGATCAAAACCTACCTGCAGCTGTAATCTGTTAATTACATGATCCAACAAATTTTTACTTTTCTCCTGCCTTCTTATAGATTTATTAAAATCCAGGTAATTCTGTAGAACAGGCAACTTTCATTTCATCTTTGGATAAACTGTTGGAATTTCTGTCCTGACGAAACGTAGAAATAATCAGTTTTATTTGTACGAAATTGGGCGTGTGGAAAACTTGGAAGATTGCGTTTTTTAGATAACTAGCACCCTCCGTGCGATCGCGGCGAAATAAGGCCAGCCCGCATGGACTCCGAGCTACACAATAGGTTGGGTCAAGGTATAACGATTCTAAATAGATGCTCGGAATTCCCAAAAGCTGGTGGTCCCTCGATAGTCCAGGAAAGCGTTTTATCTCACAGACAAACGCTGCACTTCAACCCTTTACCTCGCCGCACCAACGAACCCCCTTTTCCTTTTTGCATATCGTCCTCGTTTCAACTCTTTTCTAGAAACCTTTTCCGCGGTCGCTGCAAACCTCCTCTAACATCGATACGCGATCCGAAAATTGTATCGTCGATGCGAATTGAAAGGAACTGTCCTTGGAGGCAGACCTAATCTACTCGAGAATCCCAGCGATCCATTATTCAACCAAAAATATAAGTTGTTAGAACAAGAATTGAATATATTCGAAGGTTCGGAGTAGTAAAAGAGACAGAGCAAAACGCGTCGGGAGAAAGGCGTTACGGTTCAACTCCTGCGCGACAGTAATCAAAATAAACTACCCCTAAGCCGCCCCTACGGTTAACACTCGATAACGCGTAATGAAGTGACGCGCCCTAAATCCTGTTTACCGTTAACGCTCGACGACGACGACGACGAAGACGGCGCAATAATCGAATGAGGTTCGAAGAGAGGAGGGGCAACGTGGCCCGTGGCATGACGATTTAAAAATCGATGATCTCCAATCGCGGGAGGTGAAGGCCACCCCAGAGTCCAGAAGGGTGCTTCGCCTCGCGGGCAAGTACCCGAAATTTAAATCGTCGCTTCCACGACACCCGGCGAATCTCCTCTGGGCGATGGGCGAGAGAACCCGAAGAGCCGGGGTGAAAAGAGGAGGACAGGAGGGAGGCTCGGGGGAAACAATTTACCCGAAATTCGCCTCGTCGCGTTTGGCGACTGGATACACTCTTATTTGTCCCTTCGGCAATCTGTCGACTCCGAACGCTCAACCCCTTCTCCTCGTTTCCTCTTGGTCCTCCATCGCCTTTCCAGCAACCCCTTCAACCTCGATCCCCCACCAACCCCGTCCGCTCTCCCCACATTTTCCCCAGCTCCTCTCCCGAAGCGCGAAACCGCGAAGCCTCACGGGAATTTTAAACACCGGTGATTCGTCGGTGTTCCTCCGGGGTCTATCTCCTCTTCTCTATCCCGCTCTCCCCTCCCCCCCTCACCTCCAAGCCCCTCGCACCCCTAAACTATTTCCCCCCCCCCCTTTTCTTTCTGCTTCCACTTACTACCAGCTTCCTTTTTCGCCTTTGTGTGCCCGTCGTCGTCGTCGTCGTCGTCGCTATTCCTTGGTTTCAGCTTCTTTTTTTTCCTCTCGTTTTTACAAGCGCCGTCCCCAGCCGACTGCCACACCAACGACCCATAGAGGGAGATCCACGTCGACCAAGCCATCCGCGCGTTTCCCATGCTGACAATACGGGCAACGTCGCGTAGGAGCCGCGCGAAAATTGCGGACCGGAAACACCGTGGCGATGCCGCCGCCTCTCGATGGAGGGGACCACCTCGATGTTAGCGCGCCCCTTCTTTCGAGGGCCGAGGGTGTTTCAACGGGGTACTTACGCGCTAGTAATCTTATAACGAACCTAGCCCACGAATTAATCCGTTTGTTGGGTTCGCGCGTGGAGTCGGGATCCTCGAAACGAGTTCGCAACAACTCCGACCTCTCCAAAAGACGGTTTTGCGGTCGTCGATTGTTTATTTCATTGCGCGGTGCACGCGCCTTGATCGGAAAAGCTATGAATCATTGTACGAGAAAGCCCGCGATCCTTGGACGACGCACGGCGGAGGAAGCAGAAGGGGGCCCCGAACCCCAAGATCCAAGATCGAAATTCTACGTTTTTCTCATAAACTTTTTTCAAGGCCCGAACTATTTACAACGCGCTACTGCGTACAGGGGTATCCGAAAGGAGCGAGGGGGGTTGGGTGGTATCGCAGACAACGGTCTCGAGGCCGGTTAAATCGGAAACACGGTCGGTGTTTCATCAAATCGAAATTCATCTGACGGAGAAGGGTGTAAATATAGCCGCGTTGTTGCGCATCTGCTTTCGCGAAAGAACGGAACGGTTAGGAAAAGGGCGAGAGATGAGGAATCACTCGAATCGGCGGGAGCTCACGGCGGGGCGTGTAATATTCCCGGGAAGTAAAGCTCCCGAGAATTTCAAGACCCCTCCCCCACTGTCAGCCCCCTGTGTCCGTTGTCCCCCCCGCCTGCACCCTCGTCTCAAACCCCTCGGCTCGTCCCGTCACCGAGTCCCTGTGCGCGAACGTATCCTCCTCCTCCTCCACCTCCTCCACCTCCTCGCAGCAGGCAGAGCTGCGGCCACCCCACCGACTGCGAAGGGATGCAAATAACTGGTGATAACAACAGATAGCTCCGCGCCGGTACGGCTGACTCTGTATCTGTGTCGGTGCACCACTACTCGGTAGCGGTTTAGGTTTCGGGGTGGAGGACGGGGGTGGATCGGAGGAAAAGAGCGAGGAGACGGGGTTGAGAGGGTGCGTCGAAGTGAGCGCGAACAGTGGAAAGAGATACCGATGGCAATACGAAAAGAGATACGATGGAAGATGAAGGGAGAGAAATTGTGGTCTCTCTCGCCGCGCCGCTGGGAACGAAGAGGTCGGTGGAAATCGTGGAGCAGCGAGAGTCAGAGAGAAGAGATGGCTCGGGGTGAGTATCGGGGAAGGGGTGACGATGGTGGTAGTAGTGGTAGTAGGGGGTGACAACAGAAACCGGGTGGAAGTCGAGGGAAGAGAGGACGTCTCTCTCTCTCTCTCTCTCTGTTGGAGAAGGGTGTAAAGAGTATTCGGTGATGGAGAGAGAGAGAAAGAGAGGGATGTTTTAGGGTAAGAGGAAAAGGGCTGGGGAGACGAGCGAGCGAGAGCGGCCGAGAAAGCAGAAATAGAGATGAGGATGGAAGAGAGGGAAGGAATGGGGAAAGGAGGGTAAAGGTGAGAAGGAGAAGAACGATAGCGGGTACTGGATCCGAGGAAAGCAGCGGATAGGGGCGGACGACGGGTGTACCGAGGACGAGGAAAGGAGAGGAGGAAGCGGAGGGACGTCACTCGCTGTCGCATCGAGCGCGAGCGATGAGTGGCGCGCGCTCGCTCGTCTTTTGTTTGCGATACGATGCGACTGCCAGCCTGGTGACAGCGGTGACGGGCCGGGCGGGGTAGTTCGAGGAGGAAAGGGACCAGGGGATAAGGGGGTAGGTCGGAGGGGGTTGATGGGAGGCGGAGGTGGCGCGGTTAGCAGGGCGAGGGTGAGGGAGAGGAGCCGAGAGCTGCGCCGCGAGGATGACGAGGTGGACAGGGTAGGATGGGGCTGGGGGAGAGAAGAGCGAGAGCTCTGGGTACCGGGTGAGAATCACAGAGCTACGCTACACTTAACGCGACCCATGCGTACATATGTTACGTGGATGAGAGTAACGTACGTACGTACATATACGAGCGTCGATACGCCAGCGTAAATTTCTACCGGCGCGGCGCGGCGGCGGCTGGCTGACTGTATTGGGGCCTTGTTGTCAGCAGGTTGCCGGATGCACATCTACCTACCGAATACGTCTCTCTTCCTCTCTATCTCTAGCTCGATCCCTCTTCACTCCTCTCCTCTCTACTCCGCTCTGCTTTGCTCCGCTTTGCTTTACCCGCGGCTTGTACGCGTCCGCGCTTGTAGTTGTGGACCGCGTATACGAGCCTGGCTCCATACACGCGTACCATCTACACGTCGTTTTGGGGATAATCGTCTCTACAGTCGTACCGCGTACTATTGGATCAGAGGCGGGTGAATATTGTGAGGTCGTAAGGACACAGCCGGCCTAAGACGGACAGAGACCAGCTTCCACGAAACGGGATCGCTTCTGGCTCGACGGTGACCCGAGCCCGATATTTCGTTTCGCCAGTTATTCAATTGATGATCACACGAATTTTCAGTGATTCCACGATAAAAGCGGACGCTAATAACCACTCTGGAAATGAAAGAGCGCGCCGGGACCACCAAGAACGAATTTTCGGCGGAGCTATGAAAGGATTCGCTGTTTTTCAGGTTTATCGAATGCTCGGGAACCATCCGATCGGGATGTTGGGCAATTTTTTAAACTTGCCTTTCGAAGATCAAACCACGGCTTGTCCCATCCTGTAAAAATATCTTGGAGGAAAACGAACACTGCTTTGCGAAAGTAGAGGGCTTCTAGCTTTGAGACGAGCCCAAACGTTTCGTTTAAATATTCTATCGCTTACAGAGTTTTATAATTATTTACGCGGCTTGCTAGAGAACCGAATAAAGTGAAATGTTAACGGTACACGAGCGGGAGAGTAAAGATAAAGAGTTCATTATTAAGCAAATTGTCGGGGCGAAATTCGAAGCTTAAGAGAGTTAAACCGATGACACAGGAACAATGTGTGCGTGTGCTCGGCCGTTGTGTGTACGAGAAGCCTCAGATTTCGATTTTACGCGCCGGTTTGTGGAACCCCAACTCCCGTTCGTTTATATTTAATGAGTTTATGCATTTTCGTTGAATGTTTTCAAAATTAGTCCTCGCTTACGTACGTTCTCTTACTGGATATCGCGATAAGCGAGCGCGCTAATAACTTCTTAGCAAAGCAGCGGGGAAGATCTTCGCAGAGGAAAAACCGACTAGAAATCACCTTGGGAATCATCCCTTTCAGGAATGTATGTACAACGTTTCTCACACGCCCTGTATTTGTGTTTTCCGTATTCCAGATCCTCTCTATTAATTCCCTTTTCATCCCGGACGTTATTCGCGTACTATCTCGGGCGACACGCGCGAGTTTCTCGCCGACTGCGACGCGTCTTCGTTAATCCCTTTCCGGCCTGTAATCGTGGTAAAATCGCGGCGACAAACGCATCTCCGAGCCGCGTTTGAAAGTTTATCGACAGACGTCTGCCCTTAATTGCTTCGCGTTTCCCATTGAATCATATATTTTTGTTCCGAGCCGTGTCGAGGAGAGCAGAGCCGAGCAGAGCGGAGTCACCGACTCTGATGTTTTATCGCGGCGAGCTCGTGCCGACGCGTTGAGTGTTCGGAGCACGAGGAACACACGAGCAACGCTTGAAACACGTCCCGATGCACCGCAATCCGTGTGATTCCACGGAAATAGAACGCAAAAGTAGACGCGTTACGTGCGCATTCGATACCGAAGAATGCATTCCGGTTACCGCCGCGTTTCGTTAAACAGTGCAAACGCTCGAACACGTGTCTGTCCCTTTGAACGCGAAACAGCGTATCGTTGCGCGTCGTCGGCGTCGCCCGACGATCAAAATAATTTACCATTCTTCCGAATCTATTGTTGTAGAAATTGTTATGTCAGCCTATTATTACCACGCTTGTACACATATATTTCCTTTTTACTTCAATTGCATCGTTCAAATAAAATAATAAATAATTGCACATCGAGAAGAGGTTACCGCGGCAACTAAATGAATTATTAGTGTAATTTCTGAAATGTTCGAAACTCTTGAAAATTTTAGTTCGATCTGAAATTGTTCGTTTCGACCCGGCACGTCTGCGCTTTGAGCCGGTGCATTTTATCTGTCGTTCGAAATGCGCATACAAAGCAATCTGTATTTTCGTTCGGGCGACCGGAAAAAGAAAACCGCGGGATCGGAGACGGGGAATAACGGTTCCGTGAGGCGAACGGGAGACGAAGTAAGTTCGAGATGACAGAGTGGGGTCAGAGGATAACTCGGGTCTCGACCGGGGTCTGCTTTTGACACGAATACGTTTATGCGATCGCTTGGCCTCTCGTTTCTCTCGCGTTAAGGCTCTGTCCATGTCGACACGGACCGCTTATCAGCGTTTTATTCGAACCGAGCCCGTCCGTCGAACTTCCCCGACATTGCCGTAAATCAGGGAGAAAGATTTCAACCGTCGCTGTGCCGTAGAGTCCCTCTTGCTAGATCACAGAATTTTTTACTCCCCCCTCTCTCTATCTCTCTCTCTCTCCCTCCAGGTCGTTTCGGTTCGGTCGCGCTCGCCTGGATACGTCTGAATCTATAATGCTTTTGACAGCGGGCTTCGGTCGCTCGGTATAATCGTGTCGCCGCGCCGCCACGGCGCGATGAAAAAGAAAGAGCGAACCCGTTCACGGCGGAGCTCGGTTTTTAACTGATTTGCATCTGTAAACGCGGGCGAGCGCGCGAAACAGCGAGCGCTCGCGCGAACCTATTAGCGCGTGAAATGAAGCGATTTGAAAGAAACGAAGTCTGTCTTCATCGAGGGACGCCTGTAATCTACGTAATCGTGGACGCGCTTCAAAGCGCCGCGTCGGGCTTAATCCGATGGCGCTGGAATTTTCTCAATTGCCAGCGTACAATTAAGTCGGCGCTCGGCAAGCCTTGAGCAAAGTATATTTTTCAATTCGATCAAAAGCATGCGACAATACCGTAAGACACCGTAAGACAACGATTTTGACTGACAACGAATTTGGTCCACAACGACTTGAGACACAGTATGACAATATTGTATGATAATACATACTGTGGTCGTCTTAAGTTGTCGTCGATCAAATTCGTTGTCGGTTAAAGGCGTTGTCGACCAAAGCTATTGTCGGACAAATCTGGAGTCGGAGAAATGTTGTCGGCGAAAACCGTGTCGGAGAAACCTGTGTCGGTGATTTCCATGGGACCCAAGACACCATAGGTAATACCGGCGCGAAAATCCTGCAGGTTTCAAGTCCCTGGTGGAGAAGTGACGGTGTTTGAAAGGGCCAGATTGAATTTCTGGAATTAACGATTTCCCCGCGAGAGAGAGAATGGAATATAATTGTGACTCGCCGTGCCGTGCCACATTGTACACGGGAGTCCTCGCTTGCGCAGCCATATCACGGCAGAAAAAGGAATTTCCATTTTTCCGAGTCCGCGACGACGACGACGGGGGATACAACAGCGGCCTACATTCATTGTTTTATCTGACAAAAGTAAATACGCGGCGCCGCGGAGAAGGAACGAGAAAGACGAACGGAAAATTAATCCGAACATTAGGCAGGAAAATTAAGGGGGCCCCCCGTGACAAACAACGGGTCGCCACTCGTTATTACGATTTCATTCGTCGCGTGTATACGGTATTCGGTGTAGTTAACGCCTGGCCGGGATTCGCGGGCGCGCCGCGCCGCGTCGAGCTTATGTCGATCCGCGGGAAAATTAAGACTAACGAGGAAAGCGTTATCCGTATCGTTCAAGGGGCCTGTCTTCTTCCCAACCGAGAGAAAGAAGTTCCGCGTCGAGGATCTCGTCTTTCCTCCGGGATAATGAGGAACCCGCCGACACAGGGCTCGATCGCCGCCCCCTATCATTTTTCACTACTGATCCAAGAAAGTATCTAACTCCCGACAACGTCGCGATCCGCCGCGCCACGCCGTTTACCTTCCACATCCCCTTATCGGTCGCACCGGTGTACGGAGTCAACAATTTCTGCACTTATCTTTCGCCTGTCTGTTTACCGATGCCCCCACCTCCCCGCGATACGCCGGCGAGATTGACAGTTCGGATTTTCCGAGATTTTCGAATCGAAACATTCGATTCTTTCAACATTGCGTGAGTCGTGTTCGATTTCTCCGCGTTTCCGTAGCAACAATTTATACCAGAGAGCGCAATTGTTATAATTAGACTGCGGACAAATTCGAAATTGTTGAAAATTGTACAAACTGAACTAGTCGATATATGATTTCTCCCCTCTGTTAAAATCATTAAGAAAAGAATTTCTAGTTGCAATCAAAATTCTTTGAACCTTTTCGAATCTTTCCCTTTTTGAATCTTTTTTGCGATAAACATCGAACATTTATAAAACGGATTTGCCGTTTCACCATCGTGCGCCGCGTCTTCGGCTCGAACGTGGATCAATGGAATATTTTTACATGCGGCTTAGCGGGAAAGCATGTCACTCATACGTGAAACGATTAAAGTTTTAGAAGTATCGATTCCGTTGGCGTTACCGTTGACAGACAGAGGGATCGTCAAAGAGCATAATAATTACTGCGCCCGCAGAGAAGAGGCTCAACCCTTTGTTCTATAGTCACTTTGCGAAAGGGGCTGTGCCAGGAGCGCGCGGGGATGTTCCGGGTTGGACTGTGCGGTGGCGGAGTGACGGGGGGGGCTAAGGGGGCTCCGGGCGGTGGTTGAAGAGCATCCGTTTCAGTCGCGCCATTATGTAATTGATCTGGGCTTTCCGTACGCGATGATCGTGTAATGCGTTCCGCGTACTCGACACCCGCGATTCCGCACGGATCTTTTTTCTTTCCCCCATTACTACAGCCGAAAACCCCCTCGGGGAGGAGCCAGAAGAACGGGCCGCGTATCCCGCGCCGAGCGTCGAGCACCGAGAGCTCTGAGCCGTGAGGCCCTAAGCTCCGAGAACTGTGAGCCGTGAGCTGTGAGCCGTGAGCCGCGCCGATAGATTAAAAGAAATGGCTCCGGTAAAGGTGAGAGCCGCCGGATGGTCAAAGTCGATACCCGTTTCCGTATGAATGGTTCTTCCGATTCGACCCTGCTCCTTGAACCGATGATAATTCCTCTCGACCGACGACGACGACGACTCTTCTTTTTCACTGCGCGTCGCGCACCAAATGTAATCGAAACAACTACAATGCCCCGTAAATACAGCGTGCCTCAAAATTCCTTCAACATCCGGGAATGCGAGGTTTCCGAGATCATTTGTAGCAACACTTTCCTTTGCAGAAATGGCGTCCGCGGCTTTGTTAAGGAGTTATTAACGAAAAACACGCACCAATCACAGCGCGACCTAGACGCGTGTTGGCACAGTCGTGTTTTTCGTTAATAACTCCTTCACAAAGCCGCCGGCGCCATTTTTGCAAAGGGAAATGTTGCTCCAAATGATCTCAGGAATTTTGAGACACGTTTATCAAGTCGAGCACAGTTTCCGTATTATTCTTTCGGTATTTTCGGCTAAACGTTGTTCCTACAGAAGGAATTCCCGAAGTTTGAAAGCTGAATAACGAAAAACAGATTTGATTACTAAGACGATAGTTTGAAATCTGTTGATAACCACTCGAAGAAAGTCGTAGAATTGTCCGAGTACACTCGATTTGATTTCGACCAACCGAGTCACGGTAACATCGGTGTAATAGGACGGTACGTAACAAAAGTGACCGCAATCGTGTTTACCCTGATGCACGATCGCGTGATTCACAATTCATTATAATTAACGGAAACCACTGGATGTCAATACGATGATGGACGTAATTAGAAAATGTCGCGATCGGAGCGGCGGCTGCGCGTTTTCACCGCGACACGATTATCTATTTGCTCTGTTCGGTCTTCGTTTTCATTAACGCATACTCGCGCAGTTGATCGAGTGCGATTTCAAGGCTCGCGGAAGCACAATCAACCAATGATCGTGTGTCGCTTGTCTCGTCGACCCTTCTTCCCTGTTGTTACATTGTCGCGATCATCGAAATTCTGATTAAAAAACGTTCGGTATAAATAAACATCGATGACGTACAATGCTTGAATGTCAAAGCTCGACAGAAGCAGAGGAATTTGTTCGCAGTCGTAAACCCATGCCGACAAACTGGCAATAACAGGCAATAAATACAGGTGACCATTCTTTAACACGGTAGATAGGTTTCTAGAAAATGCCTGTGCCGCTAATAAATACCTCATTCGTAAATCAATGCTGAAAAAATGGCAATAACAACCAATAAATAGCGCTAAAGTTTCGAAAGTGAATATTGAATGGTTTGTTTTTATAAAAAAAATGTCTAAAATTCGTATCAATTTGAATAGTTTACACTTGTTCACCCTACCAGCACATTTTTCCTCTTCCGAATTCACCCCGGGTCCCGGTTTGTTCGTCTGTGGTCGATCGGGGTTCGCTCAGCCCCGTCGTCGGTAGATATTTAATTAAAGTTGTTTGCGCGACTAAGTTCGGAAACTTCGGGGATAACTTGGCAGCGGGAGGCAGCGAAGGGGCCATTTAATTGTCCCCGCATTTAATGCGTCGGGAGTTATGCTCGTCACCGTGTCACCGGAAGTCGGAATCGGAAGGAGGGGGGGTTGGTCGTTGGTTGGCTGCTACACAAAAGTTCCGCGGCGCGAAAAACCGCGGCGAATGGATCGCGGTCTACCTACCAAAAAAAAAAAAAAACGTGTCTCTTGTCCTTAACCTATTTGCGGTCTTTCTTTTCGCGGTGAATGGATCGCGCGACGTTGCGGTTTCGCGGGAACCTGTTTAATTTATTACGATACATACACATACTTTTATGTCGTAATTAAAGCCGCGTACGATCCTTCGCGACATCTCGCCCGCTTTTCACAGTCCTCGAGCCGCCTCGAATCACACCGGTAACCCCCTTTCGCGTTTTATTTTTCATTTCCATGATGCACTGTACTGAAAACTTAAAAAAAAAGAAATTAAGAACAATATCTCACAGTACTGAATTCTTATAAAAAGACTGATATCTCGAAAATCTCCATTTTTCCTTAAGCTATTCGCAAAATCCGAAAAAATACACGTTACTAATCACTAGACTGCGGATTTTATGCATTTATGACAAAAATGGGTACGCACAATTTAAAGCTGTGGACATGTTAAAAATATTCAGAGCTTAATAGGATAATCAAAAGTAGAATTCAATCTTTGTTTTGGTCTTGTGTCCTGCAATCAATGCAAACATTTTTTATTTTGCATAAAGATCCGCAGTCTACTAATCACGATGAGACACAACAATATCATCGTAATGCGAACTTGGTACTCTGAAAACTTGAATATAGTGCGTACGATCCATAGAAGAAAACACAATCGAACATAGAAGAAAAGATTTGAAAGAAATGTCCGACTCTCGAATCGCGTTCCTGAAGGGAAATATCGCGTATCACTGGCCATATACGTATAGTATGTACACAGACATATAGCAGAGATGCTGCTCTTGGCCTGAGCAAAATCTCAGCCCGCAGGAATGACAATAGACTGTCAGATAATGAATCCCCACTGTCACCCCCTTTACCATCCCACGCCCTAAAACCCACCCTCTCTACTGTGCTCTCTCTTTTTCCCCAGTCTCTCGTCCTCGTCCTCGCCCCTTCTCTCTCTCTCTCTCTCTCTCTCTCTCTCTTTTCTTCTCGGCAGCGACAGCTACGAAACTGGCAACTTTCACTCGCAAAGTACAAACTTTGTCGATACCGTGGAACGTTTGGCTAATCGAAACGCATACGGGGAACAGTTAAACATCATTGTAACTCGAAATATTTCAAATAATTCGAAAATTAAAGAATATAATAAAGCACAGGCTATAGTAACGCTATCGGGCAATTTTTAAGTCTCGATTCGGTTTGTATTCGTTGCTTCAGATGTATCCTAATGTTGCTTCAAGTGTGTGCCTTATGGATTTATTTTTTGTACTGGGTTAGATATCTCTTTAGATGTGAATCGACACACAAGAAATAGACTCTGACTTTTACTTGGATCGCAGTTGTATCTATCGCTAACTGCGCCCCTTGTACTTTCCACCCTCTGCTCTTGTAGCAAACAGGACTATGACTGAGTAGGCGAGGCGTCCACTTAGCGCTAATGCCCCTTTTATTGGTCAAGATTCGAGTCAAAAGCTGAATAGATGCCTGACTGGCTCGTTCTTCGACATCGGTTCCCTCGAAAAATTAAACGAAACCGTCGATCTCAACCCCCGCGGACAAACATCCGACCTACCCATCTTACGAAGATTAGTTTAATTGGGGGCGATTCTACATTAAAAAATAAATTAAATTTTTTGTTGAAAATTCGGCGAATACCCGTGCTAATGAATCGGAATCTTTGACGCGTCTATAAATATATATATATATATATATATATATATATATATATATATATATATATATATACCTATAAAAGTGTCCAGCAAAGATCATAAAATAATATTTTGCAAATTGTACAAAAACGTAAAAATTGTACGATTTTTTCCGTAATCAGTTTTTATCAATTGCCGCGTGTATATCCAAAGAAATAATTCGTTTATCTCTTGATATGGTTAAGCTGGCCGGAGTTTTTAATGAACAAGTACAATGTATAGTTAATTTCATCATGGTACGTGCAAATCACCTTTACTGCGTTTTTTTCTACATTCTCCCTCTCTCTCTCTCTCTCTCTCTCTCTCTCTCTCTCTCTCTCTCTCTCTTTTTGCGTGAGTTGGGGGAAACGAATGGAGCAAAGCCCGCAAAAAGAATTGGAACGTGAGATGTAAAATATCGAACCGAATGTTGAAGCCGAGTGAGAGACCGACTCGAAAAAAAATTTCCCCTGGAATAACTCGAGGCAGAAAAAGTGAACAAAAAATTTCCATAAAAATGCACCCGCACGTATAATCCGGATGAAGCTTAGCATTTCGCGAAATGGTATGTCACCGATGGAAAATGGCTGAAAAAGCATGGAATTAGTGTACAGTGTATACGAAGAATGACAATCGGAAATTGAAAAGAACTTACGTGGGTAATGTGTCGTGTAGCTATAACTTCATTTGCAATAGCTGTGGCCGCGCGAAACATTTTATTTGAAACTTAATTTATAAAGTAAAAATGTGTAGGTACTGTGGAAATGTGTATAATCACTTTGTAGACTATAAAGGTATTATCCTTCTTCAATTTACAATACAAATAACATACTTTCAAACCAAAGAAAAATATATGTACGTTCACAGAAAATTCGGGATGGGTATATTAAAATATTAGTATATTATATGTCTGTTTTTTTGCAGAGAAAGTACGTATAAAACAGTCTGTGAAAATATACTTATTTTATTACTTACTTTGATACATTCATGACAGTTTGTATATAAATATGGCTTACATTTAGGACCTGAAATTTATGGTTTTATAGTGTACTATCCTATCTCAGTCTCGGAGAAAGAGTAGTTTGATCATCTCTCAATATTTATCTTCTACGAAGGTATCTCATTCGATTAGACGTTATCGTTTCTCAAGTACAAAATGCATTTTTAGAAATTTATCGGTACCGTCGATTCAACGAAATATCAAGGAAATTATGAATGTCAACAAGTGTACTGCAAAATATATTTATTACAAAACGATTAAAATAACGTGTCTTACTTACTGACCTATTTTAACATAAAGTTTATATAATATCTGGAAGATGACGTTCACTGCCAAGTTTTCATGCTGGAAGTAGTGTATTGCAGCAGTTTTTTGTTTCGAAACTTAACTGCAAGATCCGTGTTGATCGATTCGATCACGCGCGCTTGCATATGAAATTGAATAACGGAAGAATAACATTTTTGTATATCATCGTATGCAAAAGAAAACTCGAATGTGTAAAAATGCACAGTTTAGAAAATATACGATCATGACTATATTCCTACCGAATGATCGTTTATGCTTTAAAAAATGTTTACCTAAGAAACTGATCTCAATGCTTGGAGATTGAATATGATATATAATATCATGAGATCTTAAGTTTTAACAATTATACATCAGTCTTATGACTGTTAGCTAATTAGTACGTAAAAGTAATCGATAGCGGCAAATTAAGTTTTATAGATCACAATGTGTTTCAGTTTTTACGTTCAACAAAATTATTCTGTAGTTTAGGCATTTTCACTAGCCGGCCTCTTCTTGTTCTAAAAAACAAATATTTATTTTGCTTTTACTACATAAAACGTTTCAGATTACGACGTATATTCATTTTCATCCTAGATTAAATCTTACAGTTTGCTTAGATGGTTTGACATCCGCGCTAGTGGTACGCGTTTTGGACCTTTCTTGTTCTAATTGCGCATGTAAAGATGCTACTTCCGATGTTAACTCATCCCTTATTTCTTGTAATTTAGCTACTTCCGCTAATACCGATGCTTTATCTTTCACTGAGGAAGAAAAACAATGTTTTTACTAACGGTTAATTATCGTTCAATGATTAACTAAGCGATCGCAACTTACTTTCCCCGTGAGATAATATTTGATATAGCTTCTTGTTCCTTTTTTTCACTTGTGTCAGCTCTTCTTTCAAATTTTCAACCTCGGTTCTTAATTCGTTTATAATTTCATCGCGTTTCTCCACTTCTACCCTCAATTGAGCAGAGGTGATCTCGTCGTCGATTCTTTTCAGTCTTGTCCTTAATATATCCTTCTCTTTTTCCTTCGTAATCTCTTTTTTCGTATCTTTCTCCACCGAGTCGAAAAATTCTTTATCCATATCTATCAAATTCTTACGTGTTATTCGTCGTGTTCTCTTTTCTCGAAAAAGTCTACAGAATAATCAAATATTACCTTTAGGTTTTGGTTCTGCACAGTCTGTGGGTACAACTGTAATTTGAACATTGTTCGATCCCAAGCTATTAAATTCTTCCAACGTCATAGTGGCCTTTTTTGATTTTTTCCCAGATTTCTTATTCGGTTCTTGATCTTTTTCTGCCTTAGTAGGACCCACGCTTACTAGCTGCTCTTCGTAAGCCAACTTCGACAGTAAAATGGCTTGATGCAACTCTTGCTCAAACGTTTCTTCGATAGCCTTAAGGAAATCACAATATTTTCGCAAATATAAGTCGAGCCTATGCCGTCCTTAGTATCGTCACTCCATTAACAAAAACGAAAATATTTACAAGGCTATCAACAAATAAACTTTACAAAACTGCGCACATACTGTACACTTACCATTGTATCTTTTTCTTTCCATTGCTCCCACTGTTGGTTTTCATTATTACTCTTATTAGGTTTTTTCTTTTTCCCCTATAAAATAAATACGAACATCGTTGAAACATATTCTATTCGATTTATAGGATACTATAATAACTCTATCGGTTGTCTGTCTTTCAAAGATTTCGTTTAAAGATTTGCATTTCTTAAGGATTCTTTGAAATAGAACTGGACAATTTGAAATATGCAGACATTCCCGCCAAAAAGTATCTGTAAAGTACTCTGATCTTTACCGGCTAATCAAAAACCAAAAAAAAAACAAATATGTACTACACGCGTCATACCTTGTTTTGTTTTTTCTTGTCATCCTTTTTTGGCTGTTGTTGCTGCTTCGATTTGACAGTTTTCGCTTTTTGGGTTGTCTTGCTAGCGGTAACATTCTTCTGAGTCTTCTTCGGTTCGCAATCATCGTCGTCGAGACTGAGTATTGCGAATCTCGACGGTACAGCAGTCGCCATTTCTGTCAACTATGAATATACGTATTGATAACGAAACTACAGAACTTCCGGTATCGTTACGATCACGAGACTCGTAATATTCGTTCTAAACCACGCTATTATTTCATATATCAAGCGGTAAATCTTCGAATGCGTTGCACGCAACTTACATGTATGCGCACTTATCGTAACAAAGGGACGTACAATGAAAAATGAAGAACGTCGTTAAACCACGACATAAACCGGAAACGAATGGTAAACATTGACGCAAAACGACAGCGCCTCTACCGGAAAATATCGTCAAAATTCCACTTACCCGCCCGACGACACAGCCCAGCCAACTGTTGCGAAAATAATATCAAACTAACTGTTTTTACTTTTGCACACATATTTTGCAGTTGGATTTTCTAAAATCTAAAATCCAAATTTCAGGTAACTGTATAATTACATGACAATACCTACTTGTTTCTACTAATTCCTATTTTCATTTGCATCGAGCTTTTACTTGTTACTTGACATTGATATCATTTTATTTTCATTAAAGTCGTATCGACCATCGCGATCTATGTCAATATATAATAAATATCATACAAACGCCATAATAAATAAATTATTACGAGCGTGAACATTTCAATGTATCGGATAATTGAATGTTACAGTTCGAAATGATTCGTTTTACAAGCGTTATTTTATGGTACATTTACTAATATACCGTTTTCAAAGGATAAGCCGCGAAACGTATGCGTATTGTATCGATATTGTATATATATGTATATTTGCTACGTATCACTCCGATCCTTATAACCTTTGAACTCTTATAACTCCTTTTCCCCCCTAATTCCTCAATAAACGAACGTACACATCGATGGTCCTTATTGTTTATTTCGAATCGACGCGTCAATATTAATCGATCAATGACGCGAACAATTTGATCGTAAAATAGAGAATAGCAGTCGAAATAAAATGTGTGACGCGCGCGCGCGCGCGAAAACAGGTGATATTAAAATTCAAGAAACTATCCGGAAACTCTGGCAGACAGCCTGTAAACATATATGTAATAATAGGATTATAGTTTACAAAACTGTAAAGTTGTTTTCCAAAAAAACGATTAATTTACGATTTACAGCTGCTATGAGTGTTTTGTTCCTCGTCACGGGTACTATTTATATAGACTTTGTTTTGGAAATTTACGATCCAGAGGTAAAATAAACATTTCAAATAATATTATTGCCACTATTTGAATTGATTATTTTGAAAAGTAGCATTGAAAAGTCTCGGAACTGACTTTTTCCCCCGAATTTCTGAATAAAGAAATCGGCGGTCTGCGTTATTTCTTTGTTTCGAACGTGTCAATATTAATTGACGAGTGACGCAACGACGCAGCGACGCAGACACACTTACAAAATAGAGGAAGAACAATTAAAATAGAATAAGCGGACGCGAAAAGGTTATTGGCGCGCAGTAGTTGGTAGCACTGTCGAATCGAGATCTCGATCAACGAGAGAGAAGGAAGCAAAGCATCCATCTCTACACATCCATCCATCCACCGTACGGAGCCCCGTTGCACGTCGGGAAACTGAACATGTACGTACGTCGTACGAGCGACGTAGAGCGTTGAATGTTGAATGTGTCGATTACGTTCGGGGTTGGCTTGCACTTTTCGCGGTTGTATGTGCGCGCAGCAACGTCGCGTGGTCAGCGATCGAGGTGCTCGCGAAGCCTTTTAGTGTGTAGTGACTGGGTGATAAGAGGTGAGCCGAAAAGAGAAACTTGCTTCTTTTCCTGGGACGCTCGCCAATTCAGGAGGTGTACAAACTCTATCGCGGCGTCGCTCTAACAAACAGCCGGGAGAGCCGCGACATTCACAAATAGTGCGTCTGTGTGTGAAAACACATCCAATCACGGAATTCGCGGGCTAAGATGCCCGACGTGGCTCCCGCGGACAACGTCGGCATCGAGACCAGGGTCAACGAAGAAGCGGTGCACGACGAGTGGAGCGACGCTCGCTCCTGGTTTCCCGCGAATACACGTCCGATCCAATTTGCACGGCCACTCGCCTACATATGGCCGAGAAGTTCATCGTATTTTCAAACGACAAACAGTGCTCGCGCAAATTGAACTGGCTCTTTCGTTTTCGCCTGCGAATATTTTTATTCGATCGTGTGCTAACGAATCGTTGCTACACTCTTCCAAAATAACAACCACGATTTCGTTAATACGCTATTTCGTACTATTCACCTGTAACAGAATACGTTTGGACATTCGATATTAACGCAAATGTTTATGGGTGCAATTGATAGATCTGGATCAACGTGTAATTATCCAAACCTCTGTAAATGTTTTCATTCATGAACTCGATAGTGACCGAGAGTTGTCTTACGTATTTACAGTTTGAACACATCTATACGGAGAAACTGAAAGTATTTTAATGTTTGATACACGTATTCTAATGTTCGGTACGCTCCGAAATGAAGGAAACGTAATCGAAAGGTGCCCAAAAACTTAAACCAATCTGTAGTTTCTTTTGGGAATTGCATTTGTTTTATACATATATATGGCTGGCTTCTCGTATGAAACGTGTAAGACTATATTTCGGTCGATAGATTAAGTCTTTCGTACGGTTATATATCGGAGCAGCTAATATATTGGTAAAGGTGCTTGTCGATACAACAAATGTAAAAAGAAACATAATCATTTTGAAATTAGATGCTGACATTGTGAAGGAGTAACACTGAAAAGCTCTTTAAGATGTGCGAACAAACAGAGATCAATTACTTAGACGGCGACATTGTATGGGTGAAACTCGGAGCCTGTTGGTGGCCCGGACAAGTTACCGGGTTCCATAATTTACCTAAGGACATTCAAGACGAGTTTCAAAAGAAGCCTCTGATAGCTGCCGTCAAGTTCTTTCAAGAAGACACCTAGTAAGCAATTTGGCATTAATATTCTTTTGCTAACATCCATTTACCTGTTTATATTTACATTATAGTTTCAGTTCGTAGGTATTTAAATATTCGATATATCTCTGCTCCGTATATTTACGTTGTTTGTTTACACGATTAATATAGAATTTTCATTATTTTCAGTGAATTTGTAAAAAACTATCAACAAATTTATAAATACAATTGTACACAGAAAGACGAGTTCATCAGAAAAGGACTTGGTACGTTTTGTTTTAATTTTATTTTCTTGGAACAAATCTTCGCGCATTGACTGCCGAGCGTATTTCATTAGTTTTATAAATCGCATCGTACATATAAATGCGTATTCGAATTTCAGCTAATTTGAGCGGGACCGGTTTTCGGAAGTTCCGCCGAAATAAAAATATCGACATGCTCGCGTGTACGATTATTATTTATTGAGTTCGATTGCGTCAGTCAGCCGCGACCGCCACGGCAGTCAACGTGTTCATAGACTTATTAAATTCGATTATAGTATTTAATATACAACACGACTGTTCGCAGATAAATATAGAAGCAAAAGCAAAGATGGTTCTCGGTATATGGATAAATTCCCTGGGGACGTTGAAATGGCTGAGAAGTTAACCGGCGGCGATCCGGACATCCTAAACCATGATAAATTTTGTCCAGAGGAGAAGCCAAACATATCAGCTTTATTCGGAGATAAAAAGGTGACGAAGAAAAAGAAGGAACGAGAGGAGACTTCTAGAAGAAGCGACAACACCATGGAAGTTTCAAGGAAGATCACGCATCCTAGATTTTTACGAGAGAGCGATCACGAGGTTCGAATTCGTCAACAGCCGAGCAGTTTACCGTCAACACCAAATAATACCGGTTCTCCGCAATATCCTTGTCATCTGTGCAATTTCACTTCTTCTCGCGTTAACGTTATTATCTGTCATATAAAAAGTCATAGGTCCGGAAGTTCGCCGATGTCAAAAACAAAAGTGAGCACTTATTCTCAGTACAGGGATAGACACTCGGACGTAGAAACTCCGAAAAGGAAGTATGTGAGAAAAGAAAAAAGTCAATCGTCCAGAAGTAAAAGCACCGGGGAATCGGGGAAAAGGAAACAAATTAAACAAAACGAGAAAGCCGCTAAAAAGAAGAAAATGGATCCGAAAATTCGCGATACCATATTAGCAGACTGGGAAGACGAATCCGACGAAGATGTCAATCCGAATCAGAGCAAACAATCCGATTCGACGCCTGTAAATAATTCACCAACGAGAAGTCAATTTGATCTCGACAAGTCGGAGGAATCCGATCGGAAGAATAACACGCTGCCGGATCCTAATGAAATCATTGCAGAAACCGACAAATTACTCAAAGAAACGGAGAAGTTTACATCGATTAATATAATGGAGCACTCCGAAACAGATAATACTAATATGTCGAAAAGTTTTAAATCGAATATCTTTGACAAGCAATCGGATCGGGAGAAGGACAGAACGCTCGACGTTGAGATGAACGAGTGTGCCGACAGATCGCAGAAGGGAAAAGAATCTTCCAATTCTGATAATGAAAGCAAATACAATACGGTTAACAAAGATGATAGGAAGTCGTTATTATCTTGTTTTGATTTTCACGAAGAGGAAATATCTATACCGCCTGTAAGGAAAAAAGCACGCGCGTTTCACCAAAAGAAAGAAATTATAAAAGAGTTTGAAATGAGTCAAGCTTTGAAAACAGAACAGGAGAAAGAAGCGGAAAACAAAGCTGCGGACGAGGACAATAAAATTAAGTCGCGCGAGAATGAAAAGATGGCTGAACTGATGTCTTTAGGTGTGAAGGATTTAGAGAAATACGGAAAGTGCAAAAAACTCGTAGAAGAAGACGACGACAAGCCGATGAAGAACGAGGCTGAAAAAGTATTGGAAAAATTGGAATCCGAGAAAATGCCTGCGGACGTACAGAAATCCGACACCGGTGACCGTAATACAGAGTTGGAAGCTGTAGAAATATTTGAGGCTGAGAAGTCCGAGGACGAAAGTAAAACTGTTACGACCTCTCCGAAAACTGAAACGCAACAAGTTCCTAAAACAAATACCGATGTAGAACTATCGGAAGATAAAGAATTAAATGTGCAAAGCGAAGCTAGCGTTGACAAACCAACGGAATATAAAACTATAGATATTGATAATGAAAATACAGAAAGCACGGAGCAACCTTCGAAAGAAATCGATGAAATTTCTTCGGAGCGATTTACAACCGAAACGGAGGACGAAACGGTTTCTGAATCCGCCGACATGCTTCCGGACCAAAGCGAAACTTCGGACGTCGACATGCCGGATCAAAATCAAGGAACCAATTCGAACCTTGCGAAAACTCTGTTACGCAATGATCAATTAAGCGTCACACCGCAAGCAAGGAAACGTAGAGGCAGACCAAGAAAGTCGGATTTCTTACACGGCACCAGTGGCAATGCTAGCGGGAACGAAAGCCCGAGGACAAAGGATAATAAGAACAGCCAAAAGCTTTTGGAAAAATTTGAGATCGAAAGGAGAACTTCGGAGTCTGATAGCGAACGTTCGTACAGTGGGAGAAAGCGAAAACCGAATAAAAAATATTTAGAATCTGACATATACGTGCAGGATTTAGATCAAAGAATATATAAGACTGATGAAAGCCAATCTGATAGTGAGGAGAAGAGTTCAGAAAAGGTGAAAGGTAGAACAAAAAGAAATAAAAAATTGTCAACCACTGACAAGGAAGCAAGCGAGAAAATTGAGTTAGAAGTAGAAAAAGAATTGGAGATCTCTTGCAGCGTGTCGAACGTAGCAGAGAATAATCTTAATTGTTCCGGCATCGAATTACAAGGAAACGTAAATGAAAGCAATACGCGTAAAGACGAAGTCGTTGCGGAAGTAGATACGAAAGACAGCGACAATCAAGCTCCCAACGAAGTTTATGAAAAAATGACGATTTCCTTGGAAGAAAAAGATTTGCAAAAATGCGCATCTGTCTTTCCCGAAGATACAAAGTCTCAGGAAGTAGAAAGCGTTGCAGAAAGTAAGGATACGTTGCCAGAACCCGAGAAAGTGGAAGACATCGTAATGGAAACTGAAAATTTATCAAGTTCGAGCGATGTTCGGACAGAAAATTTGAAAAATCTAAATATAGAATCTTCTAGCACAATTCAGCCGGAAATTTTGACAGAAAAAGAAACTTCTCCTCCGCAAACGGACATTTTAAAGACTGTCGAGATGCTACCACCGAAAAAGTCACAGATTAAAAAGTTCGAATTATCACAAATTGATTTTTTTGATTCGGGTGCCTCTGTTAATAAATCTACTATAGAACCTGAATTAGATAGCGGGAAGGAAAAACTAAAACATGAAGAAGCGATTAAGAATGATGCAAATGCGGATGAAACACATCCTTTGAAAGGGAAGGAAGACGTTTATTCCGAGAAACCTGACTCGGACACGAAGAGCGAAGATACTACGAAAGAGGAATCGAAAGAAGAGACAAAAACACAACGTATCGAAGAAGCTTTACCAACAAACGAGGAAATTCACGAGGAGGTTCATCAGACCGAAATGGAAACCTCCGACGTCCAAAAACAAGAATTGAAATTAGAAAGCTCGGAACAAGTACCGAAAGATGCGGCGAGCGAGCAGCAGCAACCTCATAAGAAATCGTCCATGCAAACAAGGTACAAAGGGAAGTTTACCCCAGAGACTGGTGCTAAATCGAAGAAAGATAAGGAGCTATCGGCCGAAGAAAAGTCGGCGAACACATTTCAAGAAGCTTTCCTGAAAACGTTGCACATCGACAAGAAAAAAGGAGGAGCAGATGACTCGGACACGGCTTCGAAGGGAAAGAAAGCTAAAAAATCAGCGAAGAAGAAATCTGAAGAAGACGCGGAAGCTGCGAGTACTTCTGCCGAAACAGTTCAAGATGCGAAAGCTAATGAAGAATCACCCAAGAAAGCTGAGACTTTGCCTAGCGTTCGAACCGAAGAAAATAACTCGCAGGTAACGGTTGTCAGTAATTACGAAGGTATAGAGGTAGTGGTTGATCAGAGCATTGAAATTGATGGAAAAGTGAACGATACCGTGTTCCAAAATGTGGATCAATTTGCATCGTCGTCGTCGTCATCGAACGAACTAGACAACGCGTCCAAGTCGGTAGCACGATCGCCTTCTACCGTAGACGCTCCGAAATCGATTAGCGTAGACATACCAAAAATCGACGAATCTTCGAGGATGTCAACGTCTACACCGTCACCGTCGTCCGACGTTGCAGTACCAGTGAAGAAACGCGAGATGCCCCGGATAATTAAAAATGTTACGTTAACCGAGCCCATGCAGATTCTAAAATCAAAATTATTGGATAAGTTTCCCCAGAAAGGGATGAAACATAAACTAGAATCAGAAAGTCCAAAAAGATCGGATCAGAAAGGCGGTCCGAAGGCGAAAGTAATGAAAATCGAATCTTTGGCGTCGAACGCGAAAATGAAAACTGGTTCAAAAGTGACATCCCACATGTCGTTGACTAAAAAGCTACAAGTGCTGAAAGCCGAAGAGGCAGAAACTGCTGCGATGATGGAAGCGCAAAACGAACAACTGAATTTGAAAACTTCGAAAGCTTCTACCGCGACAGTCGCGACTGAAAAATTCATTCAACAAAGCTCCCAAAGTCTGGCAGATATGGAATTGGATATCAACTCGATGCCATTCGTTCTCAGCGAGGATGTTTTAACACCGGAAAACATTGAACAAATGCCTGTCGTTATATCTTCCATCATACCTGCGTCTAGTACGATACCGGCGACACTGTCTTTCACCCCGACCACTCAGATAGTGTCGCACACTCAAACGCAATACAAATTGAGCGAGAACACAACCGAAGTGTCGCCCACGAAGAAAAAGAGCGGTACTCCTGCGATCTTGAAGAACAAAAGTAAAGCTAAGCCTACGATTACTAGTATAAAAACAATAGTACCTCCGTTAACCGGTGGAGTAAAAGGTATCAAATTCCAAAGTGCCCCGGCAACAAGTAAAGTTCCCCCTCTCTTAACGCAGAAAGGTACACCGGGTAAATACGTAGTGGTGCAGACATCCGCGGGACAACAGCTACGCTACAGCGTGCAAGGGAAACCTAGCACTCAACAAAAAATCGCTATACCAACCGGGAAAGCCGCTGGAAATACCCAAGTAGTCCAGCAAGGTGGGAAAGTAGTAATTTTGACATCAGCGCAATCTGGACAAACGAAAATGTTACCGTTGAATATCGCTAAAACTCTAGGTAACAAGGTACAGCGAATTATGACGAGTAAAGGACAAGTACTTTGCCCTATCAGTCCGCAGGGTATTATAAATTCGAAAACGGTGATCGCTCCGAAAGGCGACGGTGTGTCTCCGGCGACGTCCAAGCTTCCCGCAGGCCATAAAATCATTAACACGCAAGGTATAATAACGTCAAAAGGTGTGCTGACTCCGATTTCCGGAGCGATTGGTAAGACAGCCCTTTTAGGAACGTTATCTCAAGGGATCCTTACGAAAGGCGGAATTTATACACCGATAAGCGCTTCTACTCTAGGTGGTAAAACGATTATTGGATCGAAGACTATAGTCACGAAAGGTGCGACCATTCTGTCCTCGCAGAACTTGGGTACATCCAAAGCTATTTTAACCCCGATATCTCAAGCTATCAGCGGGAAAACGATCCTAAGTCCTCAAGGTATCGCTTCGAAAGCCACGGTTTTGACACCGATAACAGGACAACAGGTGAAAGCAATCGCAGCGAAAAGTCCATCCAAGGCTGGCAAAGTACAGTATCAGTCCGTACAGCAAAAAGTGCAATTACCTATGCTACAGAAATCTCAGAAGGTTGCAATGTCGTCTTCGCAAGGAAGATCCGGGCAGTCGAAGAGTGCGGCGAGCACGGTCGTATTACAGAATACTGTCTCGGCGCAGAAGACTACTGGACAAGGGAAGAGAATAATTAAACAGACGGTGGTACAACAAGGTTCTCCGATTCAAAGTATCACAACTCAAAGCGGTAGCCAACAAACGATGAGTATGAGTTCGCAGGTTCAAAAGGGGAAAGCTGTGGCTACATCGACCGTACAAAAAGTGATTGTTCCCCGTGGCGGCCGGCAATCGAAGACGCAGCAAAAGATCGTCGTTCAGAAAGTACAAGAACCAGCGATCACAGCTGTGCAGAACATCCAGGCGAAACAAACCGTTTCCGGATCACTGGCAAATGTGCCTGGCATGTCGAAGATCGCTCAACAAAAGCATCCTGTTACACCGACGAAATCTGGTGTGAAAGGTCATCACGCAGTAGGTAAAAGCCCCCAGCAACAGAAGAATTTGTTCAATGTAACAATGAATTCGGCAGCTGCGGCTAGCGTAAGCGCAAATCTTTCTACTTCTTTGTCCCTTCCGCCGCTAGAACCTATCGAGCCCGAGAAGAAAATTAAAGTGGAGAGCGTGCTTTCCGAAACTGTACGAAAGGAAGCCAAAGGGGACAAGCTCGGTATCGAGAAAGGCGGCGAAGCATCGAGGAAAGTCGAGGATTCGAAGATACCTACGCAACCGCAAATAATGGCCTTACCAACGGAGAGCAGCGACGGTACGCAAACATACGTTTTGGTGACCATCGACGAACAGGGACAGATACATCCGCTTGACAATAACGCTCTGATGTCGTTGGAGGGCACGACGCAAAATCCAGACGGCACGAGAACATTGTACATCGATCCTAGCTCGTTGGGAGAGGCAGGTACGCTAGACAATATTGTTCTACAATTTGACAACAGCGCATTGCCGAATATACAGTCTAGTTCTGCAGCACCTACGCAAACAATTATATCGGAAAGCTTCCCCACTTCAGAAGTGATACAAACATCGAATCAAGATATCCTAGCGGCTGCTCTGGCCAACACAGATTTCCAGCAAGAGATCACCTTGTCCGAAAGTCCAGCCGGAAACGTGATGACTGCTGGCTTGACTCAAACGAGTTTGATAAACCAGACCATTTTACAGTCGACTATCATCCCCCCGACAGAACCGATTTCTTCTCCTTCTGTACTGGAGACATCGTTGACCTTGAATCAACCTATAATGACCCCATTAGAGGTGCCTAGCAATTTACCCATACAATCGGAAACAGCTTCGGTTTCGACTGTCACAACCATACCTACGTCTCTCGAATTGCCAATCACGATAACTAATCCCAGCATTTCTTACATTTCGACGGGCGAGGCACAAATCCAAATTCCTGGAAATTCTATGCCAGATATCGGAGAGATCATGGAGAGTTCGAACGCGGCCGAAATCGCAAGAACAGACGCTCCCGTAACTACGCAGTACCTAGTGTTGCCGAATTTAGAAAGCAATATACCCGCAGAATCTCGGAAAGAACAAAACGATGCTGCTTCGGTGCCCAATGTCTCGTATTCGGTTTCGATACCAAATAGTATAGTTATACAAACTTCGCAAGTGCAGACTACTCCCTCGATGCCTATAATAGACGACACCTACACGGAAAACGTTCAGTTCGGTTCCACCGTAGTAGAACCAGCGATAACGACGGAGCAGACTTTTGCAGATGTAGCAGTTTCCGAGATGCTTGTCTCGAAACCACCTGCTTCCACGGAACGCGTGCAATCGCAAGACATCGCCGTAACGTCGGAGATAAACGTATCTCAAGAGGTCTCCGCATCTTCTCAAGAACCCATTGTATCGACGAACGAGCCTTCTACTTTAGAAGAAGAACAAAATACGGAAGCACCTCTGGAAAAAGTGTACACTTCTCAACAAGTCCCCATAACCTCGGAAGAGATGGTTTTACAGTCCTCGACCGACAAAGAGGAGAGTAGTCCTAACGCAACTATGGTTGATCAAAGCGAAGAGACTAGCAATAACGACGGTACGGTGCATGTAGATATTTCAGAACAACCCGATGAATCTATCCGGACGAGCGACATACCTGTAATGGACGAACCTGCTTTAGTCACATCCGAATCCAGTGTAAAAATGTCGCCCGTAAAGCGTGCGAGCTTCGAAGCGACAGACTCGAATGAAATAGACGCGGGCGCATCGCAAGAATCCGAAAACGTGAAGAAACTTAAAGAATTAACGTTCGACGAGCAGCCCGACGATAAAACTGATTCCCCTATAGCGCAGGAACAAGCGCTAACATCCAACGAAGTGGAGGTTGCCCAAGAAACGGCTCAAATTCTACCCGCAGAATCGTTGAATCGTTTGGACGAACAAAGCATGGACGTGGACGAAGCTGTGGAATCGAAAAGTTACGCCGCGAGTTCGGCGAAGGAATCGGAACGCTGTCAAAGGGACGAACCGTCGTCTCAAGGAGAGCCGGAGATAGTTTCAAGAAATTTGGACTTGCAATTCGAGGAGACGAATTCCGAGACTACTCACGAGACACCGTCACAGTCGTACGAACAGTTCGGCGTGGCAGCGACTACCGACTCTACCGATTTGCCTAGTCAGTCCGCTACGAAGTCCGAGAACTCTAGAGAGCCTTCGCAATCGATAACCTACGAACCGATGGAAACGGACGAAGAAGCGATCGTTACGGAACCACCGAGTCAGTCGTTCGAGCATTCGAAGATGAACGAGGCTTCGCAATCGTATGAAACTTCTGCGGAAGAGAGCACGAACGCGCCAACTCAATCGTTCAACGAGCTGATGCAGAGTCAAGAGGAGAGAACGACTATGGACGAGGGGATAGACGATCAAACGTTCCCGACGCAAAGTTACGACGTAGGCAAGGCAGAGAACATTTCAGAGAATTTGGAAACCGATACGGAAATTAGCCAGGAGGGAAACATGCCGTCTCAGTCAAACGATATCGGTGCCGACGGTATCGGCACGTCCTCGGTCTCCACGAACAATTCAGGGCTGAACGAGGACGAAACCGCGAGCTCGTCCTATGTGCCGGAGACTCCTGAGAATCAGGAAAGAGACCCGGATCAAGAAAGTGCAATAAGTACATCGTCCTGTGAGATCCCACCTTGCGCAGAATTGAACATCGCGTCGTCGAGTGCGGAGCATACGATTATCCATGACAATGGGGTACCCGAGATACCGACGTCGTCGTACAACTTGAACCCAGACATTACGTCGACTCACGTAGACTCTGTGCCCTCTTCTAGCTACGAAGAGCAGAACGTTTCAACGTCTTACGAGGTGCCGATCTCGATGCCCGGCCTAGAAGAGACTCCCTCCCAGAATTTTGTCACCGAGAGTACAGATCATAGAAACGAGCCTTCCAGTTACTATGCTCACCATCAGGAAGTAACGGCTAGTTACTACGAACCGGTTGGCCAAGAAACAAATTCTAGGCTGGACGAAGATCCCCAAGAGGAAGTCACTCCCAGTTATTACGAGGGTAACCCACAGGAAGCCAGTCAAAGTTACTTTAACCCAGAGGAGGCTACACCGAGTTACTCCAGCCATAATGTTTCTCCTAGTTACTACGATCACAGACCAGAGAGCGAAGCCAGTCAGAGCTACTATTCTACGGACGATATAGAAAAGAGCGAACAGTCATCCTCGCAGAACATCGAGGCGTCTCAAAGCTTCTATCAGGAACAGTCGGACGAATTAAAATTGAGACAACAAGGAGAAGCTACCCCGACTTATACCGAAAGATATCCGGTCGATTACACGTTGGAGAATTCCCCCATAGAAAGGCACGATCTTGTAGAAAGTTCTGTACCAGCCACCAGGCCTACAGAGAGGTAATACATTATGATGGGTAATAGCGTTATGCTATGAGAACAGTCCTTGTTTTGATAGACTATTGGACATTGCAGCCATTGATAGATAAACTCGAGTCTATTTTCAAGTGTAAATATAATATTAAGATGATAAGTGACTAAACGTAAGGTTATAATTAGATTCTTATTATAATTTATAACTATTAAATAAATAAATATATATATAACGTATATACGTACATATATATGTATACATGTCGACAAAATATGTATATGTGTGTGTGTATATATATATATACATATATATCGTCAACGGATTTAATCCGTATATAGAATTCGATATGTAAGCACATTGTAATTAACAAGAAGAGATATGGTTTCATTGAAAAAACACACTATGATCTTATTATTATTTGCTATACTGAGGTATTGTTGACACATCGGTACAAAGTACCCATAATAACTTCTCCGTTTTCACTCTCACACACTATCTTTCTTTCTCTCTCTCTGTCTCTCTCTCTCTCTCTCTCTCTCTCTCTGTCTCTTCCCCTAACAGGTATGTTGATACTTTGACATATGACAAATTTCTTACTATTATACGTTTTTAAATATCATATGCATGCGATGTGTATATTGTAAAGTTTCGCTGTGGAATCGTTGGAGTAGTAGTAAGACCTATCGAACGCTCGTTTTGGATTATGTAATTGTTGCAACGAAAATACCATTCGATCTATTAATAATTCGTTTTGCAATTACGACGAACGGGTTACGGTAAAATAATTGTAGAATATTTATACATTGTCACACGATTTTTTATTAAAAAGGCAAAAGAGTAATCAAATTTACTGCTACTCCACGTAGAGTTGACTTTTAATAAACAATGTTTTTCGGCTAATTACCCACGGACCGGGCTCGAGTGATTGTATAAAAACATAAATGCACAATATATCTTCAATAAAGTACCAATATAATGTACGCCCTAAGATATTTGTAAAATACACAAGTAAAGACTTTCTGGGCTATCATTCGAAGACTTAATTTTTTCATATGTATAAGTTCTTCACTGTCACCGTTCTTTTCGCTCAATAAACTGCCTGCTGATAGAAATTTTTAATGTTGTAAGTAATCACAGGTGCATAGGATTGAGCGGATCCGAGGATCGTGTTATTAGACGTACAGTGTTTATTTTGTAGGTACTAGTTACATTTACGAGGAACAAACAAGCCTATTATTTCATTTATAACGATGTGTAATCTGTGTGTTGATGCGATGTGAAGGATAAAACGGTTTTAACGTGAGAATCTGTCGTGTTTGATCCGAATTCACGCTCTTGTAAGAAACTATATATGTCTATTTTAAATTGAAATCTTCGTATAATCGTTAGAAACGAATCGTCGATTATATCAAAAGGCAATTTATATTTCTGTAATATATTTAAATTAACCAGAATTATTTCATAATTGTTTATGAATAATTTATGAACTTATCAATTATTTATGGATGATTAGTCTGGTGTACCGGTGAAATGTATATTTTAACAAAGTGTTTCTCGATGCGAGTTGAAACAAATCGTATTGTGCAAAATAATTTGTGGATCTCAAACAAGACAGATTTGCCATTGTAACCTAATAGAAATGATTATATTATATTCTTTATAAACTCATGTTATCAAAAATAAATTTGTTTTTATTTCCCGTGGCGTTTTCAATTATGGTCACGTATGTATATATATATTATATATTATATTGTCAAGAAAAAATATATATATATTAATTCAAAGTTATTAACGTTTCTGCGAAAATGAGACACAAACTTGATAGAATGTTTTTTGGGTGAACGTAGAAGAAAATCAATTCTGCAAAAAATGGACTGAATTGTTAATATTAATCACACCCTTTCATTTCATTAGATTCGTGTATATTTGTGCATATACATATATGTACGTACACGTGTATATCTACTGCATAAATATATATGTGCATATATATATATATATATATCTTCCACTTAAAGAAATTACATAAAAAAAACTTTCTGTACCTACGAATATATAGTTATTATAATTCGAAATGTGGGGAAATTATAAGAGTTACATTTTCTATTAAAAATTTTCTGATACAATCACCAGGTGGGATATATATATATAGATATAGATATTGCTTCACTGAAGTAATAAAATGTAAGTGGCATAAAGTGATACTATAAATAAAATAGCATTGCTGCGTTCTTATATCAATAGCAATTTGATATTTTCGTCACTAACAATAATTAGCTTTTTATTTCTACAGTGTGCACGACATACAAAATTGTAACTAAGAGATAAAATAAATATATGAATATTTACGTAACAGATTATATGTAAAATGAATACGTTTCTGGTGGTATTTCATAACATCCCGTTACTATAATAATTGTGTTCAATATTTCTTACGAAGTATCGTTTGAATAAATTTATTAAAACAAGTATCATGAAGAACATCAAAATTCAACCTCTTATATAAAAAATACTTTATACGCAGTTTACAAATGTGTAAGAAGTACGATGCAATTATCTTCGTTATTATCAAAGATTTATTACCTAAAGTAATCCCAAAATACAATAAATTATATTAGATTTATAGACATATAGTCATTTATATACAATATATTATTATTATATTTGTAATAGAAAGGAACACAGTCTTTGCGATCGTTACGACGATTAATTTAAAATTTATTTTCGCCAGTACTGCGCGAACTTGTGTAATTGTTCCACTAACGCTGCCATCACAGCTGTTACCGACAGGTCCAAAAGATTCTGCACATAATGCACTGCTTCTTCGTCGCTCAAATCCAACCGTAATTTGTCTTGGACTTTTTTCACAGCTTTATCTGGCTCTAACGCTATGTCTGGTACACTAGCGTCAACCATTAACGAAAATAGATTCAACATCAAATTTGCGTGTCTGCGTAAATGCAAAAACGCGGTGTAACACTGTTTTCGAAATTCATGATAATGTTCCGATCCCACGCCTCCCATCGCTTCGACCATTTCTTTGCTGAGTTTCATCGGCGGTGGCAATGGTTTTGGATCTCTACCCAAAATATAACCGAAGTCTATATGAAACAGTTTTCCTGCAACAGAAATATCGGTTCAGTTATCCATAATTATCATGGCTTTTGTAGTTTACAATTTAAAAGAGAGTTTACCTGAAGTTGTCAGGAGCAAATTGTCTAAATGTCGGTCGCCAACACCGAGCACGTACGTAATAATACAATAACCAGCTAAAACACAAGTTTTTCTATAGCTCGTGTCAATCGCAGCAACATAAATCAGTTTCTGAAGATATATAGTTACCGCAACTTCGCACGTAAGTATCCATGACTTCAGGCACAACGCCGTAGGGCCCAGTTTCGGAAGGATGATGTTTTCGGAAGAAACTTAATATAGAACCTTCGCTAGCTAAAACTTCTGCAACCGTTGTGGATTCGATAAATTGTAAAAACCCGTGTCTAGTACTTGTCGAAAGAACCCTAGAATAGACTATCAATTAATTCTCAGTTTAAATATCGCAACGCAGCGTAAACGGTTCGAAAAATATTTACCTGTATGGTGTAAGCTTTAAATCTAAATTTTCTCTTCTTAATAATTTATCCATAAGCGCTATCGTTTGTAAGATTAATTGATCTTGCCGTAGATCATCGCCGTGTTTAAAAATTGCAATGTATTCGCTATTGTCTGTGGTCAAAAAGGTTAATTTTGACGGCATAAGCGCCGATTTGAATAGACTCGCTCTGAAAAGAATAAAAAATCAATTATTACAAAAATTTTTAAGTTGACATTCTAAAGTTGAAGGCGAAAAATGACGGTACTTCTCCGGAATGATGCCCTTAATACAAATTTCCGGATCCAAAGGAAAAGGTATCGGTTCGAAATTAGAAAAATTAATTTTGAACGCCGGATCAGGATCGGCTAACAATGCCCTGAGTCTGTCAGTCTTCTTCTTACGGTTTCCGCTTTCTCTTTCAACCGCTTTCACGAGCGCTACTAATTGGTCAATGAATATTTTTTGACGTAACAGAAAGGCTCTTCTTTTTTGCCAAACAGCATTCCCTTGAGCCAGCATCGTCGAGAACATTGCCATTACGGTAATGTACATTTCTTTAACGCGCGTGTCTTGTTTCGCGCTTATGGCTGGGTCATTTTGATCTTCGCACTCGATCGAGAGATACCAGTAAAAGTAGTTCGCCAATGTCGTATTCTGGCATGCTCGAGTGATAAGAAAAGACGATAAATCCATAAGGGAGTCTTGGTTCGTTGAGAATTTTCCACTCTCCGACTCGCTCGACTGCAAATTACGCATACTATTTGTAATAAGTTAAAAGTTCGATTTCTATCTCGTATAACAACTCGTAGCCCGTCGCGAGCCACGAGAATACTTACATTTATCGACGGCGTAGAAGAATCGTTAATTTGTACGTCTCTATCTAGTTTCTCCATTTTTTCCGATTCTTTTTCTTTCGTTAAAGTTTGATGCGCCGTTTTAATACTTTCGAAATCTTCGTACTTCAAAGCTTGTACCAATTGCAATAAGTACAACATTAAGTCATCGTCGGGGGCTTGGTTTAATCGAGCTATAGCATATCTTCTGACAGCTGGATGAGTGAACGCCGGTCCAAGCAATTCTAACGCATCTTCCGGATCCGGTGGAGCCCATAACGCCAACATTTCTAAAGCTTGACGTTCCTCGGCGGCCGCTTTCCAATTCACGCATTTCACAAACTTCGTTAAAGCTTTGTTTTGACTGGATAAATAAAACCTGTATTTCCAAATTAGATCTTGTTCCTCGGTAGAGAGGGCCGTTGTCGGAGGATAACTTAATATTATATTTAAAGCGTCGCGTACGCTTGAAGTTGGTTTCAACTCTCTGGTGTGGCCTCCGCTGCGCAAACTACGGGCCAATTTATGGTGTTTCGCTTCCACAAGATTTTCCTAACAGCAATAATATACATGTAAGTTTGAAACTATATTCGTACAATAAAATGATTAGTCCGACTTACTTGTAGAATCTCGTAATCCGGAAGAGTTACAACATCCGGTTGCGCTCTATGCTGTACAACTTCGTCGCCGTCCTTCTCGTAATATACTATAGAGTACTAAAGTAAAAAGATTTCTGTTAACGTAATAACACCGACAGACAAAAGAAAAACGCGTAATAATAAAAGCTGAACTTTAATTTAAAAATCGATCGGTTTACGAAACGCAAAGTTTTCTCTACCGGTATACCGTCCATAGCGGCTTCTGGAAACTCGATCATTAAATACAGATATTCGGAAGCTCTCTTCTCTCGTTCGTTGATCAATTCGATTTCTCTGAACGTTAATCTGTCCAGCCAATCGACTTTGTTCATTTGTCCGTTTCTATGTTTCTTCACAAGTTTTGCTAATCGTTGCATCTGTTCCTTCCCGTGATCCTTAGTCTTTCCTGGAGTACTCGTAGGTATGCTACCGTCTGCTTCCACTCCAGGCCATACTCTGAGGTCTAGCATCCCTTGACGAAAAACTCCGTGTTTCCCGAATAAAGATATTGTGGTACCACCCACCGGTAGTTGTCTTCCAGGTCCGGCGCAATCGTAAAGGCTTATACATAACTGAGCATCTCTCGGTAAATCAGAATAAGAAATAGATAACGTCACCCATTGGTTCCAGCTGTAAAGCGATTAACAATTTTAACAATTTAACTTAACAATTAACTGTTTCTGTTAACGAAATCTACAGTGACTTAGATTAGATCTTTAGAGTTTTATATTATGTTATATAAAGACAGAGTTGTACGTACTTCCAACGCGAAGTGAAATGCTTGTAAGCTGTGTGGACAGGTAAGGCGAGAGGTCTACCACCGGCCCATACCTGCAGAGAAGCTGCTAAGTCTCCTCGTCCGCCGTTAACACCATACAGACCAGAGTACTTTAATAGAGGGTCTATAAGTAACTTGTCGTATTCTGGCCTCTGCCTTTTGCCTTCTAACGTTCCTCTGAAAATGTATTTAACGCATTAAGACCATTTACATTAAGAAGTCTCTCTCACTCTCTCCCTCTCTCTCTCTCTCTAAATTCTTTGTAGAGCTATGTTTTTGGTGATTACAATTTTAAGTGTCTATTGGACATTCGGATTACACGTTGTAATCCGATCATCTCGTATTCAACGATACCGTTAATGATCCACTTGTTCTCGTTAAGAAAATATTTCACAATGCACTCATCGTAGTAACCTGATACCAGCTGATATTGACGTTAAATGTATTCAACGGACAATTGAATCCTTACATTTTAATTTGTATCTTCGTGTCTAAAGATGAACTGTACACGTAGAAAAACTTATCATTAATATCATCCATGATAATATAATTTATGAAATTGTACGCTGATCGCGTTTCAATAATTTACATTTGACATTATTCTACCGCGTCTACCGTGCTTAGGTACGTACATAGCTGCGCATACGCATACTACATACGCGAAAACATTTGTCTACAACAGAGATATACTCTGATATACTCTCTGTCCACAATGTATAAGACAAGGAGAGATTGAGTGTGCAACAAGGATAGATAGAGGAACAGTATCGCCGTCTATATGGCGAGATTGTGAAATAATTTTCCCTATCTCCCACACGCGTAAGACAAGGACAGCGATAGTGTGCGACAAGGACTCGCTCGTGCCACCTCCTTTTTTGCGGCGCTTTGAATCTCCTGGTAAGTAATAGGCGCCCACGTTACGCAAGGAGGTATCCGACAAGGACAGACTTATGCAATTGACGGGGAGCAACAAGGACAGACATAGACCGCTCACACTCGTCTATCAAATCAATCAATTCATTAATTACTCGCTTCCGAGCAACAATTTACAAACTTTAACGATTGGAAAATACGAGGCGGGCCTCCTGCTACTTTTACGTATAGTTTCCGATTCGATTTTGTTAGTTGTTAAATAATTGTTAACAATTTCCTGGACCTCTTTACAGAAATTAGCTGAAAAGTACCATCTTAATAATAAATTATTTTCTCACTCTCCAGACATTATTTGTAAAGATTTATGATTGAAGAAACTAGAATACACCTCTAGCAACAATCCAGCAGCAATTTTTTGTAGATCAGGCTCGTATTTAATTAGTTATTAACAATTTTTGCAAAGGGTACTTGTTTCTCCTATGCCCGCGTAATGTGTAAGACAAGGAAAGGTTGAGTGCAGGAAAAGGCACTCGTGCCACCTACTTTCAAGGTGCTACTAATCCCCTGATAAATACTCCTGATAACATGAAACTGTCCGAAAATTTATTAATAACTCGCTTTCCGATAATAATTTATAACAATTTATGGTCGGAGAATGTAATTGGTTTATAATTAAACAGTTATTAACGATTCTTCGAACTCCTGTCCCGACATAACCTCAAATTATTTCCCACACTCTCCACAAATAATTAATTTTCCAATTCCAGGGACACCATTCATGAACATTCTCGCTAAACGAATCTAGATTCCCGTTCTAATTTTGTAAAGTTCCGTTGCCTAATTACTGAGTTATTAACGATTTATGAGCTGGTGGCTATACCTCTCCTTGTCTAACACATTACAGACATAGCAGAAACAAGTACCCTATGCAAAAATTTAATTAAGGAAAAAACTCAATTCCTAAATACAATAGGAATATTCGTTAAAAATCAAGCTGTTTTCTCCTACTGTAAATGTCAATATAACTGCTTGTAATTAAATCAGAAATAATCTTTGTTTCAATGATTCTAAATAGAAATGCTTTCAGCTGTAGCTTAGGGCTTAGAGGATCAGGGGATAGGCATAAGAATGAGAACCATTTTCATATTACATCGCATAAGGTATATTATTTATTATATCTTATTTACATTCAACATCGTCTTGACAACATTATAGGAAAAATGTTTTAGACATATTCCAAAAGTCGACATCTGCTAAACGGGGTGACCAAGGTACCCCATTTTAGCCACACTGTTACGTTACTGACGCTAAATATCGTCGCACATGCGCGTGAAACCCGTGCAATATTCCAACTCCGGTTTCAATTCCCCTACTTTTTGACAGAAATGAACCAATGAGAAATCAAAAGCCAATCTGTAGCTTTCTTATTGATGTAATAAAACGAGTACTGTGTGTCTCAAAATGATTCAAACCATTTAATAATAATTAAAATAATAACAGTATATAAAATTGATGATATCGTATCGATCGAGAAAATATAAAAGCTGGAAAGGAAAGTGAGAATGCGAGCAGGGGAGCGCTACTTGTTCCAACGCACAAATATGATTGGTCATTTGAAACGAGGTACACGTTCTCCCATCTACAAAGACACTTCTTTCGAGCAACCTCTACTCAGTGGAAACGTTTCACTTTCCTTTCCGGTTTCAGTCGGGCAGTGAGTAGGTTCTTTTCTGTAGCACCGGGGTGGTGTCTGCACGCTAACGATGTCGTGAGTATTGAATCTTTCTATATTTTAACCATCGCACATTATAATTCGTTTTTGTTGTTCAGAAAGTTTATTTCATTCTATATTGTAAACGTAATCGTTAATATTTATTAGAAGTAAATGTGATTCTAATTTTTAGATATTTAATAACATGTTCGTGCATTTTGTAAGATTTTGTGATCACATGTTGTCTATTTATCCCTTATAGCATGATGTTCTCTATTTATATTGTAAACATAATCGTTAATATTTATTAGAAGTAAACGTGATTCTAATTTTTAGATATTTAATACCATGTTCGTGCATTTTGTAAGATTTCGTGATCACATGTTGTCTATCCATTATAGTATGATCATATTAATTATGATTTCGTTTAACCATATGTATTCTGATTTCTAGGTCAAAAGTATCGCGTGATACTCTCTACGAGTGTGTGAACACAGTAATTCAAACTTCGCAAGATCAAAAGAGGAAATTTTTGGAAACTATTGAACTCCAAATCGGTTTGAAGAATTATGATCCACAAAAGGACAAACGTTTCTCAGGCACCGTCAAGTATGTTTCTACCTGAAATTGAGGATTCTTTTCGGTTTATAATGGTCATTTGTAAATCACGTTTTTTTCTTAAATGAATACCCGAAAAGTTTGCCTCATGTGAAATCAGGGAGCTGGGTTTTTACCTGGCGGACCTTTACCCAGGGTCTTAAATAAATTGGGGAGGTATCTTACCGTTATTTTAATTACAGGATCATGAATCATGATCCTGCTGGTAAGTTAAATGCACAATATCGTGATATTTCGCCGATCACTGTTTCTCATGTATGTAAATCAATGTTCAATGATGCTAATTCATATTGCATGTATTATCTGAATCAGTTATGCGGATCGCTTAAATATAACTGAGGACATTGATTTTCATAATTGACCATAGTTTGCTGTTAAATTCTTGTTTATTTTTTGAAAAATATTTCGCTATATCAAATTGTTCGAAATCTATAAAAGAAATTAAATGCGTGTATTTTTAAAATTTTCTTATTACGGTACCACGGTTTGAACATAAAAACAGTTGAAAAACATAGTAAAAGTAAATAAATTGACTTCTCAATTTCTGTCGTTAAAGGTTGAAGAATATCCCAAGACCAAAGATGCAAGTTTGCGTTTTGGGTGACCAGCAACATTGCGACGAAGCTAAAGCTAACAATATTCCATACATGGATGCCGAAGCATTGAAGAAATTGAACAAAAACAAGAAGCTTGTAAAGAAACTAGGTAATTTTTTGTTTCTAATTATATTCATCGAATACACCGAATGTTTTAAGAATAGATTTTTTACCGAATGATCATCGTACGGATGAGCATTTCTATCTTCCAAAAAGCACCACAGCTAATGTACAATTGTGGCTATGGTCGTCTAATGGAAGAATATTAAATTCTGCACTTGGTGAGGGCGTTGTGTACTCGTAGCAACGTACCTCAATCCGTGTCGAGACAATTTCAAGTTTAAATTCAACGAATACTTCTGTATATCTTATATCGTATATAGGTATTTATGAAATTTGCACTACTTTGGTTACAGCTAAGAAATACGATGCTTTTCTGGCCAGTGAATCTTTAATCAAGCAAATTCCTCGAATTCTTGGTCCTGGACTTAACAAGGCCGGTAAATTCCCTGGTCTTCTTTCTCATCAAGAATCAATGGTGGGAAAAATTGACGAAGTTAAAGCCACTATCAAGTTCCAAATGAAAAAGGTATGAATTGCAATTTTAAAGATACCGTATATTTTGTTTCTTACAAAATTCTAAATAATCTTTTAGTTACTCGAATATAATGTGAAATTATTTGTTTGCAGGTGTTGTGTTTGTCGGTTGCCGTAGGGCACGTGGGAATGACGCCAGACGAACTGGTGCAAAATGTACATCTTTCGATTAACTTCTTGGTTTCCTTGTTGAAGAAACATTGGCAAAATGTTCGTTCTCTTCACATCAAATCTTCCATGGGACCTCCACAACGATTATATTAATTGCTAATTAATATGAAAAAGTTTTCGAACTCTATTAAACAAATAAAAAAGAACAAAATAAATTACATTGTCTGTTTATTATAGCAAAAGTCCAAATATATTTTTAAATTATTAGAAAGAGATAATTCTATTGTACATATACATTTATATTAAGCACTATTAGTATTAAAAATATACAGAACATCTTATCAATAAGAGAATGTTTCATTGTACATATTGTATATATATTTAATTAGCATAAAAATAATAAAGTGACAAATAGAATTTCCATTTTGTATCTTTTAATGATTCTAGAATTATTGTAAATTATATTGTAAAACGATACGGAAGAACGTGTGACGAAATTTAAAGGGGGGTGGTAAATGCTATGATAGAAATTCTATTTTTGGCTATCTTCGAGGGGACAATTTGAAATACTCCTCTTTGAAAGAGCACGCGGTCTCCGATTTCGCCTCGTAAGCAGCTTCCGATGCAGTCGGAAGTAGGAAATATTCCTTCGATAGAACGCGACACGAAATCGATCACAAAGTGTATTGTTATCAATTATCTGAATTCTGAATTGCGAAACGTGATAGGAAAGCCGAGTTGAAACTGTAAACAGTAAACATTATGGTCGTGTTTGATTAATAAAGTAGTACAGAGTGCACTCCCGAGGGTAACTACACGTATGTATAATGAACTAGAGATTCTTATCGGCGATATCAATGACCGGAGGGGGATAAATCTAAAGCTGTTGTTGGTAAGTGGTCAGTCGATGATTATCGGAGAAACAGCGTGAACGTATCATGTTTTTCAAATTATAACGTCGTAGAATGTCTTTGTAATGTGTTGGTGAACGAAAATGAATTCTGAAAAATAAATTTCAGTTTTCCAAGGAACATGATATTGAAAAAACAATTGCGATACTTGATTTGCGTCCTACAAATTTTGCATGTATTAGCCGGGAAGAATTCAATCGAATTAGAAGGATATGACACGACGGACAATGCAGCCCGACTTTTGTCATTAGACTTTGTAGAATACACAAAGACTTTTGAGAAGAACGATGCGTATGTGCAATCGTCGACGAAGATCCAAGACTTTTCGGATGAAACAACGACAGAGTTCGATCAAAACGAGCACCTGTTGAATGATTACCTGAATAGCAACGATGCTAACTTCATGCTAGCTTCATCGAGTCTCGATGTGCCGATTCTCGACTTCGATGAGAAATTTGAACCTTCGTTTAATTCGATAGACGAATCAAATGATCGTGGAATCACTTTGCCGAGCGATACAGAAAATGAACAAACGATGTGCAATTCGACAGGTACTTCTAGAATACCAGCAATTGCTAAATAAAATATATATATATTAAACAATACGCAACTATACTGCGTAACAGGTGTCTAAAGGTAATCTATTTTTATTTGTAGTTCCTACAGACCCAGTATTGTCTATCGAACGTTATTCCGCTTCGAAAAATGAAATTCTATTTTCTTGGAAAATAACGAAGAAGGAAAGTAATTGTATTTTAATTCACTTAAAGACTACATGTTATTATGTAGCAACTAATGGTTATGGGTACGATACCGTAAACGGAAGTGCAACGGCATCTATAAATTCCAGTATCCACAATGAATTTCTTATTATAAATTCAACGGTCGAAGATATTAGTCCATATACAACGTACTCGTGTTCGGCGTATGTTACTAACGAAGCAGGAAGGAGCACGTTCAGCGACGAAACAAACATAACAACGTTGGAAGACAGTAAGTATACTATATACAATATACTCGGGAATGCGTCGCATCGATAATAAAAATAATGCGAACAGTATGAACGATAATCTTTCCCTTTTTAGTACCATCTACACCTACGTTTAATGTTACTAACGTAACGTATTCGCAGTTTGAAATTGTATGGGAGTCGCCGCCGTATTTACCAGGAAGTCTACAAGAGTTTGAAGTTACTCTTGAGTGGGAAGAACACTTTACAGTGCCGGATTGGTGTCAAAGCTCGTCAAAAAAGCTGACAATATCTTTTAACGCGACAACGCTTTGTTTTAATTACACAGAAGCGGTGGCATATACTGATTATAATGTAAAAATTAGAGCAAAGACGAATGCAGGTTGGGGAAATTACAGTGACTATTGGACGTTCCAAACTTTACCAATAGGTATACTGTATATATATATATATATATATATATATATATATATATATATTTATATATGTTATGCGTATTTAAGAAATATCTAATTTTATTATGCTAGCGGTATTTTAGTTTCAGACACGGTATCAAATTTTTCCTTGTCGCTTGTCAACGACAAGAATAATCCAGATCATTTGGATACTGTTTTAACGTGGGGCTTCCCATGTTTGTCAAATGGAAAAATAGAGTACTTTAACGTCTCTGTATATGGAATTAGAAGTAACCGTTTGCCTCATTCATTCTCAAATCGAACATACGTTCCAAATAATGTTACAAAGAATGATATATTTGTTGTCAAATTGAAAGAATTGCAAGCAGAATATAATTATACCATAGAAGTATCTGTTAAAGTGAGAGATGTTCCAAACTTAGGAATACCAGTGGGAAGTACTGTTGCATACCCGGCTGGTAGTATGTATTTGTTTCTCAGTTTTTTAGTACATGTTTTTACTACTTTTCACACATTTTTCATACTTCTTCAGTACCGTTTCAACCAGACGAAGAGTATATAAAATCTATAACTATAGACCCATCCAAGGCACGAAGATCTACAACATCGGCCACGCTTTTGCTTCCATTATTTCCTGATACAAACGGTGACATTATCTATTATTCTATTATAGTCTTGAAAGTTGACCATAATATTGCGTCAAACACAAGATACAATTTTGCAAAGTTAACATGGCCGAATATATCTTCTTGGGAAGAATCCATGCTACAAGATTTCATAATACCGTATCAAGCTACTAGAATGTATTGGGATCCTTATCGTAGGTGATACATTTTCAGAATGAGTATATCATTTTATTAAAAAATACGTATGTAATTGAATATATGTATGTTTTCCAGTAACTAATAATGTTGCCGATTATGGAGACGTAAAAGCAGTGAAATATACGCTTGGCGAAGATACAAATTGTGAAGGAATCTCTTCGAATACCCATAAACGAGTTTATTGTAATGGATCTCTTAAACCAAATACATGGTATCACGTTACAATGAGAGCATTTAGTCGTGCTGGTTACGCCGACTCTACTACATTTGTAATAAAAACCAGTACGTACTTTACTATGATATTGCTTTGCGAATTGTCCTTCTTAATGAAATATCTTATCAAATTCCAGATGCCGAAGTAAATATTGGGCTCGTTAGCGGAGTTGTTTTTGGTATTTTATGTTTTGGTATTTTAACAACGATGATGCTATTAGTACGCAAGTGTTCGCTCCAAGAGTAAGTATCGTGTCAATTTTGTTTGAGCCCAAATGTTTCTTATGACGACAGAATCCATTTTAAAATATACTAATTTACTATATTCGCGTTTCCAAATATTATACTTTTGAAAAGATAGTCTTTTTTACACTAGAAAGATACAGCTTTAATATTAAGTAAACTGAAATAATCAATATTTCTCTTGTGACTCAGAGAGGAACACTATAGCTAGTAATGACAAGGTCGCTAAATGCAAATGTCAACTACGCATTAAAATATACATTGTATTATGTTCGGTAGTCATCAAACTTACTTAGTCATGTAGTAAAACTTGTTTTATTATAATTACTGTGTTCAATGTACGCGGTGTTGTTAAATGTTTTCATGTTTCTTACGTAACAGACATTTAAAAGGGACATGTCGATATAATTATAAAATTAGTTTGATATTATTTATTTTTGTGTAGAATACTTCAAAGATTTCTGCATTCCAATATGTCCAAATCACCGGTTCCCGTACCTTTCTCGAAGAAGAAATTTATAGCTCATTGTCAACAATTTATCGACAATCCAGGAAAATTGAGTAACGAGTTTCAATTGCTTCAAACTCTTAGTCTGGATTTGCAGATGCCAACAAATAATGCCTGTTTACAAGCTAATAAAAAGAAAAACAGATACTCCGACATTTTGCCGTGTACGAATTCATATTTAAATGATTATGTTGCGACTAAGTTAAACATGTATGTATCGCTAAATTGATTTCATGTTTCCAGATGACTTTTCCAGAGTGAAATTAAATGTAATCGATAACGATCCTAATACCGACTACATCAATGCATCTTTTATACGCGTAAGCAAATTAAAAGATTGACATGCTACGATAATTATACCAGGCTTATGCTTTACAGATAATATTTTTAGGGTTATACAGGGGAAGACGAATACATAGCTTGCCAAGGACCAAAGGAAGAAACAACATTCGATTTCTGGAGAATGGTGGAACAGTATAATATCAACATTATAATTATGCTGACACAACTAGTCGAAAAGGGCAAGGTAAGGCGAAAGTATTAATAACGTATTGGTCCCTGACCAACATACAAGTAGAAATGTAAAATAAATATTCTTTCACAGGAGAAATGTTATCAGTATTTCCCCACAATTAGAGAAATTTTTAGGTACGAAGATATGACTATAAAGTGTATAAGCGAACTAGATTATAGATCCTATACGCAAAGAACATTGGTGTTGCAAAAGGTAAATACTTTATATTTTATATTTAATGGAAAATATCTTTGTATTTCGAATTATTTTGATTATAAATAATATATTACAGGAAAATAAAAAACGACATATAATACACTTACATTTTAAAGATTGGCCAGATCACGATGTCCCAGAAGATTTTGATCCCATGATTCATTTCTGCCAAGTAATACGTCGTAATCTTCTGGCTAATAAAGGATATATCGTCATTCATTGCAGGTAAAAATATGTTAAGTAGTTATACTATTAAAATTGTTTGAATTTCATAGTTAAAATGTTTTTCTATAGCGCAGGAATCGGTAGAACGGGCACCTTAATAGCGGTGGATATACTTTTACAACATTTACGAGATAATAGAAAATTAGATGTATTTGGAACTGTATACAGATTACGACACCATAGAATAAATATGGTACAAAAAGAGGTAAAAACCCATAATAGTATATTTTACGCTTGCGTCGGTATCGACTGTATTATACTATTTACATCTATTATCATTTTTCAGAGTCAGTATGCTTATATATATAACTGTATAAAGCAAGTTTTAAAGAATCCGTATTGTTTAAAATCTTGTAAGTTCGTTGCATAAGACGGGATAGATATTTTATAGTTGAGCATTGATTTTGTAAAAGTTTCATGTTATTTTTTACAGATAAGCCTCCACCTATGGATCCATTAGATGAAAATACATCGAGAAAGTCAAAAGCGAAACCAAATTCAAGTTCGAATCTAGTCAAGAATATCGCGATATGTAATAATTTATTGTGAATAAAGGTTATCTGAATCTATTTATATATGCGATATTATCCTCTTATATTTATTTTTTATCACAGAATTAGAATATTTATCGATACGTACCAGGATAATGTACGATATAGTTACGAACAAATCAACATTACAGAAATGAAAATCTTCGTAAAACTCTGTGGCTTTAATAAATTAGTAACGATATTTTGTGGAATAGTCTTTGGGTGAAACGACTAAACCTCTTCCTTTTCTGGCACCTCTATAAACTGTTTCGATAATATCGATCATCTCTTGTTTATCTTCCAGCGTCCAATTTATTTTGTTATTATTTCCAGTCCCCAAATCAATCATTATGTGTTTGTTTCTGAAGAAAAACATAACTGTACATGGGTCGTACAATTCATACCTACAAAAAGCAATATTTACATTAATTTTGATAATATTATTCGGCTTCGGTTACATAAAGACTATTCGATGCATAAATAGGTCAGTTTTGAAAACTTACATTTTATTAAAGTCAGGTACCTGTGTGATATCGACTAAATAAATCACTGCAAAGTTTTTAACCTTTTCAGCAATGTTATATAAAACCTCGTCCATTTTCATGCACATTGGATCCCAATCGTGGCCAAATCTAATAACCTAAACAAAGATATTGTGTAATTCATTGACAAAATTTTACAATATAGAATATGATAGAAAACTTACAACTACTCTATCTTCTTCGGACAATATAGCTTGGTCCACTTGCCACCCATTGTGGAGATGAGATAGCATATAAGACATTGTGCCGTTTTCGTTTTACTTAATTCTAAAATATCAATAAAATAAAAGAGAGATATCAATTTCTTTAGGTTAAGTTTGAAATCACACTTGAAACGCTTCCCAATTTCGTATCACATGAAATATATTCATCTTAGACAACCAGAAACACGAGAAAAGAATTGTTTCATTTATAAACCGCACAATTTATATATGTCTGACATAGAAGAACACTATAAACTATAAACAAAACCCTGCGAGCAAATTATTTCCTTAGCGCTCGTCGGTTGGTGACCAAAACCCACCAAAACCAGAGTACCAGTCAGTACCAGAGACTACAAGATGCTAAGTATAAGACTGTACAAGACTACTGAAGACTACAAATACAAAACTGTTTCCCGAAATCTTTTCGATTACCCCTGATTACCCCTGTCTGGAAAGACCGTGGTACTGTGGTACTAAACCATACCCCCACCATAGCCTACTATTACCCCTATTAATCCTCTGTGTCTGTATTGTACAATAAAGATAATTTATTCATGCAAAATGAAAAATATTGGATATTCATTACAGCAGCAAATGATTCGTGCCGCTTTTCCGATAAGACGCAATGTTAATTCCGGCACGAATTATTTGCGCTTTGTATACGTACTTACAGCGCCATCTAGCGACAAAACGCTCAAACTGTTAGCCAAATTTAGTTCCGGATCAATCGCTAGATGGCGCTGTACAACACTGTGCGTACAGCGCCATTTCGTGCAGCGGCAAAACGCTCAAACTGTTAGCCAAATTTAGTTCTGAATGTACCGCTAGATGGCGCTGTTACCGACTGGTAGCTCTGTCGGTAACATTTGGCTAACAGTTTGAGCGTTTTGCCGCTGCACGAATTGGCGCTGTACGGACAGTGTTGTACAGCGCCATCTAGCGGTTGATCCGGAACTAAATGTGGCTAACAGTTTGAGCGTTTTGCCGCTAGATGGCGTTGTAAGTACGCATACGAAGCGCAAATAATTCGTGCCGGAAGTAACATTGCATCTTATGGGAAAAGCGGCACGGATCATTTGCTGCTGTAATGAATATCCAATATTTTTCATTTTGCATGAATAAATTATCTTTATTGTACAATACAGACACAGAGGATTCTCCAGTATACACCCACCAATTTTTTTAGCCCTTGAATAACAATTTCATTGAATATTTAACCATCCACGGTCCACGGTTTCGAGTTACGCCAGGAACGTATCTACGTCCTAAGTTTGTGGGGAATGTAGTGGGGAACTATTGGTAGGAAAGTACCGGAAGAGTTCGGAAGTTTACATATTATATATTATACGTACATATTTTTGAAAGTTTAAATATTAACTTGACTAATATTTATTGTTTGATCACATATAGGAATAATAAAGTCGTACGTGTGAAATTATAAAAATATTTTATTAATAACGATAACACACATTTTAAATACAACAAATTTGTTTGTAGGAATGAGTAAAGTGTACGCCCGTTTGCATGTACCCAATTATATGTATAGGGTATAGAGCACTGCTGCAACAATAGTATAGTCCAACATAATAGAGAGACTTTTCATTCTACTATGAAGCGAACATATACGATCAATATTTTGTACAAGACATTATCTTCGAAAAAGTCGAATTTGGATATTTATCAAGTACATGTACTGTTAAACAAAACTTGGTTGACGCATCAATTTCTATTTACTTCGCGCACAAATGTAAATTTTTCAGAAATAAGATCTTGTGTAAAAAAGTTTGTATGTTTCTTGATTTTAAGGCATCATTCTATGTCTCATTGTGTCATCATTGCTGTCACATTTTATACATAAATATTACATTACAATTATTAATATTCCCGAGTAAGTTACAATTGAATCGAAACAGAATAATTATTAAACAGTAATGGAGAACTGAAACAGTTCATACGATCCTGACTAAACCTTAACATTCTTACTCCATATATCTGCTAATGTTTCGTTCTTCCTATTAGCAGTACATACATACAAATACATTTAGTGCAATATTTATATACAAATATGAACACTCTTACATAAATATAATTTTCACAACATTAGTCACATTGTGTTACGTTGATATATGCATACATATATCTTTCTTCTGTTTAAAGTATAAAAAAGTAGTAATGTGAAATTTTTTATGTTCGGTATACAACTTCAAAAGAATGTGAGATTGTAGAGAGTATAAAATGCAATGGCCATAAATCTCAAGGAAGATTAATAAGTTTGAAATATTCTTGAATATTATATACATACTACGATAATGGTAAACTGATAGTAGAGCATTAGCATTTCAGAATAGATAAAGTTGCCTTTACGGTACGAGTTATAAGTAAACGTCTACAGACAAATTTGCGTCCGAAAGTTGCAATTCATTACCTTTTTCATATAACAATAAAAATTAAAAATCTAACAACCAAGATTTTCAGTAATATTTTAGTAACTACTAAGTTGTTTATAATAAAACAAATTAGTATAATAGAATGATTTTAAGGAGACTATATATATATGTAGTATTAAAAAATATACAAATTTCTTAACTGTAGAAAAGCGAATAGTTCTCGGTAATTAAATACTATGCTGTTGGTCCAACTGTGCGTTTAAAAGTAAAACTTTGAGTTTCACTTGTCTTCGGGATAGTTACTATAATTATTGCATGTTCTGGTATTTGTTCTCGTTACCTAAATTATTAGGCAGACATACATTAACAAAGGTAATGCTAAATTGTCAACTTGATTCGTTTGTGCTTCAACGAAAGACACGGCAAAGCATAACGATAGTACTCTTAAAAGTAACCAGTAACCATCTATGTAACCTGTTTAAAAAGTCAATTAATGTTTTAGTAATGTATAGTACTATATTATTTGTAATTTACATAGAAAATAATGAATACGTTACCTATAAACGTTAAAGCGCATATCGATACAGCCTGACTGAATATGCAAGCAAGCGTTCCTTCGATGGATCTATTCGAATTATTCCATTTATGAAAACCCCACTTGCTACCGACAATGCTGGCAGTAGTATCGCCTACTCCAACAGTCAAAACACCGCTAAATAAAGCCACTAATGGAACATTGTTACTGGGCATCCAAAGCGGAAAAGATAGACCAGAAAGTAGATACAATGCTGTCAAAGAAATCAAATTATCTTTTTCATCGGCATATACAGAAAATCCTTGTTCCAATATTTCTCCGAGAGGCGATATCCTCAAGTATCTTACAAGCTGAAAATAAGCAACGATAAACAAGCATGTATAAATAAAACTATACGTATATATGCTGTAAACATTTGCAGTCTACAAAAAATCACGAGTCGATATACCTCGAGAAATATGAATAATCCCATTATTACGCCGCTAGCAAAATATAACAACGTTTGTTCGTATATTAAACCTGGTACGTACACGAGTACGGCTAATATGTGAAAAATTTTCCTAATCGAAGTTGTCGCCTGGGAATTCCATAATATTTGATACGTAACCGCGATTACGGCTACTAACAAACAAATAGACCAGTATCCAAACAGGATAATCTGTAACGTTAAAAAGATATTAGAAATCATCATTTGTTTATACAACGATACGAAGACACGTGATAATTAATGAAACATACTTTACGTCTTGAACTAAACATATACGAAAACATCCACGTCAATGGATTTTGGTCTAGTATGCTGTGCAATATTGGTAAAAAAATGATTACTAATAGAGTGGTCATCATTATGTAAAAGTATTTGGTTACACGAAATATTGGGAAGTACCCGCACAGTAAGCATACAACGATTATATATAATATCGCGACCTGAAATTGTACAGTATCAACAGTTGTTTAGAAGTTATTCGTCTGAAACAGAATTGCAGTCCGTTTAAGATACCTGTAACAAAACTGTAGCGATATCGTCGTTGTGTATAGGTGGTAAATGATATCGTAACGGCAAGTTTGTAACTGCAGATATTACGAATAAGATACAACTATGTACTACCGCTGTTGCTTCCCCGAGTGTGAAGCAATTTGGAAAAGTAGACATCAATTGTACGATACTCCAGGTACCCAAACTTCCTACAGTCACGCCCCATGTGACACTTGATAGTAGTCCTGTTCTTATTTATTGAATAAAAATTAAATTTAAACAATGTATACCGTACGATATTTCGTAGATTCGAAATCTAACAAATTAAATTATATCTTTTGAATTTTAAGTAAATCACGAAATATATTAATGAATAATTTGTGAATTGTCATACCTTTATTTGCTACGAGCAGGTACAACATCGACGTTACGATAGCTGGCAAGAAATATATAACTTGGAAATCTCTGGCCACAACTTTCTTCGTCGACAATCGTAAATACAAGCATATCGAGCTGATAACAAGACCAACGCCGGTGAGACCCACGATCAGACAAATTTCAGAGTAACTGGTATCCTCTTTTAGTAGATTTAAAATTGCGCTGAAACCTACTAACATTCCAAGCCATAATCCAACGTTGGCGTTTGACCTGAAAATAATATTTTTATAATATTAAAGATAATATTTTTATCATATATAGGGTTTATAAAAGAATACTTTTCAAACAGAGACTAGTAGATAAAAAAATACTTCTCAAACAGAGACTGGTAGATAAAAGATAAATTTTGGTTTCGCATAATTTAGGATTTTCTCATAAATAATGAGATTTTTATTAGATTTCGAGGTTAGACGTATCATATTTTATTTTGAGATCATTTCGAGTCTACTCACCGATGTCCAATGTCATTTGAGCGCAAACTTTGTAATATGTTCTCCTCGAAGTGAACGTACTTCTTTATTAAAAAATCCATTGTTAAGAAAGGGAAAAATACACGTTTTACACAATTAGTACAAACGACATCTCCTCTCTCCTGTCTTTTGGAATGGAAAATGGGCGATAGTCAGCGATAGTCACCGACAGTGGGAATATCATACCTTTTCCATGTTCATATCAATTACATACGTGTATGTATGTAATACGTAAATACGTACATCGAAGTATTTAGAAAACAATGAGATAATCAAATAATGTGACTGGTTTCCCGTGGTTTCCCCCGTGGAGGGGAATGGGGAACAGTTAATAAATAGTCAGATAATGTAACGAATAATAATAATAATTGTAGAATTAAATAATATATGTTACTGTCACGAATTCCATTTTTATGTAAACAGTATATTATACCGTGTTATGGTGTTTCAATATTCTATAGACCTTTATGAATACAAAACCGAGATTCGATAGATCAACTAAACAAGAACTATCAAAATATGATAATAAATATGATAAAAGCATGTTAAAAAATATTACTTGTATTGTTTATTAAACATTTATAAAAACGTGTAAAAAATAAGAAACAAAAGTAATTGCTACAATTCCACTGCACAATTATTATTATATATATATTGTTTAACTTTGAACAATTTACAATTTTAATGGATACTTTACAATTGTCGAGTACGCGGAACTAAATTACACATTTAACACTATACATTGTATGTAAAAATAAATTTTAACAAATAACATTAAATAGTCTTTCAGACGTAACCATGAAAAATTTGAGGTCTTTTTGGTATGTGCAAAGAGTTTATATGGTAAAAGTTTTTATAAGATAATCAATGGTCGTTATAATGGATATTCTAACGTGGCTTGGTATAATGCTTATTGATTACTCTTAATAAATCCAATCAATCCATTCGTTGACGAATCATGACTTGTAATTGCCTCCTTAGTTTCCAATTCTGGTTCTATCGCCTTTGCCAACTGTTTTCCTAGTTCGACGCTGTTAACAAAAGTTCATGTGACAATGCAATAAGACCTTAAACTTAGATGTTGTTCAAAGTTTGAAGCAACTAAGATAGTGCTGGAATTGAACATAGGCAGTCGAGTAAGTACTAAAAATAAGATTGTTACATACCCCCATTGGTCAAATGAATTAATATCCCATATAATGCCTTGGACGAAGATCTTGTGTTCGTACATTGCTTTAAAAATAAATGTTTATATTAGTGTTGAACAGCATACGTCAATGATTATATATTACTAGTACTGTATTAATATTTTATTAGAATTTTTACGAGAGTTACGTGCACATTGAATTTACCGATTAAAGCTCCAAGAGTAAAAGGCGTCATTTTCTTCACAAGAATGCTATTGGTAGGTCTGTTCCCCTGGAACACCTTGTGTGGCAATAACTTATTCACTTCTTCAGGTTTCATTCCTGCTTTTTCCAATTCAGCTTTTGCTTCGCTCTCGCTTTTACCTTTCATTAATGCTTCAGTTTGTGCGAGGAAGTTAGCGAGCAATATTTTATGATGCCGCGTTCCTTGTACCTAAAATTATAATTTTTCATTTACAATACCTTCCTTATAGGAAAATGAATAAAATATAACTTATTTATCGATCGTAGTTATACCATATTGTGCGACTGCACAGGAATTATAAAATCAGCCGGTACGATTCGTGTACCTTGATGTAATAATTGGTAAAAAGCATGTTGTCCGTTAGTACCAGGTTCTCCCCATACAATTGGGCCTGAAGTATTCAAATTTTTAGTACAACGATACCAACATAATGGATAAGAGTTTCATGGTACTCCATATTTAAAATATTAAGAACTTACCGGTATTATAATTGACTACCTTTCCCGCTTTAGTAACATACTTTCCATTACTCTCCATATCTCCTTGTTGGAAATAAGCAGCAAACCTGTGCAAGTACTGATCGTATGGTAACAACGCGTGCGTTTCAACTTTATAGAAGTTGTGGTACCAAATACCAAGTATCGCCAGTATAACCGATGCCTATAAAATAATGTATTCTGTAATACGTTGTACCGAGAACGTATTCACTTCGATTGTAAAACAATAAATTAATAGCTTACATTCTTTTCTAACGGAGTATTGCAGAAATGTTCATCCATAAAGTGCGCTCCGCTCAATAACTTTTCAAAATTGTCAAAACCAATGGATAAACAAATTGACAAACCGATAGCCGACCACAGGGAATAACGGCCACCAACCCAGTCCCAAAACCCAAACATGTTCTTCTCGTCGATACCAAACTCTTTGACCTTTTGGTTGTTAGTAGATAACGCTACGAAATGACACGCTACCGCTGCATCCTGAACAGTTTAGAGTAAACAGTAATTACATTCGGTATCGTAATAAATTATACATTAATATCTTCATTTCTTACTTACATTTTTTAAGGCATCCAACAACCATATTTTTGCAGAAGTAGCATTTGTAATTGTTTCCTGAGTAGTGAATGTCTTCGATGCTATGATAAAGAGAGTGGTCTCAGGATTCAGTTTGTTAAGAGTTTCAGCTACATGAGTTCCATCGATGTTACTAACAAAATGTACTCTCGGCCCGATATGATATGGTTTCAGTGCTTCCGTGACCATCAAAGGACCCTATATCCATATATCGAAAATCAATAAATTATTAGAAAAAATATTTCTCTTTCAATACGTATTACGTATCTACTTACCAAATCGGAGCCACCTATTCCAATATTAACAACATCTTCTATCGGTTTACCAGTGAAACCTTTCCATTTTTTTGAGAGAACCTACGTGATAGAGCATATAAATTGATATAACATTCACTTCGTATTTAAAAAAAAAGATTACAAAACGCATTATTTTCAAATTACCTCGTTAGTAAATTGTTTCATATGTTCCAACACAGCGTTTACTTCTGGCATAACATCTTTTCCATCGACCAATATTGGTTTATTTGATCTGTTACGTAACGCAATGTGCAAAACAGCTCTGTTTTCGGTAGAATTAATCTTCTCTCCTTTGAACATAGCATCTCTGGCTTTTTCCACTTCGCGTTCGCGTACCTAAAAATTAATGTAACACGTTATCGTTAGCGTTTGCTTTTCGTTTTACCATTTAACGATCAAAAGTTACATACCAGATCCAACAATAGTTTAAGTGCTTCCTCGGTGAGACGGTTCTTGGAGTAATCGAGTAAAATCGGTCCATCGTTTGGAGTTGGAATTTCTAAACTAATTTATAATGTACATATTAAAAAGCGCAGTCGCTTTTATAATCTCTGAAAGATCTGACGAGATTTCAATTAAAATTTCATTTAACGGCGGAGTTTTTAGCTTTAAAAATTAGAAAAAATGATATATTTATATGAACTGGGATGCAAATAAATTATTTTTATCTTTCTATGCCAACAAATACAGTTAAAAATAACACTGGAATTGCATAATTTTAGCTACCGATGCATAACCTTCTGAAGGTCGTATCAAGGTCATCGGGTAAGGACTGATGAAAACTTACTTAAATTTTTCAAAGCGTTTTGGATCTTGTTGGAAGAGATCGTTTATTTTAATTTTCGATTGATTACTATCGAAATAGTCTTGCAACTTCGTCCATGACGACTGTGATGTCAAATCTGCTTTTGGATTCATTGTAACTTGTATTCGAATTCACGAAAACTAAAACGAGCACCTCTTTGTAATGTTTCGCCAAGAGATAGAGATACCGATGGATACCACTTCTTCACAAAATCATTGATAAATGACAACCATGTTCGGTATTCGCTTGAGAAACAGCTGCACGTTGCAGAAAATCCACCGATAGTCACTTCGAAAAATTACATTCCCATCATCTTCCCATCTATGTTACGATATTCTATGTTTCTATGTTGGTGCATGGATAATTTTACAAGCGAAAAATCCATAAAAATTACATATGCAAATCTAGGTGAACAGTACATTTTGCACAGATTACATTAGAAAATAGATAAATGATAAAAAGTATACAAAATGTATAAAGAAGGTGCCTAAGCTAGAAACTGTTTATGTATTCTATGACAGAAAGATGCCCAATGCCCAATCAGTGATGAGAATTGTACGCTTTTTACGCCAGTAAAGCCGTCAGTGGTCGTCAGTAAAACGACATCAGTAAAGTACAAAGTTGGGCTAAAATGGGGTATCTTGGTCACCCCGCTAATTTCGCAAAATTTGTTATGATTTGATTTTGAGATATGACTGTATAACATGTGTGTATTGTATTAAAATTTAATATGTATATGTACATTTAATATATAATATATAAACTTCTGAACTCTTCCGGTACTTTCCTACCGGTAATAGTTCTCCACTACATTCCCCACAAACTTAGGACGTAGGTACGTTCCTGGTGAAACTCGCGCATGCGTGAAAAAGCGCACAATATCTCATCACTGTCCCCACCACGGCCTACGTTCTCGATACCGGCATCGATCATCGATCTTGATCTCGATTTCGATTTGAATCCATTCCGCGCGTGGTCTATCTTGCAGCAATCATAATGTATCTTTTCTTAATTGAATAATGTTATAAAGAGCATCGATCAGAACAATTTCACACTAAACAACCTAGTACGTAGGTTTTAGTACAAGCATTTTGATAAATGTTTACCGAGGCTTTGAGAGATTTTAGCGTGACGCTTAGTAATCTGAGGAAACAGGATACGATTGCATGGTTCAAGTACATTTTTCAATTTTGTATTTGGCGGTAAAAGTATTTGTTCAGAAAAATGATACGCCCTATATGGCATGATTTCCATACACTTGTGAAATCGGGTTTCTCTATAGCACCATGTTAGTACGCACATAAAGTGCCGACTGAATTTGATAATATTTAGGAAAAGGATATGATCTTTGAGGAGTGAAAACGCTTTTGCGATCAACAAAACTTTACCAGTTCGCAATATCTTGTCTATCAAATATATGTGTATGTTTCATATTGGGCATTTACAATGTTCCCTTTAGCAATCGATCGACGGTCACACCTTGACGAGGAGCCTATCGAGTGAAATTCTCAGAGGAAATGATAAAAGTCGATTAATCCTACACTCGCGCTTATTCGTGCGATCTTCCTCTAACTCGAGTCCTACTACAGCGTGCAGTGTTCCGATATTGTCCAAGATTTTTCGTGCCATGGATGGCCGCTGGTGGCGCTTTCAGCCTCAGTAAAGTAAGATTCTCGACAAAATGGGGTACCTCGAGCACTCCGCAGAATTTTAAAAGATTTGTATGATTTGTGTATAGTTTGTAACTTGTACGACATGTCCTGAAGTTTTTCTGTCCGGAACAGATTGTTTCGGTACTTTCGCGCCAATATAAATGCTTCAAGGCGCAAGGCGCAGGGCTCCACTACCTCGTCATCATAGATACGTTACTGTTTTTTTCCGCGCAGCGCCACCAGCGGTCATCGATCGAACGAAAAATCTTGGACGATATCGAACACTGTCAGCGTGTCCGAAAAGTATTTGACCACTGAATTTCTCATTCTCGAGAAATCGTCGATAACGAAACAATTTCTCAAGAATCGGAGGCGTTCGAACACTGTTTGGATCCACACTGTATATGTATATATGTACATCCTTATAGGTGGAAGTAACAGCAATAGCAATAAAAGAAGAAACGAGACTTTTAATGTCGATAATTGATCACAAAACGCCTTTTAATTCGGTTTTACAGTTAAAAAGTCATGAAGAACAAAATGCCGATGTGTGCCTGTGTTTTATGTGTACGCGATATGTAAAACAAATATATATATATATATATATATATATATATATATATATATATACATATACATATATATGTGTGTACCTTAGAAACTAAAGAGAATAAAGAAACGAAAATTATATTAAAGAGAAACACGTTTTAATACCAACTGAAAGACAAAAAGAAAATAATAATAATAACCAGTAACAACAAATGGCAACGTGCGTTCTTCTTTAGCGTGAACGTTAGTTTTCGGTCGCATTATACTTTGACGCGTTCGCATCACCGTTTACACCTTCTCTTCTCTTTCAATCTCTCACGTTATCTTTCTCTCTCTCTCTCTCTCTCTCTCTCTCTCTCTCTCTCTCTCTTTCATGCTGCACAAAATTGTATACTTCTTCGCATTTATGCATTCGTTCCCGTGCATACATACATCACATACATACATACATAAAAAGTCTATTGAAGATTACCAATGGAATTGTTCGATTTGGTACGTAAAGATAATAAGCAAATCGTTTTCCAAGCAAAAAATCCAATTTTAGACGTCCGCCTGCGGGCGCGTTTGTAGCGTTTTCTGTCGTCTAATGGACCAGGTATTTGGACATGGGCAGAACGAAGGCAGAATGCCGGCCGCTAGACCCTGAATCTGCCTTTGTTTAAGAGGGCAGCACGGTCCCACTAATGTGGCGAATGCAGTTTTCCAGGGCAGCACCGCCGGTGAGGGTAGGTCGCACTAATGTGGCAGATGTTGGCGAAGTAAATTTGTATTGTACCAAATATACAGCACTCGTCCTTTTTACAGACAATTCGAACTACCGATTTTTGAATGCAGCATTTTATTTTGTGCACATGCAAGGAGAGAAATCGAGGGAAAACGGCATCCGCCACATCAGTGCGACCGTGCTGCCCTCTTAAACAAAGGTAGATTCGGGATCCAGCGGACGGCAGAAAACGCTACAAATGCACGGCGCAGGAGGACGTTCAAAATTGAGCCAAGCCGGCCTCGAGCAGCTCCGAGCGAAATATTCTGCCCGTTCTCTGCCCTAGGCCGGCTTGGCTCAAGGCACGCCTGGTTGACTGGGGAATCGTCGAAGGAGATAAAAAGCTCCCCGAAATGATACGAAGAAATGCTGCAAATTTTATCGATGCTTTGTCTTTCTTTCTTTCTTTTTCCTCTTGTTTTTTGTTAATCGTGTAACTCACGTACAAATGGACAAATATATAGAAATACTTTTTATCGATACGTAAACAAAACAGACACTATAAATACGTCGTATAGTGAGTGTATCGCAGTGATAGAAAAAAAAGAAACAAATCGTTTTTCGTTTGTTTTTTAAATTACGCTACAGCTTAATAATAACAGTAGTCCTATCGTCGAAACATTTCTTCCTCAAAATGCTCACTCGTGAGGGACTAACATTGAAATTTCTTCGAAAGATTCTGTTCTAAGGCGAACCTCGTCCTCGGGTTCTCTCCTAAGAGTGTTCGTTTCTCTAATGTATCTAAAGAAAATCAGTCGGTCGTATTTCAGCGGCACAGAATAAAAAAAAAAAAAGAAAAGAAAGAAAGCCGTGCAAAACAGGAAACCGCTCGCAGTTCCAACAGAAAGCATTCGAGTATAATATAATGTGACCATCGAACGCAATGTGCAAGAAATAGAAAAAAAACGGTGTTTGGCTTCTCACTTTTTCACGTGATTCTCGTTATTATTACATGTATTGTTTTTTTTTTCTTTTCTTATATTCTCGACGCACCTGTTTTTGCTGAACTTTTACATAGTTTTATTCACATAGTTAGCCTCTGCGACGGGTAAACAGATGCACCGCGTTTACTAAATAGAGTCGGTGTGGTTCCGACATCGGACGATACGGCCGACGTCCGACGCATCGGTCTCTCTTTTTCTTTTTTTCTTTTCCGATATCGGAACCACCGTGACCGCGGCCTGAACGCAGAACTTCGCGTGTTCGTCGCGTTAACGCCTAGTCGACATCGATAGAAATCTTTCGGGTTCGAGTTTCTATTTAAATCGTTTAATCGGTCGCTCGTGTACGCGTCTACGCCTGCGCGATTCGAAGGATAAACAAGAAAAAAAAAAGAGAAAAAAAAACGAAAAGAAACGGAGATCCTAGGAAATATAGATACATATATAAACGCATCGGTACCGCAACGCGCGCGAAGCTTGTATGAAATCGCAGATTAGAACAGCATAAAGGCCAAATGGCGATACTAATACGCTCGTTTTTCGACAATTTTTACAATTATATTGAGGAGGACAATATAATCTCTCGCTTGTAGAAGAAGCATCGAAGTTAGCATCCTCGCACGCACACGATCTTTCACGCTTTCTCGCACTCGCGCACTCTTATACCGTTGTCGCACTTTATCATCTCTCCCTTCGCACTGCTTTACTTTTTTTCATATCTTATACACACGTTTCATAGCAATAACTTTTTACATCCATGGTCCGTAATAGTGATTTGCATGAATTCGAGGTTCTCGGTACTATCAGTAACAAAATAGTAAGCGACGGCCGTTGCGTTTACGCATCCTGAGAATAAATCGGGGTTTCAGCTTTTGATCCTTGTCCACTCTAGCCGCGAAGAACAACTGTTCGACAGTTCGACGAAGCATTCCTTCTTCACGAATAATGTTCCATTTGTTCCCCTCTTCTCTTCGTCGTTTGTCCCTCTCCCCCTCCCCTAGCTTTTCATTTCTTCTTCTCCTTCTTCTTTTTATTAAACTATAAACGTACATATATGCGCAGCGATTTATCGTCCGAATACGCATCACCGGCTAGTAACAGTATGCAAGTAATATTCGAAGGCATTGTTCCGGCTTTTAATCGATTGAAAACAATAATCGCTACGTTTGTATATTATCACAATGCTTCTTTTTCGTCTACGTTCTAACCATTATAAACATTTAAGCAAACGAGTGCGTACATTCCTGCTAAAGAGAGAAAAGAAACGCATGAATAAGCGAGTCGTTCTTGAAAAAAAGAAACAACTTTCATCCACCCACCACCCCTCCTCCCTTTCCACAAAAAGGAAAATCGAGTCGTCCAACACGAGCCAAATCTCGACGAGCAAATAAACAAAATGAAACCGAAATACGAAAGAGGTACTCGAATATTACTTTATACTGTATTTTTATGCCCGCTAAGGGGGGAAAACTTTGGCAACACATTAAACGTTGGCAACAAAATCCTCTCTCCCTCTTTCTCTCTCTGTCCTTTTTCATTGCTTTCTTTTTTTTGTTTTTGTTAATCTTTCGTTTTCAGCTGGGCAGCACAGCCTTTACCATACACGCAACATATTCTTTTTCCTCTTTATTCTTTTACATGCACAATCACTCGCGATAAGAACTGTTTCGCGTTGAATCGATCGTTTTGCACACCGGAGGTCGGAAAATCTGTATCGTTTCATTATTCGCATAATTTCCTTTCTATTTTCACAGTCATAGTCTATACAAGCTTCTACAGGAATTCGAAAAATATTCTTCAATATGAAAACTGTAATTAAACGTTTATTCCGGATATATTTTGAATAGAAATATTGAGTTTCACATTGAAATGTCCCTGACATCGATTTAACGATTGAACATAGCGATCGATTTAACGCGAAACAATCCGATAGTTTCTGCTTTCTCTGTATAGTTGATATTTAATAATAATAATAGTGATACAATAATAGGTAATCGAATAGCTTCATTGTAATTGTTAATCGTTAATAATCGTTATTAATATATGTATATACAGCACAGAAAAACCGTCTTACACTGAATAACAAATTGTACAGTGATACAAGGCTAACACTGAGATCGTCGGACACTGTTTGCCTCTCTCAATTGTTATTACTCTTCGTTTCCCACAATTTTTTCCCCCTCTTTCGACTCCGTTTCATGCAACTTCTTTTGCTTTTTATTTGTTTGTTTGTCTTTGTTAACGCTATTGACGTGCCCGCGCCGATAATTGGATATTGCCTCGAGCAATCATTATCGAATATAGATAAACATTTCTTTGGCTGAGTATGGAACCGGGTGAATCGAACTGGTGGAATCGAAAGAAATGAATCAGCCCTCAGAAACATTTAAACAACCTCTCTCCCGCAGTTAGAATAATTACACAACACGCACGATCGTTACTTCTTTTTCTTTTCTCTTTCTTTTTTTGTTGGTTTTCACCATAGTTTCAAGCATTTTACATTAGGCGGTATTTATCTCCGGATCGTACAAAGTAACTGAATAATAACAATGAAAATGATAAAAGTTCTTCACGCATTTCCTTAATGAACACTCGCTGTCAATATGTTGCATTGATTATGTATTACGTATTCACAAGTAACAATTCAAGACAGGGAATAACATCAACTGTGGTTAAAATTAATTTACAGTCGGTGAGACGTTTCAACAATTCAAAACGAATCTATATGCGTTAATTCATAGCTGAGAAGCAGATGTACAGGAACGATGCGTTCGTTTTCCGTTAACTGTTACGAGAAAAAAAAAGTAGAAGCTCCCACGCCATCAAAGTTTGGATTTTGTGGCCGCGATATTGTTTTATGTTACGATACAGGCCACAAATAGTTCATAGATAAATGCAAATAGCCTGCTGCTGAACAGAATTAGCGTATGTTTCTTTGTCACTCGAATTGAAATTTAAAGCGGCACCGCGCAACGTAAAAAGGAGATATACGTATATGTACTTTGAACAATAGAAGTTTCCAAATCGATCGAATATTGTTACATCTTCTCTCTTTTTCAACAGAAGCAGAAATTAATAAGTATGTTATCGTTTTGCATGGTTTTTTGAAATCGTTATCTCTTTCTCTTTCGTTCATTACGAAAACAAAAAGGGATAAATCTTATATCCCGCGATATACGACATTGTTTCAGCATAGCTGCCATTCAACGCATATTACGATATACAATTTATGGTCCTATGTTCTTTCAAGTACTTCTGTGCTACGCTCTCTGCAAAAAACTTAGTAACTGGCCATTTGAACCAGTCAATGGCGCAAGCCGACACTGCACGCTATTACTTTTAAGCCGATGGAGCACCTGACTTTTGAATAGTTTCCGCACACCGTACGAAGATACCCCGAAGGAAAGTCATCCACTTAAAATAATAATAAAATTGCTGTACGATGTAATAGCAAGGTCTCGCAATTAAAAATTGACTTAGCCAGTAATAATATTCGTGGGAGCGCTTTACGCGGATTAGCCTGTACTCGGAGACGTACTCTCACCGATTAGAAAACAAAAAAAAAGATCTTTATCGTTGAACACCTAATACTAAATTATAAAAGTATATAATGGTAGAATGTATAATGTGTATAATGTAAGATGAAAAAATATATAACTGTAAAAGCATATTTTAATGCATCATTGGTCTGCAACGTCTTATTTTCAGTGCAACCTGTTTTTTGAGAAAGAAAGATTCGTACTACAATATCGATGCACCTGGCGATTCTTCTTCTCGTAAAAACAGACCATAGTAATAATAATAATTCATATTTCACCAGTTGGAAACGTTTTAATACAAAGTTGGACAGTGATCGCGATCACAGTGTCGTATCATATGATTGAAATGTTACTAGAAAAATGTCCACGTTTCGTTCAAGAATGACGGAATTACGGAATGACGTTCTCTTCGAGGCATATTCGTAAATATGCATTGATATCTCTTTCTTTATACATTACATATCTTAATTTATTACTCATGTGAAAGCTGTACCCCCAGCTGTACTATTGGTTTATTACTGGAGAAAAAGTAACGTATCAACAAACGTTCGTTTATTTTTTTTTCTTCATTCCTAATTTCGATATCGTTGAAAAAAAAGCCATAACAAAAATCGCCAATTTTAATTTGTTAATAACGATTAACTTCTCATTAATAATAATAATAATGTAATATAATGTAGTAGTAGTGGTAATAATAATAATAATAATAGTAATAATAATAATAATCTAAATAGACAAACACACTTTTATTCTTTTATATGGAACTTGTCAGTGGTAATTTGTTTATCATTACCTCTGATAATGACAAGCTTCCATGCACTTTCTCATGCGTTCCTTGCTGAAGATGTTTGAATCGAAAGCTACAATTTAGATTTATCTTTGTCCGATTTTTTCGTTTGCCTATTGAAAAAATAAAATATGTATCGGAGGTAGACATCCTACGTTAACAAATAGAATATCGCTTTAAAAAGAATTATGTTGAATTCACTCTTTTGATTAACTCGTATCTTTAAGCCTTTCTTTTTATTCTCTTTTATCGTAGATGAATACCGACCGCAAAGTGTATTCAGTTGCTTACTTCGGGGAATAACACAATTCCATTAAAGATTCTAAGAATTTGAAACAGAAGTTCAAAACCGAATTGGACATCAGCTAGTAGAAAAGTATCTACAATGAACTACATGCATTCACACACTGTCATACTTTTTATGATCACAAGCAAGTATTTTTATTATAATTAGCATTACCAATAATTAATAATTAATTATTCGTTAAATAAGCGAGTCTGTGTAAAAATTTAGCGTTTTTGACACATTCGCACTCTTTCTCACTGCCTCTATTCAGTTTATGACCTTGAGCGCAACATTTTTTGCAAAAATCAGTTTATGATTCTTTCGCGTTTCTTTTTTTTTTCTTTCTTTAAATTTCTTAAACTATATTATCGGTTGCAGCTGGAAGAATTAACCACTCCGTAAAGTTATGAGTCAATCGAACTATTTTTTAATATTTTACACGTGTTCAATGTCACACTTACACACACCATCCTTTTCTTTTTTTTTCTTTTTGTTTGTTTATTACACTTTCCACAACTTTATAGCTTCATTCGCGTTTCTTTTTTAAGCTGTCTCAAATAAAGTTCCGTTCGATCTAGCAACCATTATTTCCATTTCAAGCATCCTAAAGATACGACGAAGACTCGCCGACCGATACAACAATCCCTGTTTTCAAGCTATCGTTCTTTAAGATCATTTCAGCTTGCAGGCTCTTCACGATTGTTAGTAACGTAGCAATATTTTGTCGACAGATGACCTCAATTTGGCATAGTTAACATAACAGGCTCCTTTCAATTATTCATAGACTTTATTACAATGGTTTCTAAGGTGTATGTGTTATTTCAAAGGCATCAGCATAAACCACTGTCACAGCACATGCAGTTTTTCCAAGAATCTGCATCACGGCAATCTCGTTTTCGTTAATTTCAACTTCCTTAAATAGTTATCTGTGTTTTATCCTTTCCTGTTCACTTTCCAAATGTTCATACGAAGCATTCTGCACGTGTGTACGATTCTCACAATTTATTTTTACAAGGGAATTTTAGTTTTCGTGTGTGTGTGTGTCAGAAACTGTGAAATATTATTTATATTTCGCGTGATATTAGAGACTTTCCAGATCCGAGATTTTCACTGAAATATTATCGATGTCAATACTGAAACTTTGATGTTGTTACCTCTTCAACGGTATTTGTAATTTCAATACTATGTACAACGGTAGAACATACAATTTCTAAGCATTGCCTTTTTATGGTGATTGACTATTATGTACACTATTTTTCGAGGCACATTTCGCACCGATGGGCTTTACAGAATTATCACTGACGATTTGACTTTAATTAGCACAGCTTGTTTCACTTTGATCAATACCAAAAGTTTTTAGAACATTTTGATAAATGTTCGATCACGTTTCTTGCATTCACGTACATATGTTCGGTTTTCACATCGGTAAACAGACTCTTCCGGCGGTCTATATTTTTTTAGTAGGCAATAATGCAACAGATGCAATCTTGCAATATAAAAACATTATTATATTATTCATTCCAGAATTTTAGTGCTCATTTCACTGACCACTATAGAACTGAATACGACCACTTGCAGTTAATGGCATTTCTCTCATAACAGCATCCCATGCTACAACAGAGGGAAAAGAATATAATTTTAGTACAAGAAAAACCGTTTGAATTTTGAACCGTACGAATTCACTTAAAAATAGAATATCGAAATATTGTACACACTTACCTGAACCAACAAATGAAACAATTTTATCGTGATTGTATGTTTGTATATTAACGTCTTCTTCGGGAGCTACATACAACATAGAAAAATCTTCCTTGGGCTGATGATATTTCTCCATTATGCCCGGAGGAGGTGTAGGGGGTGGTGGCAGACACGTGGGCGGTGGAAATCTGGGAGGGTAGCCCATACACGGTGGTAACCGTTGCATTATCACTGGATGCATAGGTTGTTGCGTCATATGAGTATTTGGTTGCATGAAATTAGGTGTAAATTTATCACATTTCATATGCCTTTCGAACATCGGTGGAGGGTATCTATCGAAATTTGAGGGTGGTTTGTTGATAAGTGACGGAACTACAGATGGAAAAACTGAACTGGCAGTTGAAGTATCGTCGATCGTCGAATCTTCGGATAGTAAGAGTTGTTCGTTTATTTCAAAACCAAATCTAAGTTCCGTTGGCAGGTCGGTGTTCTTGGTGATATCGGACGAACTTTCATCCAACAATATCACCGCGGGTCTCGATGCTCTTTGTTTGTTAGACGTTTGCTGCGACTCGGTCTTCAAACATTGATCGTCGTGTTGTTCTTGTTTTACATTTACGGAATGCGGATTTCCCGATTTAACGGCTTCCTGTTTCACATTGGTATTCTGTTCTCTCGTAATTTTCGTAATTTTCTCATTTTTAGCTAATTTTGTGCTGTCCGAATCGGCAAGTTGTCCTTCTTGAGGCGATTTCGGACTGTTTTGCGTGTTCGCTTTTATTTTCACCGTTTCCACGTCGTCGAACGAACCTGTTCCCGAAGTATTTTTATTCTCAGAATGTGTATTCGAACTTTCTGTACAATGCAGTTTCTTCAAATTCTCATCGTGGTGTTGTACATATGTAGTTTTTTTTAAATGCTGATCATCGTGCGCTTGACTCTGCACACTCTGAATACTTTGAGAATATCCCCGACGCGTTCGAGGATTATTACATTTCGCGTTTGAAATTGGATCTTTGTTATTAACAAAGTTGCAATTCGAATTACTGTTGTCAGAATCCAAATTACAATTTGTAACCACGTTACTCAGCTTTTGTTGTAGCGGATTGGACACCGAAATCTCGCTCGAATTCGTGCCGTGATTAACAACAGAACTTGCATGCTTCTGTTCTTGTTGCGTTAGATTTTGCATTTTTTCGATATCTTGCACATATTTGATTACTTGAATATTTTTGCTGATAGCTTCTTCCTGAGCTTCCGCTTTTTTCCTTTCCGTCGAACTCTTCATCTTCGACAACAAAGTCGGCGAGGGTGATTTGTCGAAAGTAAGGTTCAGAATATGATTCGTGTGAGTGAAATTATGCTGCTTCGTTTTTCTGTCCGAGTGTTGCAGTTCGTCTAAGCTTGGATAATAGTCCTGAGGAATTTTGTCTGGTTCCGAGGGCGTTTTTGGTGGCACGGCAGGCCACGAAGATGTGTTCAACATACTCGGGACAATCGAAGATATATTTAATACCGAACTATGAGTCATATTGATAGTTGCCATACGAGCTATGTCTGCGTAACTTGCCTGTGGCGTACCGCCCGACGAGGTAGCTACTTTCGATAAGTTGTGTTTGGACGTATTCGATGTGACTGGCAACGAATGGACAGAGTCTGTGTCGCTACTGTCCGATTTGTCACTGTAAACAGTAAGTATTTTATAAATCTTGTTCGATTCGACCAGCATCGCGCGCGAATAATAATTTCATTTGATCGGTTTAAACCGCTGAAGGGATAGCGTTATTAATTACCTTGGCGGCATACTACTTGCCGATTTTCTTCTAAGTTCAGGAGAAAGAGGCGTTCTGTATTCGTTAGAAAATCCTCTGGAGTTCTGAAGATACGATCCGGTCGTCGTTAAATTCTGTGCTCTACTACCGCTGGAACTTCTCCTCTGCTTTTTACTCTTCTTCTTTTTCGTGACAACCAGAAATTCTGTTTCGTGTTCGGACTCTGGATTGATTTTTTTATTGGAGTTTCGACGACTACCATAATCATCTCCGGTATCATTGCAATATATAGACTGACCTTCTTCGGTTCCCCAGGATCGTCTATCACCGCGACTATCGATAGGAGTATCTCCCGTGCTTCTTTGTTTCGCACGACGTAGAGTGACATTAATTGTGCCTGGAAACCGACGAAACATGTTTGTATTTCAAATGATTTCGTAGAAGACGGTTATTGTTCTTGGAACGTTAAACTATAGTACGGCGCCAACTATGTACTTACCTTGCTGACTCGACAGGCTACTGGCACCGCTAGAACTGACACTTTTTTCTGTCGTAAGATCTTCAAGTTTCGTCTTCGATATTTCTTCGAGCGAATTCGATTTCTGTAACTTGGCAGGCAACTGTTCTCTTTTAGTATCTTTTTCTCTACTCCTTGGCTTCGCTCCAGAGCTAGTTTTTACTCTTACCGGATTGCCTGGTTTGCTTTTTTTACTTTTAGACTCTTTATTCTCAATAAAGTTAATCAAAGTATCGATGTCTTCGTCGTTTCGATGACCTTCAACGTTCTCGGCGTTGTATACGATAACGTTCAGTTCCCGTGTGTGGTTTCTCCTAGGCTTCTTACGCTCCCCATTGTAATTTTGCACCGCGTTGCCATTCTCATCCAACGACTTTTTCTCTCCAGATGCCGTGGTATGAGCTGTGTACCTAGAACCTTCTGTGCAAAATTTACCAAATTTTAACTTACTATACAATCGAACCAAACGCGATGTCTTTCTGTTATATTCCTCGCTGTATGAATCTTTATTTTCCTAGTTGAAGCAAATATACAATGTCTATTCTACCATCGATTATATCGTAATAATCAAATTTCTACGTTCTTATCTTATCTCATTTCTATTCAGATCAATTCTATTCACTAATTGCAAATAAAATTCGTATATATTGCTTACCCATTGTGATATTCTGTGTTTGCAAGGACGCAGACATCACGGAGCATAAACTTGGAACTAAACTTGGAACTTTACCCTGACTAGCGGTAGAACTATTCGAGGTTCCACCAATACCACATTTCACAGTATTAAAAGTTTGAAACGAGAGGGCTCCGGTTACCTCTGTACCGTTAACAGATATTTTTGATTTATCTTGTTTTCCACTATGCTCGCGGAGAGAGAAATCTATAGTAGTATCCACAGGAGTCTGAGCTATATCAAAAGTAGTACGTGATATATATTGAGGTCTACGTGGTTCAATGATTTTCATTTCAATTCCATCATCAAATTCTGTATCCAGAGAGTGAGGTCTTTGAACCCCACTTATTGTGGATCCCACATTTCTTTCGCTAAAAGTACCCACCTAAAAGAAAAACATGCGTCAGATCTTTGTTCCTATTTCTCATTGGTGTGCGAGAACCCAAAAACCTTGCCTTCCCGCCGACATTTTCGAGTTCTCGCACCCCTCTAGTATTTCTGCCTCTTTCATCAATTTAATTTCAAATATTTAATACAAGATTTACCTCAGCATCACCCAAGTCGATCACCATGTAATCTGACTTATACTCTGGTGGTGGATTGTCTGATTCAAGCATTTCATTTGTCCCCTGTTTCCCTTTGTTACCTCTCTTTTCACGCGCGTCAGGCTCGGATTCGCAGAAATCTTTCTTTGTATCTTTTTTGTCTTTTTCTTTCTCCTCTTTTTTTGTAATTGTATACGACGGCTTGTCTAAAGATTTCGATTTTTCTTTATTGGTCCAGTCATATACTGTTTTCTCTTCGCAGAAACCCTTCTTTATAATTCAACAAAAAAAAAGAAGAGAGCATAAATTGAATCGTACAGTCTACGTACAGTTTTTATGGACTATTCTTCTACAATACACACAAGTTACTCGAGCTTTTCCTTTGTATTCACGAAAATGTGTAAGGTCATATTTATGCGGTGACTTTTAACTGGTTAAATGTAATAAGACCGTTTTATGCATTAGCGTGAGAACACAAGGAAAGCGAATCGAGCGAACGAGCCCTGTGCATGTCTATTTAAAGCGGTGTGTACAAGTATTTATAAGTATTATTTAAAATCACGTCTATACATTCTAAACTTATACTTTTTTAATATGTAATATTTCCGCATCGAATACTAAACACAAATTAGCAGAGAATAATTAATTCGAGCACAAAATCCATACCTTTTTATCAAATAGTAAATCTAGATTAGCCAACGAAGCCAAACTATGCGACGCATTTACATTCGAAGGTAATGAACCTCCTTCTCTCTGTCTAGCAGAAACGCTGGAGCCTGTATATTTTTTATTTTTTCTTCTACTTCCTCCGTAGGTATGACTGGAACCGGATGCCAAATAAGCAAAACTATCAAACTCCGAAGCAATAGGTTGTGCCAAATTTTGCAATGATCCTCCGTGCGTAAGCCTCTCAGATACAGAATCTCGTTTATGTCTTCTACGATTTGAACCGGGCAAACATCGTGAATTAGTTATTATCCTACGGCCTTCCTCGGTCTCATCAGCTTCTGCTTCTTGCAATAACTCCTATAAAAAGTGATCGTTAGTCTACTATTGTTCGGGAAATACCATAACACGCTGGAATAGAACTACTAGTATACTCACTTTAAAAAGACTCGATTTTCCTTCACGATCTTTGGGACACTTATAAGTTATGGCCTCGTCTAATAACGCACGTAGTTCGCCTTCGTTTAATGTGGATAAAGTAGCTGGTTCTTCCTGAAAATTCAAATAAATCACGAAAATATTAATATCTACTGAATATTAAAAATTAATAGTAAACATATCTATGCTTTGAATTCATTTATTAAAAGTCTGATCATTTCGGTAGAATAAGTCAGTGTTCTTATTGAACGAGAAGTATTATATAAGCATACAATGAATTGACAATATTATATATCTTGGCATTAAATGCGTGTACGTTACACATGAAAAACATTATTTTGTAGAGATACATATACATACAATAGAGATCGTTCTAACAATTCTGTACCTATCTATCATAACCTTGTACTATGTACATAATACATTTGTGAACATTTTGTTTGTAACCTATACACAGTGGAAGAACTTGTTTTGCAATCTAGATTCAAATATGGAAAGTATGCCAACAGACCAATCCAAACTTTAGCAGTAAACCATATGTGGAAATACATTTAAAGACATGTCAAGAACAAAAAGATTAACGCCAAAGCATATACGTTCATTTCTGATCAACATCATTTTTACATCGGTTAAAATCTGTTCAAACATTGGACAGACACACCTAATACATTTGTCGGCATCAATTTATAATATCACAAATATTATATGCAGTTCATAGCACCATATAAATTTGATTACCGCAAGATGTTGAAAGTAAAATAAAATAAGTAAAATAATAAAGTTATTTATTTTGCTGTATTTTAATATTATTAATTATATTCTACACCATGGTATAAACTAGTCCACTAAACAGATAAGCATGGATATAGATAGATCGAGAGAGAGAATTTAAGGTTTCACTTATTGGATTTTGTAAAGAAATATAGATACCGCATAGAAAAACAAGGTATATTGGTGTAAATGATACATGCTATTATCACGATTAATACTTTGTACATATGTACATACATAGCATTTTGTTGATGTTAATTATTAGCATAGCTCTCATAAAAACAAATAACCATAAAATATATTTGTCTCTAATAGAAATATGTGCATGTTCTAAATTTCGTTATTATTTACATCAAATTGATGTGTGGTAATGGCATAAAAAAAAATATATATTACTTTATCGAAATATATACATAGCTGTTTATATAACAGTAAAAATTGTTGGTTCATGGGCGTTAATTTGTCTACTTACAAAGTACAGCATAAATATTGTAACGAAAGATACATTTTTTTTCTCCGAAGGTTATAAACAAAGAAGATAATATTGTAAAAATTCATGTAGGACGTGTCATTTATTTTTAAATAAATTCGACCAACTCTGTCTCACGGTAACCTGATTAGCTTCATTCAAAGGAAAATATTTGATCAGAATGGCTACCCGTATAAAAAAAAAGAAAAGAAAAAAGTCAAAGTAATTGACTAGCACAAAGTTTTTCTTTCTTCTTTTAAAACAGTACACAAACGTCATCGAAAAAAACGCATTTAGGAAGGAACTTTACCGAGAGCTACTAAAATGTAAATGCCAAAAACGATTACGATTTCTCCGAGAGTGTGCGGTTTTTATAGAGATAACAAACCTTTCCGAACTTATTGACCATGAATTCTCGTACATACAAACCGAAGTACTATACATTTTCGTACATAGGTTAACGATAAACTGTTATCATTCTTTTTAAAAAAGAAAGAAGGGAAAGAAATTATCATACGTCTCGTACTGTTGAGTAACATGCCTCTGAATGAAAAAAATTCTTGGTTTTTCGTACGAACAATACAAACCAATCATCTTCGAAGAATCAGACTGTACTGTTAATGAATACTCGTAAGTCCTTGGAAATTCGAAAAGGATAACCAGCACGGAGTTTACCTCTGCTTGTAAATTAAAATAGGACACACACCAAGAATGAATTTGGGCTTGTCCAGAGATCGATAGGGGGTCGTGATTAGCTAATTGAGACACGAGGAGATACCGGGGTGACTTACGGACGAAGGAAAAATCTGCTGGGCAGTGCCGGCACGGAATTTATATTTTTAGAGGGCACCTGGGTCGGCTGCAGTCGTCTCTGCTCCATCGAACTGCAGTCCCGCAGTATAGCACCGTTACGTAGAGATTTTGCGCATTTCAGTACACGATAAACGTAGCCGACGATATACTATCACTGTTCAGAAGAAATAATATCGGCAGTGTCAAGAATATGCCGTTGATTTAAATGCTATTATGACGAGCGGGTGCGGCGCGCTCTTCTCAGCATGGCCGCCGCCATTACATTGAGAGCACGGCCATTCCAGGACCGTAACAAGCAGGGGCCTCCCGATCTCGATCCCTATCCTGATCACTATCCCGATCCCGATAGCCCCGTTCGTTATGCTGTGTCAATTGTATGCCGAGATTTCCCAATTATACAAATACATTTCAACTTCGACAGCTACAACGTGGAACGAATAGAATACATAAGTCTCGTTGAAATTTATCTATAAAATATTTTCAGTAATCGAGCAAACAATATTCGAAAAAATGTTTCTACGTTATACGTTCAATGAAAATAATAGAATAATTTCAATTCAAATGTAAGATAACAAACTTTTATAAATTATATTTAATTTGTACAAATCTATAATAGATTTTATATCCCATCAAATCTTTTTAAACACATATCGCTTTAGCTTTCCAACATCCTTATCTCACATTATATTCTTAGTTACTGCTATGTATAAGAATTTTTCTAATTTTATGATGATTTTTATCAAGAGTTCTTTAGGAGAAACTATTACTTACTTATATCTAGACCTTTTTCAAGTGTATCGGTGTAGTCTTAACAATTGTAATTGAATATTATCTGCGGTGTGATTTATGTATTTACTTTATTATGTTTGTTAAATGTAAATCCTTAAATATTTCTGGAAATTGTTAAAGATTGCATAGCTATATACATATAGAAGCTTGACCAAAAAATGCAGTACATATATATTTAATTTGTATCTTCCTTGCATCGTCACAAGTAAAACAAAGACTATAAGCTAAGTCACAATACATATAATTGTACATGCTACGTTTAAGCGCATTAGACACACATCGAAGATACTCTTCGTTATCTTATAAATGTGCTAGGAAGGAATTATTGCATAATTATGAAAAACAATGTTAAAATTTTCATATTCTTTAAAAGTAGATTTTTAAATTTCATGTTAAATTATTGATTTCAATTTATGTACGATATAAAATATAAGTATTTCAAGATCTTTCTTCTAAAGCGTCACTTTATTCGTCGACGTACAGATAATAACTTGAAACCTAGAGAAACTTTGATCGTGTATACTTTTAAAATGTCTTGTACGAAAATAAGTGCTTTGCGAGTGGTCATCCCAAGAATGGTTAATTCATTGATTAAATAATTTTATAAATATATGACTCACCTGCTTGTTATCGAAGGTAGCAGAAGTTGGCGTACTTTGACTCGTTGGATCTAAACTTGTATCAATATTTGTCGAAGCACTTTCTGCACTTAAACTCAGGCTACTAACAGTCTCGACACCTACCACTAAATTTTCAACATCTCTTTCGGTCGAAATTTCACCACGACTGTTTTCAACAGTTTTATCGGGCGCTACCGGTTCCTGACGATGTTCCGGCCCTGAGGCCATCTTGATCGAAATTGACAGCGCTGTGTCCGCTGTACTCATAGCTTTTTCATCGTTGCTCTTTGGTATTTTCAAGGTCTAACGACCCGATCCGATTACTCACGGAAAATGACTTGAAATTTTCGCATATCATATCATGCGAGGTTTTGTGATCTCTCGTTTTATTAAGCCACCAGAATCATCGCGTTCGAATAGGCACAAGCATTTTTCACTGTACCAATGTCACGCGTCAGGTTAAAATTATTGATCGGATCAACCGATCACGAACTCATTATGTTTGATTTAGCTTGTAGAACCATGCACTTAAATAGTACGAATTATCTTGGGATAATTAGAAAGATTCAATTGAAAATCTTCTTGTCTTTACGCGCGTACCATGCGCGATGCGAAGGTGACAAAAATGGCACCGTCCACTATTTAAAGTGACTGTCGTTCAGTCGGATTAACCGTCGTATTTTGATGATCCTTTTCTTCCAATTGGTGTAGCGTGCATCGAATGCGATTCGAAATTTTCATTATTGTATGTCGAATTCAAATGTACGAAACATTTTTCATTTCTTGATAACAATAATCGTTCGTCGTTGAGGTTATTTCGGATTGACTTGTCTTGGCAGCTACGACCACAGCTGCCGATAAAGCATGTTCTATGTTCCATCAAATTAAAATTCTACATATTACATAGACCTCTTGCAGATCAAAATACATTTATTGCGTTAACGCAAGACTTTTATCGGAAAGAAATCGAAAATCATAAAACCAGCAATTTCGACTACGAAATAGTATTCTGTTTTACTATTGATATACTTGTAACAGAAAATTGTTTGTTATAAAGATGGAACGCTAGACTGCATAATTTCAACGTGTTCCTTTTGAAATGTATTATTTGATTGAATAATTCTTTTCTGGAATCAAGTTCGACTAATACAGTTTATATCGAGAATGTAGTCACGAATTTACATAAAACCACATAACAAAACTAAATTGGAATGTTTTCTATACTACTCGACAAGATTTTATTTCGAAAATAAGAAACTGTGGATGTTTTCTGCTGACATTTGAAATTAGTGTTGCAGGCCTTTACGATTCTTGGATAGATGTCGAAGAAAGTCCAATTTTGGAGATATAAAGTGAGTTTGATAATCGGCGTAGTTCGCAGCACTCATAAATTCAAAATGGCCGCTGTCGATATTAAAATGCACATTTTTTCACGTATGCTTCTACATAAAATTTTATTATTTTTTTTACACTAAATGCAATGTACTAGTAGCGTTGTTCGAACCGTGCACGGACGGAAGACGCGAAAACATATTTGTACAAAACAGTAACCATGTTTCTGGCATTGCTCGTATACACACTGGAAAGTATATACTTCGTTTGTATCACTGTTCCGCTGTACATGGGTTTTGGAAGACACTATAAGCACTTTTGAAACATTTCACTGACAAATAGGAACGTTTCATGGAGCCACAAGTACTGTGATCGGATCATTGGAGCGTATTCCAAAATCGTCGGTGAATTATCGATCGCATAATGGTACTTCTGCCTGTACACTTTCACACAATAACACAGAAACCTTCGATACAGTTCTGCAGAGAAATATTTTATACCGTAGCGAACAAAAGGTATCTCTCCTCAGGATTTATTTAAAATACAATGCGAACTGCAATCAATTGCAAAAAGTAGCCCACCCAAAACTTCACAGCACTCTGTCCGGAGCGTACAGTTAATCAACTTTGACACTAAAACAGTTTACTTGATTTCACTAGTGTTTCATGGAAATTACTCTTAGTTCATCTCACATCGGAAAGATGTAACAGGAAAACTGACGTAAATCTGAACAGATAGTTTTCTCGCGACACAATAAACGATCGCTTTTGCGCAGAGAAACGGCGGACCAATCGTTTAGCCTCCGAAAATGTCGTCTGGCTGCAGGAGCGTAGCTAACAATGGGAAGGACCCCAACTGTACCAATACGATTTTAACGATCTTTTGCAGGACGATAGAATCCATACTTCTAATGATATTTATCTAATGAAATATTAGCCGTAGTTACTCGATAGTTGTAAAGATAGTTTACCATGATATTTACTATGAATATATGTGTGTATGTAGGTACATAAATAGTCGTAGAAACTGCAATATGTGGCGTGGCTTGCAAGTCGGAGGTTCAGCGATCGAATCCCGGTTGTTGACACAACAATTTTTTTTCTTCTCTTTTTCTATAATTTTAATAGTTAATTTTAATTTTAATCTATAAATTCATATTTTTATATACAGAACTAAAGAAACGGAACGTAAATAGGGAGCACTACCAACAAATCCGGTGAATTGTAAAAAGAAACTTGTAAACTGTTTTTGGATAACATAATTCACCCATGTTCGATAACTATCATCCTGAATCGTGTGCGCAGCATCACCGCAATAAAGAAGAGAAGAAAAAAGAAAATAAAAGTTTACGTTAATCGAGGGGCTCGATGACTGAACCTCTGATTTACAAGCCACGCCGCATGTCATATCGCCGTCACAGCCTCTATGACTACAAATTTCTATTCATAGTAAGTATTCATAGCGAGGATGGTAACTTTAATCAATTATATCTTTAAAACTATCAGGTAACTACGGCTGATATTTCGCATACATCATTAGAAATATGTATTCTATCATCATACAAAAGTTAATAATCCTAAATGCATACATTAAGATTTAATCACGTAATTGCATATTTATTCAACAAGAATTTTTGCTTTTAATACCAGTACACACGTATGCGAACTATTTTTAAAAAATAAAAATTTTTATAATATATACTGTGGTCCCGTTAAAAGAAAAGTATACAGTTTCTAGATTTCGTAAAAATTTTCATTGATACGATACTGTTAGTTGTACGACTCCTACATGCGTCACCATGATCGATATATCTCGAACTCGAAACTGCAATACGATAAAATCGTCGATTCTACTCGTTTCATTGACGTTATATATGTTGTTACATTGTACTTCTTTACAGTCGTTTAGATTAAACAGAAGAGAGCGGAACGCAAAAAGCAGCGAGACGATTGTCAAGTTTGTAAGTTAAAAGCAATACGTATTATTTGGCAAGAACGATTGCAGATGACAGACACATCTTTACATTCGATTTGCAGATAACAGGTTGTGTTGTAAATACATTTCTCGAAGAGTGATAGATACTTATTTGAAGGCGGCAAAATGTTGGAGACGGATAATGTTTTCTTGTTCGTGCCTAACATTATCGGTAAGTAGATATTGAATATTTTAATATTTCAACAAGAATCTGTATTTAATTGTACGATTGTTATATACAAAAAGCTGTCAGACTAAAGTAATTGTAGTAACTAAATAATATTATATTGTTTACGATTTTATAGTATGTATATAATTTATATTCACTAGTACACGTCCGAAAATTGTTTAAATCTTTATAATTTATTTCTTGATTAGCGGTTTAAATATAGAGTGCAATAAGATAAAAGAGGAACAGCAGCATTTCAAAGACTTCCCATACCAATACGTATGGACGTATACCAACTTATGGATGAAGTCTTTTATATAACACGCTAGCATGTTTAGAGTATGGAAAGCGTTGAACTATGCTTCTATAAAATGATAAGATTACTAGATATTTAATTGAATGTAGTAGAAATATTTAAGAAAATATAGAACAAACTAAAGGCGATCCGATAACTAAAAATATAGATGTCTAAATAAACGAGTATAAAATTATTATCAACGCAATTATTCTATATAAATGACAATGTATTGTTAACAGGCTATGGGAGAGTGATTCTGGCTCTCGTATCTTTTTATTTTATGCCAAGCAACCATGTTATTGCATCATGGTGCTATATAATTAGCGCGTTACTGGATGCAGTGGATGGTCATGCAGCTAGATATTTTAATCAAGGAACCAAATTTGGGGCTATGCTAGATCAATTGACCGATCGCGTTGGTACCATGTGTTTGTTAGCAGTGCTATGTGTACTTTATCCATCGTACACATTTTGGTTTCAATTAAGTATGGCGATCGATATTTCTTGCCATTGGATATACGTTCACGCGTAAGATCAAATTTTAATACGTAAATGCATTTATCGAAGCTTTTATATAAGGGCGTACACAAACAAATATTTCCTTATCGCATAATCATGTATTATAGCTCGCTTTTACAAGGAAAAACCAGTCACAAATTTATCGACATGTCTGAGAACCCAATTATGAATGTGTACTACACAAATCGTACAGTTTTATTTTTTATGTGTGCTGGAAACGAAGCATTTTACGCTGCATTGTATCTGGTTTACTTTACGGAAGGACCTATTCGTAAGTTATTTTATTTTCTATACAATTATTAAGTATTGAAGTTTTTTTGAGATATGACGAGTAATACGAATGTTTATTACAGTGGCTGGCATAAGTTTATTCAGGTTGATTATGTACATCTCCGCACCTATAGCAATTATTAAAGCTGGTATTTCATTGTTACACGGATACGTAGCATGTATTAATTTGAGCATAATCGATCTGAAGGAAAGGCAAGCGCTAAAGGGAAATAAATCATTGCATTCTGCAACATCTTCTACTTCTGCTAAGTCTGATTAATCGATCTTCCTAATTTATTACATATGATACTTAAATGTCTCTGTATTTAATTATATTTTTACACATTAATCCAAAGATGTATGTGCCAGACTCAAAGCGTTAGTCTCCATCGACTATTTTAATATGAAATAGATGTACAGCGTAATTAATTATTTATCGTCTGTTTTGATGAAAACCATGCTACGAGCATTTAGGCTGCATTATGCTTCGATGAATTTAATAGAATTTAATAATTTTATATTTCTACATAGTTTGTATAAGTTGATAGTTCTTTTGAAAATTTTTTTTATAGAGATGATATCGAATTATCTTACTGTAAGATAACAAAATGTACTTGAACATGTTATGTTTCATATATTATACATGACAGAGCTATACGTTTATTCCGTGTCGATGTTGGTTGTTCGATAATGTACCTACAGTATAGAAAATGGTGTGGAACGTGTAAACAAGAAACTTAAGAAGATGTTTAATAAATATTTTTGTCCCTTATATGTTATTCACCAGTGTCTTTATTTTATCATAAGCATTAGTACAAAGTATATCGTAAGCATATTATTATATATGTATAAGGTATATTAAATGAGCCTTATAAACATTAAAATTATCTATTACTATATATCTATTTATATCATTATAATAATTGAGAAATGGATTTCATGCATATATATATATATATATCATATTTGGCTGTGCAAAACACAATTAGTAAACAGATCGAGTAAATTTCTATAATATTTTTACATTATTTTTAAACGGTAAAAGTATAAAAAGCAGCAAAAATAAATTTCTCTGTAATTCCTGTTGTTCTAAACTTGTCTAAAAAAATTTGAATTTATATGTAATGATCTATAGTCCAACGATAATTATTGTTAATATTAATAATTTAAAACTTCTTATTTTTGCTAACAATTAGAAAAATTAATTTATTATATCAAAAAATAATATAAAAATAATGTGAGAACATAAATGTTACTTTTAAATATTTAGTATAGAAATTTCTACGACATTGCACCAATCAATGCAATCTAAAGTTTTCGAAAAATGAAACTTGGAAAAAAAGGAAGGTAGCGAACACAGAAAATATCATTTGTTCGACGGTAAGCGTGTAATGTATGTTTTGTTAATATTGAGATATTTTGCTAAATCATTATAAAAACAATGGTTGTTTTATACAATGTAACACGTGTTTTCCGTGAAGACAATTATATATTTTTTAACGTATATACACCATACACATGTCCGTCGTGATGTTCACAACGTTATCGTAGTTGAACATATCAAATTTACGGGATGCGACAATATTTAATGGCAAAATGATCAACTAACCTCAAAAATTTTGATTTCTTTCCCCCGTCATAGCCAGTCATGTTTCGGCGCCATGTTAACACTTCAAACATTCGCGCATGTTAGAAAGTTCAGAAAATTCATGTGAATTTCTTCGGGCCGTAAAAATATTGTAGAATGAATTGTGCACTCCTTATGGTTAATAAAATGATGAGAAACGTCCCGCTAGGACGACGTTTTCTGTTTCCACTGAACCGAGACACATGAAACAACGTACAATATTTATAAAAACAGATGAGAATTCTTCACCGGCTTAGTATGAGATGATTCGCGATACGACAGCGCCAATGTCGTCAGCTGCGTGCAAACGGCGGTATTTTTTACTGATATTTAAACTTGCGGATGACCGCTACATCCTGCATAAGATAATTATTTGTAGGTATGACTATACAATTTGACGAAACGATAACGCAAAATGGTTTAGCTGAATTCGAAAAAACGAACAAGCTGATAAGACTATGTCATATTTTATCCCTGAAGTATATATTCGAGCCTCTGCGGCCCTTATCAAACATTACGTTTATGACTCTATGATTACGCGCGTGTAGACATATTTATTATCTAATAAAATAATTATCGACTTAAAGAAAAAGATGTGTAATAAAGGAACAGATAATAAACAGGTGATTATACCAGTAAACTCGCGTGACCGTAGCAGCCTTAGAGGGTCAACAATTGAACAAAAATTAAAAATCCACTTAAGGGTCGATATAGCCGGTCAAAAACCAGACATTAAATGTTAACATATGGGCCCGATTAAGATGGTCAGAACTTAGAAGTTTTTCAATGGCTATCGAACCATTCGAAGGGATCCAAAATATGTCACATTTTTTTCAGAATTTTAGAACGTATCAGAGACCGGAAAAAGCGCGAAATCTAATTTACCCTGTAACTATCCTCGTTGACAAGCTAGAAGGCTGAAAATTTTACTCTGAGGGGTTTTTCTTGGTCAGCTTTCGAATAGTTCGATAGTCATTGAAAAACCTCCAAGGACAGTTTTGACCATCTTAATCGGCTAGGCCCTTTATTTGATTTTTATTGTTCATTTATCAACATTCATAACATTAAAGAAACATATATTGCTGTTGTTATAACATATGATTTTATATTTTTAGTACAAAAATATGGTATCACACTTAATCTGTAACATACATCCGTATATACGAAATTCATGTATAAAAACCGTTTTATATACATTGTATCGATGTACAACTTATCTTAACAATCACGAAAAGGTATAAAAATAACTTATGTCATCGTAACAATAAAAACAAACTGTAATTTCTTGTTTAAAGAAAATGTTCTTTATAAAAAAAAAAGATAATATAATCTTCGATCGAATACAATACAGTAAAACAGTTAAATTACTTACACTCACAGTTGTTCATTAGTCTCGCAACACGGTTACTAAATTATCTGTAAAATTCAAATCTGCTCTCGAAGGATAAAGAAGTTTCATATTACCATCCATATCTACTACTTTGATTTGTTCTACAACTAAATTATGAAAATTCGAGTTATCTTCTTCTTCCGAGAAACATCCGAAACCAAGTGTGATTATCTCCTTCAAAAATTGGTCCAAAACATTCCTGGTAAGATAGAAAAGTATTTAAGAAGTCAAATTTATTTCTAACAAGTAGACTGTGGATCTTTACGCGAGTACAAATTTTTATGCTACAAATGCGGAAAGTAAGAACCAAACAAAAAGTTCTACCTTTCTTTAATGATTTTAAAGAGTTTGAATGGATACATTTTATAAGAGCTAAATTTTTACAATGTTATGCCTGTTTTAAATTGCACCTACTCGTTTTTGCTAGAAACACATAAAATCCGCAGTCCACTAATAAATGTTCATAGAAATTCGAAACCGCTATACTGTTATTTTACCTGCAAATCAAATAGGACGTAGCACTGGTTACTTCCACCAATACAGTGTCGGTATTTACCGACATTTTCGTAATGTCGCTATTGGTAATCGGTGGGAAAGAAATAACTTGCTCCGAAGCATCCATTAAACATGGAAATAATGGTTTGCCTTCTAATAGATAAAGGAACTTATGAATGCTAGAGTATACGTTGCGCTTTTTATCTTTCCTTAAATTTTCAGCTTCGGTTTGTAATTGTTGGAATAACTTAGCTCCGGTATAAATGGTATCACGCATTAAAGGTTTGATTTCCAGTAAAGTCGGTGGTTTCGCGGTATACACCAAACTACCTATATGTAATAAATGCAACATTGTTAAGATACATTTCGTTTAGATATTTATTCCGATCGTTTTCTGTTGTACTTACCAGGTTTGATCAAATTAAAGTCATGTGTCGCAATGGTTGCAACATTCCTTTTCTCGCATATACCGTCGTGTAACTTGGTCTGAAGTTGAATGAATTTCTTAAAACTCTCATCTGTGAATTTCATGTTTTTGATAATGCAAGCTGCTATGTAAGGTCTAACGCTTTTCACATCTTTTGTAATTTTGATCACCGGCGTATCGTCGGTTGTTTTCAGAACTTTCAACTTGTGCGATAAATTATTTATTTCCTTAACAATATTTTCAGATTCCGATGATCTCTGTGCTTTTTTGCCCTTTTTCGTTTTGGCATTGGAAGCAGTGGAATTAGTGGTTTTAGGGCAGTGTTGTCTAACATAGTCTATCACTTGTTTAGTACGACATTGATCGATTAACTTCGATAATCTTTTATCCGTTAAATTATTTCCTTTCAGATATAATTCCTTCAGTTTATTACAATCGGCAATTTCACCTGGTACAACTGTAATACAAACATTTAACGAATCCCCCTTGGAAGCGTAGAGAAAACATTTATTAGTTTAAAGAGAATTACCTGAAATTGAATTGTCAGCTACGTTCAGTATCTTTAAAGACAGCAGTTGACTTATAGTTGCAGGAATATCTTTTATTCGATTGCCATTCACGTAAATCTCTGAAAGATGAATCAATTCCGGATAACATATATCGGGGAAATGTTCAAATTTGTTGTTGGATAGATCTAGAACGCTCAATTTGAGATTAGCTGCTTGGGATGGTAAGGAGACCAAAATATTGGAGCTCAAGTTTAGTGTCGTTAACTGCGGAAGGTTTCCCAGTTGATCCGGCAAAGAGGGCAACTTATTTCTGGAGCAATCGAACACTTTCAGTTTCTCCAGTTTATCAATTGTGCCAGGCAGTTTCGAAATTTGGTTCGAGTGCAAGACCAAAGTCGTTAAATTTTGTAACTTCTCAATGTCTTCTGGTATCTCTTCCAAGCATGTGTTCGATATATTTAAAAAATTCAGATGTTGCAGGTTAAATAAAGACTTGTCCAAACCTTGTTTTTCAATCAATTCAGATATCGCCGAACCTGACAATACTAATTCATGTTTGTTTTCCGTAGCGGCTGTCTTAATCACCTGCCACGAATTGTCCAGCGTCATTATGTTAAATGCTAATGAAATCCTACCGGTATTAAAAACTATATCATTTGTGTCGGCTCAAGGTTATATGCCGGGAAGTATACGTTTGAAACCGTGTGCGTCAGACGTTGCTACAGACATCTACAACAGCACAGAGTACAGAGTACCTACAGCGGAATTTTGCAGAGGCGAATTGTGAACCGGCGTTTTTCGGATACGCTAATCTTCAGCGCGCATGCGCTGAATTTCCGGTATCGACAATGGGAAATTTGAAGATTAGGCGGGATATTCAATTTTTAATTTTCCAGTTTCTGTAATTCATGTCTTGTATTTGAATCAAATTCAGACATTGAAATATAATATTAGTGTTAGTATTAGCGTTAGAGCATAAATTAGAAATTAGATACATATTAAAAGAAGCGATATAAAAATAGGTCTGGCGAACGATTCCCGTGTGAACTATTCCCCATGCAAATTACATTCACACGTGTTCTAATAAATGTAAATTACCACGTAAAATCGCGATTCAGGAACTTGGGGTAACAATTATCTTGTTAGCATTAGAGGAAAAGGGTGTCGTAGAATTTATGTTTAGGCAATTGAACTGTAACGTTTGAAACACGCTAGATACTCATTTAACCGGTTTTAAATAACTCGTCGTCTCGATATGGCTGTTTTTATCGGTGAATACATCACTCGACAATCGGAGGAGTATAACGAGATTGTGGGGCGCATTAAAAATTTTAATTCGCTACCTACAAATTGAAAATATTCTCTTATAATTATGATATGCAATATGCATGAGAGGACCATCCGCGTCCGCGAGAAGACAAATGTCGCGTATACGACTTATACACATACATATATGTATACGATTCACATATATATATGTATGATTGTGTGTTCACGATTCATCGACTGTTATTCAAAATTCGACGGAAATGCGAGACCTGACAGATATTATAAATGACCGTCGTTGCGTGCTAAGAGGTTTCTACGTAAATCTCCCAATAAAAGGAACATCATAATCCATAACGGGCCGAGTGGGAACGACTTTATTACCGACCTTCGATTCTCAGTCACCGCACCGGTGCGAAGGATTTAGCAATGTCCTTAGGAAATATCCAGTATCAATGATATCTGCGCCCAGTGAAATTTACATGTGAATAAACTGCGAAGGAAGATGTTAATTTTAGTTCGGCGTTATAGAATGTCTACAACGATATCCGCAATGTAAATAACACTTTGATACTTGAAATGGTAGTGTCAATCACCGGGATATTGAATTCATACTTTTCTTCCGGGTTTATAAATAACGATCACTTTTCTACTCGTTGAACTCGCCGTGAAAAAGGAAACAATGACAATTTACAATAATAATTTGAACATTAGATAATTTTTAACAATACAATAAAACATATAAGCGCAACGTAACCGCGTATGTTCTGTAACCGGCAACGGCGAGGATGTCTAGCGTATATGTATAAGTTTTCAAAGACTTTTGCGCAGCGCTAGCACGTGAAATTTATTTTACCGGAGAAATGTAGCGCGGAATAAGTTTATGACACCTCATCTCTCATATTGTACACCTTGACTGGTATTATCCGATATACGACAACCATAAACGTTGTCCGGTGCGTCGCGCGTCTCGGTGGGAAGCCTCCCGGAATCAAGCCGACAAATCTTTACTTCCTGTTACCCAAAGTCCACGGTTATCAGAGACTGTCCCCGGATCGCTTAAGCATGGAAGCATTGGATAGTTCCGCGGGTGGGGTTGCTCGAGTGCGTAAGTATAAAGTCGGGAAGAACCAGTCGATTTTCGTCAGTGGAATTGCTTCGAATCACAGAGTCAACACTCGTTTCGGTTAATCCACGAAGGTGTTCGCCATGGCACGCTATTGTCCAGTCGTCTGCTCGCTCGCGTTCGTTCTTCTAACGCCTGTATCCGCCTGGCCGCCCAATCGCCGCGACGCTCCCGACAATTCGGTGGACAGTCTCGAGGGAGTGATCGGTCATTTGCAGCACTTCGGAGAGCTCCTCTACCAATTCCCGGACAATGCAACCGGACAGGTTGTGGCGAACTGGCACGAGGGTCTGGACGTTAATCCGGAAGAGTTGGGTAGCTACGCGGAGGGCGACATCCTCTTTCCACCCAAGCAGGGGAGGAACGGCCTAAAGGCGGAATCCGCCCGGTGGCCAGGTGGTGTTGTTCCTTATATGCTCAGCCCCTATTTTAGTAAGCGATATTATCCATTTATATTTACGCCGACTCGCTTCAGCATCAGCAGATACTCCGATCGTAAACCAACGATTGATCTAGTCATTCAATTTTGAATTGTCGCGTAAGAGAAGATTTTTAAGCTCCCATTTGGTACAGCCAGTGGTGCGTTACCCTATGGGCAACTTGGGCAAATGCCCGGGGCCCCAAGCAAAAGGGGGCTCCGAACACAAACCAAGTCAGTTAGTTAGTTGGGGTTAGGGCCCCGAAATTCTACTTTGCCGAAGGCCCCAACTATCGGGTTGGCAAATCAGTTCGTTCGGTTTTTCAGGCTGGAATAAATCAGAAAAACCGAACGAACTTATTTGCCAACCCAATTTTGTTATAACGCGCTACTGGGTATAACAGAATTATTGAAAAGCCGCGATTGAAGGGACCCGAATTCATTTGAAACCGTAGAAACTGCTAGAAATCTTGCCAATAAAACAGTCTGTTGGTCACCTGCGATTACATTTTCATTACTGTTCGCGCACCAAATAGCCCGAAGGGACATTTCAATGTGGACCAACAACCCACGCAATAGAACGTGTTAAACCGGAAAGTGAACGATACTTTTTCGCGTTTCCGTAACATGAAACATTTTCTTGTTTCTCATGGAAAACTTTGACTTTCAAGTGTCTGTACACTTTTGCAACCCTCGCAGATTTACGTCTACATCAAACAGCTTCTTAATTAATCTTAATCGAATATTCTGTAAAGTTTTGCAAGTTACATTTTCTCGTATTATTTACGCACGAACGGCGTTGCGTTTTACAAAGGGTGAACGAATTGGGTGGACGGATTTCTCTGCGAATCTAACATTCTTTGAAATCTATTGCAGACGAGAAACAGCGAAACTTGATTCTCGACGCAATGAACGATTACCACAAATACACGTGCATCAAGTTCAAACCTTACACCGGGGAAGAAAGCGATTATGTCAGGATCACAGCTGGCGAAACTGGTTGTTGGAGCAGCGTGGGAAGAATCGGTGGACGACAGGATGTGAATTTACAGGTTCCAGGATGTGTTATCAAAAAGGGCACGGTGATACACGAATTGATGCACGCGGTAGGATTCTTGCACGAGCAAAGCAGATACGAGCGGGACGAGTTTGTTAGGATTCAGTGGAATAACATTTTGAACGGTACGTGACATACGAATGGCATTCAGCGGGACGGTAAAGCCTCGATCTAAGAAAAACCCTCTGGTCCGCGCTGCGTCTTAGACTCTGTAGTTCTACAGACAATGCAATTCTTTCGAATTCGAAAAGAAGATTTGCTATTAATCTAAATTTAAGGTTCATTCTGTTTGTGGGGCAGCGTTGACAGTAACTGACATTACGGGTTGCGCGCTAATCAAATTCAAATACGAACATGCTATTTCCTGCGCAGGTATTCCCGACACCTGTTCGGAGCCCATTCCCATTATTGTATCATACGTTTACTTGTCGTACTTGTGTCGGGTCTATAGAAATTAACCAAAATACATCTGTCGTTACCACGCGCTGTTATCTATCTAGGCCATGCTGGAAATTTTGAGAAAGCCTCCAGACAGACCACCGACGCGTTTGGTGTCGGATACGATTACGGGAGCGTGATGCATTACTCTGCGAATGCGTTTTCCAGGAACGGCCAGCCTACAATAATCCCAAAGGTGAGCATTATTTCTTATATTTTCGTGTTTATCACTTGCCAATTGCACCGCGGAATATTTCAGGGTGCAAGTAAGGTGCAATTGGGTCAAAGAGAAGGATTCAGTAAGAGAGATATTCAGAAAATCCGGAAGATGTACAGATGCAGCAAACGAAGACGCAGCAGCTATTATTAATTCCAATGATTTGCGAGGATGGAATTTTTATATTTGGCACTGACTTGTAACGGAAGAGAAGAATCTAGTCCTTTATAATTAAGTCTACATATACATACATATATAGTTTAAGTTCAACGGCGAGAATTTTGTAAAGGGACCAGCAATGACTCGAGTAAACGATCTTATATCGACGTTGAAAGAATGTAATGCGATTAAAAAATTTTGATCACTTGTGTTTGCGCGCGCGTGTGTGTGTTAAATAATACTGTTCGATGTATTTAACGTTTAAGAATGTGAAACGATAGATACTTATGTGTGAAAAATAAATGCACTATTAAACAATTTGATTGTACGTTTCTTTTTATCCATTATTATTCTTACACATGATGTCTCGCCTAACGTGAGCATCTTGGATATCTCGCTTATTTTTTATGATAAAAATTGTTTTCTTCGAAGGGGAAAATACTGTGATGGGATGAAAATTGTTCTCAAGGCGATACTTTTACTTTTTTTACGTTTTTTTCGATGATGGGGCTCAGTGATTTAAATTATGAAAAAATATGGTAGTATTCCTTGAAGTTCCCCCTTTAAAATGAGCCGTTGAAAAAGATGGTATCGTTAAAATTGGCGTCACAATGAGCTGGTAAAGTACGCCATGTACCTCTAGAAGCTAATGCTTCTTATGGGAAAGGTTGGTTTGGTTAGATTCGGTATAAGTCCAAACATCAGGAACGGATTAAGATCGCATACCGAGGCACCACTGTACTATGGCCTTCGAGCAATCTTGAGTACAAAAAAATTCATAGACACTAAGCAGTTGACGGAGACAGCGAAAGAATTCGGTTATTTATTTATTTTGACAAATTTTGCCGATGTTTTTGCGTTAGGATCATAACGACCCGAACACCGTAAACGTAACAATTTTGATTTTACTCTTATGTGCAAATTCGTAAGATTACCTACGCGTACATTGATCGTTCTCGTCGAGTCTCGTTACGGTATCGGTAAGTTGTAACCAAAGTGTAAAACTTTGAATGAAAATACTGTAAATATGTAAATATAAAAGATATCGAACCATTACCGCGTGAGCCACACCTTTGGTCCACAAATAACGGTCGGTCAATATCGATTTATTGTCACCTTAAATCGAAAGTGTCACTCTTATTACTTAAATGTCCCTGGATTGCTTCCGCACGGAAGCATCCGAATGTTATCTAGCTAAGTACATACGTATATCAGCCGCGCTTATCTTCTACGAATATTTTTTTTCTTTTTATGAACAAAGAAACAATTGTTTTCAAGGTGAAGTCACTTAGTTCCTACAAAATATCTAGAGTTTTGGGTATGGTTCGATGGAAGCTACGCGTTCCTGTTACGCGGTCCGAACTCATTCCTGTTGCCAATAGTGTTTTGATTCCGAATGGGTCCTTGCTCGATGAAGAGCTCGCTTCACCCCACCCAGGTTCTCTTGACAAAGTCAGCAGCCCGTTCACCGATCATGATGGCGGGCGCATTCGTGTTACCGGAAACAACCTTCGGCATGATGCTGGTGTCGGCCACCCTGACACCTCTCACGCCTCTGACCCTCAACTGATTGTCGACCACGGCAAGAGGATCGTCCGACGGCCCCATTTTGCAGGAACCCGCTTGATGATTTTCTGGAGCTGTCTCGTGTTTCACCGCGCATTCCCAGTAATCGTCGCATCCGAATTTCAAATGCTCGCAATTTTTCACCGGCGTACGGTCCAGCTGGAATCCGTATCTGAAATATAAATGTAACATTTTTATTGTCGCGCCGTAAAGGACTGTTAAGTTTTTACATACCAGACTGAAAATATATCAGTTTAAAGTCGAACTTTGCAAAAACTAGGGCGATCTTACCCCACTCCACCTTATTTCAAATTGTACCAGCCCGTTTTCGTCGTAAACGCATCAAATCTGCAGTCTAGTTATACGTAATATGTACCTGCTGAGAGCTTCGGTCTCGGACAACCTGATGCTGAATTTGATACCCTCGACAAGGCCGGCTACGTCGTCGGGGTGGTTTAGGTACTTCGGATAAATCAGCGGCTTCGAGAGAGGGTCGTTGTTCCGCAGACGAAGATAACCACGACTTTTCGGATGTAAATACGTAGGGATAACGTAGATGGTGCGGTTCGCTCCCTTTGACTCGCCGACCATGCCAGTTTCCGCGCAATCCGCCAAGTAACCACCGAAAATTAGTTGTATATCCGGGTGGTCCTCCTTTGGATTCGCGTATTTCGTGTTTATCATGGCGGTCACTTCCGATATACCTATTGAAACATTCATAAAATATATTTCTCGTCTCAGACTGCAAATATTAATCGCATCGTCGACACTTTTTAGTAGTCAAAATCGCTAGATGAAAGATCAATCTAGTCCGCTGTTCGCCTCAAAAGTCGTTCTTTTACGTTTCCGTGCAATGGTTTTGCAATATTTGGCTGCATGTTATAAACAATTTCTTTTACAAATATCCACCGATCCAGAGATGTAGATTCACCTCTACGACGGATGACCATTACGTTTTACATACCCTGTACGCTCCTTAGAAATAGTCGACTCCTGGTATAATAATTCACCCATTTTTGCTCTACGGTTTAAATTGACATATGTTGCAATGATTCGAACACAATGAGAGTCGATTGCATCACAGATTCTCATCAGAATTTGTAAGATCGGTATCGTACATACGAACGCGTTGACGTCGAACAGTGTGTTAATTAATAGAACAAGCGAAACTGTCTAGATCGAGAGTTCGTTAGCAGCCCCGTGAGATACCTACAACTATTTTTAAGGTACTTACTATCCTGTTTGACTTAGAACCTGTCTTTAATGACTTGGGCAGGCCTGGAAAATTATAGTTCCGTTTTCGGAGAGAAACCAGCGCACATACCGTTCGCTATGTTCGTTAGAATTGTACAGTGCCTATTGTCTGATCGAATTACAATTAGAGCAGAGCATTTTTCACCGCGAAGGGCTGCAGCAGGTAAAGTCCGTGCCTAGATTCGCCGCTGACCATCTCGGTCTAGAGATCGGCCGATTCGGAGCCGATTGTGAGCGCGGCCTTAATTGCATCGAGGTTCGACCATGTTTGATATTATTCCAGCAGGGATATATCGTAAGGGCCCGTTCAGACACGGCGGAAACCACGCGGACATACAGGAGGAGGACAAAGTTTTAGCTCAGTACGACGATGAAAATCGCGCGGAAACAGCGCGAATTTGATTTTCTGCGGTTTAGAGGCGGCAACTGCGCGGATTTTTAGACCGCGTGGTCACGTGTGAACGCATCCATTTACGCCAATGTAAATAAGGTCCGCGCGGTTCAAATCGCGCGGATTCCGCCGTGTCTGAATGGGCCCTAAGATGCAATCAGCCCCGCGGTTTTGCGGGATGGTCTACTAGAGGAGTACCGCAAATTCCTCGTGTGTAAACAGACCGATAGGAAGCCGGTTGCGCCATCGTTGATCGGTGAACACCAACGAGATCATTGTGCAATACGCTTTCACTGGATATCTGCAAAGGAGCCTCTCTGGATCAATCGTTTCTCGACCGACCGAGTTTTTTTCTTGCTCCCTGTTATCCTTGCTCTCTGTTACATCTGTTTGTCAGACGGTTCTGCTTCCAGTTGACGCGACTCCGCAAAAACTTTGAGGCCGTTTCACTCTGTACGTAACTTTTCCCTACGAAATATGGAGAAGCATTTCCCTTCCCAGGTATTGCTCCATTCATAATAATTACAGCAGACTGTCTGGAAGCTGTTTTTACGCTAGTCCACGATGGCGATAAAACTGCGAGTCCATCGGAGAACCTGTTTCTTTCTCGTTTCCACTTTCAGAAATGTATATATGTGTATACAGCAGCTGGTTGTCTAGCAATCTGCTGGAAAGAGTCTAATGGTAGAGCGTGTGGGAGTAAAGAGGTTGTTTACCTGTGCCGGACATCAGGCCATCTCTAAAGAGCAGGTACTCCATCGCGGTAGCCCAGTTCAGGGGAGTGGTATCCGTGTCGTTGATAGTGAAGACCAACGTGTAGGCGACATGATTGTGAAGATTTTTCCCGACGCCAGGCAGATCATGGACGACCGGAACTCCTACCGCGTTCAACTCCTCGCGAGGCCCGATACCGCTATTCAGAAGTATCTGCGGCGAGTTTACGGCACCTATCAAAAAATGCCAAACATATGTAAACGAGGACGTCTCGGAACCTTCTCTCGTGTCGTTGAACTCTCGACGATCGTTCGCCGAATACGACGAACTCGATTCTCGGTAAAACCTCGGTGTTTGTTGGCCGGCAGCGAAATACTTTTCCAGAGTTTCACTTCCGCTTCCGGCTACGAATCGGTGGGAATTGTCATGTAGTAAACTAATTGTTCTAACTTCTAAAAAACAGTCGAGGTCGTGCGGTCTAGCGCGAAGAAAGTTATGGTCCTTCTAAAAGTGTCCGAGTATTACTGTTATTCGCTGTACGTATATTTTATATTTCCTAGTAAATCAACGAAACCGATAAAATATTCTTTGGGACAAATTCGCGAGAGTTCGAAGCTTTTATCATTTTCAAAATGTCGAGTGTTTGAAGAGATGCGAAAACAGGAAACAGCAACGGATACAGAATCGATAGATTCTATGTAGTTGTCCGAAGGATATCGCTTTCGCAAGCCAGACACCTCATTCACCGCGTAAAGACCCGTAATAATGTGTAACTTCCCTGTCAATGAAGAAATCCGTCGTCGGTCAATGGAATAGAATACATTTACATGCAGTGGCGAAGCGTTATTACGACAATTCTAATTGATCTCTATTATGCGTTGTAATTACCTCCGCTTACGATGACTTCCTTAGCCACCGATACCCGATGGATCTTGTCGTCGTGAACGAATTCCACGCCGACCGCTCTCTTGTTGTTGTCAAATAAGATTTTGGTCGCCGTCGAGTTGAGCATTATATGCAAATTTGGCCGATTTCTAGCTGGCCGAAGGAACGCTCGCGCCGTCGAAAGCCGGGAGCCGTTCCTAGAGGTTGTTTGAGCAATGGCGAATCCAGTATGAGTTCGTCCGTTCAGATCTACGGACCCGTATCCTAGTGACAATCGAAAATTAATTAATTTCCTTCGCGAAATGTAATCATGGGGGTTTTCAGTAGTCGAAAACGCTAGATAAAAGATCGATCTAGGGCGCTATCTCCCTCAAAAGTCCTATTTTTTCGTTTACGGGGCGTAATTTGCATTATTCGGCAGCATATAGCTATGAAAATATCGGTGAATTCCGAACCCTTGCAATCCTGGAAAAAGGAGTGTACCCCTTAATTAAATCCCTTAACTTTCCCTTTCCCTTCTTAACTTTCGAGAAATAATACAGGAGAACCAAGTGCACACGCTACGAGGAAGCACGATAAATGATAAACTTGGTTTATTTAGCTTTCGATCGCTTTATCGATGGCTCGTTATTTATCAAGTATATCAACTTTGTTCGTTCACGGTCAAATTGTTCGCGTTACGAGTAAATCCCGAGCCAATCGCGAATGGTAACAAGGCCGTCGACGTTCATTAATTGTCGAATCGCGTTTCCCGTCAGATAATTCGACTGTGTTGAAACACCGCAGCGGCCGGGCGAGATCGGTATCGCAATTCATTAGCCGTGAGTTGCATCGACGTAACTATTCTTTCGTTGAACGTCGAAACAGTTCGTTATATCCAACAAGTGTAATTGAAATGTGCCAGGGAAATAAAAATGAAGCGGTTCCCCGCTGTCATGTAATAAACCAATGGCCATAAAAGGTGTTAGTCTCTATGTAACTCTTTAAAAATTAAATAGCGTTCTTTTAAACTAATTTTCACAAACGCTTTGTTCAGTATTGCAAGAGGTATTTCTAAGCTAACGAACTTGGCCGTATTTTGTTTGATATCGCAACTTTTTACTGCCAGAAGAACTTGGCTACTGTTTACAGGATGTTTTTGTTGGGTATGTCTTGCTCGAGCACGCGGACACTCTTAACAGAACCGCGATTCTTTTACCATTTTTGCGCATTCTGGCTTTTCTCGCTCCGGTCCGCACCGATCGCGATGCTCGCGACACCCTGTGCATTTATTACCGAAGTTGAAGTCGAGCAAGAAACGAATAATCTATATTTACCGAGTTCCTTTCCACCTTCAAGGAGAGCATAGCTCAACGGCGGGTGATAAGGGAACTGCGTAACCGTAAGAGGTCCACCGACGCCGTGATAACCATAATCCATAGTGTTAGCTTGAAGATTATCTTCGCTCCTGATGAAATATGGAAGGACATCTTGATAAGACCATCCCACGTTGCCTAGCCTGGCCCAATCGTCGTAATCCTTTCGCGAACCTCTCATGTATGTCATTCCATTCATGACGCTGGTGCCCCCTAGTACCTGAAGAATTGCATCACATGGAAAAAAGGGTTTAACGTAGTTTTACACTTTATCTATTCATAAGTATTACGGTTGCCTTGTGGCGGTTGATAATATAGCTGATACGGCTGGTATTCATCGCGTTACAAAATTAGGATTCGCCGTTCAAACATTGATTTTAGGCTACGTACTTTTCCTCTGGGCCAATAGCATCTGCTGCCATCCTTGTTCAAGCACGCGCCGTCTTCGCTTTCCGTGGAATATTGCCAATCGATATTAGATCCGATGAAATTGAAGAAAAACGATGGTATTTGAGTTCCGGTCGGCTCATCCAGCCCAGCTTCCAGTAATAATACAGAAAATCGTGATTCCTCCGATAATCTAGCAGCCACTGTAGCGCCGGCGCTGCCCCCGCCTATTACAACGAAGTCGTACCTAACAGCCAGATTCGTCGTTTTAATCGCACGTCAATTGTTAATTGGTAACAACAATTAGACCACTTAATTTCTAAAATTTCCGTTCTCCGGTGACTAATTCGAATTTTGCGATATCGACCGTGTGTTCTCTCTGGAAAGGTGAGCCGGTCCTGTGGACAAGGTTACATCGGCGATTTCAGTTTCTCCGGAACGGGGGACAGGTTCGGTAGCCGGTTCTGAAGTTCCGTGGGCGACAAAAAAGACTCTCGTTACAATGTCTTGAGAATTAGAAACTGGGTTAAAGGAACGAGAGCCTCGGCTAGGGGCAGAGTCAAGCGAAAGGTGGATTTCTCAGCGCAGTTCGTTGGGGACGCTCGCGGTCCCGCTCGTGCGAAGTAGTAATAGTGTTTTGAATGCCACGAGCCGCATATAGACGTGCGCACTCCGCGCAACGTACTCACACTTGCCTCTTTGAGGGACGACAACTTACTTTTATCCGCTGAAATGCGAGACCGAGTACCGAACGTCTCGTATACCCAGGCGAAGAGTATTCGGTTAAACGAATCGGATGTTCACCAAACTCAGCATCTAAATTTTCGTTACTCAGCGCAAAAAACTCTATAAGAAGGACCCGACAGTATATTGAAAACAAATTTGGTGTTGGACAGTGTAATTAAAAAAAGAAGGAAATTTCTATTTGGCTCCTGTGCCTTGCAGTCAATGCAAACATTTTTTATTTTGCATAAAGATCCGCAGTCTAATTGTTCCCGTGGGTGACTGTACGTGTCCGGTAGTCGAAGAACTCTCGCTAATATACTGGCGCATTAATTTGAGTCGGCGCGTAATCGAGTATAGTCGAGCACCGTCCGGTTGTCGGTACCGTTGAGCATGCTAATAGAATTCCGCGTTGCTCAACGCGCCACGGCCCATTGGTTTTGATAGACTTTCGATCTCTTCCAATTATCATTCGCTATCGTTCCCCGTTTTCTCGAGCCCCGGCGAAGATCTAATAGGCTCTGGGGCGCCGCGCCGCGCCGGTTGCTTCAGTCCGCATCCGGTATACATAAGTGCAAACGCGGATGCATCGGCTGGATGTGATGCAACGTGGGAGAATCATCGGAACAATAGCACCGGGCTATTACACGCACGCAACAATTTTACGGATAGTCGTGCATGGATGCTCACTTCCGAGAGAGAGACAAGACCGGAGTTTCCATGGCATTACGTGAACCGTGTCACTGGCAATTAAGACTGTCTCTCGCCTTGCCGACGCGCAACGGTCAACGGATCCAGTGCCGCAGCGAGGGTAGTGCGGAGGGGCCGATGACCCAGGGAGCACGAAAGAAAGGGGCGCGACAAGGAACGACGCGCTGACATTGCTTATCGTCTTTCTAATTTTCATTCTTGGCGATTTAACGATGAATAAATATCTGATGAAAAATTACTATTTTATTTTCGAAGGGGGCTGCGAATTACAATTTTGGCCCGAGGGACAAGTTTTCCTTACCGCAGCCCTGAACGAATCCCCGGCGAACGAGCATTGGTCCGTTGCACACATTTCTCCGGTCTTTTCCTCGCTCCAATAATCTTATCAAGTGCAACGCACAAGTTCCTACATAGGCATGCAAATGTTTTGCTTTTTTCTTTTTTGTTACATCTAAGGTTTCCTGCGCCGCGCGAACTCTCCATTTTCTCAAGTTTATGCCATCCTATCCCTGCTGTTGCACCTGCAACTACCTTATCCCAGTTACGCACTGAAATAATGCATTTTAATTTTTCTCAGACGACGGTGTTACATTGATGCTGGTATTGTCTCCCAGTTAAGTCACACCGAAACCGATTGTGACGAGACACCGAAATAGTTTTGAAACTTGCATAATTATATTTGTATATTATATACAGTGAGTGTAGAAAGTATTCGTACGCCCTTTAAAACAGTAAACACATTAGGACAATTTGAGAACATCCATATGTTATTTCCCAATTATTAACGTAGTCAAGGATAGAAAAAAATTTTTATATGGTTTTTGTGTTTTGTAATTGACGAAGAAATTTTCTATTTTGCATAAAGATCCGGAGTCTAATTATAAATATTAAATGATAGCAAAACAACAAATAACCTTCCCAAGGTGAAAGGTGAAATACGCATTTGTTTCGTTCTTCGGCGTCGACCATTTTCTCCGAAGGACACGATGTGTTTGTCGCGTTTTTGTCCGACCGTGAACGTATCGTAAGTTTAATCTGAGCTTGATCTTGATCGGTTTTACCTGGAATTGACGGTGTTCGGCGGCACTGGCCTGTTACAAGGATCTTCAAGGTCGCATTGGCTGCGTAGGAACACCTCGAGCAGGCCCATAAACAGCATAAAGGATGGACCACCGCACGTCGATGCCAGAGTAGGCCCGGTCGAAGGAGTCAAGGGGCAGTTGCAACTCATCTGTAACGGATCAACCATCATTTTCATCTCAAAAGCTATTTTGAAACGTCGTTTCCGAGTTGTAAACGTTATTGACGTTTCACAGTTATTTAGCGTAGACGCTCGGATTTACAGTAAAGTCGCGTTCATTGTCAGTCGAGCACAGGTGCCTACCCACTCCACTGTCAGCTGTCCTTTCCTGCGTTCGGCTTTCGTTTGAATTATAAGGTTGACGTTTTGTGATAGATAGAGGTTAGTTTGCCGCCAGATGGAATACCGGCCAATCGACAGTTGGCCAAGTTGACGCGCCGGGCCAACTGTGACGACTCGCGTCTAGGTCGCGCCGTGATTAGTTCGTGTTTTTCGTTAATAACTCCTAAACAAAGCCGCTTCAAATGCTCTCAGGAATCTCCCATTTCCGGGATGTTCAGGAATTTGGGACACCCTGTAAAGGTGTTACGACTAAGCGCCTCTGTAACGTTCACGTTTTGTGATAAATAGAGGTTAGTTCGCCGCCAGATGGAATACTATTTAGTCATCATCACGGTTTTCATGTACGTGTGAGAATGAGATTGTGTGTAGCAGCGTGTTCATGTAGCCCGTGCTAAAATATGTACGGTACAAACAATCTCATTCTCACACGTACATGAAATCCGTGATCATGACTAGTATTCTATCTGGCGGCGACCAGAGAACTAACCTCTTTTTCTATCACACCTTTTTGAGAGAAGTCCGAACCCTCTATAATACACCGTGTGCAGCGTTCCGATATGGTGCATGTTTTCTCGTGCATGCGCGGCCAAAGCAGTAACGTATCTATATTAGGATGATCAGGTAGCAGAGCCCTGAGGCAGTTATATTGGCAGGAATGTATTGAAACAATCTGCTCCGGACAAAAAGACTCCAGGACATGTCCTACGAGTTACAAAATATACAGAAATACATTCATGTTATACATTCATTTTCCAGAATCAAATTGTAATATCAATTTTTTAAAATTCTGTGGGGTGCTCGAAGTATCCCATTTTATCGAGAATCTAACCTGAAATCGCCGTACATGCGCGAGAAAGATGCGCCATATCGGAACATTCGAAACAGTGACCGTGTGACGGCAAGTGGCGGTCCAAAATGGCAGCGTGAACTTGTCAAGAACAGTGGAGATTGCTCAAGTTTAAAATTTAAAACTAGTGAACTATTGATCCTGCAGGATGGAAACTTGGATATCTCGCATCTCCTCGTCCAAATCTACTGGATAACATAGGAACAAGGGAAAAACTTCTGGCTACGTAAGAAAAACAGCAGCCAAGATATGAAATGTTCGCATCGTTTGCAAGACTCAGGTATTTCGCGAATACAGTTTTCTTCACTATGAATCTAATCGAAATCTTCGATCGCTCGCCTAAACCTTGCAATATTCATCAAAGTTACCGTAACTTCGGGCAGATACTAATAAATCGAGTTTGATATCGTAACAACATTCTGCCGGACTAGTTTGCGGATTGAACGCAGCAGCCTTGTGGATATTGCATAATTAGGGAACTGTTCGAAAATTATTTACGATCGTCTCGCAGGGTACTCTCCGTGGAATTAGATTTCAAGGATAATTTCAAGGATAAAGACTTCCAAGGATAATTTTACGTAGAATGATTTCTACTACCCTTTATTTTATATAAAGATCCGCCTACTCGTCTACTCATTATTTTTATCGGTACGTTTGCTTCCATTAATTTTTCCTCCATACCTTTCACGGGTTCAATGTTTTTCTTCCAATTATTTCTTCCAATTTAATAAACCGTTAACGTCTGTTATTCGGCGTTAAGCGACTTACCCTTAATTGCCAGGAATTTTAACAATGCAGCATGAGATTGTGCAACGAAGGAAAGTAAAGGCTGACGGCGTGTGGCAGTGTTACAGGAAATATATTGTATTGTAGAATTTCTTCGGACGACAACTGAAACGTCAGTTAATGAGTTACAAGACAGAGTTCGTGACAATCCGAGGAGAATGAAAGCGGCGAGGCCAGCGACGGGTCACGAACTTGCGAAATCGACGTAACGAATCCGTAACGAGAATGGCGACCGATCCTCTGCCGTTCGCCAGGAATAGGCGAGGACTTTTCGACATTCCTGAAATGATTATTCTTTTGTCCCAGTTTTCGTACGACAACGGTGCGTAGCGAGTCGCGTCGGGCTCTCTAACACGATCAAAACGAAGCCCCCGGGGTCCACCGTTTGCGTTGAAATTCTGCGCCGGTGTTACATTTTTTACACGTTGCAGTTTCCTCTTCCTATAAGCTTCATTGTGACCGCTGACGTTCTACATTCTGCGATACAATGATCCCTAACTAAGGCGAACCGCCATTGTTTTACAGATGTAGGTACACGCGGTTAGAATATCGTTGTTGCGCCCCTCTACGTTCCTCATTGTTCGTAGTATTTTTCGTGCGATATTTTTACTTTCTTTTCTTTTCTTTCCTTTCGAACAACCGGCTTTACCTTGTACAGCCGATCATGCCCATGTGCTTTAATTAATCAGCGATCGACAGTTTCCTGTTTAGAAATAATTAGACCGGCAACGGAACATTAGTTCGCGCGATTTTTCATACACAGGTTACTTCACTTCAAGCTATTATCGGTACAAAGAATATTTCCGCAAAGGAAAAAGTTACTTCGAATGACCTCAGCAATTACGCCTTTGCAATCGATGCACAGACCAATGCACAAAGATCCGGAATCTATTCGTTACATATACAGTTAGGAGCGAAACTGATCACACGCACTTTAAATCAGAATAACTTCTTTATGAATGGACCGAACGAAAGTCGGTGGATTTTACTTAAAACAGTAAGAACATTCAGACAATTTAAGAACGCCCATATGTTATTCTCGATTTATGAAAATTGTTGAAAATAGAAAGAAAGTTTCATATAGCTTCTGTGTCCTGCAATTGATGAAGACAATTTTTATCCGTCTAGTTACATATCATCTAGTAAACTACTCGATTTAGCTTGGCAGAGAAACTGAAGTCGTTTAGTCAAGAGTCGTCGGCCGAGGGGAAGGGGAGCACGAATCGAGGGGAAAAACTTACTTCCCCGTAGAAGGGGAAGGTAGAGCGAGGACACAATTTTTAATCCGGCGACTCTGGCTTGGTCAATTTATAATTCATCAATTTAAATAAACATAGATTATGGGACTGACCGTATGTATGAGGGTACACACCTTTTACACCGTTACGTTCACCGACCGAGAACCACACGCGAGTCTATTCGCCGATTTCGAAAGTCACGCAGTTTTGCAGCTCCTCATTTTTTATTGCTGTTCGATTTGAATCGACGCGACATACGGATAGCCGTTCACGAGCTAATTGCATCGGAATCGCGCGTTCTGACGGGACAACGGCAATGGCGAAATCCCTCGGCGAATGAAATCCGTGTCCTCGGCCGAAAGTCTTATCGATATGCGAAACGGTATTCGCTGTAACGCAACACTACGCATCGGTCTACAGTCTATACGAACGTGATTGAAATGATATTTTACGAAACAGAAAAAATACATGCGTGAGCTGTTTGTTACTGGCTGATCAAGTTCGGTCTACAAGCGGTTCAATTGTTATTACAGTGGTACCTCGGTGTACAGTGGGTGTAGAAAGTATTCGTACGCCGTTTGAAACACAATAACTTTTTTATAATTGTACCAAACGACCTGATTTTTTATAATCAATTAGAAGCATTGGTTTAGCAAATGATGTGCAAAGAAAATTTTCCGAAAATTATAATTTACAAGGTTACATGCAAAAATAATAAAGGCATTTTCTAAAACTTTTTTATTTGGGCCTTTAACGAAAATTTAAAATATATGTTTTGGAGATCTATGTTAGTTATGGACACTGCATAGTCGGATAAGATAAGAACCGAATTTTATCGACGATGTGCCATTCGATAGGACGCCAAGAAAAAACATGCTGTGCAAAATTTCAACCCTGTATCTCGATCGGTAGGGTATTTATGGGGTAAAATCGAAAAATCAGTGAAGGACACATCACTACCCCTTCTGCTAACAACAGGTGTAAATGAATAACCAATTAAATGATTTCGGCGCCACAGATTCGATCATGGCGCTATTAAGCTATACTTTCGTGGAGTGAGCATAGAAGAATGTACATATCTATGATTTAATGTTGTTCTAAAAGCATTACGACAGAAAAATGCATGCATTATTCGTATCGTATAGTCGGATTAAATCCTCTCTTACGAAGATCACAGAGGAAAGTGTGGGACGCTTCCTAGTGCTACCACAATTCTATGTATTTATTGTTCCCAACACGATGTAAATTACACATACCAGACGTTGATATAATCCCATTTTCTAGAGATCTAGCCAAGTATAAATGAGCTTTTCCTCCGGGAACACGTTTAATATGATACATTAATATCGTTTCGTAACAGTGACGGAAGTGTCTCATAATTGGAGGAAAAATTAGTTCGGTCGTCTTTAGAAATTGCAATCAAGCGTTCTCGTGTATGTCGCGTTTTGCATATTTTGTCGTCCGCGGCGTGTGAAACGAGCATAACATGCTTCTGTTGACAACAGACGTTTAGGTGTTGTATAATGTTTTATACTTTTAATGGCTTTGTTTTTAATGGTTTTTAAAAGAATATATTACGATTAAGTACAAGAATGACTGATTACTTCTCACCGAGAGGTACTTAAATCCAACTTTATGATCTTGAAATACAGGGTGATTCTCGTAACGTGATGACTTCAGATACCTCTATTACGTAAACCTCTGTTTTTAGATTTATGTTTTTTGCGCGTTCGAACAATTACGTTCCTCCAGCTTTTCAATTTTCAAGAATATCTTTGTAATATACATATATGTTTCTTCTATCGATCGTATTTGCTGTTAATAAATTTTTAAATGCGTTCGGTGCAACGGTTCGATCGTTTATTACAAATTGTAAAGCAATTTTGCTAATTGTCAAACAAAATCATAGTTTCGATCCTAGTTTGGATCTTTTTCATTGTTGGACCAGTCCTCGAGAATCCTTACAGTTTCAATTCCAAACTGTCTCGACATTGATCTTTGTAATATCTTTGTTGCAACTTTGCAAACGTACGTTCCGTTCCATTACGGAGGTGAAACGTCGAAATGTCATGTTCCTAAAAAATTAACGGTTAACTGTTCTTCATCTGGTTAAGTGCGATCCGTGAATCATTGATAGGTCTGACAGGTAAATGGCTAAAAATGGGCCGTTACTTTTCTTCGAACAGATGAGGAGAATGTAAGACAAGTAGTACGATGAGACTGGTGGGAACATTTCAAGGGAAAGGTAGAGTGATTCCGCGTTTCTTAATGCCAAGGTATGCCAGGACACACCGGTCACTGTGGATCGCGACTGTTACGCGATATGCGAACGAAAATTGTTGAAATCTCTCACGGGGCAAAACTTTTGCAATTCTCTCCTCCTCTCCTCCAACTCCCTGCCCCCTCCGAGGAGATTAGAGGAGATACGGTTGTCTCGAACAGTATAATATAGAAACATTCGACGGTCGTGAAGGTCAACTTTGATCTTTTTAAATGGAACAGCTTTTTATGCTCTTTAAAAAACTGTTGGGTTGGAACGAAAGTTCGTGGCGTTTTTAAATTAAAATTGAAAGCTAAAATTCCGATATTTATTCATAGATTTATTCATAGTTCTATTGTATTACTTTTCGCCATTTTCGAGGTTGCTTCTCCTGTTATTGAGTAAACATATGATTTCATACCTTAATTTTATCTTCGATTCTTTGTTTGAAAAGGCTACGAACATTCTTCCCAACCCAATATTAAACTAAAGTATATCCCACGGGAGAGTAACCCCGCGAAAGACCAGTTTCCGTTCGTCCTTGCGCATCTTCGCCCTAATTGGTTTAAGAAAGTGGGGAGTGGGTAGTGGAGTGAGAGATGACAGGCTCGCTGAACGTCGAAAAATGAATAGTTTAGATGTATTATTAATCATTGATGTCCATGAGACTAATTATTTGATTTGGGCTACTTCTTACTTGGTCGACCAACAATCCACCAACGCGATGTAAAGATACTCTGGAGTATTTCAAGCGAAATTGCAACCGTATAATGACTGTCCCGTAATTTTCGTCGGAAGATGTTACGATAAGACGCGTACCGTGTTAATTGTTCTGCTTATTTGATGCCGTTCGCCCGTTAAAATTGCGCAGCGAGTTAATTGTAATGCTTGTTCACAGCTGTAAACTGTAAACTTGTCAACCGGTGACTCGTAAACTTTCTCACTTCGTCTACCTTTCATGGAAATGGTAACAATGACAGGTTTAACGCTCTCGGTGCGAGGGGTTTTCACGCGAGGAACAAGTTGTGAATTTATAATATCTATCGAATTCATTTAAAACTATACAATTTTTTCATTTGTATTGAAACAAATGAAATTAAAAAATAAATAGTTTATTATTTGCTCTAAACCGAATAAGATCGACTGTTACGAATTGAAAATAAGTTAAACCCGTATGCTAACATGCTAGCAAATATGGATTTAGAAAAATACATGTGAAATCGAGGAAGCTGAAGCGGACGCCTACATTTTGTTCGCTAAATTAGGACTTGATTATTTTTACACGAGCGTTAATATTATATCGCGAAGTCGAATTTAAAAAATACAACTGCATAGAATATTATCCGGCGATGGTTGACAGAAATGTTAGGAAACGAATTCATTGAATTTGTCGCAAGAACGATTTCCTGCATGCACAAATATAGAGTATGAAAATATATTCTGCTTTCTATATATTTTTATAATAACAGCTATGATTACGGCAATATTAACGCCGCCATCTGACTTTCGTATATCTTATTCGAGGTGACATGGAAATTTCGCCTCGAAAGATGCTAAATCTTTCATCCGTCTTTCAAAGTTTAAGATCCGTGGGTAAGAAAACGCGAGGTTAAAAGCAGCTTGAGAAAGTAGCTACGGCTTTAAATTTCAACATTCACCGTTTTTGCCAGTACCTCTTTCAAATATTAAAGTCTATTACATTTTGACATATTTTCTCGTTGCATACAGAACTCAGATTTAAAATCACGCTAATCAACGATCTCGGAATTTCCTGTTTCGTTTTCAACCGCCCATTAATATATTCATTACTCTAGATTTCATTCATAATCATTAGACGGGTCTGCCGACAAAATAAAAAATGTTTGCATTGATTGCAAGACACAGGAGCCAAACAAAAATTTCTTCCTTCTTTTAATTATCTTATTGAGCTGAGATGAATAAACGGATGTCCTTAAATCTTCGTAATTAGTCCACTGTATTAAACTGCACGTGTCCATTTTCGTCATAAATGCATGAAATCCGCAGTCTAATAATCATTCCTCGATAAATGTCAGTCTTAATTGCATCTACGAGTCTGAATCACTCGTGAATATTGGCTTCAGCCACATTCATGATTGGAAATCTCTAACAGAATCGCCAAATCAGGAGATTCGAGGGTGGGGGGAAGTTACCCTCTCTCTGCAGTACCCGATTAGTCACGTGGCATTGTGACACGTGCACGACAGAGACGAAACGCGTCACGTGACCGGGCCGTAGGGGGAATAGCGTCGTAGAAGGGGAGCTACGAACTTCGATCTTGACCATGGACGAGGGCCCCTTCATAAATTTCGATTAGCATATTCGGTTCGATTTATTTTCCTTTAGACGAATGAGGAAACAAATGCGTTTAAACAGGTTCAAACAATTTTGCAGGTAATTGGTATAATTGGTATACAATGGTACCTCAGTATGCGACCTTAATCCGTCCCTGATATTTGGACTTATAACGAATAGGACGTTCAAGTGTTCTCATGTAAAAAAAACTGTTGATATTATACCTACATTAATGGGGTTGTAAATTAATTTGAACGGTGTTTAAACACATAAATAAAACATGACAGATTTTATTATAGATTTTTAAAGCTATCTTTATATTTATATCGTCATCGCACCAGGCATACTTCGTCTTCTGTATCAAGCTGTTGATTCTGATACACTCGATCGACTGATCATTTTCTTTCATCTCTCCGTGTTGTGTCTTCACGGGCTTTGTGATCATACGCCGATCTCATCAGTAATTCCATTATTACTGATCCTTACTTGTATGATCAGTAGACTGCGAATCTTAATGCGAAATAAAAATTGTCTGCATCGGTTGCAAGAAATAGAAATTAAATTGAAGGTTACTTCTTCCCTTAATGATTTTAATAGACGAGAAAGCATATATTAACATCTTCAATTTTTAAAATTTTTCAACGATATAAAGGAGGTAAAAGAGGATCAAGATCCGCAGTCTAATGATACAATCAGTTAATGATACATCAACTCCGAATATAATTGATTATTAATTTAATTTTCCCTCCGATATAATTATTTTAAAATGACGCGAAATTCACACAAAAAATTTATGTCGTATACCGAGATACCACTATAATTGGGATTTTTTCAAAAGTTTTTCTTTCAAGTAGTAAACTAATTGTTCTATATAAAATATATAAAAAAACTTTTAAAAAACCACGTTTATATTAAAATGCACTAAAAAGGAGAAAATAATTTTTTTCTTGGTTCTTCATAAAATACCGAATCCAGTTAAATGACTAATTATATTTTTCCCCAAAATGTTAAGCAGTTAGTTCAAAATGTCTTCTGTTATAAATAGACTGCGGATCTTTATGCAAAATAAAAAATGTTTGATTGAAAATGTTTGATATCCTTAAATATTCTTAAAATGTCTACTACTTTAAATTACGAATACCCATTTTTGTCATAAATGCATCAAATCCGCAGTGTAGTTATAAGATTAGTGTCGGAATAGATAGAAAAATTTAATATGAACTCTACGCTTTTATTTACAGTCATTAATGTCATGATTTTATTTAAATTCATATTAAATTTTTGTATCTATTCCGACACGAATTTTATAAAAGAAAAAAATTTTGAACTAATTGCTTAAAATTTTCGGGAGAAATATTATTAATCATTTAACTGGATTCGGTATTTCATGGAGAATCAGGAAAAAAATAATTTTCTCCTTTTCAGTGCATTTTAAAATAAGCGTGGTTTTAAAAAGTATTTATATATATCTTATTTTCTACTTTCCTTGTCATTCGGGAGCAAGTGTGTATACAAAAATTTCAGCAAGATTGGACTATGGTAAGAGGTTCAACCTTCGATTACGAAAACGGCAAGTTAATTAATATAAGCGTGGTAAACAAAAATCCAAGTGGTACGGTCAAACATCGAAAAGCGAAAAAGCGATCGTCTTTCGAATAGCGTCCGAAGATTAATAAGGGTCGCGGTACGTTGTAAGTTTTATTCTATTGTGTTCCGTACGGTAAAACATGGTGTGAGCTGTGCCGGAGTTGCACGCAACTCGCAAGAATGGCTTACCTTTAAGGGGTCACCGCTCTTATCCTACGAAGGCGAATTCCGTGCTTACAGCACCGGTGATCTTCGGCACGTTTGTTTGCACCGCGCGCGAGAGCAATGGGATCGCAGTTTACAGCACCACGATCAACGGCGAACTAAACTGGTACCATTCCCCATCGCGGTTGTAATATTCGACAACTTCCACCTCTTTCTTACCTTTCCTTCTACCCGGTGTCTGCCTATGGAAATTACACGAGAGTCTACTACGTACCATCATCTCTCCGTTTCTTCGGAACGAGTCGTCGATTTTTCCACACTCGTTGTCGCATGCAAATATTCGAGACAACTAGACTGCGGATGCAGTTTATGCAAAATAAAATGTTTACACATCAATTACGATCTATAGAAGCCAAGTAACAATTTATTTTCCTCATTAATACTTTTTATACGTTAGAAATAGTGTATCGATACTGTTAAACTCATTTAATCATCTTACTGTTTCGAATTACACCTATCCATTTTGTCATAAATCCATAAAATCCGCAGTCTAGAAATAACAAATAAGAAATTCGATACTGCTTGCACTCCTTGACCTCTCGAACCTGTTTCACACTTATTTTATACATTATAGGAATGACGAGGGTGTATCTATCAGTTTGTTGCATATGAGATGTCCGATTATCAACGCATTATTTTGATTATCTAACTTTAAAAATTCTTTATTATTATGTTACTCGATTCGCGACTTCGTTATGTCCTGTCGTCTCGGTTTTTAACGTGAACGTAATCGTTGTCGCTAGCACCGTAACTTGGTAAATTGTAAAAAGGAGTAAATTGGAGTTCCTTGTCTTCGTTTCTTGGTTCAGGTGTCCTTGGATCTGTTTCCTGTCGGTAAAAGTAAAAACTGGTTTTATGTATCAGGTTCAGTTGAGGAAACTCGAAATTCGACAACGTTCCAACCATAACTTTCGAATCTCTTGCGGATGCCACTTTTGTCATGAACGAGTAGCAAAAAGTGTCTTCGTACTTGTTACGTACGTAAATTATAATCGATAGACTGCGGATTTTATGCATTAATAATAAAAATGGGCATGTGCAATTTAAAGCAGTGGACGAATTACGAAGATTTAAGGAATTAAAAGAAGGAAGAATTTTCTATTTGGCTCCTGTGTCTTGCAATCAACGCAAACATTTTTTATTTTGCATAAAGATCCGCAGTCTAATAATCGATAATAATAATTAATTATGAATTATCGTAGGAAGCAGATCCGAAAAATATTGTAGAGAATTAAACGCTTACAATAAGTTAAGACGTTAAGGAAATCACGAGATGATCGTGTTCAGTCTCCAAAGATTAACTCGAAGCTTCATCAAGATTGAAAGAAAACGAAAGGAAGTTACGAAAATATTCCATACCAAGTTTTCAATGTCCATGTTTCGTTTTGTCTCGTTCGAAGAATCGTTTTGTAGATCTATGTCTTCGATTAGAGCTTCTATATAAGATAACAGAGCCCCCTTGTCCATCTCGAAGAAATGATCTAAATTTGCAGCTTCGTTATTCGCGTCTACGCTTCGAATCGATGATATTCCTACATCGCTGTTGTACGATTGATCCGCGAGATTAGAAGATCTCACGGCGTCTGTAACAATGGAGAGACGAAAATATTTTCTGAAGCGCGTTTCGTGGTAATCATAAATTAAACAAGAACGTCGAAATTACCAATTCAAGTAGCGATTATTCAATTGTTAATAAGATAAATTATGTAACAGCCCTACTCTATACCTATAAGCTGTGGTTTTCAGAAGATCATTTTCATATAGAGTGGCTATTATTTAATGCAATTCGTTTGTCGAATAAAAAGGCTTCTGAGAAGAGATTGCGTCACTGAACGTAGCTTTCTAAAAATGCTAAATCGATTGCTGCTGATCTCGAATCAATTAAAACGAGTTAGGATACATAACGGTCTCAAATGAGTTGTCGCTAGTTAAAATAATTCTCCGGTCAAACCGGGTTCTCCGATCGAGGGTCATCCGGAATCGTTAGCCGTTACATACCTCTTTTTGTATTTTGTATGTTCAACTACTTTAGATATCGACCGTTCGCTTAACGATGCGGAATTTTCCAATTTATAGCCCCTCTGGGATAACAATGCGAACATAAACGCGGTCAAACGCGGTCTTAGACAAACTAATGAATTTTTTTTGGCTACCGCTCGTTCACCCAAAGAGTTTAAAAACGAAACGATTTTAACGAGTATCGAACGTAGTACTCCCTCTGTCCCATATAATAATAGTAGCAAGCAGGAACCAAAAATAACAGTTATTCTAAAATTTTCCATGATAAAAATTATTCATAAAAAGTTGATTATTATTGAAATTTAAGATAATGTAATAACTGTTATGAGCAATTTTAAATGAACTCTCACTGATACCTGTTATGAGCCATCGAAATAGATTTATTTCATCGAATAACGGTTTTCCGACTTTTCGTCCCGGGAGTGTAGGTGTAGGGAAACTTACTTAATTTGTTGAAGAACTTACCATGGACTCTCGGTTCGGAATTATACGTGAAGTTTATGCGAGCCCCGTCGTACAAAGAAGATTGGCCTACAACTTCTTCCAAGTTTTTGCTCGTAAACCGGTCTTCACCGAAATAAGGTACTGCACTTGAAGCGTAGTTTTTACTCCGGTTCTAAAGCAAGCAGGTGAGAGAACAATTACTTTCAACGTTATTGAACTTTTACTACGAATTAAATTATTTTTTACAATAATATATTATTATAATCTTGGGGGACAAACAGTAAATTATTTTTCTTTAATGACATTACTACGACGCCAAAATCTCTGTCATTCGGTAAAAACGAATGTCCTGATACTAAGAATTTATGGTTCAATTGTTAACTGACAAATACTTTCAACATACAAAATTTGTATCATTCTTTCAACCAGCTAATTTCCTTTTTACGAAATATTTGTGATTTTAAATATATTAGTTACAATTTGCTTCAGAATGAAAAGATAATGTAGAAATGTAAATATTAAAATTGCTAGCTTTCAGAATAAACGGCTCGTATATTAGATTGCTGCAAATAAAATGTCCGATTTCAGAGTTAGAACTTACCTCTGGGTAACTTCGACCCACCGATTTTTCATCAAAATCTCCTTTTACAGTTTCGTTTGAAAAATGCGCTAACGACCTGATTAACATCTCCAGAGCATCGGCAGAAACAGTTCCAGAAATTTCACTAAAACTGTCGATGGTAGTATCTGCCGATGCTTCTTTATCGAAACTGTGATCTTGTGACCCTGTCCACAAGGATGGCAGATCATAGTTGCCGATAGGTAAATATTTGAATGTCTCTGGAACATTCTTCGCAAACAAATCACATTAAGAAACGGGACTTACAAATTAATTTATCAAAGACAATACTTACGAAAGAGAAATCGTCCACTTGTGTATCACGAATATCATCATTTTGCGATGTTACTACGATATGTTTGGGAACATTGTGTTGAGCAGCAGTGTTGGGATTATTTATTTGGATGTCTGTGATTTTCTTGTTTTCTACTGGCAGTTTACCAGAGTGCTCGCCATTGGTGCTTGTATTTTCTGTTGTTTGGAAAGACAGAATTTCCTTTTCCTTTTGAAGATGAAAGAGATCTGCCTCCGAACTATTATAACCTGGTACGAACAGACTCTTTTTGCCAGAAAGCTCTTTTACATTTGTTGCATTCCCGTCGCGTAGAAGACCATCGATATCTCCTGATATTTTATTGAAATCGTTCGGAGGAGATTGAGCATCACTGTCTTGATTGTTCATTGATTCTGGCCAGAGAGATGAATTATTTTGCGGCACGATATTGCAAGTTCTATTAACGTCGCAGTTGTTCGATTCGCACGGTGTCACGGTTTTCGCAACGCATTTATGCATTCGAGGACATATCCATCCGCGACAGTGCTCATTCTCCGCCTCGTCTTCTGTAAATATTACGAGTGACTACAAATAAGTAATTATCCCAACCGATCGTATAAAAGAAAGGTGTATATTTTCTGTTCGGTGTACCTAGTGCCGTTATGCAATCCGACGTGTGTATACAGGGTGGATCCGAGCAGGTGTTCTCCGGTTTCCGCAAGAAGCAGTCGAACTCTGACGAACAACCTAGATTTCGGCATTTGCCGAACCAAATGTGAACGTCTAGAAAATAAATTTGATTGTAAAGGGTGTTCCATTAAGAGGTGGCTTTACGCGAGAAGCCCCGTGAACGAGAGGCGTAAACACGGAATTAGGATCGACCTCTGTTCTTGCTGCAGCTCCGCAGAAGTTTGCACGGTGGGTTGGCACAAAGTGACTCCCGGAGGATACAGCGATGTCCTGGGGGACACTTGAACCCGGCACAGGACGCCGGACCCTCGTGATACTCCTGCTGAGGAACGCATCTTGCTATCTGTTGCTTACATTCTAGTAAATACCACGAAAATTAACAAAATGGCCCAAAAGGGCGGGCCCTACCAATATAAACGGCACCAAGTGCAGTATTTCCCTAACAGCAGTTGTATAAATGAACTTAATTAGGTGTTCATCATGTTTTTTGAATGTGTGCCCGTCAAGCACATTACGCCAGAACTCGGCGGCCCAGATATTGCGCCCGACGGAAGGTTAAGAGAGAAAATAAATTTCTATGTCACTCCGGTTTGTATGCAATTAGTGATCGCAATCCCGCGGCATTTTCAATCCCGTGGGATTTATTTCAATCACTAACCACCAGTGTACATATCGATATACTTACTTTGATCCCAAAGACAATGTCGGACTTTCACCATGCACAAGTATCCGGTGCTACAATGCACGGTATCGCATGTAAGTGGTCCTCTCAGCGACTCTTAAAATATTCCATAACCATAATACAAAATGTAATATGAATATCTCGCAATCTTGAATACCATACTCGACGCGTTTTCGTCGTGCTGCTTACCAGTTCGAGATCTCGCGCAATAGAGCATGCCGGGACATGGAGGATTCTTGCACCGAAATTTACGGTGTACGCACGACTCCGTTTTTTCACACTGTACGTATTCGCATGCTATATGATTATTGCCACCAAATTCTACTGTTGAAGAAAAAATAGAAATCGGTCATTTCATATGCAATACGTATTAGGGCTGTTACTTTCCTTCGAAGGTCGAAGATATTGAAGCTTCGAAGCTTCGAATTTCGGAGCTTCGGAAAAGTAACAGTCCTAATACGTATTACAAAGAGATACGACACATTGTTCGCAAGTATTAAATTGTAGAAAAGACGCAATGGAGTAAAGGTAGAGATAACGACGATAAAGCATATCTACTTACCTCTTCTATGCAAATTTTGAAGATGCACTTGCGCGACGACTTGAAATAGAATGATTAACGCGAAATACTCTAAGCATGTCCTCGCCATAGTGATACGAATAACTGTGGATCATGGTATCGAGTAACGATCGATTGTGACTGCACTTGTTGCCAATACAGTCGACGTAACTGCTACAGACAGACCATTGTCATTTGCATTTAAAGATGGTGTAAGTCCATTGCAAATTCATTTCCTTTTTTTCTTAACCACTGCCATGAATTCTTACATTTTATTGTATCATAATAAAGAAGTTTAACGGTAACGTGCATTGCTGGCGTCTAGCACTAGCATATCGAGTGAGAAAATGAACATATTAATTACATTATGCGATGCTTAGTCATACGGTCGCAGCGAATGAACGAAAAAATTCAATTTTTACTCTACTATAATAAAAGAACATCGTCGTTCGTTGACATAATGATTACAATGGTTCTTACTTTAACGCTAAACCTACCGAGCACTAAAAGCTATTAACATGTTTTAGCTTGCAAAAATGACGAGGCTAACCATGTATTTAGACTTTCTGCAGTTTTCACAACAATATGTGCTTGGATACAGAATTTTATCGAATCAATTTCCACGTAAGCAACTTCATAATTTCAATAATTATGAAATGAAAAATGTAAAATCGGTCATTTGACCGGCAGTGGTAGGTTTGGTGTTAAAATACCGCAATTACTTTCTTGCCAACTCAATTATATCTTACTATTTCATACCACTATTACTATATCTTGCCTTAAGTTAGGTTTGTTTAAATTACAGTTATCAATGGGACATTTCATATGCGATAACCTAATATCAAATTCGACGACTCGAATCTTATTGAGTGTCGCGCGTCGCGTCGTGGAAAATTTATAGTCCAGTCAAAGGTAAACATACTAAAAGTCCCCATTCCTAGGAGGTGAGCGGGGCACATAGAAGGTCCCCTTCTTCGATTTTCCGCTTATATCTCGAAAATTATGCGTCCTAGCGATAAAACCATTCTATACTAAATTAAAGCTGATAAAATGTGCCACAAGATTGATTCGATTCAGTTTCCCGCTATCCCGCATAGTTTCCGAGATATAAGCGGAAAACCGAAAAAGGGGACTTAGTATGTTTACCTCCTTACTAGTCCAAACAAAGTCCCAAAGTTAAAAATTGTGTTCCTTCCATTTCCTTCTACACCTCCATTATGAGCATTCATTGACTGGACTACTAGGGTACCGATGACGCAAGGGTTGAACGTTCACGCTGCGGCAAATGATCACGAATTAGGTTGTACTTTTGACCCGCAATTGCAATAGTCCAGCGAGCGCGCTCGTGAAGCCAGCATTATAGTCCAGCGTGACTTCGGTGTACACGTAATCTTCGCGATGGTCGTGAAACTTGTCTGCTTCGTCGGGACCGGAAACCAATGCCCCGGACAGAATTTGAGGATTCGGAGCATCCTTGTCGAATTCAGGCCATCCGCAAGCCGCTGGTTTGTCAGGGCAAGACGACGCTGCGTGATGAGGCTGCTTCGGAGGATTCCGACCCCATCCGATCACGTAGCTCCTTCCTAATTGGACAAAATCGATGGTTAACGGTCTCGTAACGGCGGTTCGCGAGGGAAACTAGTGGAAATGGCTTTGCATTTTAATGTTAACTCTTCCGCTCGACATTACTACGCTAATTATGCATACAACGTCCCACCTCATCAATTTTGATAAAATTTAAGTACGAGGGTAGTCCCAGAAGTACCCAACCTTGACATATAGCTGGCGGTTGTTATTTGAAAACTATGCTTGACGACATATTCAAAAATCATCGAAATCGGTGAGGTGTGGGACCTTTTATGCATAATTACCATTACTACTGTTCGAATACTTTCGTCCTCCACTGTAATCGTCGATTTAAATCTTTGGCATCATTGTTGGCGAAGCATTCAAAGGTAAACGCGACTGATCCGGTCAAAGGATAAAGCTTACCAGCACCGCCTAGCATATAGTGGATTTGTTGTTCGGCGAATTCACGGTATTCCTGGGGGTTGCCGATATCGGGAGAGTCGGCTGCCTCCAGGCAAACGAAAGCCACATTCGCGGCGTGGCACAAAGTACCGAATTTGTCGATGTAGAGCAGCCCCTTCGGCGTGCGTTTTTGTTCGCGCACCGAGAAATCGCAAAAAGCACGCGCGGCGTTCTGATACTCCGTTTGCCCCGTCAATTGAGCTAATAGAACCTGCAACGGAAACGATATTCAATATTTACAAGCTTATTCGCGGTTCATCGTCAAACCGCAACGCGCGTACACGAATTTCGTTTATCGTTTTCGTTAAGAACAAACGCTAAACATTGTTTTACTCGAAACACGGCTCTGGCTGGCAATGCGTTCAAATTACCTGCACACCGGCGACCTTCTTGTTGTAGAAGAATTCGTTCGGCCTCTCTTTCAGATGGAAATGTTGGTAATGATGCTCGGCATCCTCGAGATAAACCGTGTCGTTTGTTGCCTTGTAGAGCCAAGCAGCCGCCCAAGCTAATTCATCGCCGTAATCTGTGCTCTCGTAGTACTGCGCGGCACTGCGGATCGCCTCGTGATACAGCCCTCGGTATCTCTTCGCAAATCTGTATAATTCCTTGGCGTGCTTCAAGCACAGATCGCTGTACTCGGGATCGTGGCTGCGGAAAACGATGCTAGACGCGGCGAGAGCGGCCGCCGTTTCACCTGCCAAGTCAGAACCTAAACAGTTTTACGAAAATTACTATGCTATTCTACTTCTCTACTACCCGTTGCGCGAGTAAGCCTCCCTTCGATCGACTCGAGCTTGTTAAACGCTTTATTTCATTGGCATACCAGGATGTTCGAGATCGATTTTGTAGGCTGGTCTAGTGGTATTCAATTCTTCGGGTCTCCCCCAAAAGGTATGGTCGAGCGAGAAGTCACCGACTTGTCCATAAAACACATACTCGCTGACGTGGCATTTGATGAAGTAGTCGGTAGCCCATTTGATGGCCTCGCGAAGTTCGTCGAGCTGCCCGGCAGCGTTGTAAGCCTCAGGCCAGCTGACCGCACCCCAAGCCAAAAGTGTGATCGTCGACGCCATCGTGAATCCGAATTTCACAAAATCGCCAGCTGAAAACACACATAAAAGCAATATCGCTTACCCATAAAAGCCACAAAACTACCGGACGATTAGTGCGACGGGGTACATGTACATACAGGGTGAGAAGAAATAACGGAGTTAATCATTTCTTATTATAATTCTGTCAAATTGACGAATTTTGAAAAACCAAATAATAACAACTATACATGGCCCTTTACTATTCATATATTTAAGAAGTTTCGAAATGGCCACTCTTTGCGCCGATACAGAGGCTCAAACGTGTCTTGAAATTTTCGGCATTTTCGTTATTTCTCGTCACTCTGTACATTATGAAAGTAAGTGACTCATTATTTCATGTCATTTCATTGTTAGGCTACCAACTTTCTGGATGACCTAGTACATTCAAGGTAACCCTTGAATCACCCTCTATTTACCGAATCGTCTAGATTCTATCGCACGATAATTACCATCGTAATAACCTCCAGTCAAGTCTTCGCCGTTCAAACCATGATCATTCAGTGCCGAGTCCTTTCTCCATGGTATTCGATTGTTCTTTGGCAGTTTCCCTGAGCGTTGCGCTTCATAAAACAAAAGCGAGAGCTCCAAGACCCGGGCGTAGTCGTTCTCGTCTTCGATGGGTTTTACGTAGTACGTAGGGCTCGCGTTTATAACGTCGATCGATGCAATCGATCCGACAATCACCGTCTGCAACAGATAATGTCGACGAGGACAGAAATTAATTTAAAAATTCCTTGAATCCATCGGATTACAGTGGCCGTAATAATATGATAGGTTCATATCATTTTTATGATATAACAGTGTTTATCATGTAACATTTCTATCATTCGTTACAATGTAATTAGTAGAACACATAATGTATTTGAATAATATCATTCTTATTAATGTATTTATTAGCAAGCTAGTTCGAGCTATGAACCTATCATTATTTCGCCAGCAATGGTTGAAGGAGGTACGTGGAGCGAGTTTGGAACCGCGTTCGGAAACTCTTCTTTGCCCAGGCGTGTATGTCTGTTCCGAGAAGTTCTCAAGGTTCGTTGACCACGTAATATCTGTGTGACAAACGCCAATACCTTCTGCAAATACCGCGCTTATTGTCAACTTGTGTCCCCGCGTTTTTACCGTGACGCCGCGCCGCGCGCCGTCACATGGCGCATGGCGCACAGTCGGACGAAACGACATATTTTCTCGACATGAGCCTAAATATAGAAGTTCGGAATTGACATTTCTGACAGCAGCAAATCTTTCATCTAGTTTTGGAGCATGGGAAGACGTCGAAAAAATTCTTTTAAAGCACGCGCTAAACTTTGTGACCTTAAGGTGAATTTTCCATTGCAGTTTTTTAGTTCTCCACTTTTCCCGGTCTTTCCATCGGCATCTTCCGGGCCCTATGTATTTCGAATCGTGGGTGTCATACCGTTCGAAGGTCAGTCTAAGCAGACAAATAAGAATGCAGACTTGCGTGATGGTAATACACGTCTGCCCATAACACTTGGGACCGGAAGTTGATGTCCAGGCCGTTACGTCCGGCCACACAAATGAGTTTATGGTCGTCAAACTCGTGGATTCGTAACGATCGCGATCGGGAGAAATGTGATTCCTTGACAAGCTATCATCATATGAGAAAGTGAATTCTATTGTTCATTTCACGCGATCCGATTGTTATTTTGTTTAAAAATTCAGTCTACTTACGAGCTTCACCTCTGATAAACTCATTTATTGTTCCCGTTCGAGCAATTATCTATCGTTTTGTTTTTTACTTAAATTGAAATTCGATTACTCACCGTGACATAGGTGAACACGTTCAGCTCCATCTTCGGTGTTCCTCCACAGCTTCTTATGTGGGGACACGAATAATTGTTAATCACCTTTCAGTGGTATTTGTTAGAGCCAGTCTGGAGCACGTCCCGTGATGCATATCGATCATTTACGAGCACCTCCTCTTCGTCAATGTTCCACCGTAATCTGAAGTCTGTTCTTTAATCGCGAAACGTTCACAGAATTCTTCTGTATTGTAGATTCAACACTTGACCGTAACTTGGTCAAGATGAAAATTGAATTTCAATCCTCTTATTAAATGTACCCTCCACAGTCTTCGTTAAATACGGAATCATGTTACTCGTTACGTGTCCCCAGTTTAGATGGCCGTCTGTTCCTATGATATATATTCAATTATAAATTAGTATCTCGGTTGGAATTTATCGTCTCCTGGAGGGAAACGTAAATATAAATGTTATATTCTTTTTTTATGAATATCAATAAGTATAGGAATTTAGGGGAGTAGTAGGTGCGGGATTCGCGTTCTCATTTCACGATAATACAAAAATGAGGTCTAGCGTTTTTGACTACTGAAAAACTCAATTTTTGTATTGTCGAAAAATGAGAACGCGATTTCCGCACCCATGCAATCCTGGAAACGAGTCTACCGCCTTAATAATAATATTAATAACAATTATTATGTATTTTTGAAGTTAACATTAAAATTTCTGTGACACGTTCAAGTAAAATTCCCCTTTACTCGACGCACATCGGCGATGAAGCAACATTTATATTTGTATAACACTGAGATTGGCATAATTGCGCGATAAGAAAGACGAACGTGTCGAAGAATTCGAATTGTCCTCGGTGTACGTTATTTGCATTCCGTGAGGAATTTCTCGGTAAAACGATTGCGGAGATATCCAGGAAGTCGAGTGCGCAGGAAGTTTGGAAAGTGGACATTCACTGTCGTGGCTCAATATTTTGTCTTCGCTCGCGTGTGTGGCGAATTGTTAAACGACGTCGACGAATATATTATCTAGTTTACTTTTAGAAGACGACAGACAGGATGTAAAATCTTTGAGAAATCGTAAATGTATCGATAGATGAAACGGACCCGGTCTAAACTAATATAATTGGTTAGAAACTTTCATTACGGCAAATTGCATGGTGATTGTATTGTAGATTGTGCGTCAGGAAAGTTGTCAATCTTATATCGGACACGCTTTCATAATTTCGCTTGAACTGGAGAACGTAAAACTGCATTATTCGGATTTCGATTTTGTCGTAATTAAAAGTATACTTCATAGAAACCATTAGGTCGTTGCATATGAAATGTCTGACTTTTCACAGTAACGTTAAACAACCGTAACTATTTTTTATTGATCAAACAATCACACGTTTCTTGATTGTATTATGGTACACATTCAATATTTGTTGTGACTCACAAGCTTCATTTACAAGATCGTCATCTCTATTTTGTAATTCTTTTTACTATGATTCTATTCTAAAATCGGACATTTCATATGCATCAACCTAATAAATAGTTGAAACACAGTTGTTCCAAACTGTTGATAACTGATAACTGAAAAAATGATTATCGGTATATGTATACTAATTATTATATCAATGTGTTTCTTCGAAGCCTGTACGAATATTTAGAATTTGTTAGGATATAGCTACCGAATGATTCATCGAAACCATGCGCACTGCATGTAAGAAATATGCATGAAAGATACTTCGATGCATCATTAAGTCGATACTTTCGATGCAGACGGGGACTGTATTATTCTCCATTGAGTCATTTGGTGAAGGTTTTATGTAGAATGCAAAATGCTTAGAAACATGAAATTCGCCATTACATTGTTTAAAACTTACAAATGTACAAAAAAATGTAATGTACAGTAGTTCATTTTGAAACTCAACAAGTTATTTATTATATTTTATTACCAACTTGTTCTGTTAATGACTTGTATCTAAACAATTTGTATTGATGTACAATTTCAATTGTACAAATAGATCCAGCCACCGGCGCACAGTGGGCGAGAAACCGATCTTTTTAGACAAAAATCTGCCGACAACTCAGTTTTTCATCGATTCAATTGGAATTTCTTTTAAAAATGTTCATGAAGGACTATACTTTGATGACGTGCTGCGCGAAAATCGTTAACTATCAAACTGAGTTGTCGGCAGATTTTTGTCCAAAAAGATCGGTTTGTCGCCCACTGTGCGGCGTCGGAGAGTTAAGAGAAGAAATGATAACTAAAATTCGAAACGTCTAAAGAACATTAAGCGAAATGTTCATCCTTATACCCCAAGTTATATTCCAGGATGTCTACTTAAAAGTTTCGAGTTTAAGCTGCCTCCAGCTCGTTTGCCAATAATTAAATACGTTGCAGTAACGACTCACCTTCAACATTCCTGGCAATGGCAACTAATTCTCTTCAAAGCCGTTGCAGGCATGAACGCAGAAGGCATATCTCGCCCGTACACGTGTGACTTCTTCTTTGGCCACGGAACAAATAATCCGCGGTTGAACGTTGCGCCCGCAATAACTCACTGAAACGTTCGAACATGCCGCACGTTTGGTAAGGTGAACGCACTACGTCGGCCGGGAAATTTGTTCACCAGGAGTCATGATAAATCACTGGTTGCTGCTCGAGCCTGGCGACACGATCGGCCAAACGGTTTAATTAATTCACCGACTGATCGATTATGTGCTTCACTGACTGACTGACTTACTGACTTACTGACTGACTGACTGACTAACTGAATGGCGAGTAACTTGCTGACGATCCCAACCGGCCAAAGAACGAATAGGTGGGGAGGGAGGTGGGGAAACTCCTCGGTGAACGAAAGTACTCGTCTCGCAATTTCATTTAAACGATCGTCTAATGTACTAGGTTCCAGTGTTGGATATTATTCGAATATAAATTCCACTGTAATAAGGCTATCCTTACTTTTTGTCAGTTCTGTAGAATCTCGAACGGTTATAGAATCGATTCTCGCAACGATATTCTACAGAATTTTTATAATAACCAATGGGAGAATTAAGGGGAGTCAGTGTTGGGCAATAAATAAATTTATTTCAATAAATATTAGGTTGTTGCACGTGAAACGTCCGATATTAGAATGCAAATGTTGCCGTTTTTATCCAGAAATACTATTACAGTTGGCGGGGTCATTGTACGCCTCTTTGGGGTGCAAAGTTTACGGTTCTACCTTCAATTTTATAATTTACACATATAAATTTTCTTCTAAATCCTAAAAATTCTAAACATTCGTACAAGCTTCGAAAAAACACATACTTGATATAATAATAATTATACATATGCAGTAGCGGACAAAAGTTCAAGACCGCTCTAAAAAAGACGATAACTTTTTTAACTATACGATTTGAACTTTTTCGGGAAGCTAGAGCAATTAGTTTACTAAAAGGATGTGAAAAGAAATTTTTTCAAAAATTGCAATTGATCGAAATTGTTGAAAAAATACTAAAAGTTGAATTTTTTACTTTTTTATGTGGGCCTAGATTGACAATTTAAAGGGTTAAAGTCACACGTTTATATTTATGATTTAAAATAAAATTTGCCCAACACCGAGGGGAATTAAGGGGAGAAAGTTACCCTCACTCTCTGCCAGTACCGGGCACATGCACGACTGAGCATTTTCTAACAAGTGCTGCAAATTAAATTGAAATTACATTCGCGAGAATGTACTCTGTGCATTTACTATTTTTTTCTCTCGCGGCGTGCATTGCGCACGAGCCAGGTCTACTCATAAAACGGCAGGTGTGGTATGCAATTAAAAAAAAGCGAACGTCGCTTTCAAAAATCGAAAGTGCCTTACTCTACGCGCGTGCTGCGACAATGTGACCCACTTTCGACTCCGTAATTACGCGAAAATAAACGAATTATCCGCGCGCGGACGATCAACGCGTGCGATTACAATGCTTTCTGTGCTTCGAATGAAAGTATTCAAGCATTCTTCGCTTGGGAGATCATTTCCTAGAAATCCCGACTCTCGCGACAGCGAACATTCGCTTTTTATAGTTCGTTCGAACGTAACGCAGATGCGTGACTGATTTTCTCTTTGACCGAGCTTGTTAGAGAAGGAAAGAAACAATTCGCACTAATTCTCCATGCATTTACTTACTCCAAATCATTTGTTCTTCTGCACTGAAGCTACAGATAGGAAGTAAACAATTCTCAGTGATGTATCTATTTAATATTTTCAATTAAACCTTGTTCACAATTCATGTACAAAAAGATAAATAGTTTGGTAATATATTAATCATCTATAAAAAAATAAAATATATTATGGTGCGGTGGCTACCCCATCTGCTCGCCAGCAGGTGGCCAATAATTTGTAAACACTCAACACCTTTCACGCTATCATTTGACCCGTCACCGAACCGTATATACACAGGCCTTTTAACGCTAGGTTTACGGAGAAGGTAAAAAAGAAATGAGGAGAACGCGTCTATCCAAATTTCTGGCCATTTTTCAATAATATATGCCTGAAGAGATCAATTTCTTGAATAATTCCTCGTGGATGCATTTTTACCATCTGAATAATTGTAAATTAACACATTCTTGGAACGCGCAATTCTAACGTGTTCCGTAAACTTAGCGTTGACGAACAGGCACAGAGAAACTCGTAGGTACCACGTGGTATCCCTACTCCGCGCTACACGTCCTCCGCGATTGGCCGAATCGCTCGACTCTATATACGCAACAATTTCTGTACGATACGATTGGAAAGCATCCTTTTCGAGTACAACATTTTTGGCGCACCCTATCAATCCTAGAAACGAGTCTACCGCCTTAACAAAGCCGCGGAGAACATTTTCGTAAAGGAAAAGTTACTTGCAATCACCTTGGAAAACATCCAACTCGAGTACAACATTTTTGGCTCACCCTGTATACGATATATTACCGACGAGTTCAAAGATCTAGAAATGTACAGCACATTTGATTCTCTCCGAATATTCTTGATGTTAGGACCAAAATGTGCGAGTTTTTTTAAGATTATTTGATCTTAATCGATAGACAATTGTCGAAACGACCCATCGAGGCCAAACAAGTCGTCGTGTGTCTTCGGTTTTCCAGGTCGAAGAGCTTCATTCGACTTGATTGATTCCTGCTCCTTGAACCACGGGCCGTACTCTTCCAGCTTCTTCATCCAAGTTTCTAAAACCAAAGAAATTGTGAAAAATGAAACAGCTGAATGAACTCGAGATCTATAGAACATTGATGTGAGCTTCCATCCTAAAATCTTACGTACCGTGAATAGCTTGAATTGGTCCCGCATCACCGCCATACTCCGTCGGCAGTATTTCCTTGGGGATGTAATCGTACAACGTCTTCAAGTCGCTGTGCATGAAGATTCTGTTGCGTATCTTTTCCTTGATGAACGGTTTCACAAAGTTGACGATCGTGTCGACGAGCGGGCTAACGTTCACGACGTGCACTTCCTTCAGCTTTACCGGATAAGCTTCTTGCACGCAAACCAGGAATTTCTTCACGATAGCAGGCGTGAATTTGGCAAAGTGTGCTGGCGTCGCTACGGTAGCATCCAGAATGTAAACATCACCCGCGACACCAACGGCTTCTTCCTTCAAGCGAACGTCGCCGATCATCAGGACCATCTTCATCGCCTCCATTACGTTCGGGGTTGGTATGTCCTTGTCGACTCCCCGCATCACGATCACTCGACGACCGTTCTTCGTTAGACCAGGCAACGGAGGAATTTGTCTGAAATAGGATATACAGTAAAGTCGCGGTTCTCGTCAAACAGCCTGCGTTCTGCACGGACTACTATCGCATACCGACATTATTTTTTATGACTTCGGCTACCAATCTCCCAATTTTTTTCCATATTATGCAAAGTTTCAGCTTTAATTTTAGAAAAATTTCATCGCTCTATCACATTTCTATCCAAAGTAGATCATCTTGTCAAAGATTTCGTCGAAATTGCCCATTGTGCGGCGTTAGCCGGCAGTGGAGTGAGTAGGCGCCTGACAACTATCGCGTACGCGGTCGTTGACAAATATCGCGACTTTACTGTAGCTTGTAAACTCATTGTTACTTCTCGTAGAATATTTCCGGTTCTCGGTGAAACTTGTGAAATAGTTTCATAAGCAGTACTTGGTTTTTTCGAAACCTCAACAAAGTAAAAACACTTATTACACGTTACGTGTTCGCAACGATAAATGAACGCCACATCTGAACTTTGCTAGTAATTGGCTGTCCCATAAAAAGACGACTCAAAGAAAGTAAAGAAGAACTGATTTTTACACGAGTTTGCTGATCTCTCGGAGTTCTGGCCTTGTAACGTCTCGGTCAGCGAAAAACTCGGGGACCGCCGTTCTCATCGTGAAATACATGTCCAACTTCCTTTTGCATTTTTCCAAGGAAAACTTGCTGCCACGAAGGAACGTCATTACCCTTTCGTCATCTGCGGAGAAGAACAAAAACGGCGTAAGCAAGGTGCTATGAAAATACCAAACGTTAATAGCTAAATAATCTCTGGAAGAAAGGTGGAGAATTACGCGAACGATCTCGCTCGTGTTACAACCATATATAGTATTGTACATATATGTATGTATGTATAGGCCATAGGCGAATCGTGCATAGCGCTATAACACAAGCAAAATAGCCTGACTTATTGTGCTCACCGAACGTAGAATAACACAATGCTCTTCGAACTGCTGCAACCAACAGAAGACGCAAGGTGTTAGCAGTGTTATTTTCTTGAAAAATTCATTACTATTATTATCTTATTAATTTTCAGCTAATTACATAGCTGATTCGCTACGTTATACTTCGCTCGAATAATTTCTGTCGTCTCGGGGCCTGCCTCTATTTCATACTCTAAATCTTTTTCTGCAATTAGGATCGCGTGCAGTTTAAAGGTCTTGTAGTCTTATTGCCACACTGACCCGAATAGTTTAATCGTAATACGTAAACGTAATACGTTCATTACTACTTTTCTAACCAGCTACAGTTTCCTACCTGATATTTATATCTCAATGACTTGTATTTTTTGCGTGATTATGATTCGTCTGTTCGCTGTAACGTTCACTGATTACTAGACCCGTGGACCGTGGGACTTTATTCTTTAAAGTTAATGAATTTATTACATCAGTAGCTTTGACAAATTGAAAGTAACACGATCTGCAATTCTTCTGAAATTTTTATTCCTTTGTATTTCAATTATCCATTTTTCTCATAAATAGTTTTCCGACAGAACAATGAAAAGTAATAAAAATGTAACTGTTTCAGTTCTATACATACAAGTCTTCGTGCGATAAGACTGTCACTGGTCGATTTGTATAATTAACGCCGGCTAATAAACGAGTATGTCCTTCCTAAGAAGTAATTATGTTTTTACCAAGTTACACGGACCCAGCCTACATGTGCTGTATCATTGCCAATTTGCCTTTCGTTCTTCTGAATTTAAAACAAATTGTACATTACGAAAGGCGTCTGTTTCGTCAAGTCATTTTATTCGGAATACTAAGAAATCATTTGATATATCTTTCCGAAACTAGGCCAGCACTTTTTTTAATAGTACATGTGTTTTTTATCGTAGCGAGTAAATGATACTCTGTTGAAGACAAAGATTCCAGCTTCAAGTACCGTACGCGTGGACTTTATGAACATTTATGTGCAATATGCTTGTCGAACTTGGCTTATACAATGTTTAATTTGCTAATCTGTTTACATACATAGGTTTACCCGTACGTCTTCTACGTATGGTTTTACTTACAGTGACTTACATTAATAACGTCAACCTGTGTTGGAGCTTTTTTGTTCCTCTTTGCAATGAATAATGTCTTTTATTTGGTTGGCAAATAAGTTCATTCGGTTTTTTAGAGTGGAATAAATCACAAAAACCGAACGAACTTATTTGCCAACCCAATAATTAGTAGCAATAGCTACAATGCTGCCATATATGTGTCAGACCGGGGACTTATTGAGTGATGTGTTAAACTAATTGCTCTCTAGCTGCCCAAAAAACTTCAAATCGTATAGTACAATATCAAAAAGTTACTCAAGATAGAATAACTTTTTAAAAATTAGACTTTTCATTCATGATAAACCGTTGCAAATTGACTTACCGTCGAACTTGGGCAAATGTGGTTGTTTGGCGAGCCATTCTTTGATAATTTCGACATCTTTGTCGCGCGTTGTGACGTCCTCGTTCAGCTCCTCGCGAATCTGCTTCGACATTTCTTCCGATGGCTGGATCAGCAACATCTGAAATTTGTTTTGAAACGCATCAATATATAGTCGCACACTTACCAAGTCGATTAACTCCATAAAACAGAAATTGGAGAAATGTGATGAAATAATATACGTTGTTTTTCAAAATTTCCTTTAAAATAAAAATTGCATAATGCTTAAAGTGCAAGTGCAAGTGCGTCCTAGTTGACACTTTGTACAATATCCTATCAAAATGATAATTTTCAAGCAAAATTAGAATCCTACATAATACGAATTCATTAGTGACAACTGTGGCGAGAGCTTGATACCAATAATGTTAAGTTTTTACATACCAGACTGAAAATACATCAGTTTAAAGTCCAACTTTGCAAAAACTAGGGCGGACTCGTTCCACCTTAGTGAAAGTTCATTGTTTGAACAAAAAACATGGATTTTAATTCACCTTGAAATACCGAAGTTACTTCCTTGCCAACCCAATAACATTCAAAGAAACACACAACCTCGGCCAACTCTCGCATTCTCAATTTGGCTTTGCGTTATTATCGATCGCAGCGCTCATTGTCGAGTTGTCTGCGATGCCAATTTGTGTTTCACAGTCGTTTGATTACCCGTTAACGGGTAATTGCGATGCCCTTACGAAACGAACAATCTTCCCAGAACCCCAAGAAAGAAGCTAATTCGTGACAGATAATAAGCCGAATTTGATTGGCAGACTATTGGACATGAGAAGCGGCCGCTTGCGGAATTAATCAGAGAATACATTGTCTCCGACTTCATTACAGACTTCCGGCGGATTTCAAGCGCGTGTACGAATGTCTGTCGCGCTCCTTGGATATCGAAACATAAATTACAGCTATAATAAGTAATCGTTATTATCGGTACAGTTATAAGTAATGTTCATACATTTAGTCAAACACAGTGGGTAAATTTGACCTCACTCGATTCAAAATCAAAGAACTTTCGATAGAAATGAGGTAGAGCGATGAATTTTCTTTAAAATTAAAGCTGAAACTTTGCAAAATATGGGAGAAATAGGGAGATTACGGTTGAACGGTATGAACGGTTTTTAACCTTCAGAAAATTCGTTAAATTTGCACATTTTCTTGAAATTGTTAAAACCGTTCATACCGTTCGTACCGTAATCTCCCTATTTTTCCCATATTCTGCAAAGTGTCAGCTTTAATTTTTAAAAAATTCATCGCTCTACCTCATTTCTATCGAAAGTTCTTTGATTTTGAATCGAGTTAGGTCAAATTTACCCACTGGGCGCCGCACCGAGGGCCGCGATCAAAATAATAAACCCGCCTTTTTCGACGTTTCGCTCGCGGAAATCTAACATAATCTCATACATATAATAATACTACTCGTGCTGCAGGGTTGCAGGTGTTACGCGAAATGCACAGTGTAACAAGTTGCGCAAATGGTCGACATACATGCATATTCTGTACACATCGTTCTTATGTGAGAAATTAATGCTGACCAGAAGCAGCTTGCCCAACGCTAAACTTTCTCTAACTCGTCACGGCTGGCCGGGAGGAACCTGTATTTCACTGCATAGTTTTTCAAAGAAAAACGTCGAATACAGTGGCGGACAAAAGAAAGTTCAAACAGCACAATGTATACGATCAAAATACGAAATTTCGTTTTAAAGCAACAATGAATTTTATCGAAATTCGTAGCATATCAATTCGCAACGATTCTTCACGATCTAGTTCTCGATCGAGGATAAATCCAGAGACTAATTTTGTGTATATTATTTTCATAGAAAATACATTCCCTTTCGTCAGCTCAGCACCTCCGATTCGTAAGGCTTTGGTGAAAGTGTGGAGGGTCAGTGATCTCTCGGAGATCATCTCGGAGATAGAGATTTAACTCGAGCCTATAAACTTGTGGAAATTTTCTGATGCAACAGCATTTTTATTCAACTGTAATAATTAGACTGCGGATTTTATGCATTTATCACAAAAATGGATAAGCACAATTTGAAGCAGTGAACATATTAAAAAGATTTAAAGACACCAACGCATTGCTTTCAGCTTAATCAGATAATTAAAAGAAGAAAGAAATTTTTATTACACTCCTGTGTCTTGCAATCAATGCAAACATTGTTTATTTTGCATACAGATCCGCAGTCTAGTAATAATCGAGGTTCTACTGTTTTTTGGGGGGAAAGAGGGTGACGCGACCAGTTCTGAGCTATGTTTAAAGTTCCAAGTCTCCAGCTCATCAGAAAGTTATTTCAAAATCAATTGCAAAAGTACCAAACAGACAGACAAGAAAGCGAGTTAATAATAACGTGGCAATAAAATAGGACTTTTGAGTGAGACAGCGCCCTAGATCGATCATTTATCTAGCGTGTTTGACTACCGAAAACCCCAGTGTTTGTATTATCGAGAACTGAGAAGGCGAATCCTGGAAAAAGGAGGCTACCCTCTTAACCTGATGCGGTTGCCAACATTCAGGAGTACTATACGTGCATCTCTAGTTATTCGAAACGGTTGCGTACGCGAATTTACACTACTTTCAAGATTTAACAACCGCCTGTTCACTTTCGACACGCGAAAGCCTCTCGCTCGAACGCATGACTCACGGAAACATTTCCACACGAAATTCCACAATCGATGGACATGGAAATGAAAGTAGACGCAAAAAAGAGTTCACTAGATACCTCAATCTGTGTCGATAATGTTTGCCGAAAGGAGCCGGCGCGGCGCTCTCTAATCAATGGGTACTCCGAAACTACTTTTTCTGAAAGTTGCTTTCGTCACACGTGAACGGCGGACCTACAAATCTTTGCATTGCGACAGCGATTGGAGCTCGCAATTTTTTAAACTGAATTTCTTATTTCATTTGCGAAAGTATTTTTACGCGTAGATCCATTTGTATTTGTGACGGAGGAACAGAAGATTCTGACGAATTTGTGAGTACAGTAAATCCTCTATAGTCGCAGAAGACTTGGGGAGGTTCGTGTGCAAAGTTCGTAGACAGACACTATTTTTGTGAGCTTCAAAGACCGTAGAGTCGAACGTACAGAAGGACAAGTCTCTTCCGTTTCCACACGCTGTCCTTCCTTGCGCCCGAAACATTCATTGTCAATTAGTCCAATAAGTACAGTTGAAATTATACCGCGTTTGGTCTTATTTTCCTCAGAAAAATGCCGCAAATATATTGGTGAAAGTTTAATAAAAAAAAAACAGGTAATAACATAGGTAATATTACATTGGTTTGCATTGCGACAGCGATTGGAGCACGCAATTTTTTAAACTGAATTGCTGATTTCGTCTGCGAAACTATTTTTACGCGTAGATCCATTTGTATTCGTGATTACCTTTTTCTCGCGTAAAACAAGATTAACATCGTCGCGCGAGGTTCAGAGCGGTCTCCTTTTCATCGGAGACAACCGTGAAACTCGGTGGGACATGCTGGGCCGTTTAGAACGTACCGCCAGTGGAAAGCTTTACGAAGCTTTTGAAATGAAAGAAAAAACGTTACCGGCGCGCGGCGAAATGAACTCTGCGTCCGTTTTTCATGCGAAGAAAGAGGTGCACGGTCTGCACACCAGAAAAAAGAACAGGAGCATAAGCAAAGGCTTGGTAAAACCTGAAACTAGGCAACCCGATGGAAAGGCGACTTGCGTAACGCGAGTAAAGTAAAATCGTTCAGTTGTTGTATCTTGTCAAAGTGACGAGACGACGTCACGTGTTGCACCTTCGCCAAAACAAACGAAACATGATCGATTCGAAAGTTGTCACATTCACCACGAAAGTTGTCACGTACGAACTCCACAAACAATTGCTCCATTCCGTTTCAATGATAGAACTTCGTCCGTAAAACGATTTAGAAACAGTTTGCCGATCGATCACTCGAACATGTCACCGAACGTTCGATTTCTTTGGCCGCGCCGGCGGAAACGAATTGTTCGCCGCGTCGCGGAGCTATCGATGCGAATCTGATCGAAATGCCGTTTCTTCCGGGCGGAGGAACGAAAATAATTTGTCAATTCGGAATCGCCTTACCTTGATCAGCTGACGCGGCGGAACGATCGCAAAGAGGCAACAACAGTGAATCGGCACGAGGAACGAGCGGCAACGAGGTTTGACCGGTCACGGAAAGAGAAATGGAAGAAACTCTTGCGGTGAACTGAAGAGATGGAGAATGGATTATGGAGTGGGAACGATTACCTCTTAGACCGGTTCTCTTTTATATCGTGAGATGCCCCACTCTCTGTTTTCTCTCCGCGAGTCACATGCAACGAAGAAAACCCGGACACAATCGATACCCGGACTCCTGACGCGGCGGACACGGTTTTTCGCCGGCCCACGCGGTGGGCCTTTTCTATCAAATATTAGATGGCTACACGTGAAATGTCCGAATTTTTAGCCTTCAAGACTTCTTAGGGACGTTTTAAAGACCTCCCGAATGTCCTTAAGACGAGACATTTTTTTTTTGAGCTTCAAAGGTCGAGCCGAACGTGGAGAAGCACAGCTACACTAACCAGCATAACTGATTCAACACACTTTAAATCAAAATAACTTTTTTATGAATGGACCAAACGACATCAATTTCTCTGTAAGGCTAGAAGAATTAGTTTAGTAGATTTTGCCGATGTGTTCGACGCATCTGTCTCTTTTTTCAAGCGTGCGAAAAAGAGACAACGTCGGACGTCGCGTCGGACGAAACGGGTCCACTGTGCGCGCACCCTAAGACGTTTGTGCTATGTATCTGGGGATACAGGGTGTCCACCTATCTTGAGGATCTTGAAAAGCTCGAAAAATGTGACCTCGAGAAAAAATTTCAATTGTATAATTCTATAATATATAATATCATATATTAGATTATAATAATATTTATAATAATATATTATATTATTACAATTGTATAATAATTGTATAATTGGGTGCAATAAAAAGACCAATGGATCTAAAGGATTCAAAATATATTGAAAATAATTGATGAACAGCTGTCTGAATAAGCATCCACTAGAGTGTTGCTGAAACGAATATACCAATGAGAAATCTGATGTTTCTCCACGCAATAGTAATTCGAGTACACTAATCGCACCAAATTACCATTATGAAACACTGTCACTCTCTATTATCGATTTCTACATAGTATAATGAGGAATTTATGGCAATCTGGATGGGGGATAATAATAACAACAGCGCGACTAACGACTCTGATAAATCCAATAATAAATAGGGTAAGAAAATGATTCATTCTGGAAGATAACTGTGGATCTCTATGCAATCTCCAATTTTTATAGGCAAATTTTTAGAAAGTCGAATGAAATAATATTCATTTATTAATGGGAACAGCCTTTACAGATCCAAACAAATGAAAATCGTACTGAATTCTACGGAATTTGATGTTCTGGCATTTTTTGAAAATTTCTATGAGCCATAAATGCATAAAGGTGCGCAGTCTAGTAATTGCAATTACCGATCAGAATGCGATGCAACCGTTCTCGAGACATAACGAGTAAGAAAATTGCCACGTAAATTACGCGAGTATCGATTCATCCTGCAAATGGATTTTCAGATGCAGTTTTTCAAATTGGAATGTAAAATGACTAGAACAATGGTGTTCTCGAATCGTAGTAATATTTATAAATATATGAAACGTCAAACGCAGTAGTAAATAAACTAACCGTAGGATGATTCAGTGATACGTGGGGAAAGTGGTGGCAACTCTTAAATTTTCGAAACTTCTGAAATCGGACAATTATATAATAGCACGTAGCAGGAAGTACCGTAACTGCGCGAGGTGCCTTTTTACCTTGATAATCATCAAAATGCTCCACATTCGAAATCAGTGGAACCGTTAGGTTACGTACGTCTAAATTTATGTGCATTAGATCATTGAGCAATCATTTTCTGGATAAAAGAAAATCAACTTTAATCTATCTGTGCATGGTTCGGTGAAATTGTTTATTGTTGTTGTGACAATTTGTGTGAATTTTCCTAAATAGTACCCATTGTAAACGATTGCATATCCTCAAAAATTCTATAGATATTTTTATATTTTTTGTCTTCTCGGCGCGTACGAGCTCAGCATTAAAATTTTCGTTCAACAGAGACGTTATCAAATTGATTAAACAAGCGCGTAACTGCTTACAAAATTATAGTTTGTTTAGCGACGTTTTCTAAACAAGAATCTCGCAGTGTTTGACGTATCGGTTGATATTCCAAGTAAATACTATACTCCACAAATCAATGTAACGCTAAGCTGTTCTCAACGAAAATTTCGCGCATCTTTCGCGGAACAAAGTTGGTTAACATCTGGGATCGCTTGTAAAAATCAGCGTCAATGGTACTTTTAGGAAGCAAGGATGAACGTAACAAGAATAGATGTGATCGTGCCGAAAACCATAGTAGACTTCGTTGCTTTCATGTCGGAGCTCGCAAAGTTCTTCGCTTTAATGATCGACGGCGATTCTTTGAACTCGTCCTTTTTCTCTTCCTAAAAATGACAACGTAAAAATAAGCTCATAACAAATAACTTGTTATTTAAATGATTATTTATTCAAATAAATTTATTATTGCCCAACACTGAACACAGTGTTATATTACTTGCCGTAGCATTCGAAGCGTCAGCGTTACTGGCATTCACCTGAACCTAGGAAAACAATGATTTTATGAAATATTTAAAATTATTTATAACACATATGAATTCTTAACCCCTAGCCTTACAATATTCTGTCAGACACGAGATGAAGATTCTGAACACATTCTGATAAAAATATATGTTAATAATTTCTTTTAAAGCAACATAAAATTGTATTTTGGTTTTGTTAATATACAGCTATTGGAGAACATATGGGCATATCCTTTTTTAGGAAATTACGATCTACAAAAAAAGTTTTAGTCACTGAAACTGTAAAATAAATCGTAAGGCAAGGGGTTAACGCTATTAAATTGAAGATATTAAAGAATGTCTTAGAATGCAAATGAAATTGATATGTGACTTCAAGGTATTTAAGTGGGTGAATATCATGTGGATGGTCTTCAGTTATTAAAACATACAGCTTCGAAATGAAACTGTAACAATCCCTGTTCTAGTTACTATGATACAATATATTATTATGTACAATTGCTATGTTTACTAATCGTTACTAATCATTATCCTCGTGTGAATCGAATTTCATTACAGTATTTGCGTAAGTTGTTTTTATCATGAATCTCTAAATGCTAATGTATTCAACTGTTATTGAACTATAATTACATGCCTTTTTAAAGCAGTATAGGAAATTCATTATTCCGCATAACATGATTCTCGCGGATTCGATACACGCGAGACTTATGTCGTCTTTTTGAAAGAAGATCATTCAAATGAACTGACACGGTTTTCACCGACAACATTTCATTAATTTTTCATTTATGAATGAATTAATTAATGTGGATTGAATGAAAATCAAAGGAAAAACGAAATGTGAAACCGAGTGTTCTTGAATTAAATAATTAACAAATAAAAAATTAATTAAATGTTGTCGGTGAAAACCGTGTCGGAGAAATCTGTGTCGATGATTTCCATGGGACCCCTGGAAACATATGAAATTCGTTTCGGTCAAAGATCGAGGTACCTAACAAGCATAATTTGCGGATTGAAGCAAACTTGATATACCCTAACAGATCGATTCAAGCGTAGCCTGCAACACATGTTAGAATTTCACCTGATTTATCTTATACCCCTAAGGTCACGGTTAATTTCAGGCTGCCCTGTCGATGTCATCAGAACTAACAATGTCAAGCTGTACGCAAAGGTGTCAATATCAAATCGATGTACTTTTAGAAACTCGATAAACTTCCATCGCCGCGTCCAACGTCGATGACGTCAATCTGTTTATTGATAATTAGACAAACGCTGCACGCGTAAATACGAAAATCCCACCTTTGCCGTTGCTTAGGAAATTCTAATGCCAACACAATCAAATTACTACTAAAATCGCGTCACAGGGTCAATGTCTAGGGCAGTATCAAAGAACGCTATTTATAGTGGCAGCAGTTTGAAACTGTCGTCATACACGACGAACCGCATTCAACCAATACCTAACTATTGTCGTAGGCTTTAATTATTACTACAGTGTAGAGAATTGGATTTTCGTATACTACCCCTGGTAGAAAATATTCGATTAAAATTCCGAGTATCGTTGCCTTCGTTGCCCGAATGAATAGAACACAATATTCGTAAAACATTAAATTCTTTCAGTCTTTACAATATTTCCAAGCGAGCTACTAATTTTTCACTGAAATCCACAAAATCCGCAGTCTAATAAATATTCACTGTGAAGCAAGTAAAACTAATACGATAATCGACTGCCAACGATTCGTAGAAATTGAAACTGTTTAGTAGTTCAAATGTACTATTGCGCTATTAGCTCTATGTAATGAACTATACGTACATTATATACCTACATAAATCATAGGTATACCCTATAGGAAATTGCAGATTTCCTTGAAAACCAAGTAGCTTAATAAGCGTGTTCGGAAACAGATGGTTAAGGACACGTTGGAAATATCGACTTTGCGAACTAATTTTTTCGGAAGTAGACAAATTAGATGCTATTACGTTCATCCATGTACGTGGACTTGAATATTTGAGCCGTTTTCACCGAACAACAGAGATTTTTGGCGTCGTAGAAATGTCATCGAAGAAAAATAATTTACTGGTTACGTATACGTATATTTTTAATTTCATTGAAACGCAAACTCTTAAATATCTCAATTTAAACTGAAATGGACTTATATATAGGCCACTTTCAAAATAAATAGCTCATTTCAACGGTAGTATGTTGTCGACGACTCTTACTGTTTTTTCGGTGTTCTGTAATATTTTTTCCGGGGCAGCTTCTTTTTCAGGGACAGTCGTTAGTTGTTGGGCCGGATGCGAAGATACATTGGTATCCTACATGTACGTATATTTTTAATTTCATTGAAACGCAAACTCTTAAATATCTCAATTTAAACTGAAATGGACTATAATAGGCCACTTTCAAAATAAATAGCTCATTTCAACGGTAGTTTGTTGTCGACGACTCTTACTGTTTTTTCGGTGTTCTGTAATATTTTTTCCGGGGCAGCTTCTTTTTCAGGGACAGTTTCTTTTTCGGGGACAGTCGTTAGTTGTTGAGTCGGAAGCGAATTAGTATCTTGTCGACGAATTCTACAACTGGGATCCTGGTATCCATTTGTCAGGATATTTCTGATGGTTGTAGGAAGATCCCAAATAGTTACCGCCTGGTGAAGCATCTTAGCAGCCGGTCCTTTCGCGAGGAACGGTATCGGCTTAGTATCGTGCGTACAGACTCCGGCTACTACCACTAGCACATCTTGGGTCAGCTTAAATTTGCAAAATAACGTATTTTAACCAAATCAATTAATTCAGGTAAGGCGGAGTGGGGTAAAGTCCATCTACGGGGCAGGTCCGTTAATTAGTTATCTTTATTACAATATGAACGAAATTTCTCTAGCTTGTATTTATTAATGTAGTATAAGCTAGTTACGAACTATTCTACATAGATCTCGCACAAGAAAATGATAATTTTCAAGCAAAATTATAATCCTACATAATACTAATTCATTAAATGGAAAGAAGAAATCAATTTTTATACAAGTATGTATGACTTCCTTTTGGTGTTATCGATTCAGACAATTTTCATTTTGTATAGAGGTCCGCAGTCTGGTAATCAGCGGCGGCGTTTCATGTTGCAAAAGTTCGTTTCACTAAATCAAAGAGAAATCGTGTACCTCCCGTTGCAGAGTTGCCATGGCCGAATTGAGTTCGCTCGCGGGCGTCGCTGCGACCAGTACGAAGCCTTTCCGGTTTTGAATGGACTTCAGTTCCCTAACTATATCCGCCAAATTGGACGACGAGGGATGAAATCGGCCGAATGGAATCGGCTCCTCTGAATCGGCAACGTTTTTGCCCAAGGCATCCAACAAGGAACGGAACAGCGCCATTCTGACTCTGGAGAACATGTCGAAAATGTTCCATGCGGGATCCTCTGTACCTGCAGCAAAAAAAAAAAGAAATATTTTTCGGTAAGTTTCTCCAATGACTCCTTTTTCCAGAATTGCAAGCGTGTGGCGGGATTCGCGTTCTCATTTCTCAATAATACAAAAATGGGGCTTTTCAGTAATCAAAAACGATAGATCAAAGATCGATCTAGAGCGGCATCGCCCTCAAAAATCCTATTTTTTCGTTTACGAGGCGTAATTTACATTATTCGGAAGCATACAACTGCGCACTAATCATGTAGCTATTTTCATAGCTGCTATATGCCGCCAAATAATGCAAAATACGCCTCGCAATCGAAATAAATAAAAATAATTTTTTTTTAAATACCACGTTTTTTTAAAACGGACTAAAAAGTACAAAATAATTTAAATGAAAATAAATTTTTTAAAAAATATGTTTAGAAAACGCACTAAAAAGTATAAAATAATTTTTTCTAGCCGCATACAGGTACCTTTTTCTACCAATTATTGCAGTTCTACGAATAAGTCAAAATACAAAAATAAAAATGCCGAAAAGCAAGCTTGAAGAGCAAGGCGACCTCACCTTCCTCTCGGTTATTTGGCGCGAACGGTCCCGACAAAGCATGGTTGACTGGTTTCCCTAAATCAATCATATACCAGTCGCTGCGAATTTCGGGCTTGGCTTTGCGAATGTTCAATTTCATGTTTTCATCGAGCTCGTCAAGTTCTCCCGGAACGCTCGCTGGTTCCTCGTATCCGAACAGGGATGGGATAGTGAAATTGGAATTGAACAGCGTGCCTGAATAGAAATCAATATTATATTATACATCTCGTCTGTGCCTGCAAGATAGCTGAATGCTCCCATTAACATGCTAGAATTATTCGATAGAAATAATAATAATGGTGTAATGGTATAATAATAATAATGGTATCGATATTATCGTATATTTTAACCTGTTGTCATTCCTTTAACGTCTCGGGCCCAAAGCAGCAATGTCGCAACATTTGATCGTAAATAATGCTCGCAATCGCATTCCGTGTCCTTGCTTCCGGAAACTAATGCTTTGTCCAAGGGAAACCACGATGTCTCTATTTTAGTGTTATGGCAGCTCTGTAACATGTTCAATATAAAATACTCTACAGGGTGTCCCATTTTAAATTTCGTATTTCGAGTCATTTCCGAGTGAGTTCAAAACAAAATTTTCCAAACTATAGAAAAATACAAGAAAAAATGCTATTGCTTATATACAAAATAATAAGGCACACAGTTGTACACACACAAACTTTCATACGTATACAGGGTGAACATTATAAAGCGTTACAGGCGAATGTCTCAAAAAATATTGATTATACGCAAACATGTTTGAGATGAAAGTTGTTCAGTACCGAGGGGGACATCATGTGGTGGGATTTTCATTTTTAATTGCTTACCAAACTTCAGGTCGTTTGGAGCAATTATATTGGGTTGGCAAATAAGTTCGTTCGGTTTTGTACAGTGTAATAAATCACAAAAACCGAACGAACTTATTTGCCAACTCGATACAAACATTATTCTGTTTCAAAGGGCGTACGAACACTTTTGTGGGCCAGTGTATAAGTACAAATGAATGTTCATAGCTTAAAACCTTGAGGTGCCTTTACCATTTTGACCAGCAGTGTAAATGTTAATCAATTCGAACTCGAATTCGATTCGAACGATGGCTGTGATTCCAAAAACATACCTGAAGACGCCCTTCGACCGGAAACGAGTGCCAAGCTCTAATATCCTCCCACAGATCCTTCCGATCGTGGTCCGATTCCGCTACTAAAAGAAGAACGGCATTCCGCGGGCTGGAGACCATGGTGTCGGCAATAGTAGTCTCCTCGTTAATCGTAGCATCTTTGACGGTCTCTGTAAAGTGGCTGTCGCGTGGCTCCACGTATCTCCTATCGCGCTCGGTACCCTGGGAAATAGACTGCTCGGCGGATTGCGTCGATTTCTTCGTGTCCGAGGGCTGCAGCAGCTTGTCGAGACTCGTCACCGGCGTTTTTCCATTCGAAAAGTGATCAACGGTGACCTTTTGTTCAGTTTCCAGAAGCGGGACAATGTTCCAGCCAGTGGGGACGTTCACTGCGACCAATACAATTCAACGTGTCAAACTACGATGGCGAGATGTATTCTTTCCTCCCGATTATACTTCATGCACAGTACCGTTGCGAAACGTTACGATTGGTTCTTATTAGTGTTCGTTGTAATGACGAACGATTACGCGAAGGGTTAGGCATACAGTGACTCGCATTATGATATTCGGACGCTCTAAAAAAGATAACTTTTTTAATATTATGCTGTACGATTCGAACTCTTTTGAGAAGTCTAGAGCAATTAGTTTACTACAAGATGAGGAAAAGAATTTTTTCAAAAATTGCAATTGATCGGAATTGTAGAAAAAAATACTAAGTTGCATTTTACAGCTTTTACTAACTCGACTAAAATCGAGCGGCGGTAACACGTATAGGCAAAAGTTGTTTAGAATTATGACCTTCATAACATATTTCAAGGTCATCAAAATCAGTGAAGAGGGAAAACTTCTAAATAATTACTAAAATTTTCTTCGCATCCCTTCCCAAAACAAAGTTCAAATCGTATACAACAATATTAAAAAAGTTATCGTCTGTTTTACAGCGTCCGAATATTAATCCGAGTCACTTTATTATTATTATTATTTTTACTTCATTATTATATAATTTCAAATAACGCCTCTTAACGGAAGACCCTGTATATTGGGATGCATTAATATTTCTCGTTGAAACGCTATCGAGTATTTTTCTAAGCAAATACAAAAGACTGAAAGCTCTACCTGAACGATCTGCGGTGAATGCGGAACACGGCAGCAACATCATAAAAATCGCACCGAGCGAAGACACCGTCGATTGTACGAGCACCATCTTCCTGATACGATAGAAATGAATTGTACGAATGTCAACGAACAAATTCGAACTCATCTCGTGTCGACCATTCTTGACTATACCTTCGTGAAGCTCCGCGTCGTCTGCCACTAATCTCCCACTGTCGCGCGAATCCGTTCACTCGAGATCGCCAAATATATTCCAAGTGAAATCACAATCAATTGCACGCAACGACCACGTCTATTCGTTTCCTCAATTACCAGACAACTAAATCGATAGCTTCACGATCAACAAAATATCGTTGTCGGGTGAACAAAAAAGGAACGCCGAAATTTTTTTCCATCGACACTCGTACCAGCTCCTTCACGACGATGGTTCCAAGTTTTTTATTCATATATAGATTAGAAAAATAATAAAACTGATTTCATAAAAGAAACGATTGTGTAGATATCTTTAGTAGTGCACGTATTACAATAGGAGCCGCACAAAGTCTAAATAAAATAAATCTTGTCATTTTTATAAGGGTGCATGTACCAATTACTTTTAGAAAAGACGTTCTTCTTGCAACAACGGGCAAAGAACATCGTAAATCGTTGATTTAATTAATCATAGATCCACTGCCTAGATTCTTTTGTGATCATTTCAATAGTGTCAAGGTTGTTTGGAGGTAAACTAGATAATAAGCATCTATGTGTCCGTATCTATAACGTGACCTGAATATCCGTTGCTTCTTCGCACATCTTTCCATGTTCGCGCCTTTACAATATCTCGGAAGACAATATGAAATCTCTTGTAACCGAGATTTGAAGGAGTGGCAATTCCGGGTTCTCCCCCCGGTATAGCCCTTCCTCGAAATCTCAGCTCATCAATTTCTCGGGGTCGCACAGTGGGTAAAACCGATGAATTCTGTGCCAAAACCAAAGAACATTCGATAGAAATGAGATAGAGCGATGAAATTTCTTTTTAATGAAAGCTAAAACTTCGCAGAATATGAAATAATTATAGCTAATTAGTTGATATTTTACAAAAACGATTACCATTACTTTTCAAAATGACTCTCATTTCAAAGTTGGAGTCGGATAATCGATTTGCTTTTGGAGTGTTTGTCATGGACGCAAACGATAAAAGTCTTTCAACTGGAGCTGAGGATGGTAGAGCAGTATTAGTTCGAAAAAATGTTTGCTTTATAGCGGAGTAGGCTTCAAGCATTGAATAAGAAATCGATTTATCTGAAAAATAATTACTAATTTGTAACTGAGCTTTCGCGTCTTTTTCACATTCAGCATTGGCTCTGCCTCCGTCATCCGCGAATTCAAAAAGATTCAAATATTGTACAGGTGCGCTATCTCCGCCCTCCAAAAAGCATAACAAATAATAAACATTTCCTAGTGAAAACTATATTGTCAATCTAAGTGAATCCAAGTAAGTCAATCCACTGTTCAACATACCATTTGAATAAACGTGAAAGCGATGCAAATCATGAACAATACCTCACGCTTCATAAAACATGGAATCGATGACAAGCTTACACGGAATACGTAAGGAATGTTTAGAGTTTCCGTAGTTTATCGGTGACCTATACGAGTTCGAAGTTTGCTGCACTACGCATTACCACGAAGGGAGATTGCGTAGAGTGCAATTTAGTTGTGCACATACATATGTACATCCAACAATCATTATTTATTTAAACCACTAATATTCACGTTGTCTCGAGACACTGATAACCGTGAGTTATCTCTCGACGACAATTGCTTCTAACTTATTCAATCCAAACGTAACTCTAAACAACCTAGTATGAACTATAAGCTATAGCAACAAAATTATCCACCCAACATACATATCTATTCATTGTTTCAATAAGGACAATCGATATGAACAGTAACATCATGGTATGGGCAAACTTCAAAAATATCCAAAATATTTTTCTAAACAACATGTTCGCTATATAGTCCAGTCGCCAGGTACTTTTACCTGGGAAGTATACCGAACTTAATGAAATTTTGGCACGTCATTTGGAGGTACTCTGGGGAGTCGAATCTGAATTTTATCGACCTCGAGGACCCTGGGCTCAAAATGTAATTTTTAGAAACATTTCCTAATTTTGAACACCTGTCTCTCGGCACCTATTGGGTCAAAAAATACGTTGGACCAGTGAAATTTGAAGGAAATTTAAAGCTCTTTTTAAAAATGAAAAGGAAAAGTTCGTAGGACCCATAGTTTTTGAGTTATAGGTGAAATACTAAAAACAGGTAACAAAAATCGTGGTTTTTCCCCCTCCCCAAGGTTAGCACAGAGTCCTCGAGGTCGAAAACTCAGATTCGACTCTTCAGAGTGACCCCAAATGACGTGCCAAAACTTCATTAAGTTCGGAATACTTTCTAGGCAGACGCCCTTTTTTCGACTTGGCGACTGGACTAGTACGGAAACAAAACGAACCGTGTCCGATCTTTCTGTCCCCGACTGTACCACCCCCATCACGAGAGCAAGAAGAATCGGTCAGAAAAGGGTGAAATTTTCCGGTAGAAGCGAGGTAGGAAATATCATTGTGTTGGGATCTTTCTATCGTTCATACGTTTCTCCTCCTCCTTCTCCTTCTCCTTCTCCTTCTCCTTCTCCTTACGCGTTTCCCCCGGTTGGCTCGCGCTTGCCAGCCTGCCGGTCGTCTAAATCTGAATAATTGATACGATTAGATAGCTCCATGTCGACGATACAAGAAACAACATGGCCACCGCGATCCACTGCAACAACGTCGGAGAACGTCTGCGCCTCGGTACCCTTCGCGGATTGGTCCACGTTTGGTGCCCCCCGAGGGGGTATATACCCTGGAGGGGTAGCGCTAGAATAGGTGGACAGGTGGCAGCCCTCTGTGACTGACGCGACCAGGGGGGAAAAAAGAGAGGAAGGAACGCCGACAAAGAAACCACCCCCCTCACTCTTCCACGGGGCCAGCAATCGAGGGTCAGCCGACTCGCTCCGTTAGTTTTCGTCGATACCGCGTGCCCTAATCACCGACACGCCGATTCCACTTTTGTGAACTCACGGCGAGCTCGCGCCTCAACTGTGGATTACTTTTGGATAATTGGTGCGACCCATCACCGGCTTCAAGGTGAGAATTCGGTGCCCCGACGACCGATGGTCCCGGAAACCGCTTCGCCTTCGCGCGCTCTACGATTCGAATGTTAAGCTGCAGATACGCTGACAACTCGCGATATTTTTGCGTGAGCAACTCTCACGACTAGACTGCGGATTTTATGCATTTATGAAAAAAATGGGTACGCAGAATTTAAAACAGTGGAGGTATTAAAAATATTTAAGGCCACCAGTGTACTACTTTTACCTTAATAAGATAATTAAAAGAAGCGTGACACTTTTATTTGGCCCCTGTGTCTTGCAATCGATGCAAACATTTTTTACGTTGCATAAAGATCCGCAATCGAATAATGACCTGTGCTAATTCGGCTGAGATGGTTCAAGGCATTATCTTTAACATGTTTACACGTGAGAGTCGCTCACGCGTAAAGTATTGCAAGTTTGTTGCTAAGGTGTCCGCATCTACGTTCTGTCAGTGTTTACCGCCTTCTTTGTTACTTTGCAAGTGGGTGATGCTTAGACTGCGGATTTTATGCATTTATGGCAAGAATGTTTAGGTGAAAGAGACAAAACAGTAAAAATATCTAACGATTTGAAAAATACGATTATGTTGCCCCTGTGGCTTAATAAAATGATTAAGACAAGAAATAAATGTTTGAGCAGTTTCATGAGGAAACTGGTTGAATTTCATGTGCACAATGGAAAAATGATTACATTGAATAAAAATGTTCTGGGTCGAAAGAAATGATTTTGATTTTCGAATTAAAATTGCTCCGAGTGCAAAGGGTTAATCATTTTTGGCACGTAATAAACGTGATCGGTTTCGATGAAAACTTTTTGTATGTGTTATACAGGGTGTCATTGTTGGTACAACCGTGGAGATTTTACGTTTCTAAATTTTTTCATTCGAAGCTTCGTTTTCGAGAAACGTCGAGTCTGACTCGTCTGATCATGTACCAACCAATTCTACTTCTTACATACACTGTGAGCCACGAATATTCGAACGCCCTTTAGAACAAAACAACTTTTTTATGATTGTACCAAACGACCTGATTGTTTATAAGCAATTAGAAGCATTGGCCGTTGAAATGATATGCAAAAAAGATTGTCCAACAATTATAATTTACATGGTTACATGCAGAAATCAAAAAAGGCCTTTTTCTAACACTTTTTTATTTGGGCCCTTAATGAAAATTTAAAATATCTGTTTTGTAGATCTGTGTTGGTTTTATACTCGTGCTGAAAATTTCATCGAAATCGGTTGACGCAGGAGAAAACGACACGCATCGAAAGATGTACGATTCTGTGGATTTTAAGCAGGACTTGATCAAAAGTCATGTAAAACTACGATTTTCACCATTTTTAAAGGCTTGACGAAATTTTCAGCATGTGTACAACTACTAGATAACTATTTGATCTACAAAACAAATATTTCAAGTCTTCTTTAAGGGACCAAATAAAAAAGTTTCTATTTTTGCATGCAACTTCGTAAATTTTTCGTAAAGATTTCGTAAAATTTGTACCGAACAAACAGACAGACAGACAAGAAAGCGAACTAATAAAAACGTAGTGAAAAGAGTGTCAAGTTACTTGTGCCCGCAATCGTACATCAACATCTACGAAACCAGTTTAAGTTCGATTCGGTAATGTAATCGGTCCTTCGAAATTTCTGTCGCAGATGATGAAGTTCAAACAACAGGGGCTGGTCGCGGACCTAAGCCCGAACATCACGTTAATGAAAATAAGCGGGCACTTTCTGTTCAATTACTACAAGGACAGTTCTTCGAAGTTCATACACAAGATCTTCTGTATTGTAAGTAAAATTCTGTATTGTTTATCTTACCAAAAAAAGCATTCCTCGAAGAAAAATCAATTATACGCCTTTAAATACTAAAACTTTAAACGAACTGCAATATCTTTAAACTTTTCGTTTAGTCGAATGTTTGTGTAAATATACCGGGTATTTCACCAAACTTGACCACCTTAAATATCTCTGTTGTTTTTAAAGATACGTCAAATGTTTGAAGGACAAAGTTGAATGGTAAAATGGAGCTTATACGATACTAAAGGAATTTTTGTTTTTACATAATTTTTTTAGTATGAGCTAGTATGAGATAGAAATCTGCAGCCTATTTACATGAAAACAGAGACAACTGTTTTATGGCGAGGGCTTACATAAATTGCTTCGGTTTTACCCAATGTTTATTGGTGTTACTAAATTAATGATCGACGCGTTAAATTGTGTGAAACTCTACTCTGGAATTAAATGATCTTCAGGTACACCTCTGCCTGATTCTCCTCCAGTTCGGGCTTTGCGGTATTAATCTGATGCTTGAGAGCGACGACGTCGATGTACTGACAGCGAACACGATCACGATGCTCTTCTTCACGCATTCCGTGGTCAAGCTGATTTATTTCGCGGTTAGAACTAAGCTCTTTTACAGAACGTTCGCCATCTGGAACAATCCCAACAGCCACCCTCTGTTCGCCGAGAGCAACGCTCGGTATCATCAGATAGCAATTAAGAAGATGAGAATACTGTTGATGGCTGTTATGGGCGCCACGGTATTGTCCACGATTTCTTGGACCACGCTCACGTTCATCGGCGACTCGGTGAAAAAAGTCGTTGATCCTGTCACCAACGAAACCTCCTTCGTCGAGGTAATAATAATCGAATAATAATTAGACCCTTGAGCAGTGGCATGTTATTCTATGGGCAACTTGGGCGAATGGTTTGGCCCACTGTGCGCCGGGGGTGACCCCCTTGGGTACAGACCGCGTGTTATTAGTAAAAGGTGGTTCGGAAGTTCCGAACCGGAACCCACCGTAGTATACAGTAGGTCCTGCTGAAAATTATGCTGAAATTAGGCGATAGTGATAGTGGAAGCAGGGGAGAAGTGGTGAATGGGTTTGAAACCCTGAGGGGACCAAACATCATTACTTTTAGACCCTTGAGTTTGTTTATTGTGGCTACGAACGAGCTAGAGTCTTTTGTCTACAGCTTTTTTTTCTTCAAATAAGAAACAACATTTCTAAAGCCCTTCTCCGTCTAGCCCCCTTTACAAGATCGCGACGATCGTATTCTTTCTGTTTAATCAGGTACCGAGACTTATGCTGTACTCTTTCTACCCATTCGACGCCAGACACGGAGTGGCACACGTTTCGATGCTCATATTCCAACTCTACTTTCTGTTGTTCGCCATGATGGATGCGAATCTTTTCGACGCACTGTTCTGCTCGTGGCTCCTCTTCGCTTGCGAGCAAATCCAGCATCTGAAGAACATTATGAAACCCTTGATGGAATTCAGTGCGACGTTGGACACTGTTGTGCCAAACAGCGGCGAATTGTTTAAGGTAATATTGCATGTTGGCGTCGCTGTTGTAGACAATTATATAACTTAAATATAACGTTAAAATATTGATTATAATCCGCGATACTTGATTGAAAAATAGCTACGAACTTTGCAATCTAATACGCTCCTCTTTATGGACAAATTTTGCACTCGAAACATCCGTTTCAGCAAAAATCGTATACAGTAGAAAAAGTAGAAATCTCAAGCTTTAAGACGGTTGTTTTTTCGTCAAATTTCGATAAATTTTAGCAAAGTTACAGCAGTTTCAATATTGATCAAATTTTGAACTGGCTGTGGTCGCTGAAATCGGGCATACAGCACACTGTGCGGCCCTTCGAGGGGTGTACCCCGCAGTAGTGGAGATATTCTTTTCACCCTGGTCGTGTAGGAGATTGTCGCCACTTTATTATTTTTTATTAGGCCAGCAGTGCGAAACCGGTGGCGGATATCGATGCGCCACCGCCGATCTCACCAACCGGCGGAGATAGTATGTTGGACATGGATCTTCGAAGGATCTATAACAATCGGCAAGATTTCACGGCGAACTTCCGGACGAATGCTGGTGGACAATACAACGGAACTATAGGGCCAAACGGATTGACGAAAAATCAGGAAATGTTGGTCCGTAGCGCCATCAAATATTGGGTTGAGAGGCACAAGCACATCGTCAGGTAAGTGATTAAACTTATCTTATCAGCGGGTCCATTTGCAATGGGAGTACCATCGATTATCGACATCCATTTCCTCCCCGGACAAGGACATAGTGACTCGAATAAGTAATTTGCGGATCTTCAAGCAAAAGTTGTTGTACACAGGGTGTCCCAAAAATGTTAGACTTCCTTGAACGGGGTGATCCCTTTTTCCTTTTTCTTTAAAGACGTGGGAAAAAATACATTTACGTACACCCAGAAGGGGTAGTGTAGCACTCGGGGGACACAGGTGGTCGGTGTCGCTAATAGTTACTAAAAAAAACCACACGTCTAGGACTGAGAGCCCTTTTCTCGCTCTGTAATGTCCTCGAGAACAGTCAGGGCCCCGCTTTTTTCATTGCTCCTGACTGCCCCTTTTCCCGGACTCACTTCCACTCCTGTTCTTTTCTAAAATGAACGGCGTGATCCCTGAAATCGACCACTTCCCCCGAAAAAGTTGAAACTGCTAGCTAATTCTCAATTAGCAAGCTGAAATTACAGCGCATATCGCAATTCCAAAGTTCATCACCATGACGGACGCCTTGACGACGGTATAACCTAGTTTCCCATTTCGATTCCCAGTCGGAGTTCGCTTTTACATGGAAACGTAATCTACGACGACAATGAGAAGTCTCCTCCGCTTTCGCGAACCTAACAATGAGAGAGAGAGAGAGAGAGAGAGACTTCCATTAGGATAATAATCTCTGTCAGATGCAAGCGTGAATTCGTCTAACTTCATCACATCGTACAGTTTCGTGTTTGTCATCGAAAACTGTCTTTCGCAGCTATGGGCGGAAACACAGGGGGAGGGCATAGAAAAATCATTTTAAAAAATAAGGTTAACTAATAAGGTTAAATAAGGAATGTCTACGATGCAAATTGCACCTTTGACAAATAATTATTAGAATAACAGAAATATTTCCGGCGGTTGGGCATACGCGCATAGAAAGTCGATGCATATTCTGTTTACTGAAAGTTTTGCCTTGCATCGAGCAACGCAAATGGATTTTTAAGCTCATGCGACTTTCATGATCGATTATGTGTAAGACTTTACTGGTTGCGAGAACTTGTTGCGAGCATCCGTACGTGCAAGCTCGCGGTATTGTACAGCCAACAGACTTTTATTTCCCTCTCTTTCTCTGCCGTGACAAAAGAACAACGTTTAAAAAAGAAAACGAGCCATGTGGGATATCTACCGCTCGATACCATTCATAAAAAATTGGTTAAATTTGTGAAAATTAAAAGAGATATTTAGGGGGTGACGAGAAGCGATTCACCGATCGATTGCAAAGGCGAGAAAGTGTAAAAATCAGGTTCTGCCGTTTCGAAGGGAAGAGGAACTCCTTAAAAAAAAAGAAAGAACGGAGACAAATAAGTCGGAACAGTTGTCTAAGGCTCGAACTAAATTTCAAAGAAAGCCGAGGTAGTATCGCGTGGCGTTTCCTATGGATTCTTCGGCAACAGAGAAACCGGGGGATGCGTGTGTTCCCACGGTGGTGAAGTATTTATTCTAAGAGAGCGCGATATTGACCGCAACTGGGGACGTACGGTGTGGACTGGACAATTTATTGGACAATTCAGGGGTTATACGCTCTCGCGTTCACGTGAACGCCGGTATACGTGTCTAACACGTGTACTCGCACGTTCTTTTCCTTTTTGCGGACGACGGATACCGTTCGAAACGCGGTTGGCGTTTACGTTTACCCTTCGACCTCGACGCGAACAACTCGGCCATCGTTTCGGAGATGCGCGGGAACCTGTTGCCGAACCTGTTATCGGACCTTTTTTTTTGTTTAAGGGCGGAGGGGAAATTTTACGCATCCACTCCCCTCCAGATAAAGGGGTAATGTGGAGCTCACCTTGCCTGAGAAAAACAAGAGGCGAAGGCATACCCAATAAAACCCCACCGCCACACTATGGTCTGGAAATCCGCATTTTGTGGCCAAAAGTCAAAAATTATTATTTTTTTTCAGACTAGTTACTGCTGTTGGAGACGCATATGGTGTCGCTTTGCTATTACACATGTTGGCTACTACGATCACTTTGACATTGCTGGCCTACCAAGCCACTAAAGTACGTAATCGTGACAAGAGTTCAAAGTTCATATTAACTCTATATGAGCCGTTCACAGGCCAAATCGATTAACTCCACTTTTTGAAATATTTTAAAAAGTGTTAAAGCGCTTGGTTCAGTCATAACTTTTTTTATTTATAATAAATTTCCCAAATAATACAGATTAACACATTACCGACCGATTATCATTGCATAATTTTGATAAATCTATGGTACATGGCTAAACACTTTTTAATGGAACCTTCAATAGCAACAGCAATTTTCATTGTGAACTAACAAGTCACCCTCGATAACGTCATCTAATAGTTTCATTTAAGAATGCAATATAAAAAAAAATTTGTATGCTTCTTTTGGTAGAGCACAATTATTGAAAATCCTATTAATAGAGGCTTCCGGTAGGTAAAGTGTTAACACCATTAACCCTCTGCCTTACAATATCGTGTCTGACACGTGATGAAGATTCCGAACACATTCTGATAAAAATGTATGTTAACAATTTCCTTTAAACCGAAATAAAATTCTATTTTAGTTTTGTTAATATATAGCTATTGGAGAACATATAGACATACAATTTATATCAATATTCTCCTCTTGTAGGAAATTACGATCTACAAAACAAGTTTTAGTCACTGAAACCGTAAAATAAATCGTAAGGCAAGGGGTTAAACGACATTTTTTTGGTCGCCGTATTAAATGTCTCGTAGCGTAGCCCAGAAGAAAAATGATTTTAAATGTAACTTGTAGATCAATGGTTTTAACGTGTACTCCTTCTCGACAATCGGATATTTGCTGTACTCCCTTGGACAAGTATTTATGCTCTGCATATTTGGAAACCGTCTGATCGAAGAGGTACTTAGAGCCCGTTCAGACACGGCGGAAACCGCGCGTTTTCGACCGCGCGATTTTTGTTTTTGATTGTTCGACCGCGCGGTTGCGTGTGAACGAATCCATATACGCTAATGTAAATAAGGTCCGCGCGGTTCAAATCGCGCGGTCGAAAACGCGCGGATTCCGCCGTGTCTGAACGGGCCCTTACAGTCAATAATAAAGTTTATCAATCTTCGTTGAATTTTAAGTGCACACTTTAGCAGAGTTCCATTAACCCTTAAGTTTTAGGGTCGATGCCCAATTGTAATTTACGTATTGATTTCTTCTATCGCATACAGAGCTCATCGGTGATGGAAGCCGCTTACTCTTGCCACTGGTACGACGGATCGGAAGAAGCAAAAACATTCGTACAAATTGTGTGTCAACAGTGTCAGAAAGCGATGTCGATTTCGGGGGCAAAGTTCTTTACAGTGTCCCTAGATCTGTTTGCTTCGGTAAGATCGCGTGCTTCGATTATAAATAAGATCATTCGAACAAATTGCGTATTAGGTTGTCGCATACGAAATAATCTATACATGAAAATTCCGAAACTTTTCAGGTACTGGGAGCTATGGTCACCTACTTCATGGTGTTGGTGCAACTGAAGTGAACACCACTGACCAATTACTTTGCGAATGAATGCGTGGGTTGGAATGCTCTCGAGTATGCCTGGTTACCGTTGTCAAACTCGAATTTCGTATTTCGCGGTTTGCAACGACTCGAATGGATGTTTCGCGTCATTCCAACAATGGGAAATGAGACTGTAGAATACTTGTCTGAGATTGTAAATTGCTTACCGATAACTTTTATCCGTCCGAATGAGAAACAGTGCGTAGAATCTTAAGATGTATGAGGATGTGTACGAAAAATCGCAAATACACGCAACAGGGGTAGAGCTGATTACTTAAGCAGAAGTAAGTCGATCAGGCACAGTCTGTTCAGCGAGTCGCGTCAATGGCTGCGAACAAATAAATACAGGGTGACGCAAAATGATGTGTCTGGTTTGAATTGTTTATAAATTTTTTAATTTTGGAGTGAAATAAATATAGTGTACAGAAGAGGAATTTTGTTGAACTAGACGTGATACATTACATCTCGCAAATGGCGGCCATTTTCTGCTTGACACATTCGTGCTCTTTCTAACACATTTTCCATGACTTTTCGCAAAACTTCAGGTGTTATTGCACGGATTTCATTGCGAATATTGGTTTTCAGTTGGGGAAAGGTCGCTGGCTTATTGACGTACACTCCCCCTTTCAAATACACCCAAAGAAAACAGTCGGGAGCGGTTAAGTCCGGTGAACGCGGTGGGGCCAGTTGAAGTTACTATTGCGTGAAATAATGCGTTCGCCGAAGACAGAACAAAGACATTGTTTCTCTTGCAGTATCTGTCATGTATCTATCCATATTAAATTCCAGAAGCCTTGTTTACAAAATTCTGAAAAAAAAATTGAGAAATGTTGAAATAAAAAAGTTATAAAGAATTCAAACCAGACACATCATTTTGCGCCACCCTGTATAATGAATAACGACCATTTCTTGAAAAAATAAGGGTACATAATTTGCGATATAAGACCGAACGTCGATCGCCAAAGAGTCAACGGTTTTCTGGAAAGAAAGTCGCAATAAGAATAATTGCCTCTGTTACGTTAACGCGTATTGTTAACGCGAAAATGATTAATAACCGTATAAGTAGTAATTCTTATTGTATACAACTTTAACACTAAACCTATCGAGCCTTAAAAGTAACTGGAACACAAGACAAGATTAATTTAATTTAGACTTTGTGCGGCTCCTATTGTAATGTCTGTTCTACTAAAGATATCTACATACAATTGCTTCTTGAGGAATCATTTTTATTATTTCAATAATCGTAAAATCAAAAATCTGGAACCGGTCATCTTGACCGGTGCTGGTAGATTTGGTGTTAAACTACACTGCATACAATGCCCAACGGGGAAACAATGAATGGGGAACATTACGCTGAGACAGAATTTTACTTGCGTTTGTTTACCGATCTACCGATGTATAATACAATATACTGTGATGTAATTACGAGAAGTTAATTTATTAAACGAAGGATTATAATGCAAGGAACATCAGCTCGCGTCGAAATTAATCCGGAAGTGCTGAATCATGCTATAGTGGTCGCGTGACATATAATTTTGAAACACCCTGTACTTAACTCCGATTTGTCGAGCAGACAGACCGAATACCAGAGTTGGACATTAATCAATTAAAATTCTAGCCACGATTGATTGATTAAAGTGTACGATCAAAAAAGGTAATCATTGAAGAATGGACGGTTCGATTGATTGACGAAGTTAATCGCCAAACGTTGATTAAAAAAGAAATCATCGAAAAATCTGGGACTGACGTAATCAATTGTTGAAGTTAATCGCCACACGGTCTGTCCATAAATTGCAATAAGGAGGGAGAGGGAGACAGAGAGCGGAGATGGAGAATTGATAGAAATATATTTGAACAGAAACTCAGTTTACATTTTTTTCAGTATGCATACAGTTTTGATTCAACAGTTAATTATTAATCAATTATTCGATTGACGATTACAATTGAAAAGAATGGAATCGTTAACCGCAATTAACGACTGAAGTACGATTTTAATTGTTAATTGCGATTAACGATTGAAGTAGAAATTTATTCGTCAATCGTTGATTTTTTGCCCAACTCTGCCGAATACTTGCATCCTGGTCTTTCAATATACTTGTACGAGAAGAGAAAAGTACTTGGTTGATGAATGGTCCTATTATAGTTTTAATGTGAATGCTCTAATTGTACTATTACATATGAAACGGCCCGTACCTTTCCCGTAGCTTCATACAGTGAAGTCACGTTTACTGTCCGCGAACGGCTACACGATCACTGTCCAGTGCCTACCCATTCCACTGTCATGCTGTCCTTCTCTACGTTCGGCTTGTGAATTCTCGGCGCGGTAGATGCAGTCATAAAAAAAATAATGTCGACATGCGATCACTGTCCGTGCAGAACACAGGCTGTTGGAGAGTAAACGCGACTTTACTGTATTTCTTTTTAATTGCTACAGAAATTCCCGTCTTGTATAGAATATTTGTGTCCTTCTTACTCTCCTTTCCTCTAAAATCAATCTTAGGGGCCACTAAATAACAAAATACAATAAACTATAATAAGATAACACTTGGCAATATTATTTTTGTTTCTAATTTAAGTATAATCATTCACACGATACACGGTACTTGACCGCTGTTTATTTAGGAATACAGGCATCTTTCGATAACACTTTTACATATTTCACATAGATGATAGATAACATTACGTTCCTAATGATTGTACAATTGAATTTTTTAATAATGAATATTCTATCTTAGTTTTAAATTTAAATATATATATATATATATATACATATATATGTATATTGTAAGTATTGCCATGTATAATTTTAGCTGTACCGCAGCGATGCGAATGAAATACGTTAGTTGATAACCGTTAATAGCAATACGCGTTCGTATCTAGAAATGAATTTGCAGTATTATAGATAATTTTCTGTCTATGTAAAACTTTAATATATTTATCTTTTAAAATCTTCTAAATATTACCTGTTTTCCTGTGAAACAGTACTCTCTTTATGTGACCAAGCTTATTCCAACACTAATTTTATAACAGAAGAAATTTTGAACTAACTGCTTAAAATTTTGGGGAGAAATATATTATTAATAATTTAACTGGAGATTCGGTATTTCATGGAGAACCAGGAAAAACATTATCTCCTCCTATTTAGTGTATTTTAATATAAGCGTGCATTTTTAAAAAGTTTTTTTCTGCACTAGATATCCCATTGGTCCCGCTGTGCCGCGCGCGGCAAAATAACGAAACGTATCGAGTCCCTAATGATAAGAATCATCGTGCCGTAAAGAAATTGGCGCGAAGCCCCGCTCCCGTGCGCACGTGCAGAGTGACTGTGTCGGCGGCTTCGATCGTCCAGGGGTCGCGGTATAGCCGTACATCGAATAGCTCCTCGTGCGTGCTCCGGTGATGCTGGCCGAGCTCTTCAATCTCCCGGCTCGTTCCTCGGTTTCGTGACAGAACGGGCTCCATATTCGATCGGATCGTGGCCGCGGAGGATCCGTCTGGGCGACACCGGAGCCACCGCGACGTCAACTTCACCTGTGGCCAGCTGGAGCCACCCTCGAAATTCAGGTCTCGCACGAGAAGCTGGAAGATCGTGGGCGAGAGCGAAAACCAGCGCACGGGAGTAAGAGAGGGAGAGAGAGAGAGAGAGATGCTGGCACGGATCCGATCAGTGGACTGGCTCGAATCATCCAGCACGGTCCGTCGGGACAGATTGCTGACCGTTTCGTAATAGTGACATAACAAAGGCAACCACGTGAAAGGGTAGCTCGGCTATGTGTCGCGTGCACCGCCCGAAACGAAGCTGCCCGAAGTACGGGCGCCGATCACTTTAGGCTTTAGGCGGGGCGGGAGAGGGAACCATCAGAATATTCGATCGTGTGCAACCGTCGATTCCGATATTAAATCGCCGCGCCGCTGAGTATATAGGTTAACAGTGCGATTCTCCTGGTGGAACGCGGGGCACCCTGGCCACACGGGGTGGTTCTCGCGAATCCCATGAGAATTGGGATCGGCCCGATCCGATCGACCGGGATGATCATCGCCACCCGAAACCTTGAGAAGTGCCCGCGACTCGTTACGTAACCGGTTCGCGACGATGCGAAATAAAATCGGGGAACGAGTCGGCAAGGGGTCGATAAAAATGGGGGCGAGGGTTGTTCCTTAACGGGCGTCGTTGGTGTATTTGTGTCCGACAATAAATCAATGGATCGCTGCTCGGCGCGGTGTAATTAGCGCCGTTCAGAGAGAGAGAGCAGCTCGTGTCTTGTGCGCGACGAGGGTACACTTTTTTTTACGTGTTATTAAATGAGGCGGAATAGCCTGCGGGGGTATAATGTGATATCCGATACCGAATACGCATACGCTGCATTCAACGCGACGCACGACGTCCGCTGTCAGTGAAAATACAGTGATCCGAAGAATTCGCGTCAGTGAGAGCACACCGCGGTGACGGCCAAGTCCCGGTTTCCACCTAATGTTGTAGCCAATCCCGTCACAATTGCGACCGAGGCCGATTTCTTTGGAAGACCGATAATCATAGAAACTAAAGCTGGTGGCGGCAAGAGGAGGCTTAGCCTCCTGCCGCAAAAACAACGACGTGAGTACAATCACATGTTACAGGCACTTCCGCGCGAGATCTTTGTTGATTCTCGTGGACTGCCGATTTTTATGCGAAACGAACATTGTACAATTAAGTGAGAAACCGAGGATTAACAACGACTTTCTCTTTTAGTCGTGCGAGAATGTCGAAAGTGATATGTAGCAAAATTCTTTTAATATCTTTTCAGTTTGGTATTTCATCTATTGGGTTGGCAAGCAAGTAATGTCGGTATCTTAAGGGGGTCCCATGGAAATCATCGACACAGATTTCTCCGACACGGTTTTCACCGACATTTCATTAATTTTTTATTTATTAATTAATTCATTCAAGAACACTGATCCATATTCACTCAATCCACATTAATTAATTAATTAATAAAAAATTAATGAAATGTTGTCGGTGAAAACCGTGTCGGAGAAATCTTCGTCGGTGATTTCCATGGGACCCATTTTAAGGATGTTATGGAGGTACATCGGTAAGCAATTAGAAGCATTGGTTTACTAGATGATGTGCAAGAAAGATTTTCCAAAAATTACAAATTGATCAGGTTACATGCAAAAATAAGAAAAGTATTTTTTAAAACTTTTTTTATTTGGGCCCTCAACGAAAATAAATTTAATTTAATTTAATATGTTTTGTAGATCTGCAGGGTGAGTCTCGTAACGTGACGATCTCAAATATCTTTGTTGTTTTTAATACGTCAAATGTCTGAAGGACAAAATTGAATAGTAAAATGGGGCTCACATGATAGCAAAAAAATTTTTGTTTCTATGTAATTTTTTTTAGAGATATGAAGGTCACCTTAATTTTTTTTAATGGAACGTGCTATTACGAGACTCACCCTGTATATTAGTTATACACATGCTGAAAGTTTCATCGAAATCGGTTGACGCGGGAAAAAACGACACGCGTCGAAAGATGTACGATTCTGTGGATTTGTAAAACTACGATTTTCAGCTAATTTTAACCGATTGTAGCTCGTGTGTTTGTCGATCGATTTCGATGAAACGTTCAGCAGGTGTGTGACTACTATAGATCTACAAACAGATATATATTTTAAATTTCTATATTAAGGGCCCAAATAAAAAAGTTTTAAAAAGTACCTTTTTTATTTTTGCATGCTTCCTTGTAAATTGTAATTTTTAGAAAATATTTTTTGCACATCATTCAGTAAATCAGTGCTTCTAATTGCCTACAAAGCATCAGGTCATTTGGAATAATTATAAAAAAGTTATTCTGTTTTAAAGTGTAAGGGTAGATGCATTAGGTAAGTACCGATATACATATAGTATGAGAAAAGTCATTTTTTGATGGACCACTGTGCGTTCTATCTTTGCGAGCATACAGGGTGGCCCAAAAATGTTGTACTTGCTTGAAAGGAAAAAAAATATTTATTTTTTCCGATTTTCACGAAATTTTGCAGAATATGTTTAATAGGCCCACATAAAAAAGTTGTAAAATGTAATTTTTTGTATTTTTTCTACAATTCCGATCAATTGCAATTTTTGAAAAAATTTCTTTTCGCATCCTGCAGTAAACTAATTGCTCTGGCTTTTCAAAAAAGTTCAAATCGTATAGTACAATATTAAAAAAGTTATCGTCTTTTTGGGAGCGTGCGAATATTAATTCGAGTCACTGTACATGCGCAGTTGTATGCTTCCGAATATGCTCGTAAACGAAAAAATATGACTTTTGAGGGCGATAGCGCCCTAGATCGATCTTTTATGTAGCGTTATTGACTGCTGAAAACCCCATTTTTGTATTATTGAGAAATGAGAGCGCGAACCCCCAACCTTGCACTCCTGAAACAAGGAGTCTACTCCCTTAATGACTCGAAAACAAAGCCGCGGAGTACATTTTCACGCCGGAAAAAGTGACTTGAAATCACCTCAGGAATCACCGCTTATTTCAAGGAAGTACAAACAACATTTTCGGGACACCCTGTGCGAATCAGCGTCGGTGATCGCACCTCTTGGAGGTGATCGTGCTACTCTGGAGCACCGGAGTTAGTCGAGCTTCGAGCTTCGACCGCGGAGGTTGCCGGGCCACGGATTCGATTCGTCGCTGGTGTGACGCTCTCCGAGTTATTTCGATTTTTATCCATGGATCGTTCCTGGAAAGAAAACGATTCACTTTTGGGGCAATCTTTACACGGGAACAAACGGTTGTTAGGTAATTAATTAGCAGTGTTCTTAACATTGTCAAACTTTGCGGTATCGGCACTCGCTCGACGACCAAAATATACAGTGGATCACCGAATGATATTGAGATCGGAACAATAAAATACGTGCAGTTATGTTCGGTATTTATTTATTGATTTATTGATCAAGTTCACACAGAATTTAATCAATTGGATAACTTTTGACTGACAATAAGAGTGGTCTCTTTCCAAATACAGTTATCTACAGTGAACCACGAAAGTATTCGAACGCACTTTAAAACAGTATGACTTTTTTATAACTGTACTGCAGAAATTTAATCAACGATTGACGAATAAATTTCTACTTGAATAGTTAATCGCAATTAACACTTTACCTACCGGAAGCCTATTAATAAGACTTTCAATAATTGTGTTGTACCAAAAGAAAGCATAGAAATTTTCTTGTACATTGCAGTCTTAAATGAGACCATTAGATGACGTTATTGAGGTTGACTTATTAGTTCATAATGAAAATTGCTGTTGCTATTAAAAATTCCATTAGAAAGTGTAATGTGTTAACAATTAAACTCGTACTTCAGTCGTTAATTGCGGTTAACGATTACATTCTTTCCAATTGTAATCGTCAATCGGATAATTGATTAATGATTAACTGCTGAATCAAAACTGTATGCATACTGAAAAAAATGTAAACTGAATTTCTGTTCAATATATTTCTGTCAATTCTCCATCTCCGCTCTCTGTCTCCCTCTCCCTCCTTATTATAGTTTATGGATAGACCGTGAGGCGATTAACTTCAACAATTGATTAAATCATGCGATTTTTCGATGATTCCTTCTTTTAATCAACGATTGACGATTAAATTTCTTCATTTAATCAACGATTGACGATTAAATTTCTTCATTTAATCAACAATTGACGATTAACTTCATCAATCGATTGAATCAACCGCCGATTTCTCTTTTCAATCGTATACATTAATCAATCAATCATGATTAAAATTTTAATCGATTAATGCCCAACTCGGCCAGGCCTGGTTTAAAGTTTAAACCCCTAACAAGCACAGTTCAAATTGTTTCGTGTCTTTTTTTAGTGTCATTATAATCAGAAACATAATCGAGTACTTGAGATTCCGAACGCCATTTGTCTTAACAAAGGAAAGATCTAAAAGTCGCACACCTAAAACTTGTAAATTATTAATTTCTTGAATACAAAAATTTTGTAACGAAATACCAATTTCGTATACGTTACCTCAACAAAACTGCTGTTAACACAACAACATTTGTTCATTTTTTGGATTCGATTTATTCGGAACTTTTCTCTTATTTCTGTGACGCCATATCTGAGCATAATTAATAACCTGTCAAGCTTCCAAACGAGTTTGTAAAATGCAAGATAAATATAATATTCTGATGAGCGAAGCTAAAATTGACTTCACATTAAACTCAAACCGAAAGAAAGCAGATACTTTTATAGGTCGCGGATAAAAATATTGACTTGGCCTGTCGATGGAAAATTCAAGGAAAGTTTTAAAATAGGTAACTACTGTGCAATGTCGATAGACAGCGTAAAAAAAGAATCTAAAATTGTATCTTTTAGTCCCTGCTAGTCTATATTTAGGGGATACACTTGACATTCAAATTTTTTCCGATTACCACAAGATTATATTTACTCGCGGTGGCACAATTACAACTAGATATGCGAAAGTAATCTTAGAAATTCCCAAACTGTAGAAATGAATTAGTGAAAAGTATCCTAACAAAATGTAGTTAAACTGAACAATGTTGACGAAAATTGTGGAACGAATCAAATTTTTTCAAGACCTGATAGTACCCGACGTCTCATAGACGTGTGTTTCACATCGTTTTTAGGTCTGAAGTAAGACTTCTTAACACTAAACCTACCGTGCACTAAGAGCGATTAAAATGTTTCAGCTTATAAAAATGACAAGGTTCTATTTATTTAGTAAATATGTTTCTTCTATCGATCGTATTTCATTTATTACGAATTATAAAGCAATTTTGCTAATTGTCAAACAAAATCAACGTTTCGATCCTAGTTTGTAAAGTAACTATGTTATAATAATTTTAAAAAAGGAAACTATTGAATGATTGAATATAAAGAAATTGTTCTATATATTTAGATTTCGTGCAATTTTTATCCCAATATGTGGTTGGATAAACAAAATTTATCGAATCAATTTCCATGTGAACAGCTTTATAATTTCAAAAATTGTATAAGGAAAAATATAAAACCGGTTATTTGACCGGCAGTGGAAGGTTTAGTGTTTAAAGACGCCTAAACTACGTCTGGAAGACGTCTGAAGGCATCTCTAAGACGTACCGATTCTCAAATAAATATAATCGAAACCGAATACAGTACCGGGGACTAGTCACGTGACATTGTGACGCATAGACAGCAGAGACGAGACTCATCACGTAAATCGTAGGAGGGGAAAGCAGAGTGAGGAGGCAAGGCTTAATCCGGAAGTTTTTCTTGTGTTTTATTAAATCGCAGATTGTGTGAATCGTTTTTAGAACTTGATCTGGACTATTTGGAAAGGAGAGGAGGCGAGACAATAAACTGTGACAACGTTGAAAGCGGTTCGAAAGAAGAAGAAAGCCCCGCAGATACTTTGGATCGTGTCAAAGTCGTGTTTCTCGGTGCACCTGGAGTAGGCAAGTCCAGCATCATTAGGGTGAGCACACCATTTACAGAGTCAAATCAATGTCGTTCGTGGACTCGTTCTAATCAGAAAAACGTCACAAATATATTAGTCAAAGATATTTGCAAACAAATAATTAAAACGAAACAAGGTTTGTCATCTTACTTCCACCGAAGATTAACTAACCCAGACACTCTTTCAAATCACATAATCAAATAATACGCGTAATAAAATAAAAATTTAAGATGGCAAGGTTCTTATCCAGGTAACAAAGTGCAATATATAAAAAAAAACTATTTATTACATTCTAATACAATACATGCGGTTATGATTAAACGTAAAATTAATTATTTTAAGGATTGTATATGTATATATTCGAGATTCGTTCGCGGGACTTTTGATGCGATGTTCTCTTCTGTTGCGTAATGAAAGAGTCCAGGAGGACTCAGCGAAACTTGTGAACCGTAATATAATACAAAGGGAGCGAGGCTTAATAATCCCGGAGTGGTAAAAACTTTTATTCAACGGAGAAACATTTTAAACGAGAGAATGCTTCAATTAGGAAGTAATATAAGCTAGATTATCCATTAGGAAGCACTTTATCTCGCGTTTCAGAGTTTATGTGCATCAACTAGATGAAAAACCTGTTTCCCCTGAATGTGAATGATCTTTAGAACCTCTGGAAATGACTAGAGTTGCGATTATACTCGATTATTAAGTTTATTGATTTCCTCTTGTCATTTTGCATCGCTACTTATAAAATGCATATTTCTGAGAAAAATGGGTAGGGTAAAATTAAGAGTATTAATACACTATTTTCACTACGTTATACAATTCAATGATTAGTGAAAAATATAAATTTATATTTAGCTGCTGTGCTTTGCAATTGACGCGCGAACTTTTTTATTTCGCATAAAGATCCGGAGTTTAATTATATGGCAACGCACAGTTTTTCTTTACATTGAATTCGTATTAGAACGTTTTTGTTCGAGGTACACGGGCGTGAAAAGGGGAACAAAAATTGCATCACCATAAAATTACGATGTCGTCTGGTTTCATAACTGGAAAAAGAAGCAAAAGGCTCTCAATCTAGCAGTAACGAATGCTGGTTCAGAAGACGCGAATGACTTCCTTTCATTTCCGGCGACAGTTTCCGGTTACAAATGGCAACTGTCGACGGCCCAGGAAATGAAAAGTCATGGAAAGGTGTTATAGAATATTTAATCGCAATATAGACACGAGATAAGCATTATTATTTCTCGTAATAACAACGAAAGTTGGAATATACTTTGCGCAAGTCGGAATCGAATAAATTGAATTACACTATATATACACTATATGTATTATACGTTTCTTTACCAATCAAACGAATCGGAACAGAGCTAACGATATAATCCATCGTTTGTGCATTGTAGCAATTCGTGTGGAGCGAATTCTCCGAGGAATACAAGCCAACCGAGCGCAGAGAGACCTTCTATCCGAGTGTGGTGCTCGCAGACCGATTGTACGAGCTAAAAATCACGGATCTGCCGACGATACCGTATTTTCCGGTCAGCTCGCACCTCGAATGGACGGACTTCCGTTATTGCGGTCTGCGAAGTGCAAACGCTTACGTACTCGTATTCGATCTCAGCAATCAGGACACCTTTCAAGTACGTAACCGAACACTCGATTCGTAACACGCGGGTGTGTCCGAAGACCTTGAAAAATGACCTTGAAAATTTTTTCCCTTACACCGTTACATGTGGCCTTGCAAACAGTGTAACTTTGTCCCAAGAAGTTTTTTTGTACAACGAAAAGTAACGGAGATATTTAGGTGTTCTGTTTCTTCGGACTCACCCTGTATAATATTAAAAGAGATTACTGAAGAAGGAATGAAACTTCGAAATATGCAATTTAAGCATTTGTCATTTTTCCAATTATCGAGATAAATGATTTACTTTAGGATTTTTCTGCTTTTACTTGGGTAGGTGAATCACACTTCCAAAAATAATTATAATCTTTCTATTATATAAAATAGTTCTGTAGTTTTGTCACGCAAAAACTCAGAGCGGCGGAGCCTCCTGGCGAGAACCGAAAATTGAGCCACGTGACAGTGTGTATTTTTTAGAAAGAGAGCGAGAGAGAATGTGAGAGAGAGAGAGAGCGTGGCGCCGCGGGGGTTGATGAGCGAAGCGAATAGGGGGCGGAGCCCCCTAGTATAACATAAAATTGTTGAATTTTGCAGCGTTTACACGAGACTACCCCCTTGAAGCAACTTTTCTTTCTTTCCACAGTATATTAGAACGTTGCGAGAGCAAATTTACGAGGGTCGAGAAATGAGGGGTGTGCCGTTATTAGTAGTCGGAAACAAGCAAGACGAATTATCGCCTACGGTTGCTTCCGGAAGTAGGTACAGGGACATCGTTAATCTTGTCCGTAAACACTGGCAATGTGGCTACGTCGAATGTAGCGCCAGATTTAACTGTCGTGTGGTTCAGGTAAGTGAAAACCACCCCTTGTCGAGTGTATTGCGGTATATTGATCATAATCATAGGGGAAATTATTTCTTGACGAAGCTTTTTATCGAATCTACGTTACACGAGCTCTCAAAATTAATTAATAAAACACCGTCTGAAAATGCTAAAAACAAACAACGCTTACCTTGATCAACTTTTACTTCTCCGGACATAGATATAAAAATAGAAATATCTACAAAAACTGTTTGTCATAACTAGACTGCAGGTTTATATGCAAAATGAAAATTGTCTGCATCAACTGTGAGAAATACGAGGCAAATTAAATTGTCATTCTTCCTTTAGTATAATAATCTCAAGTAGGTAAAAGTAATACATACTATAGACATTTTTAAATTCATTTGTATCTTTCACCGTTTTAAATTGCGACTACTCGTCGCTACGATAACTGCATAATATCCACAGTCTAGTTACGACTACTATCGAGTAAATACTATCGAGAAGATATAAAAAAAATAAATCAATTTAACAGCTTTAAACATCATCAGTTTATTTACTTTTTATTTACAGTTTACCTTATTTACTTTTTACTTACATTTTACCTTATCACCTAATTTCACAACTTTTTTTTTATACTTGAAGCTTGTCAAGTACTACTTCACAAGTCATGAAGATCTTCTTATCCATGATACCCCTGTTACTCGTGATATTTACTGGGTTTATTGCTGAAGAATCTCCATTCTTCGAGTTGTACGAAACGGTGGGAACAATGTAGGCAGAAAATGTACTCGAGATACTTGAATTTACCGATTCTACTTCTAGATCCGCTGTAGAGCTTCTTGCGCTATATATACTTGTGTTTTCTTCATTGCAAGTACTCGTTTCGTGTCCTGTGTTTTGTGGTATGATTATTATCTCTTGCAAATTATAGGAGTTTAAGTTTGTCGCTTGAGGTTTGTCAACATTATGCGTACCCAATAAACGAGTATGTGAGAATGAACTTTTTAACCTGTAGTAGAATTTACTTTCATTTTCACATATTCTAATGTCTTCATCCACTTTACGAGCTTTTAACACATCATTATTTTTTATAGGAAACAAAGGTACTGTACTACATGTATTATATGTATCACTGTTATTGCTTGATGGTGCGAAGTGTACTTTCTTCGATGTTAATTTGTTTCCCAGCAAGTTCTTTTTAGTTTTAGTTGGATACTCATCCAGAACAATGCATTCACTTGCTGAAATAGATCCAATTGTCGCAGGATGCTTCGAATTTGCATTTTCTGTTAATTCGCTAAGAATGAAAGCACGATTTTGTTTCTGCCAAAGAGCTATTTTTTCATTGGCTCTGAGTATAGTTTTGGTACTAGCATAACTTTCTTCAAATGCTAAATTTTCATGGTTTCTTTGATACGTTGTTCCGATAGATGATACATTTGCATTATTCATTTTAGTAACGTCGTCCAATGGTCTTCTGCCCTGTGATATTTTAGACTGCAACTGTGAATTATCCTTGTTATTGCGATTCAATTTACCGAACTTATAGAAAGGAAATTTCTTAGACTTAGGTTGTATGCTTTGTCGGTGGCAGAACATTGTTAACAACTCTTCCTGACCTTTTAGTTCTTCTTTCAATTTACTAATGTTACATCCAATGATGAACAGAATATGTTCTGCTTGGTATTGATGCACTATTTCATTCTTCAGATTCTTCATTTCCAAACGATGCATTTTCATCTTAAACTTGGATAATGTGTGGTCTATTTGCCCTATTAATTTCATAATGTCAGACTTGTAATTTTTAGCCACTTCGTCTATTCTATTGTCTTGTTTCGAATTATTCTTCTCCCATGCTTCTTGGATTTTATCCTTTCGTTTGGGTAACTTAAATATGGTAACATCTGAATTATTGTTGGATGTATAAGTCTTCTCCTTATTAATAGGACTTATGTTGATATCACTAAGTCTTTTTAACTTAGATAGTATGGATACATAATCAAAGTTATCACTTGTACTAAACGATGATACATTTGATAATTCGGTTCTTCTGAAATAAAGCAAAAATGAAATTTAATTTAAAATAAACGTTTGTAGAATTTGAATGCAATACAAAACACTTACTGGCCTGCAAAAGTCATGACGAAATCATCACTCGGTTTCAAACGGGATCCGTTTGAATTTCAACTTTTATTGTCCTATACCAGTGTGCCCAGATTCCACGTTTTTTCTCGCGCATGCGCGTCGAAAAACAATAACGTCGTAGCTATGATGTCAGCGGCGATAATAAGTGGACACGCTTAAAAATCGCATAACTTTTTAGAAATTGGTCCTGTACAAATAGGTAAACAGCTCTGGCAAACGTAAACAAAGTTTGAAGCTGAGGACCATCGAATAAAATAATTATAGTCATACACCGATTCATAGATATTTTATGATGACGCGATCGCAGCGCCACGCGGATGATGGTGTAATTAACTTGTTTGACTCTCTATATACTTTTTCAGGTTTTGCTTTGTTTGTTTTTCAGTCTTTCGTTCTCTTCCACCAATTACGAGCCACGACCCCATGCATGCTTCTGCATTCTGCATATCCCGCCGTGAATTCGGTAATCGAAGCGAGAAGTTTTTTCTTTAAATTTGTTTTTTATTGAACAATTGGGGTGATACAAATTCAGGAAATATTTCTTCATGAGAAAATGTAAAAGAGAAATATGAATATGTAATATCTATCGCTAGGTGTTTCGAGAATTAATGAAGAGTATCCAGGCAGTCGAAGGCAGACCACCCTCGCCGACGTCTGCACCCACGCAGCCATTGCGAGCGCATCCCCACGACACCGGAGAAAAGTGCATTCTTCTCTGACGTTAAAAACAAAGAATCAGCGTACTCGTCTTCCGAGACAATATTATCAGAAGAACTGCTTCTTTCCTTATCGTGCCGCAGGATAGTAATTAAGTCAAAGGCGAGAGTGAAACGTGAACGAGAGGGGCAGGTTCGCTCGAAAGAATCTGAAAAATTCTCACATAAAAGCTGAATTTTACCGAGGAATTCTAAAGCAAATAACTCGGAATACGTTCCATCAGCTTCTCAACCGAATATGAACCATGTACGTGGTTCATCGTATTCAATCGTATGGATTACGTATGCAGAGCACAGTATTAGTAATTTAGTAACGAAGCGAGAACCGAGCGTTTCTGAGTCGCGTGTGGGAATATGATCCAGTCGAATTACCACCCACCGCGTAGTTCTAACGCTGAGAAATACAATCTTGTTGTACATACAACTGTAATCACTCGTTCGCGATGGAAGCGAGACGAGCAAATTGCAAATACGTATTGCATACTTGAACTTGACTGCCGAATCCCTTTGTATATCTACGTACAGTTTAGTTCACCGTTTTATTTTTATAATTCGCTCTGTAAATACATCGAGTAATTTTACTCTCTATACAGAACGACGATTTTTATTCTGTTAACGACATTATTTCAATACACACACGGATTGCCTCCAGAAAATCTCACGTGCTTTGTCTAATGTTTTCTCGTAATATGCACAGCCAGTGCCCTTCTTTTGTTGGTAATGTCATATTTATCGGAGAGCGTGTTCCGTGAGCTCTGTCCACCTGAAATAATGAATATATGTACTTCAGGTGGACAGATTTCACGGGGCAGACTTTGTATATTGTATATACTAAAACTCGTCGCTCTGTATACATGAAACAGTTTGCCAAGAAAAAGTAATGAGACTGTGAGAAGCAAACGATAGGTAAATACATATACAGAAACACTTTCCAATGTTTTCTTCCTAAGGGGACCGTCACAATTGTTTCGTGCGAGTAACATATTTTTCTATAATTTTTCGTTATCTTACATATATATTGGGTTGGCAAATATGTTCGTTCGGTTTTTTAGAGTGGAATAAATCACAAAAACCGAACGAACTTATTTGCCAACAATATATGCTTGTAAGATTGTATAATAACCGTATGCACAGTTATAATTTCATTGACAAATTTTGTTCGAATACATTTCAGATACGCGCTTATCGGAAACAAATTTTCTCGAGTGTCTTCTCATCAAGTGACAATAGGTTCTAAACGGAAATTTTGAAAAACGTTTACGATTGGAAAACCGCATGAAATGTGATGATGAAAAATCCACTGAAAGATACAAACGGCGCACGTGTTTGCGTGAAAAGATGAATTTTGAACACTGTGTACAAAAAAGAAGCAAACATTTCGAACACTTTTACAAGCAATCATTATTATACGCAAAGATGTTTACGAGCTTCGTTTGTTACTATGTAGACACATACATTTTTTTACAATAACTTTTTATACAAGCACCTTAACCGAAATATTGCCGATATCGAATGTTTTGTTATGTTTCCACTTTGAGCGCAGCAGTACAGTAATCGCGCGTTTTCTGTCAAACAGCCGTGTTCTGCACCGTCAGATATTGCGCAGGGAAATTATTGTTTCATGACTGCGGCGACCGCGCCGAGACCTCAATCGACGCGACGAACGTAGAGAAGGACAGGATGAAATAGGATCGCGTGGCCGAAGCGTGTCGCCGTCGCCGGCACAGTTTAAAGGCCCGTGCGTCATCACAATGTAACACCAGAATTTAATCTTCTTTATTTTTCATTATTTTTTAATGGAATTTTCACCAACATATTCGTGGAATTTTTCTAATGCAAAATTATACCAAACACGATATAATTTCAACTGTATTTAGTGATATATATAACTGTATTTAGACGATGAATGATTCGGGCGCAAGGAAGGACAGCGTATTGGAAAGAAAGAGACGCGAACAAGCGTTGTCGCTATTCTTCGTTGCCTTCGAAACTTCCACCGTCGATTAAACCACTAAATACAGTTGAAATTATATCGCGTTTGGTGTCATTTTAATCAGAGAAATGCCAGAAATAAATTAGTGAAAGTCTGATAAAAAAATAATCATCGCCGCAGCATTGGACGGCAGTGGAGTGAGTAGGCACTGGACTTCGATTGCGCAGACGACCCCCGACAAAAAACGCGCGATTACTTTCACTTTTCAACACGCACACACGCACGGAAATGGCTTAACCAATGCTTACAATTAATACAATATTTTTAGTGTTATTACATGAAATTTAACTCTTTGTTACCATTTTCAACTACCATAACTTCATTCATGTTTTCTTTGTATTTTTTCTAGGTCTACAGTCTACGTAAACTCCAGCTGTTTATTTTCAAAAATAGCCAAAGAATATAATTTTCTTTTTTAGATTATATACCAGCAGGAATAGAAACTTGTTTGTTCTCAATCAATAGAAATGTAGTTTTACTTTCCTGCGATAGTATATATACGTGACATGTAAATTGTATCCGAGAAACAGGAAGAATTTGCTACAAAATTCCGTTTTCCGATTCGTTGTTTAAGCGTATAAAGTAATTCTACACTGTCTATTTGTTTCCAGCAATGCATTCGGCCTAATGATAATAGTAATAAATAGACTGCGGATCGTTATGCAAAATAAGAAAATTGTATGCATCGATTGCAAGCTACAGGAGCCAAGTTCAAAAGAAAAGATTTATTTTCCACATTAATTATTTTAATACGTTGAAAATACTATATATCGATATTGTTGAACTCTTTTGTAATCTTTTTTACTATTTTACATTGTACTGTTACATTGCATTGTTTCTCGTCAGAAATGCATAAAATCCGCAGTCTGGTAATAAAATAATAATAGCGAATAAAACAATTATACATACTAATAATAGCAAACAAATATAACGATAGCATGTTATTGAGAGTTACCTCGGATCAAGCAATAGCGTATACAATATACATATATTTTACTATACTGTTAAGAAATTAGTATTCACTAAGTACATAGATTATAAGCGTAGTTGTTGATACTTTATACATAGCTACGAAGTATCGTGCATGTACGCTATCGGCGATAAGTACAAAAAGGACGACAACCTGTACGTGTTAAATCTTTTCGATATTATTTCAAAAGAATTATTTCGATATCATATTATATAGGAGAAACAAGAATCTTATTTTTCCAAAAAAGAAAAGTTAAATTATTCTCAACATAAACTACAAACTGTTCCTTGCTCTTACAGTAAATCCTAAAGTTTGAAAACAATTCAAGCAAATATTATGCATTAAAAACTTACAATTAGCTCCAGTAGTACTTACTGCTATATTTTTGTCAATGTTCAGATTATGATTTATTGTCGTTTTAATACAGCCGATAGTAGACAAATATGTACATATATATATATATATATATATATATATATATATATATATATATATATATATACATTATGAAGTGTATGTTACCGTTGTTTATATACCTATTTTAAGCAAAACGCAATATTTTCGACCCAACAGCTACACCGTTATCTATACTGTAACACAGACAAGGTCAAGTATAATATATTATTGTTGAAAGATTTCCTGACAACTCTTCCGTTCGATCGATTTCAGAAAGACAGTCGGTCGTTATATTTCTGGTCGTTAAACTTGTTGTGTATTACACGCGTAGGTGATGCAAAATATACGTAAATCTTGAATATATTGTAAATCAGGATAGAGCGTAATTGCATAACATACAAACATGTGTTCGTTGCAAATCTTTGTACTGAAATACTTTAGAATCTAGAAAAAGGTAACTTTCGACGTGGTTTATACAGTATCGAGCGTCGTCGAGCAAGCGCGTCGGTTTTACATACAAAATGGTAATGAATATTATTTTGTATGCAGAAGCAACGCGATAATGAACAGCAAACTGAAGTATAATTTGTTCTGTCAATTTTATTCAATCCCCTCCTTCTCCTTTAAACGAATGCAATAAGTTCATTACTTGAATAAAAAAATTGGGCTACATTACATAGATAGTTAAAATATTATTTCGCCAAGATTCATTTTGAAGGTTACATAAAGGACATAAAATGACATTTCTTGAAAAAATGTTTCAGACAGAAGTTTCTTGTTTTTCCGCATAGTTCCATTTGAAAAACGTAACTTTCGGTCTCAATCACCTATTTTCGGCCGATACCGGAAGTTAAAAATATCACCATTTGATAGAGCGCATCTGATTTATAGAAGAAACACTTTGAATTTTTGAAAATAACCTATTTTCTAGATTATAAATGGGTGGTACGGCAGGTACGGGACACCCGGTATATTCAAGTGCTTAATGGAGTTCAAAATTAGCGGGAAATTTTACGGTTACAATTACCTGAAGAATTATTGCTGAGAACATAATTAGTTAATATTGATTGTACTTTGTAACTGTAATATATAGAGTACACAAAAATCTTCTATTGTGTTCTGTACAATGACCATGTGTTTGCGCAGTCGTGTGTTAACTAAAACTAATGTTTCCAAAGAGGTTAATATACAGTATTTAGTTACGATAACATACGTAAATGTTCTTATATTGTGATGTAACATACAGTTTATTACTTTTCATCGATATCGAAAGGGAATTTACAGTACGACGATCTTCCATAAAATTTAATCGCGTTTGTTGAAAATATACATGCGTGTACATATTTATATATATTTAGTATAATATGCGTGTATTTAAACATACGCGTATGTTGAACATATTTTAATTTCGTTTTGTTTAAAATGATGGATAATATATTTTGGTAATTTTAATTCAATTTATAATAGAAAATAGAAATGATACTTAAGGATAAAGAAGAAGGATGGAATACAATTAATTATAGAAAGTATAAAATTTTAATATTAATTGTACATATTTTGTAGGAAAAAACAAAGCCAATTATAGAAAAAGAGCCGAATATCTCTTCATTGCAATCTATTGTATTCAAGGGACGTATTAATTACACCAATGATTTTAATACCTGTGCTATGATCTGCGATGATCTTATGTAAGATATTCTCTCTTATTATTACATAGAAGCATGCTACAAAAGTATAAATATTTACTAATGGTTTTAATTCTTTTCTGATGTATTTAGAAAAGAAATAGAAGGATGCGGTAATGACATAGTACCGATTGGATTTGATTTAGAGTGGAGTTTTAGCTTTAAGACTGGAAGTGGAAAAACTGCTTTGGCCCAGATTTGTTTTAACGACGCTGTTTGTCATTTACTGCATGTATACTCGTTAAAGAAATTGCCAGCTGCGTTTGTGATACTCTTATCTCATCCGAAGGTAAAACTTGTTGGTGTAAATATTAAGAAGTAAGTAAATTATAATTTTCACACGTTGACATAATTTATCACTTGCTTTACATCTGTTTTTAATTTACAGCGATGTTTGGAAATTGGGTAGAGATTTTAAAGAATTTCCAGCCCAGAAGATTGTAGAAAATAATTGCATAGACAATGGAGTATTTGCGAACAGAGTTCTAAATCGATCTTGTCGCTGGAGTTTAGAAAAATTAACAGCGTACCTGGTTAGTCCTTTTGAAATATGTAATTAAATAATATATTGATAGCAATAACTAGATTGCGGATGTTTATGCGATTTCCAATTTTTATTTTACAGACAGATTTCAAGAAAGTGGAATGAAATAAAATCCTAGTACTAAATTATATCGAATTTTATATCATAGCACTTTTTGAACATTCTCGTAAGCTATAAATGCATAAACATTCACAGTCTAGTAATAACATTATTTCTGTGATATACATACTCTTTGTTCTGTTTTACTTTAGTTGAAAAGAAAGATTGATAAAAATAAGAACATTAGAATGAGCCAATGGCATGTTCATCCCTTAAATACAGACCAGAAAACGTACGCTGCAACCGATGCCTATGTATGGTTTTACTCTTGTTACTATATTTAATTTTAACAAGGACATATTGAAAATTTTATTTTCACAACAGGTTTCGTGGCTTCTGCACAATAACATACAAGAGAAAGCCGATGCGAAAAGTAATGAGGAGAATTTGAATGATGATAATGCTCAAGTTGCATAAGCATTGAAAAATATGCTGTTAGATGTATGAAACCGTGTGATCGAAGAAAAAATTTTACCATCGAACTATCATGTCTTACAATGTAGTTAAGTTCTTATGGGCTGGTCGCTTAAGCTATGGTGCTGGCCTGAGACTACAAAAAACATTATCCGATTATCATCTTCGGAAGGAAGAGAAACATAACTGCAATACGCTGGTACTTCTTGAGCACTACCCAGTATATACAATCGGTATTAGAGATAAGGCTTATACTAAACAGGATGAAGAGTATCTGAAGGATTTAGGGGCAGAATTTTATAAATCAAATCGGGGTGGCCTGATAACTTTTCATGGGCCTGGTCAGTTAGTGGCATATCCCATATTGAATTTAAAAGACTTTAAGCAGGGCATAAAGTGGTATGTTTGCCAGTTAGAGCAAATGATAATTCGTTTATGTGCGCTTTTTGATATTAATGCTCGTACGTCACCAGATACTGGTGTATGGGTAGAGGATAGAAAAATATGTGCGATTGGTATTCATGGCAGCCGTTATATAACAACACACGGTCTAGCTTTAAATTGTAATACAGATTTGGAATGGTTTGATCATATTGTGCCTTGTGGTATCGAAGGAAAGGGTGTGACTAGTATTAGCGAAGAATTGAATACGGATGTCACCACTCAAGACGTATTACCACTACTTAAACAAGCTTTTCAGGATCAGTTTCAATGCCTATTGATCGACTGCAATGAAGAAGAATCTTCAAAATTACTTGAAATCGCTACAAAGCACGAAATACGTTCATAAATTACTTTAATCATGTAATGTTACAATTTCAATGAATTCTTTTTGTATAAGAAGTTTTGTAATAGATGTTTTAAACATTATGCGTATATGTTCTTTTGCTCTATACAGTAAAGTCACGATTTGTTTCTCATCGCCGGTTCCGAGCAGGCAGAAAGATCGTGGACACTATCTTTTTATGACTGCGTCGACCGTTTAGTACTGTAGTACCACGGTTCTGGCCACGGGACCGTGGATGGTTAAATATTCAATGAAATTGTTATTCAAGGACTAAAAAAATTGGTGGGTGTATACTGGAGAATCCTCTGTGTCTGTATTATACAATAAAGATAATTTATTCATGCAAAATGTAAAATATTGGATATTCATTACAGCAGCAAATGATTGGTGCCGCTTTTCCCATAAGAAGCAATGTTAATTCCGGCACGAATTATATGCGCTTCGTACAGCGCCATCTAGCGGCAAAACGCTCAAACTGTTAGCCAAATTTAGTTCCGAATCAACCGCTAGATGGCGCTGTACAACACTGTCCGTACAGCGCCAATTCGTGCAGCGGCAAAACGCTCAAACTGTTAGCCAAATTAGTCCGACAGAGTACCTGTCGACAGGTACTCTGTCGGACTAATTTGGCTAACAGTTTGAGCGTTTTGCCGCTGCACGAATTGGCGCTGTACGGACAGTGTTGTACAGCGCCATCTAGCGGTTGATTCGGAACTAAATTTGGCTAACAGTTTGAGCGTTTTGCCGCTAGATGACGCTGTAAGTACGTATACGAAGCGCAAATAATTCGTGCCGGAATTTGCATTACGTCTTATGGGAAAAGCGGCACGAATCATTTGCTGCTATAATCAATATCCAATACTCTTGATTTTTCATCAATAAATGTAAATATAATGTGTCGGAGAATAAATTACAATCAATTAATTTCTGGCAGAATTTACCGAAAATTGTTACGGTTAGAAATTATTTACAGATATTATTTACAGGGCTAATCGAAAAGGAATCGGGAGTCCGGGGAGTCTCGGCGTTATAGCAACCAATAGCAACCGGTATTATTTAGTTTAAATGGAAATGACATATTGATGACTACGGTGCGCTTGTATTTAATTACTGTAGTACGTAATACAAATGCGCAAGACAATCAAAGTAGTTTTGTGCATTTAAATACTACATCTATTATTGTACAAGAAAAATAATTTTCAAAGCAAATAAAAATCATACAAATAATGATGGATTTACCTGACATATCTGCATTAAATGTACTGGATCCAGATGACAAATTAATGGAAAAATTTCAAAAAACACTTCATACACATCTATCAAATGTTAATAACAAACTTTCTGAAGAAATACTTGAACTAGTAAGTAAAATGTATGTTACATCGAATTTACAACATGTTTACATGTTTACAAAGACATATAAAATCCTATGATATTTACAACATAAAGCTATTGTCGCACTGTCATATTATTAATACAATAGTAACCACGTTCCAATTAAACTAATGTTACTAATTTGTATATTTTTAGGAAGCCTCCGTAAAAAAAGTAGAAAAAGAGATAGAATCGGAAGGTGTAGATCTTTATCAAACACAGCAACAAGTCGAACAGCAACATACAAATATTAGCCAATATTTTGAAGCATTGTCTAAAATTACACTTTTAAGAGAAAAGAAAGACCACAGTGTAGAAGAAGCTAAAGAAGCTTTGAAAAGAAATCATGATAAATTAGACGATGAAAAGAACAAACAGAAAAAATGTTCCCAAGAGTTGAAAAACTTGTTGACTTTCTACAGCTACTTGTCAAAGTGGGAAAACGAGCTAAGCGATTACTTAAAGATATCTAAACAGATCTCCTCGCAAGATGCGAGTAAAAGGAAGAAGTTGATCAATAAAAAGTACCAACGAGATTTTATTTTGTATCGATTGCAAGAAGAAATCTGGAAAGTCGAAGAAGAAATAGCATATCTAGACGAGCAATTACAAATTAAAGATAAAAAGAAGGCAGATACTAATAGAATGATAATAGATGTAAATACAGATCTAGAGACTTTATATGCAGAACGTAAAGACTTGCACGATGTATGGAAGTCTGTTGTGACAAGTATTTATAAAAGAAATAGTATTTATGATCAGTTACACTCTCAACACGAGTAAGTACCATTATTTTTAAAATTAAAATTCCTTCAGTAACATAAGTACAAGCATTCACAGCTTTTGAAAGAATGTACAGAACAAATTTTTCAATTTATTAAAAGCCTCTGATTTATATTCCAAAACTCGATCTCATAAGAGTGTTGTTGTTTCTCAACTCATTTTTTATTGCCATGCCACTACTAATAATTTTTAAAATAAATTTATTTTTTAATTTTATGAAATTGACGAGTACGTTTTTATTTTATATAGTTCTACGTTATAATGTAGTATGTATTTCTTAGAGAAGATCGTAAGTCATACAATACACTCTTCCTGGAAGTACAGAAAGTTAAAAAAGAGTTGGAAAAGGAGATGGAGATCAATGAACATTTGACATCTTTATCATTTCGTTTAGAGAATGATATTAGAATTGTTTCAAAAGTAGTAACGATGTATAATGAAAAAATTGCAGATTTTGAATGGCAGTTACTAAATTTATTAAAAATCAATGAGCACATACAAGCTGATTATGATTCTACGTTTGCTGTACGTAATATTTTCAAATGTTGTTATTTCAATAATATTTAGATAATTTCAAATTATTGTTATAAAATGATTTGCTTTCAGAAATACCAGAATTGTTTGTACGAAGAGGAACAAGTGAACAAGAAATTTGAGATGATAGTTGGGAAAAAAGCAAATTTAGAGAACACAATATTTCAAAAGTTGGAAGAAAAAATTATATCCGATAAAACCGCGCAATATGTAAACGAATTATTACTAAATACAAAAAACGCTATATTGGAACATGAAGTTTCGCTTGCTCGTACAGAAAATTCATATGGAAATAGTCTTTTGGAAGTAGAAAGATTTACAAATGTCTTTGAAAACCTAAAGAAAGAATTGCAAGACATTTCGAAAAGAAATGTAGAGAAGGGAAAGCAAATAGACGAATTTCAAAAGGAGATGAAAAAGCATGAAGTAACACTTGAACGAAAACAACAAAAACTTCTAGAAATAAATAAACTTATTGAACAGGTCATATATCTACATATTTTATATTTATTTTATTATTCCAATTTAGTATAGAATTGTAATTCATAAGTCATTTCAGATCACACCACATGTCGGTGAAGATTTGGGTCCACAAGATTTAAAGATTATTGGCTTAGAAAAAACTATTCAGGAACTTTTACAAAATATTCACAAAGCGCAACAATTTTGGATGCGACAACAAGGTTTTATGGTTTCGTTAAGTCAACAAAGAGAATCACAATTAAAAGAAATGAATCTTCTCGACAAGGAGATTATGATAATGGGACAAAAGAATTTTAAATTGGAATACGCATTAAATATGCTTACGAAAGACGAAGCACATGTGAATAAGATCATACTTTCTCTCCAACAAAAGCTATTACGCATGAACACAGGTTTAGTAATGCAAAAGGATTTGAAAGAGGAATTGGAAGACAAAAATTGTATAAAAAAGAACGAATACGTTCTCTCGTTTCAAGAATTGGAATTAGAGCTTATAAAATTACAGAGTGATACCAAAAATTTAGGTGCAGAAAAACAAATATTCAAAGAGGATTTGAAATCTGCGCTAGAAGAAAGTTTGTCTTGGGAAAAGAAAGTAAGTAAAATGATAATTTTATATTTTTTGACATTTTCATTTATATAGATATAGAACAGCGATGATATATTGCAGGTACAACTTGTGCAAGAAACTGTGAAAAAGATAAAGGAGGAGAATAGTGCAGGAGGTATAGCATTAATGAAAAGTGAAATACATAAAATGGAAATGCGACTTTCTTATCTGCGAAAAATACAGGAAAAATTAGTTCATGACATGGAACTTTGTGTGGCAAGGAGAGACGTTATATTTAACAAAGTAATTGGAAAATATAAGAAAAATCCGAAAGAAAGTCACAATGAAAAAGTAATAATTCACAAACGTCTCTCGGATCAGCGGATAAAAATCAAACAATTTATGAAGGTGTTTCTCGTCTTTATCTTATCTATCGATCGAAAAAATTTGAACTAATTTTTTTCGGGATTTACAGATATTAAGACGAACCGATGATACAATAGGACAAGTAAAAAATCAATTAAAAAGTACAGAAGAACAATTAGTTAAATGTAAACAGGATTTACAAAATACAAAAGAACTCATTCCTGATATAGAAAACGAGATTCAACAACTGGAAATGTCAAAATACCATGTATGTACTCAATTCTAATCTTTACTATATAGTTTTAAACTGATTTGATTATTTATATGGTTTTTCAGAATTTACACAATTTGGTTCTTAAACAAAGAAAAGCAAAGCAGTTGCATAATGTAAAAAGTGGTACTTATAAAATGATGTATAAAAGTGAAGACACAATAGAAGAAAATTTAAAAGTAGAACACAGTTATCGTCAATATTTGAAACATGTGTTAGAAAGAACTAATCATGACTTTCCAACGTTACAAACTAATTTACAGAAAATATTAGCAACTTTGTAAATCCTTCAAAAAATCTTACAAAGAATGTTAAAGCATTGACCATTGGATGTCAATTTTCTGGTTAAAATAAATCGTTTTGGAACGGAAATAGCCAAAAAAGTGTTTAAGCACTTTAAATGTGATTTCGGTATTTTAAGGTGAAGCACAACCGAATTTCTTTATTCAAGCGAAGAACTTTAATCAATAAAACATTTCCTTATTTATTTTTTTTGGCAAAAAATCATCGAGCAAAAGGGAAAATACCTTATTCATTAAAGTTCGTTGCTTGAATAAAAAAAATTGGGCTCTCTATGACACCTTAGAAATTTTTTCTATTTCGTAATTTTTTGTATTACCGTGTCGTACGTATTAAGATAAATTGATTGCCTTTAGTCCAAAGTATCCACAATTATCAAGTTATATCAAATTCTCGATGAACAACATCGAGAATTGCAGATAAGAGTAATATACATTAGAAAATAATCAAACAGATAAGAGAGTTTTTCTTTTTAGTTTGTTCGTATTCTAATCTGTTCTCTTTATTATGCATAGTTGACGCGAAACTGGAAGTGAATATGCATATATGCATACAAACAAATTGGTAAATTTAAAATCAAACACGAAACAATCGGATAGAATAATATAAAGGTAATCTTTATGGTCAGTAATTTGTGTCGGCAATTAAAAGCAAGGTAATAAACAGATACGTCGATTAAATCAAGCTTAATCTTTTTATTCCGACATACCGTTGATAAGGAACGGATATATGTCAAGATAGTGACTACATTTGACTCTCATAAGTATTATATTTCTTAAAGTGCACCTAGCCTTAGCACACTGGAAGATTTCTCGGGATATAGAAGACATATTTCCGCTCCACGACAATATAACGTCATACGGTACGTAATAACAACAATAATGTACAACTTACTGTTATAAGCATAACGAAACGAATAAAGAAACGAATTTAGTTTCTACATTAAGCATTAGTTTGAATTTAAAATAAACTCAACGCTTTGTTATTTTTTCATTTCTTATTGTTCCTTCAAAGCACAGCACCGATTTCAAATAAGTGTCTGGTTACAATTAAATCTAATATAAATGTTTCCAGGTTCTACACCGAAGAAATTTGGGCAACATGAATGAAAAGAGCCTTGGAATTTCACAGCATGTGTTGGTTACCAACGGGGAGAACCATTCTGTGCCAGCAAAGAAATTACCACAATATGTCGCCAGTTTATCTTCAACTCTGGGAGCTTTAGCAGCTGGTATGGTCTTAGGATGGACTTCTTCTGCTGGCACTGATGGAGCAGACCTAGCAAGCCAGTATAACATTTCCATTTCTCCCACTGAATTTTCATGGATGGGATCGTTAACTACACTTGGTGCTGGAGTAATGTGTATACCTATCGGGATTTTGACTGATTTCATTGGAAGAAAGACTTCAATGTTATTGATGGTGGTTCCTTTTATCGTGGGTTGGCTACTTATTATTTGTTCCAATTCCGTGGTTATGTTCTACGTTGGTAGATTCATTACTGGTCTTGCATCTGGTGCGTTTTGCGTAGCTGCGCCAATGTATACAGCAGAAATATCCGAAAGTTCAATTCGTGGAAGTCTTGGATCATACTTCCAATTGCTTCTTACAGTAGGAATCTTTTTGTCATACTTATTGGGTAATTGGATAGATATGTTTGCACTGTCCATCGTTTCTGCCATTGCTCCTCTGCTCTTCTTCATAGTTTTTCTATTTATGCCAGAATCGCCAAGATATTATTTGCAAAAGGGAAACCAGGATGCTGCCAGAAAAAGCTTAATTAGATTGTACGGCGAGCAATATGATATAGATGGCGCATTACATAGTCAATTGGAAGTCATAGAAGAAAATCGAAGAAATAAAGTTTCTTTTTCGACTATGATCAAATCTAGAGTAACTATGAAGGGTTTTGTAATTGGTTACGGTCTCATGATTTTCCAACAATTCAGTGGTGTGAACACTATTATATTTTATGGTAGTAGCATCTTTGCTCAAGCTGCCAGTAGTTTGACACCTGGCATCTGTATGATTATTATTGGTGTAATACAACTTTTAGCTGTCTTTATTAGTACATTACTTGTAGATCGCTTAGGTAGAAGAATATTGCTATTAGCATCAATAGTATGTCTGTTTTTGGCAGCGTTTGCTCTTGGTGTTTACTATTACCTTCAGGAAATTAAGGAAGACGTTAGTTCAATCGCTTGGTTACCTCTATTATCTGTATGTGTATTTGTTATCATGTTTTCGTTTGGTTTTGGCCCGCTCCCATGGATGATGATGGGTGAAATTTTTGCACCAGAAGTGAAAGGTGTAGCTGCAAGTAGTGCTGGTCTTTTAAATTGGTTAATGGCCTTCCTTGTAACCAAATTTTATACAGATCTAAAAGGAGCACTAGGTATTGGCGGTACGTTTTGGTTATTCTCTGGAATATCTGCAATTGGAATTTTCTTTGTATATATATTAGTTCCTGAAACCAAAGGTAAATCTTTAGAAAGTATTTTAAGAGATCTTTCGTAAGTAATCTTCAATCTCACACAACTCTTTCTAAAACGATCCTCCACGAGACTGATTATAAATTTACAGTCGTTTTGAAATGCATTTTATTTGTTTATACGATTAACAACGAAGAAACAAAACCGACAAAAATGATCTAAAATATATTGTTATAATTCATATTTTCTGTAAACATGAATTTTTGCATTTAATGTCAATAAAATTGATATAAAACTTAACTTACTAATTCGTTTTAACTACGTGTAATGTATTAACTTCAATTTCTCTGTTACAATCGCGAAATTTTTTTCGCGGGTACATATATACAGGGTGAGGCGCCGGAAACAGGCCACCTGAATAACTCGGCTGATATTGGTGTTAGGAAGAAATGCATCAGATGGAACTTGCTTGGTTTCGAGGGGGCATTAATATGATGTTAGTAGCTTTTTTGTAGGTGGACGCGTAAAGGACATATGAAGGTCAATTCCATTTAAAAAATGAAGTTTACCTTCATATATCCTTTATGCGTCCACCTACAAAAAAGCTACTAACATCTGATCCTAAGACCAATAGCAGCCGAGTTATTCAGGTGGCCTGTTACTGGCGCCTCACCCTGTACAAAATAGTTTCGCCGCGGGGATTGGCGAGCGAAGCGAATAGGGGGCGGAGCCCCCTGTTTCGTAAAGTAAATGACTTTAAAGTGATTTATTAACTAGCGTGTAAGTACAAGGCCACCTGTTTGAATGCAAGAGATAAGGGACAATTTTGTATGACCTTAGAAGCTCGGATAGTATGAATTCGTTACAGAGTACATTACATATGTATCTGCCAGTGCCGTAACGATGGCGTGGCGAAAGAGGCGCCCGCCACGGGCGCAGCTGGGTTTGGGACGCAAAACAAAGAATTACCGACCCGGTTGAGGGTTGCTTGAACGCTTTTCAAATCCTGCAAAAAAAATTACGAACTCGCATTACAAAACACGTATCCGAATCTAGCATGTAGAATTAAGGATTTTCATAACAATGCCTGTAACAACAGCTTCCTGCAAACGTTCGTTTAGCTGCTGTAGAATCGTACCTTCGTTCTTCTATAGAAGTATTCATACTGCATACGTTTATTAAAAATCTTGTGTTTACATAATATATTTGCATAAAGGGCAGCAGTCTAGTAATAAGTAATTGCATACAACAAGAAATCGTTCTTCCCTCTTCTTTAATATACATACTCTATTACTACTACAAAGATAACAATTAGCTGAACGCCGCACATGCTACATTAATATGTGTGATTGTAAAAAGTGTCGTAGAATTGCGTAATCGGCACTCAGCTAATGAAAATGAAATAATATGTTGTGGCAGGAACAATTATTTACTCCGGTTTGCTGTGACAGTATTTAATTGTCTTGATCGTCCGCGTTTCATCGATAAATACGACAGCCCACCATCAGCTGTTAGTTCTGTAAAAAGTTGTTTCCAGAAACACCAATACAAACATTTATATACATATACTAAGAGGTTTACACGCCCTTCGTTCGATTTTCATTAAATAAACGAGTATAATAGAAGTATGATTGATTTATCATTTGAATCTGATTACTAATTCTTTGCAGACAATTGTTTCACAAAGAAAATAAGTAATTTCGTTTCATTTAATACGTTACCTGCCATTTCACTCATATATTCGTGACAGAATTATTTCTACAGATTTCAAAGTGATCTTCTGCATCGGTAGATCGAATGTACACCACGCGACAAAACTATAAGACAGAAAGAAAACGAGCGAAAAGTGTATTCCAGTAAGAATTTTCTTTCTCCCTCATTCCCAATGCTATTGTTTACATTGTATTGTAACATTCTATGCAGTTCTACGCCCTCCTTACAGCTTCGGTTCAAAGAACTTTAACCTTTAACTACACCCCATGTATCACTGTGTGACTTTGTGAGTACTGTGTGGAGCACGAGAAAAAACTGGCGGGCAGGGAACGGGGAAAGAACAATTCCCCAGTAAGCAGAATGCTCGATTTTGGACGGGCATCTGTGCGCGTATAAGTATCGGTTTCTGCTGGCAGAAAGACGCGTTATCTGCCCGGCAGAAGCTGCGAGCTGCCTGCGTACTGTCCACAGTTTCTGTCGGGCAGACCCTACCAGCAGAATGCCAGATATCTGCGCAACAAATAAGTTTCGGCGGGTGTGCTGTCCAAAATCGAGCAGATTCCGAGCATCCTCAACTTCGAGCAGCGTTCTGCAAGCATAACGCTCGCCATCTGCTGGCATCGTACGGTTGCAGGCTGTTCTCAATATCTATTCGAGGCCGGCCTCGCTGACTGGGTCTTTATTACCCTTTGAACTATCCTAAATTTGCGCGTTCTTGCTGCTTCAGCTGCTATTTGCCTGGTAGTTAATGAAGAAATAGATGAAATTTTCAATAAAATTTTCTTATATACATACGTATATCTTATTGAGTTTTGTAGCTAAAGAGGATATTTGAGAAAGTTCCATCGAAAGAAGTACCTCGACTACTTTTAATGCGCAGTCGATTCTATCGAAATATGCCTGTCTTGAGTTGCTAGTGGCTGAAATCACGCTTCATCGAGAGTATTTGGAACTAGTAGTTTGTAATTTGTGATAGGTACATGTACATGTACAGCTTCCGTAAGCTGATCTTCCGTGAACACCATCGCCGTATCAATTACTCCTGAAAGTTCTACTGCATCGAACAAAGGAGAGTAAAATAGGAAAAAGATGAGCTCATCATCTGAAACGAGAGTTTGTTGAATCTGGCTGTTAAGTAACATTTAAAATAGCATGCACGAGGTGTCCCAGTATTCGTAGTACAAATAGAAAGCAGGCGATAGTAAGTAGCAAAATAAGCTGAAAATATCGAAGAAAATTTTTTCGTATGGGACTTTGCGTTTCCGCAGACCACGTGTGCCATTCGACAGGGTAGGCGAATGATTATCTTACTTCTGACTTTCTTTTATGTAGCATCATCTCTTTCGTGGTTATATCATACATACTGGGACACTCTGTGCACGTATGCGATCAATTACCATCGTCAAGCCTTCGTAACACGGTACAAATAGACCGGCAAGATTAATCTCTACTGCTACCTGAATTCTCACCAATGCGAGTAACACCATCTTCCGCATTCTTGGTGGTATACGATACCATAACGTATTGTATCTAATCCAAACACAATATTCTATTCATTATTTTCTTATTATACACATGCGTGCAAGGTGTGGCTGGACGGGAGGTACAACCTGACAGGTTGTAGATTCTAGAAGATTGTAAATTGTAGAAGATTAATTTTGCAGAGATTATTTTTTTATGTGTCTGTCACAATCGTAGAGCGAGTCCCGAAAAAGAATTCGACGATCGGAAAATAAGGTTTACCCTTATCGGTCATCATCAGATGCATCGGACGATTCCTATCTAATAGCTCGCGTGTTCACTGCATTTTGGAACTCGAGTTTTTGAAAAAGAGGCGTCAAACGAGAAATCGTATTCCTTATTTTTTCGATTTATTTTTACATGTAGATTCTTCCCCTGCCCGATTGTACCACCCGTCCGGCCACACTCTGTATATTTGAGCACATTAGAAGTGGTTTGTGATTTATATTGGATGGTTGCAAAAGACCTTCTTTGAAGGCAAACCATGCAAGTTTATGAAGAATGACTCCACGTGTAAGGTGTTGTCAGATTATTGTAGAAAATGATGGTGACTGATTGCTGATGTTTATGCAATTTTTCATTTCTATAGGCAAATTTTCAGAACGTGGAAACAAATAGAATTTTATTTTCTGTGGTAGTAGCCTTTCTAGATCTGAAATAAATAATAGTCGTATCGAATTCTGTGGAATTTTATATTCTAGCATTTTTGAACAATTTTCGGAAGCCATAAATGCATAAAGATCCGCAGTCTAGTTGTGACTATTTAATTGATTAGTAAAACTAGAATCAGTCTTCTGATAGTATCGTTTATGTTCTCTCTCTCTCTCTCTCTCTCTATCAGAACTGGTAATTAACCATTTAATCTAATTACAGCTGTTGCACTCCAAGTTCACCCTTTTGCACGTAAAGTACACCCTTTTACAAATCAATTCCAACATTTTGCAAAATGATGAATTTGGAGTGCTAAACCTATACAATTTACTTAGAAATTGGTTCGATTTTATGTCAATTGACCTGCTCTCTGGAAACATCTTCCGAATAGAAACACGTGAACTTACGTTTGGTGGTAAAAGTTATGACTACTGTCCAATATGATTTGGCCACAATAATTGTTCGCGACTATAAACGACGCATATGCTGAGACGAAGAACAAAGTAATCAACACTTCGTCATAATCCCCCTGCATAGTGACACTCATGTAGAGCTGCGACATACGCGAAGCAGTTTTGTTACGTTTCCTTGGATAGAAGGACATACATAAAATAAATTTATTAATACTCTTACACGATATATATTTATACCAAACCCGACAGTAACTCCTACAATTATCACTAAAGACGGTATAAGCATGTCGTTCGCATATTGTTTAGAGTGCCTTCGTTTCCAAATTCATAATATTCCGGTGTATTGTCGATCAAATGGTACAAGACGAATAAAACAGGTAATAAAAATATAATGAAACATAGATCAATAACATTTGGATATCTGAACAAAGGTACCAACTTAATAGCGTCACAGTGTACTTCCACAATTGGCCGTAAGTTTATTACATTCAACGCATCGGAATTTGCCACGCTGTTTACTGTATTCTGCATTCGATAACTGAAATAGGAAAAACATGTTGACGCTGTTGAAACAATAATATGATTAATTCTATTGGATCGAGACCAAAGTTCGCAGCGTTCCTAAATAAAAATTTCAAGATAAAATCAAGATATTTATTTATAGGTTTATTTAATAACGTAATAAGTAACCTTAAAATGGGAAAAAGTAATGGAACGGAAAGGAAAAATTGTCTAAGATATTTGCGCATAATTCAGCACATGAAAGGAACAGAACAAAATGGAAAATATGTTATTGGATCTTTTTGTCGCGGATTGTATAAAGGAACTTGTCTTCTAAACTTAAACCCGTTCATTATTCGAATAGGTGTATAAGATTGAGGTATGACGCTGCAGAAAATTGAAAAATTAATTAAAACGTACCTGGCGATTTCCAATAACCCACTTATATAGGTGGCATAAACAGTAATCGATCCTTCCGTACCCGCTAACGTTAATAAACCAAACGATACTGATATTATGGTGTGCCAACAAGTCAAATTAGTTCGCAGGCTTTTCTCATTGAAGTAGAATCCCAAGAGATGTAGAAAGCGAAGTTGAAGATCTGATTGCAAGACTGTAGATAATCCTAATGTTGCAAATAAACATGTTGCTCCGCAACACACTAGACCTAAATCAAGAGTGATGTTATGTTAGTAATGATTTCTTCTGTAAAAGCGTTTCAATAACAAAAGAACATCAAAATGTTGTAAAATGTGATCTGTACAGTAAAATAATGTCAATTTTTGCCTGATTTTTTGTGAGATTTCAGGTTTTCACGAACGGGCATTACACAGTTTTTACTGCTCTTTCGAATTGTTTTCTAATATTTCGCAAGCATTGCTCTTAGAGATATTATGAATTGGAACACACTTACGTATGTTTTGTATGACGATACTATAAAACACGACATGAACTCTATATATATCTATATTATAAGAAAGCGTTTCTTCTTATTGTGCATAAATTATATGACTATCTTGAGCAGATGTTCTTCATCATCGTGGTATAATTAATATTTTTAAGAATTACGAAGCCAGATAAAAATAGCTGATATAATTAGACTGCGGAGTTGATTCATTTATCATATCACTGATTAGATGCCAGCTTTGCATAAAAATAGCAGACGTTCACACAATAATCTGTGCGCGTCTTCTTTTATCTGATGAAGTTAGCAGCAATGGTGGCGAAACGTTGGGAAAACAATTCCAAAGGGACGCACATGTCTAGACTACGGGTATTCATGTATTTGTATGTAGATTATAGCAAAAGTGGATCACTGGATCAAGAAGTTCAAGAATATTAAGACTTATTCAACTTATTGAAAGAAGAAGTACATTTTAACCTAATTTCTATTTCTAATAAGTAGACTGCGGATCTTTGTGTAATAGAAAAAAATGTTTTCATCGATTGCCGGACATAGGAACCAAACAAAAATTTCTTCCTTCGTCCAATTATCTTATTAAGCTGAAACTAGTACGTGATGTTCTTAAATCTTTTTAATATGTTCACTGGTTTAAATTGTACGTACTCATTTTTGTTATAAGAGCATAAAATCCGCAGTCTACTTACAAGCGACTTAGAATATTTTTATTTCATATAAAAATCCGCAGTCTAGACATGACTTACATCGTCCGAATTATCCAATGGACAATGCAGATTTCAAACGAAGTTTCACTTTGTTTAGGTAACGAACAAGCTATCTGTCGAATGTGTTTACCGCAGTATAACTGCATCACGCGCTTTCCAACTATCGAATGTTTCAACAACAGCTCGAGTTCGATGGAATCTTTCAACGCAAGATGATCCTTTTGCATATTGGAGATATTATGTCTATGCTGAAACCACATGCGAACGGATATAATTAATTAGAGTAACGTTTCTTCATTCATTCACGGTAGAAACAAGATCAGCATATTCTTTAACTCACTACTTCCATTGTTACAAGACCACTAACATATCGTGCAGCGTATAGAAATAACGTAAAAGAGAACGAAATCTGTACAATTATTTCACTTATCGTCATTGTCGAGTTTTTCATCGTGCACAGCTGAAATATATTTTATCTATTTTTAAAAACATGTAAACATGTATTTTTAAAGACAAAGGTAGCGTATTTGACACGAAACAACGTGGAAGATCTGATTCCTTGAACACAAATTAATCACATGAGATGAAATTGTTTTGCAACAAAGTATGTTTTGTAGAATTAATTCCCAATATGATTTTATTGACGTAGAGTTGATGATTACATATTCCACAATGCGTACATATGCGTACAATAATGATCCCAAAGTTACAGACCGAAAAATCGTTTTCCGGAAGAAAATAATGGCTTGCTGCCATAACTATATCGCACTCGCCCGATCCAACTCCGTTAAAAACTTGTAGGGTATTGTAATGAAATGTGTAGAATATTATAAACCAAACAAATCTGAATGATCTCTACTATAAAATAGAAATGACTTGGAGTAACGTTCCTGTTGATAAATGTAAGAAAGTAATACATTCGATGCCGAAAAGATATACCGAGACGATAAAAACTAATGGACATTATGTAAAAATTGATAAGAGAATTTGTCCACACAGTTCAAAAATACATTTACGCATTACGAGAGCTTGAAATAATTATGTTTATGTGTTCACTTGGTCAGAAAGTGGTAAATATTTCTCACTTTTTGGGGGCGATTAGAGGAGTGACACCTTACGAAAACGTTTCACTGCGAATTGAATCTTTATCACCTGGTTCACCAAACAGCCGCTTATCATCAGAAGCATAGCGGCTCTATAAAGTCTAAGTAGAAAGGAATCGTTGTAGGGCCAGAGTCCAGTGAACCACATCACAGAATAATACAACTTATAGTTTCCTTCAAAAGCTTCCATCTTGCCTGGCACCGGAGAACGTCTGTATAAAGAATCCGAAGCATCGTCCAACCAGACTTCGCCGCTATATTTTATTCACACTATCCTGCGCTTATCTCAATTTGCTGTCGACTCGCTTGTCCTTAGAAATTGATTGTGATTCGTTTGAATTATAGAGTTCCGTCGCGGATCGATCGATTTGATTAGCGGGTTCAGGGAAATGTCAGAAACACGTGGAGCACTACATTTTGGAAATTGCTAGATTGTTACAAATTGTCTGTCATTTCTGTTTTGACTTCTTTCTGAACGAAACACGACATGCGAATGTTTTTTCTTCCTCAGTGCGACTGTGGCTACGTTGCGTGATTCTGCATTATTCACGTAAGAATGTCCGCGAAGTATATACTCGGGATCGCGAGGTGCGGAAAATGGCTTAAGGGAACGCTCGTGAATCAGGTGTACAGAACACTTTGAAGTAACCAACCGGGTTTTCGCGGTTTCACGAATCAAGTTTATTTGATCGTTGACAATTACCGTTCGTCGCGGGTAACTTGATGTATCGCGCAGTTTACTCGTGCACTACGAAACTCATGATTCTGTATTATTCTCGCAGAGGAGATGTTAATCGCCGAACGCTTGTTTCTCACAGGGGAGACAAGATCTTTTAAAGATCCGCTAATTGTAAGATAAGGTAATATTCGCGTGTACTCGCAGAGGAGGCTACAACAACCAGTTACAACGGAACAGTTCAATTTCGGCAGGGGGTCCTATTTACACGTATCGGTGGATGCCCCCAACACATTCATACACATTCAAGCGAGAGCTCGCTTCGTGGTGTCCAATTGTCGCCAATTCCCCCATACTGTGCAGCTTTCAGTATTCCCATAATTACAATTCAGCGAGCTAGTTTGTTACTTGACCCTTCTTCTGAATTTGTAACACTATAAACGTTCCTTATAAGATAACAGTCAATCGATTTGAAGAAAATTCTTCTGGAAGATTGCACAGGGTGTATAAAAAGTACTGATCATTCGTCGTAGGGGTGAAACTACACCTCTGGATCGATGGACATGTGTAAAAGAAACTTGTGCCGCCAAATCGTTTTCGAATCATGCTCCTCTGGAACTTTGTACAGCCAATAGTGATACAACCCTTGAGATGTATGAAGTAGAAAAACTGAATTGAATTGAAATCACTTGCATTGAAATCTCTGCTTTCAAACAAAACAGTGTATGTCTGACACGTTTTGTAGCCGGTTCTGTTAGTGTTAACGCCGGTCAATTGTTTCCTTCGGTGAACATTAAAAAATGAAGTGCGTGTGCTGCAATGAGAAATGATCATTCAAGCGTAGCTTCAAGTCGAAAGGAATACAGATTGGTTCAAAGTAATGAAGAAAAGAGAATTTTATTAATAGAGATTGTTATTAAAAATAAATGTATGTATTGAAAGTATTCAGGTCATTCCGCGGAAGTTTTCCGTTGAGCACAGTTCCATTATTCATCCAGCAGTCCAGTTTCTGCGAAAGAAAAAATACGTTAAAAATCATTGCAAGGCGAATTTGTTCATACCTACATAATAATATTCCAGAGGATATATACCTAATATCTAGTATCCGCAAATGCATGTGCCAGCACTGTTGCAGCGGCCAACAGCCTGCACCTTGCAGCTTTGAGTGCAAGCCCAGTTTCCAAGTTTACAGGAAGCTAATGGTTGAACACTGTCAGCGGTTTCGGCTGCCTCGACATTTTCTTGTTCTGGCACGTCTGCAACATATTTACAAGTAAGTGAAGCTCTACACTCCCCGCCTTTGTCGCGAATTAGTAAGTATTGTTTATACTAAAATCTAGACAGATTTACTAGAGGTGCGCGGGACCGGGACGGGATTTTGAACCTTTCGGGTATTCCCGAAAATGTTCGGGTTTCCCGAAAAATTGTGGGGATTCGAAAACGTGTCTTGTTTTCTTGAATATGACCATAGTGTTAGACTTATCTAAATAAAACATCAAGTTTTATTTAACTTGATAATTTGTAACTATAGACAGCGGATGTTTATGCGAACGCATATTTTTATAGAAAGTAGGTGAAGTTATGGGACCTGGACAGAAATTTACGTTGTCTGTAGAAGATTTTGCATATTGCATATATTTTATATGTTCCATACTTTTCAAGTATAATACATACTTGTGACATATTTTGCATTTAATTGTACATACATACCTGTATGTATTTACGTGTGTATATATTTGTAAAGAACCGTTACGTGATATATAAACAGAATAAGACATTCAGGTTTGTCATTTATCATTTATTTCCAGGTTATTGAGTAATTCGATGACAGAAATGTAAGTAGCGTTAGATTAGCCCACGAAGTGATGAAAAATGAAACATTACGACTTAAACTATATTACAACTAATTTCTGGAGATTGCCTGTTACTAATAATTATTGTTAATAATTGTAAATATTGTTTTAACTAATAACTCAACTCACCTTCAATGTTCTTAGCGGAAGCAGTCGTAACTGCGACTGCGGCCAAGCAGAAGAAAGCAAGGAAAAGTGAAGCCTTCATGTTGTAGAAGTTCGATTGTAATCTGTTTACTACTTAACTGTTCACCTGTGCCTCGTAGCCTTTATATACCTATACCGGTTTTATTTACATCTGAGGGATGGGTGGGGTAACTGTTTACCCATAACTTTTCCGATAGATAATTATGTGGTTGCGTTCGCAGCGCAATTCTATACATATAAGATACGATATCTATACGATTAGCTTCTCTAATCGATAAGATTCTAACAGATGAAGAAAAATGATTTGAAAAATTGGAATTTTTGGTGCACATACAATCTACAAAGTAGATACTATTCTGGAAACATATGTACAAGTGTTTACCAGGTATTGACATACATACTTAGAATACGTTTACGTAAATCGAATACACCGATATGTATATGTGAACACATCAAATAATATCGATATTTCAAGAGGGAAACATAGTTGAAGATAGCTCATTAATAGTTCCTACAAATACATACATATGTATAGGTGTACTCAACTTCTAATCAATAAGATTCTAATCAATTAATTTTGTAATCGCGTAATTTCTCTGACTTTTGTCTCTGACAAGTGTTTATCAGTTATTGACGTACTTATGTTAGAATACGTAGAATACGTTTACGTAAATCGAACACCACCGTTATTTCAAGAGGGAAATTTTATTAATAGAGATTGTTATTAAAAGTACATGTATGTATTGAAAGTATTCAGGTCATTCCGCGGAAGTTTTTCGTTGTGCACAGTTCCATTATTCATCCAACAGTCCAGTTTCTGCGAAAGAAAAAATACGTTAAATAAAATCATTGCAAGGCGAATTTGTTCATATCTACATAATAATATTCCAGAAGATACATACCTAATACCTAGTATCCGCAAATGCATGTGCCAGCACTGTTGCAGCGGCCAACAGCCTGCACACTGCAGCTTTGAGTGCAAGCCCAGTTTCCAAGTTTACAGGAAGCTAATGGTTGAACACCGTCAGCGGTTTCGGCTGCCTCGACATTTTCTTGTTCTGGCACGTCTGCAACATATTTACAAGTTAGGTCGCTATTAGACGAGGCCACTGGTGGCGCAATTTGATTCAGTGGCTCAGCACGTCGTGGGGCATTGAATCATATGGAGCCTATTACACGAGGACACTTGGTGGAGCCACCAAAAATTGTTGCCGATCTGGTGGACAGCATCGGCAACCGGCCGGGCAACATTTGGTGACGCCGCCGCCACCAGCCGGGGCATTGATTTGAATGTAGCTTATTAGACAAAGCCACCAAAGTTGCGCCACCAGAATCACGAAAACATGAACAATTGACGACATTGACGTTCAAATTTTCAATTCGATGGCGCCACCAAGTTGCCGATTCATTAAATGTGCCGAGACACTGGTGGCGCAACCAAGTTGCGCTACCAAGTGTCCTCGTGTAATAGCGGCCTAAGTGAAGCTCTACATTCCTCGCCTTTGTCGCGAATTATTATAGTAAGTATTGTTTATATTAAAATTTAGATGTATTTACTATCAGGGTAGCGTCAATTTTATTTGAAATCAAATAACGAACAATCGCTTGAAAGATCGTAATATCGGTTAGTAAATTATTAGAGAAACAGCAATTTCTATACAAATATTAACCCATTATTCAAAATATTTAAATTATTAAATATGTTTGTATCAATCAACTAAACATTCAACTATTGTATGAGGTATTATATCAATTTTATATTCATACAAAGAAAACAATTAATATACATTAATTAGAATGGAATTATTGTAGTTCGGAATTATAATTATTGTAATTACATTATTGTAATTCGAAAGTAGAATGGACTTATTCCAGTTCGGAAGAAATCTTTAATTTTCGAGTTAAAGTAGCTCCGAGTGCAAAGAGCCAAATAATAGTCGTCATTTTTGTATTTCTGACAAGTGATACAAATAATTGTAAGTATTGTTTTAACTAATAAGTCAACTCACCTTCAATGTTCTTAGCGGAAACAGTTGTAACTGCGATTGCAGCCAAGCAGAAGAAAGCAAGGAAAAGTGAAGCCTTCATGTTGTAGAAATTCGATTGTAGTCTGATTAGTACTTAATTGTACACCTGTGCTTCGTAGTCTTTATATACCGGTTTTATTTACATCCGAAGAATGGGTGGGGCAACCTGATGCCGCACAATTCTATATAAGATACGATATCTATGTATACGATCATCACATATTCTAATCAATCAATTTTTTAATCATTTAATTCCTCTGACGAATACGAAAAATGAAAATTTTTGGTACACTATTCTCGAAATATACATATGTGAAAGTGTTTATCAGTTGTTGACGTACTTAGATTACGTTTGCGTAAATCAAATACACCGATATATGTGATCACATCAAATAACATCGATATTTCAAGAGGGGATCATACTTCAAGATAACTTATTAATAGTTCCTACAAATACCTACATATGTACAGGTGTACTTTTTGCGTTTAATGCGGGCAAGTATATACCAATATTTAACAGCATTTAATTCTCCGATTTAACCATATGTAATATAATATTGGGTTGGAACGAAAGTTCGTAGCGTTATTAATTTAAAATTCAAACATAAAATTAAGATATTCATTCATACAGTTACTCAATAACATATTTTGCTACTACCTTCCGCCATTTCTGAGCTAACTTGTCATGTTTACCTATCATGCTAACCTATCAATAAATATCTTGATTATATCTCGGAATCGTAATGTAAAAACTCAATAGTATTTTTAGGAAAATGAATAAGGCTCTATACAATCCAGGTAATTATTACTTTATAATATAAGGATAGAAGAGTATACGAAATTATAATGAAGTTACAAAATTTAAGACAAATAAAAAGACATAAAGGTAGATTCTCGAAAGCTTAAGCAATATTTATTTGAAATGTATATCTGTGCCAAGTAGAGCGTCTATTGTTTAAACAAAATTGTATTGTTAAGGCCAGTGGAAGTTTCATTGTTCGGGAGGACATGTAATTCGTTGTCTTTCGCAGAACATTGTAGTTCTTTGTCAGGTTTCCAAGAAAAGTTCCATCGAGCCTCGGTGGTCAGATTGTAAGTTTGATTCAACCGAATCGCTTGTCCCACAGCTCTTTGAAGGTAGTTCTGAAAAAAATCAACGTTACAACATTGTGCAATTGATCGATGTGTCGAAATAAGCAGTTTAGAACGAGAATGGCCTGTGTGAGTAATTCTTCGAAATTCTATCATTCGTCCATGTATTCGGTAATCAACAAAATTCATATTGCCTCTAATTTTCTGTATTATTAAAATGTACGTGCACACTATAGGGTGAACCACAAAATAATAATAAAATAACAACAACCAAAGAATAATTCAAATTACGAGTTTCAGGGCCTCTTTAACTGCACATTCAAAAATTTTCTAGTAACAATGTCACACTACATGCCCCCTAAACGTCCCCTTAAACTACTACTTAAACTACTATTCTACTTCGTAGATCTTAAGGATTGTGTCACTATTGGCTGTACAAAGTTCGAGAAGAGCATGATTCATATCACTGATCAATTGTCGAACAGATAAGTTAATGTACAATACGTTAAATCCGAACACGAGCGGTCAAGCTTAAAAATATGTGATTTAGATCTAGATAAAAAGGTTTTGATAAATGTTTGATACAATCCGATAAGTTGTTCTTGCGTTAGTAATATTTAGAGAGTTACGTACTTGCGGCAGAGACAAACACCATCCTCGCAGCGGCCGCCTGCTTTGCCCATGCTGAGACAATTAGCAGCGCAAGCACTGTGCTCAGCGACTCCTTTGAACGACAGAAGATCGCAGGTCACTCTTCTTTGCCTAACGGCACGGTCTTCCGCAACTTCGGCGAGTTCGGCAGGTTCGTATTCTTCGTCTGGAATTTATGAAACGTTAAATACAGACAGTGTTGTAAATAAAGCCTGCTCTATCGAGTGGTATAGTTCGATTTTCCGCTAGACCCTTATTTTTTGAGATAAATTGAGAAATATCCTCAAAAATTGGTGCAAAGAGGTGTCTCTGCGTCTTTAATCATTGCTTAAACATGTTTAAACAATCATAATGTATTAATATTGGATATCACTGTATTCGGAAAAGTCTACAGAATCTTTTGCTGCAAAGAACAATTCACTATCTTTTATAATAACATCACAATGTTTGTTTAACGTTGAAAAATATGTCTTTTTTCAAAGCCATGTTCCTCAAAAACTGTGCGTATAGGAAAACTATTAAAAACAGATTCGAAATCAGCGCGAAAAACTCTATAAGAGGGACCCAACAGTAATTGGGGAACATAAAAAAAGTTGAAATTTGATGGACAGTGTAATGGATTAATTGTAATTATACGGTAAATATATATTGTGCAAATTAAAAAAGATTATATTCAATTCTGTAAAAACTTCAACCATATGAAATGAAATAGACAAATTTGTATTACCAACGGGGATGGCCAGGACAGCGGCAGCAGCCACAAACAAAAAAGCGGCAAGGATGTAGAATTTCGCCATTTTAGTTCTTGATTAGGTTTCCGTTCTACTCTGAAGAGAAGCTGGAAGACTGATGATCGATGCAAAACGTGGATTGGTTTATATACAATATTCTCCCCCGGATGTAGCGCCTGGGTAAATCCCGCTACAAATATGTCTGCAGTTATTATGAAAGGAAAAGTAAACAATTAAACACTTGGCACGTGCGGTACGTCGTTCATTGTAGCGACAGACACAGATAACGGAAAATGTAGAAATTCCCCGTTCTTCCCCATTACATTTGTCTTAGGTTTTCCTGTCTTTTGTGCTGTTTCTTCGATCCAGATGCCTAAAGTTACTTTAGGAATTCAGTGTACATAAACTACAAATATCTTATTTATTCGTTAAACAAAAATGAATCATTTTTCGCATATTAAATGTTTGTATATTGTATACACAATGCGAGGTCCTAATAAATAACTAAAGATTAAAAATTAATCGAACCATGCATTTTATATCGCATTAGTATAACAAAGATTACAAAAAAATTGTTTAAAAACTATGGTTTTAAATACTCGTTTTACGATGTTTCATCTGTGTCGCCTTTGTTTCACCTACGTTCGATCGTCATTTATTACTGTTTTTAGCAAAACCACGATGCCTGCGCGGCCGAAAATAGTGAAAATCTGCAATTTTTACCATCTTTAAACGTTGGGAAGCTGATTGCAACGTCTGATTTTGACGAAATTTTCAGAATATGTTTAATTCACACAGATCGACAAAACGTATTGTATTTTTTAAATGTTCAATATAGGCCCAAATAAAAAATTTTGTTTATGCAATTTGCAATTCTCGTAGACGAATTTTGAGAAAATCGAATCAAATCAGATCTTATTTTCTGTGATAGTAGCCTTTTCAGATCAGAAGTCGTACTAAATTCCGTCGAATTTTATACCCTAGCATTTTTTGAAAAGTTGCCCAGTTTAATTATCACATACTACATTTTGTTAAATGTACAAAATTATGTCCTTGGACTTCTAGCACATTGTTAGTCATCTTTCTTCGTCCTTGCATTACCAAGTTGTATGTACATACATGAACATTCGCAAAATCAATTTCAATTGTTCGCTATAACTCTGTAACTACGCGCAATAAAAAAAACGTTCAAGTAAATGCTATTGAGTTTCATGGGAGGTATCACAATAGCAAAAAATCAATTTCAATTGTTCGCTATAACTCTGTAACTACGGGCAATAAAAAACACGTTCAAGTAAATGCTATTGAGTTTCATGGGAGGTATCACAATAGCAAAAAATCAATAATACTTTCCATTTAAAAAAATGTTAGGGCACCCCTTCTTCCCCCAAAAAATTTAATACATACTAAAATATTAGCCCTTCTTAAGATTCCGAGAGAACAGCCTGTAATAATTTATCAGGTACACCCCGTATAATCATAAATGACAAATGGGATTCCAATCCAGAAACCTTCATCAACTTTACATTTGTATATTCGATAGAATGCGATGGTGCCGCGTTTCCGCTTCCCACGCAAACGGAATATGAGTACCACCGGGATTTACCGCAAGGCTTTCCCGCACAGATAACCTGACCCAACAGATTATCGACATCAATCGCACGCTATTTACGTTCGACAAGTGTTTTTTTGAGGTCGCGAACTCGACAGCAACGCCTTTGTGTTGCAATCGAAGGCTGCTGAAAATTGAACAATTCGAATCGAGTCTCCTTGCCCTCCAAATTCATTCTTCTGCAAATCTATTTCACCGTTTTATAAATCAATTTCAAAACCTTTCACAAATAAAAATAATTAAATCCATTGTAAATTAATTGTTAAGAAATTGAACGTTTTATTTATTGCAAAAATGTACATGAAATACTTATCTAAAAGTAATTACCAATTCATTAAATCGCGTTAATTTTTGATAAATCTTTTGTTAGGGCTTGAAGGGCTTTCTTTCCTGTGTAAATTGTGTGGTTGTTGAATATTGTGCGATTTTTTTTATTCGAGTTATTCAACATTGAAGTAAATGTTGGCTTTTTAACTTTAACTGGCTTTAGAAAGCGAAAAAATTATCGTAGAACCTTGTACAAAAAAGCAATAGAAAGAGCGTTTCTTTCTCTTCAAGGCACTCCTTTTGTTTTTTCAATTTCATTAACATTTCGATACATCAGGTGTTTCTGAAAATATGCTTAAAAAATGCACAATTTCGATTTTTCCTTTAACTCGCTGTATCTCGGCAAGAAATGATAGTAATACCATGATCCGAACGTCAGATTGAAGCAAAGATTCTGCCGATTCGGTTGAGTACATCATGAACTCGCTGCGACAATTTTTACCTATGGCAGCTGTGTTTGAAGTTAGCGCCGCGCCGGCCCACACTGGAAAACTTGGACCAAACTCGATTCAAAATCAAAGAACTTTCGATAGAAATGAGGTAGAGCGATACTTTGCAGAATATAAAATAATTGTGGAGATTGTGGTACGAACGTTTTTTAACTTTGAGAAAATTCGTTAAACCTGCACAATTTCATGAAAATTGTGGTTTTTCCAATACCACGCGCGGAAGATATTTTTTTCAAACATGCGACACATCATTTCCCGTCTAAGAAATCATAATCATCAATAAGTGAATATCCTCTATATCTAAGTCTTTAAAATAAAATGACCTCTTAAAAACGTTCACCTTATTACGTAACAATATCAACATTTCTTACATGAACACAGTTTACACATGAACATTATCTTCCTACGTTAAGTTATGTTTTTTGAAAAATAACTCCTTCGAAGATCATTTGAAGGTCAACATATTATACATAATACCTCGTACAATATTTAAATGTTTAGTGATTGATTAGATGTCAACATATTCAATATTATAAACAATATTTTGAATAATGGTACAGCAATTTTTAATGGTGCCTCAGAGTCACCACTCGAGTGCTAAGGGTTAACAATCGGAAGAAACGTGTGCGGCCTATGAATAACAACCGCCACTAACGAAAAATAATAATTTTATTTATTTGTGTAAAATATTAACAAATCATGTGGTGTACTCGACTAAGCCATTAAATGGGACAGCGATAATTACAAAGGTGGAGGTCTATCGACGATGTAGTAGAAAAAGGAGATAGGGAATCAATCTTTTCACAGGCTGGCCGTCTTGCCGAAGACATTCAGCCTCATCCCAGATTTGCGGAGACCCTCGGTGAGTCTTCTGCCGAGATCGACGTCCACTTCGGAGAAGTTCTTCACCGCTCTTTCGGCGATGAAGGTGGACGCGTTGCGGAGGCTGCCTACCATGTTGTTCACGAGCCTGGTCTTCGCATCCGAGTCTAAGACTTCTCTCCAGAAGATGGTCGCCTGGCCAAAATCATCCTCGTCCTCTGGATCGTAGCGATCCACATCTCCACTGACATGGAACGCTGGTGAACGAACTGCTGGACACTCTTTCGGTCCGTTGAAACTGTTCGGGTAGTAGTTTGGTGCACCGCCCTGGTTGTATAGTGCCATCAGACCGTCACGCTGGTAGTTCATCGACGAAATTGCCTGAAAAACATCAAGTTCCATTATTTCTATGCTGTAGCATAACGCTCCATAAGGTTGAAAATGGTTAGGTTACTATTAGTCAAGTGTTTTAACAGTTTGGCTATATTTTAAGATAGCATACTGATGGATGAATATTTCAAGAAATACAAAGAAATTTACAAACCAAAGTAAACAGTAATAGTTCAAAATTTTTTAGTTCATACTTATTTAGTAGTTTTCCAGATAATTTAAATCACCGATGACTTTGGCTGTGAATTTCTTCAACAAAGATATTTGAGGTGGCAACGTTAGCTGAATCACTCTGTATATGTGTGTAAAATTAGAAGAGACAAATTTCTTATTGAGAAATTACCTTGTATGGGCAGTTGACTGGCAATTGGAGATGATTCGGTCCAAGACGATGCCTGTGAGTGTCGCCGTAAGCGAATAGACGGCCCTGTAGCAACTTGTCAGGGCTTGGTTCAATACCGGGAATCATGTGAGCCGGGTCAAAGGCAATTTGCTCCACATCAGCGAAGTAATTTTCAGGATTTCGGTCTAGGACCAGCTTACCAACAGGGATGAGCGGAAATTCCTTGTGCGGCCATACCTGTTCAAATTTAAAGCAACAACTCCTTTAGCCATTTAATCTGAATTCGTACTATGTATAATATAAAGATAAATTACGTGAATTATTGTGGAAATGTTGATTACTTTTCACTTTATTGTAGATTCTAATATTGTCAATTTGTAAATAACGTAGAATTATCTCAGTTTCAATCAGTTAACTTCGAAACCGTTTCAAGCCCTGGAAGTCCAGATTCAGAAATGCTGTGATCGATGCCTTGTCGACTGTAGATCATTACCTTGGTCACGTCGAATGGGTTCCACTTGAAGTTCTTCGCCTGAGTTTGAGTCATAACTTGGATGGAGAACGTCCAGCTGGGACACCGGTTGCCGGCGATCGCGTTATACAGGTCCCGTAAAGAGTAATCAGGATCGGACGAGCTTAATTGTGCCGCCTTTTCAGCCAGAAGGTTCTTGATTCCTTGATCAGTCTGTTAAACAATCTCGTGATAAATAACTGATGCGATAAACTTGAACAAAATATACAAGAATTTTAAGTGTTCGTCCGTCCTAGATTCGCTACCAATAGGCTTTCGATCTTTATGCAAAATGACAATGTTCATTGCAAAAATTGCAATTGATCGGAATTGTTGAAAAAATACTAAAACTTGAATTTTTACCTTTTTTGTGGGCCTATATTGAAAATTTAAAAAATACGTTTTGTAGATCTGTGTCAATTAAACATATTCTGCGGATTTTATGCATTTATGACAAAAATAGATGCGTACAATTTAAAACAGCCGAGGTATTAGAAAGACGTAAGGCCACCAGTGTATTAGTTTCACCTTAATACGATAATTAAAAGAAGAATGAAATTTTTATTTGGTTCCAGTGTCTTGCAATCAATGCAAACATTTTTTTATTTTGCATAAAGATTCGCAGTCTAATTATATGTACAGCCCTGCAATCAACGATTAAACAAAACGAAGAAAACAATGCACCTTGTAGTGGAATTTGCAGTAGACCACCTCATTTTCAGCGTTCACCAGTTTGAACGTGTGGGAGCCGTAGCCGTTCATGTGACGAAAACCGTCGGGTATACCACGATCAGAAAACAAGAACATGACTTGGTGGGTCGACTCGGGTCTCAGAGAAATGAAGTCCCAGAACATGTCCGCGTCCTGTGAAAACCAGTTAAGAAAACGTGTCGTTTAGATTGTTTAGAATGACGATCGATAATTAACGCTACAAATATACCGATAGAGAGAGAGAGGAAAAGAGAAATTAAGAATTAAGCAAGACGAGACCTTCAGGTGGGTAGCTGGATTCCTCTTCTGCGTGTGGATAAAGCTGGGGAAGAACAGCGGGTCCTTGATGAAGAAAATTGGCGTGTTATTGCCAACCAAGTCCCAGATACCTTCCTCGGTATAAAACTTCACCGCGAACCCGCGCGGATCTCTGAAAGCAAAGAAACAATTAATAATAGGAAAAACAATGACCGATATACATAATTAGACTCTAAAGACTCTACAAGATAAAAATTTTCTTCGTCGATTGCAAGAAACAGGAACGATTGTAAGTTGACAAATAATACAGGGTGTCCCAAAATTCGTGAAAATCCCGAAAGGGGGTGATTTCCGACGTTTCGATCTATGTGTAGATCATTTTCAAGAAAACTATCAACTGCGTTTGCTCAATGAAATTGTTTTAACTAAATTGAAATTTAAACAACGAAACACCAATTGCAAATAGACAAAGCGGATTGAGAGTCATCTATTGAAACACAGTCCTAGAAGAAACCTCGTGATCTCGTGGTTACATTGGAAACGATTGTTTTTTAGGATAAGAAACTTTTCCGCACAAGGACGACGTGCTTGGTCGCGTTGCCAGTCGCTTTTTCGCGCATTTCCGAGTGAACGAGTCAACTAATTCGGAGCGAAAGAACATCAATAATGACATTTCCGGCACTTTCCGTCACGCGATCTGCCGAACCGCGAAGAATTTCGCATGAAACTTTATTTTTACAGGTTTTGTGGAACACAAATTGTAGATCGTGTGAATATCACGATTGTCGAGGATCTTTTTATATTTTCTCAAAAACGGGACATACAAATTGCTGACTTTTACGCTGTCCCCTTAGAGAGGACAGTGGAGTTACCGAAGGTATAAATATTATTGACGTGAATCTGCCACGTCTTGCTCTTATCCGATTAACTTCATCTTTTGCAAGAATTATTTTCTTATTCAATGACTACACAATTTCAGGGGCAGCTTGAAAAAAAACCTCTCGAAAGAGATTTCACCAGATATAGCTAAGGTTGATCGTATTACACAGTCTGTTTTATCAGAAACGTATCAACCAGCCCCAGTTTCACCTACATTTTAGAAAAAATGTTGCTTATGATTACCTGACAGTAGCGGTAAATGTGGAGGTAATCTGTTAAAAGAATTGTAACCCCAAGGGGAGTCAATAAAGGTATACATACATACATGCATTACCTGACAGTATCTGCTGAACCAGACTCGCCGCCGACGGTGGAAAATCTTACGGCAACGGGGGTACGTTTCCCGATACGGGAAAACACTTTCGCCTTACTATATTTTGTGATGTCGTGGGTAACTTCGAAATACCCAAAAGCACCTACGATCAAGAGAGACGATGTAATGCTTATTGCAGCGGAAACTTCATATTTAGAATGCTAATCCCTCTGTCACATAATAATAGTAGCAAGTGAATATTTAAACGGGAATCATTGGCGAATGCAGCTGTAAGTTATGTTCTAGGATTTTGCAAGTACTAACAAATGGAAGCGAAAGCCTTCTCTACACGAAAAACGAAATGACTTTCGTTGCGTTGAAAAGTTGCGTCAATGAACATTTTACATTTTACATGAGTTACGATAACAACCTGATAAGCGTACTTACCGGCTCCTTTCGCGTGCACCACACGTTCCGGAATCCTTTCTCTATTGAAATGAGACATTTCGTCAAGATAAACGAAATCTTGGAGCAATATGGGCCCACGCGGGCCCACTGTCAAGCTGGCTTTCTTCTCGGCAATGGGCGCTCCATTTCCGGTTAACAGCACCGTCGGACATTCGCCCTACGAAAGATAAAAGATCGTTAGAACAAGCCAGACTTGGGCATTACCCACATAAATTACTGTCAAAAAAATACGTATTACTAGACTGCGGATCTCTTTATGCTTATTCTCTATATGATCTTCTTCTTCGATAAACGAGGATTGAATAGAGAACTGTTCAAACGTCACTTGACATAATGAGAAATTACTGAGTCAGCAGTAAGTAAACAATTAACGCACCTAACTACTTCGAAGGAACATATCGAGTCCCATAAGGATCGCGAAACATTGCGAATAGACGTCCATGCGTAATGTCTATCTAGCATTTGATATTGCACAACGCGTGTCAGAGGTTACACAAATAGTGTGAGTCGCATAAAATTGGAATTACTAACAATTCTTGCAATCGACGCTGGAATTTTAGTCAATCTACAGTGAATGTATTCGTTCACATTTAATCCTTGTGTAGCCAACCGTAGCTGTGAATGAAGAGGATTCAGAATTGAGCAATAGACCAAAGGCAAACACAGGAGGTTGTGTAATTTAGTATAAATGAAAGAAAAATGAATATAGAGCAGAAATAGGAGTTTTGCGTGTAGTAGTTAAAGCGTAGTCAAGCGCGTATGTGTGCGGTATGGAAATTAGTGTGGTATCAAATTAGATCGTAGAATCAAGTCCATTTCTGGGCTGCGAAGCCGAAATAAATAAATTATATTACGAAATTTCTCTGAATGACCATTCTTTGCTCGCTGACATATTCATCTATATTATTAAAATGAGAATTTGTACAAATATATTATATACAAAAGGTTTTAAATAATCTATACATTTTGATTGACTACAGGGTTGAACTGACATTCAACTTCAAAAGTGGAAATAGTTTGATTCGAATTAAACATCTGAAAAATACATGAACTCTAAACAAATGTACAGAATCCTTCTATCGATAGTTGAAGTAAAGATACAGTTGATAAACCATTAGCATGTCTATTAACAGACTGTATATATTCATACAATGCAAATGTATACATACAAGGTAATAGAGTGGTTTTAGCATAATACAGTTCTACATTAACTTTGAGATAATACCAACCTTGCGAGAACAATTTCCTGTGTTTGTATATATTTTAAATATATTGTCCATAACTAAATGATAAGATACAATTCTGCTATTACCATAACGAAAAATATATACATAGTTTGTGTACTATATCAGTCGTCAAACTTAAAAAACAATGCTTCATAATTCACAAAATATTAAACATATATGTTTACACAATACAACAATATGTTTGTGTATTCGCACTATCTATATTTACACTTCGCCTAAATGGAACGTAAAAGAAAATTAGCTCTCCGCGTTGTTAACCCTTTTCACTCGGAGATATTTTAACTAGAAAGTCAAACATTTCTTTCGATCTAGGATATCTCCATTCCCTATAATTTTTTTAATTTTATGGATATGGAATTGATATAATTCCTCATACAATCCTTAAATGTGTAATAATCGATTGAACATACTTAATAATGTAAACAATTTTTAGTGACTCTGATAGAACAACGAAAGCTTTCATGACAGAAACTGTGTTCTACGATCCATTTTGCGTGAACATCGATCGTTACTATCTGTCGATCGTCTCTGCGAGAGCCGACATTGATCAAACATTTATCTGCAGCAGATCTAACGGTGAAATTGTCGCGTGGACGTTATCGTACAGCAATTTTTCTTTTCATGCTGCATTATCGAACGATTTTTTTCCATCGCGTGTGCAACCGTGACACGCTTCGGGATATCGTATTGGCAATTATTGTCGTTCATCGGCCTACGTTCTACATTATACATAGAGCCTACACTATCTATAAGATACCTAAAGTTGATTCGCGATTTGTATATCGTACACGGACTCAATTTCTGCAATTCCGCGGAGGATTGCAATCGCCCGCTTACGTCACACATTTCATGTTAGAATTATTCGACCGTGATAGATACAAATGCTGTGAAGGGAAAAAGAACCAATGCTGATCCTGCAGACTGTGTGCAGTTACGATTCTAACAAGTCACATAGATACAGTAGCCGACAAAATCTCAAGACGATTAATTAAAATTTCAATGTTTCGCATGTCGCTCATGCATGTCACTAATACAATAAAATCAATTGCAAAATTTGTACCGAACAGACAAACACACAAGCAGACAGACAGACAGACACTAGAGAAAGAACTCGACATTAGAGAAAGAAAAATGTAAATAATATGGGTTCTTATATGTATTTGATTCTTCCCTCATTTCTTTAATTGTCTTATTTTTTAGTTAAAACAAGTATAACTTCCACAAATACAAATTCCAACAAAGTTTGAGAGCCATATCTAAAATAATTAGTAAACAAAATTGTTTAAAATAAGTAGCTGTCGAGGAACTGTCCTTCGAAATAGATTTCAAACAAAACGCTTCAAATAGTAGGGCGTTGTTGGCAACAAAATTGAAAAATAATTCGGAGCGCGAAGGGTTAATGTAATATTATTCAGCAAACTCGTAATACTTTCGCAATTCTTCAACACAGAGGAGCCAATGTTAAACGCAAGTTGGAATCACGCAGCTACAATGATACAAGGTTAAACATAGGCAATACTCAAAGATGCAAGTGTGTCAAAAAGATTTTACCATTAGTCATGCCACAGTCGAGGAAGAATGCGTGTCCACATACGTGTTCGTCTACAAACGTAGTAAATAAACCATAGATTTTATGCATTTATGACAGAATCGATGAAATACAAAACCGTAAAAGCTTTCGAAGAATGTAAGGACACGTTTCTGATGATTAGACTGCGGATGTTTATGCAATTTGCAATTTTTGTAGACGAACTTTCAGAAACTCGAATCAAGTAGAATCTTATTTTCCGTGGTAGTAGCCTTTCCAGATCTGAAATAAATTAGAACCGTACTAAATTCTGTCGTATTTTGTATCCCAGTATTTTTTTCGGATTTTCGCAAGCCATAATTGCATAAAGATCCGCAGTTTTTATTTTGACTAAACGCACGCAGTTTAGAGATAAATCGAGTAGGTAGATACATTGAAAAAATGAAGAATGTGACGAACCATATTCGTCTAACAGCAAACATGACTCTACAACTGTAAATAGGATGCGTAAATATATCTAACACGTTACATGTTAGCAGTTCGTCAGCCCGTAGCCAACCAGCGCAATCTACCTAAACAAATTTTCATAGTTTTCACTTCTCAACCACCGTATTCTAATCCTTTCACTGCTGGAGGAAGCAGTACGCATCAAATAGCGCATAGATTTATTCCTAGCCAGACACGAACTTTTTCCTTCGCTTTTGTTTGTAAAAACAGTCGAGGAAAAACTGACTTTCCCCTGTTGCATGACTCACATTGACCATTTAAATGGTACAACCTGGTTAGCGATCGCCCACGTAGAAAATAGAAAGTTACGACATGGGCATCGAGCAAAGATTTTTTATGGTGTATTGTCATCACGCGAAAAATTCCGACAAGAACGGTGTAAAACCTTGAGACATTATGCAAGTCATTGTTGATGATAAGATCTGAAGTGCTATTGTTTTCATAATCTAGAGTAAAATGCTATCGAAACCCGTTAAATAAATCAATTCTTGCCGCAGTAAATAGTCCAGTCAACGAAAAGTTGTAGAGGGAAATGGAAGGAAGGCAATTTTTAACTTTGGGTCTGTGTGTGGACTTAAAAATGTAACAAAGATGTAAATGAAACCTTTAATTAACTATGGTATCACACTAGCCCAAACAGTGCATGAGGATTAATTACACATATAAGGTGTAATTATACAGAGGGTTAATTAAATTGCAAAGAACAAAAGAAAATTCCTACATAAAAGATACTTAAACTAAAACAGAGCGTCATCAAAGTATTTGTGAACTCTACGGTCAATTCTACGGTCGGCACTTTAATTGCAATGCTGTTCGCAGAAGAAGATTAAGACTTGATTTTACAAAAAGAACTGATTAAATTCTCTAACAATTAACGATTGCACCTCGGCACCATACAATTGACTCATTCATTTCGAGATAAATACGTACTTACGTAGTTAATTGGCCTTGACGTAATATACGAAATGAAAGAAGACTTGTGGTGAAGAAGATAGTGTGTTTTTAGAAGTCCTACTCTCTCTCCCAATAAAGGGTCTTTCAGAATGAACGCGACAAAATATTTGTTCGCGAAGAACATTTTCGCCTTCGTAATCCGTGATGCATCAAGGGCGATGGCTGCCAACAATATTACTTATTTCCGCGAAATAAACTGCGCGACTTTTTCACATCGCGATGACGCTCTGTCATAACTTGCCTGGGAATTAGCATTAGAAGTGGGTTTATGTTCTTTATTGTTCGTAAGTTAGTCTTCCGGTCTTTCATAATTTCATCAGTAATTATTTTCACGGGTAAAAGCTACAGGTGATTATGGTGGGTCTTCGTGTAAGTTTTACTCAAGACTCGAGTTTTTAGAGAGAGTTTCCTATGCAGCGCCTAAGTTCAAACGATTTCAAGTGGCAGTTGCAATTTTATTGCTAATAATCCAACAGCCACTTATAACTGTTTAATTGGATAGTTCGAATTTGAACACTGAAGCATTTTAAACATCATTACAAGAATCTCGAAGAAGAACACATTTGCGATAAAATCAAGTAAAGATTAACATCAGCAAATATCGAACAATTCAGATCTGATATTGCAGAGGCAAAGATCGAAAAACTTTCGTTGCAGATTACAACTGCTATCTTAAGAAAACAAACCTGTATCTCATTAACCTCGTGGGCGATCAAAGGCCGCGATCATTTAATTTTTATTCAGAAGCTTCTTGAATTTTTATGAGGAATCTTTTATTTATAATCACTCGCACACAAGTATGAAGATAACACAAGTTGTTGTCGCTGAAGCAGTGCTTTACGTAATGAATCGAACTTTTTATGCATTTATGGTAATATTGAGTAGATGAAATTTCACTCTTATCCGTTCCTCCTTCTGCCATTTGTAGAACAATTCATCCAAAACTTCGTGACTTTTATTTTTCAAACATGAAATATATTTAGTATAGCAAGATATGCGACAAAAAAATGTGACAAATTTGTTACAAAAAGATACACAAAGTTATCACATTTTTACGACTGGTTCTGTAACTGTTACAACCTCTTTAAAATACAGCTCTAGCTTTGAATATCGAAAGTTGGCGTGACCTTGAAGAAGAAGGAAGACACGTTACATAATCTTTTCGTTCTTCTCTTCGTGAATCGTTGCAAGGAAATGCGTTATGGAACTGATAAGGTACAGTTTACTCATTGATAGCGGTTCATCGACAAGTTGTATTGCTTTGAGAAAGAAATTGTATAAGAATAGCACGTTGTGATAGAAAATTTCCGAGGAATGTTATTGAAAGACTGCAGTATCCAATTGATATCGAATGATTTTGCGTTTTGTACGATAACGATTATTTTAATTTCTAATCTTAGAAATCGATTGGTACGTATTAAATAGCATTTCATAAGAAATATGCAGTCCGAGGTTACCTGGGAATGTTATCTTTGAAAAATACTAGTTAAAAAGTATGTTTGGGTTTTACTGAACTCGTTGCAGCGTGAATCAGCAGAAATATAATTGAGATTGACAACAATTTTTCACGGTACATTATATGTATGTAGCAGACTTTGGATTTGAGAATAATTACTGGAATTGCATTTAGTATCGAGCCAATTAGTATACTTTTTACGAGTATACCGCGGATTTTATGCGGATTTTATTTAAGAATTCTATGACGTTATATTATTTGCAACTTATTAAAATTATTATAAGGGAAAATATATTTGCATTGTGCAAAATAAAAATGTTCTGCATTTGTTGCGGAAAGCACAGGTCGAGTCTTTATTTTTTAATCGAAATTTTAGTAAGTCGAAAATAATATATCAATACTATATTGTATCTCTCTGTTGTCTTGTTTTTAAATTAGATCTACTCATTTTTATCATAATTAGTGAAACAATCATTCTTAAAGTCGGTGTTCGGTATGTGAAGTTGCCTGAAGTCCTTATATAATAAGGAAATTTTCCATCCTTAACGAATCCGTAATGATTCTACTGGATTCTTTCCCAAGGCGATGATATTTCGAATGAAATCACAGCTTCCATCATCAATCGCGTAATTCAGGAACAGTAATGACAATAATCAACCGTGAAGCACTTTGTCGCGAACGACGCGCAACCAACGCATAGTTGCCCCACAAAAATGTAGAATGGACATCTCAGGTCCAACGAGACGAGTATTTGAATATCCAAATAACAAATAACTCGTTATTAGATTAATAACGAGTTAAAGACAATCGTGTTCGTAGAGATATCGACAATAGTGACGTCGTGAGACGGCTTTGAAATTTCAAATCGCTTCTGATTTGCAATTCAGAATAAATGTAACACGAAAATAATAGTAATGCGGTGTTAAAGTTGTTGCAACGCTTGCGGCGGTTCCCCTCATTATCAATCCGTAACGTCAGTAAAATCGTATTGCACGAGAATATGACAATATAAGTAAGTGAATAGTGAGATGAATAATATCGATAAACAAAACTGTCGCGATAAGTTATGTGTAAAACGGTTATGCTTTGACCTCATGAACGAAAGTGCTCGATAAAAGTTTTCATGAACTGGAGTCCTACATGTTTGTAGAGCTTGCAAAAATTACTTGTTTACATTATTAAATATATCGATGTCTAATCAATTACTAAACATTTAGGGATTGTATGAGGTATTATTCCAATATCATATCCATAAAAAAAGATATCCTAGATAGAAAGAAATGTTCAATTTTCAAAATAAAATAGCTACGAGTGCAAAGGGTTAATTTAAGGGTTAAATTTTAGTTTCAAAGGCTACTAAAAAAGCAGCCAACAAAAATCATTCAACTCTGTTCAATATAGTTCTGGCTAGATCATAGGAGTCTAATAAATAGACTGCAAATTTTATGCATTTATGGCAAAAATGAGTAGGTGCCATTTAAAACAGTGAAATAGTAACAACGATCTAATGTTTTCAGCTTGTTAAAACGATTAAACTAATTGTAAGAATTAAACGTTTATCTGGCTCCAGTCTCTTGCAAATGGTGTAGACAATTTTTATTTTGCATAAAAATCTGCAGTCTGCTAATAAATGTGTGTTATTAGGTTCCTTTACACAGAAATAAAATTTTATTCCATCGTAGTCGATAAAAATACAATCTTTCTTTCTTTCCTCTGAAACTCTGAACGATGAAGAATTCCTAATCACTGTAACCACAAAATAAATAATAGCGTAAGGAATGAAGCTTGGAAATCAGGAACCAAGTTATTTCTGATGAATCCGAACAAAGTCGTTGCATTTAAATTTCTAGTTTTCTAATCGTTTCTTTCATTTCTCCTACCCACGATTATTACTTTCCCGGTCAACGTCGACACCGCATAAACATAGACCGTCTCCAAAGCATTAACTCCAAAAATCACGCTAACTCGCTCTAAAAAAGAAAGTTAGCGCAGATCTATAGATCGTTCCGATGGGAACCTGTTTTACCGACCGAGAAGTGCTTGATTAAAGAAAGCGTAGGATGTTGAGAAGACAAGAAAAAACTCGAAGCAGAAGAGAGGTGGAGGGAAATGAGAAAAAGAAAGAAGAGACAAACATTTTTACCTTCGTATGTCTTTTGTAGTCGTTCAGCTGCTCGGAAGCAGGATCTCGCTTGGAAGCCGACATGCTGTCGTCGTTGTCGATCTGTTTCTTGCAGCAGTACGTTCTTAGAGTCAGTCGTCGTAGAGCCAGTGTGGTCAAAAGCTTTATCGGATCGAGCACGCTAGCTTGCACGCCACGTTGTGAACAGCTACTGATCAGTCGCAAGAACACCGGACTTTTATCATCCCGGCCAGCCGATGTGTGGTAAACACGACGGGAAACGGCGTTGCGTGTTGACGCCCGACCGAACGAAACCACCCGAACAACTTCAACAAGTCCCGAGCTCCTCCTCGCCATTCTTCGGCACTATCCGCCGTTCGCCGCTCCACCCACAGCCCCTACCGACAAACCATCGGGCAGCGTTAGATCTACACTGAACCACGAAGAGTATTTGAACGCACTTTAAAACAATATAACTTTTTTATGATCGGACCTAACGCCCTGACTTCTTTTTAGCAATTAGAAGAATTGGTTTACTAAATAACACGCAAAAAGAAGAAGAATTACATGAGAAAGTAAAAGAGGCATCATTTTTTTTATTAGAGCCCGTAATGAAAATTTATAATGTGCGTTTTGTAGATGTATGCTGGTTTATACACATGCTGAAAATTTCATCGAAATCGGTTGACGCGGGAAAAAACAACGCGCTTCGAAAGATGTAAGAATCTGTGGATTTTAAGCAGAAACTCACGAAAAGTCGCGAAAAACTATGATTTTCTAAGGGGATACATTTCAAATACGATAAAATATTATCGCTACAGAAAATGTGCTAATGAATAATGTTGTCAACGTAATGAACGATAAGACAGAAAAAGTGCTGGAAACGTTGTTTGCTAAAGAACACTGAACCTACCGATGATTAAACATGACTGATACATGCAAGGTGGTTCATGCAATATGCACACCTATACAGTAACTTCCAAAGTATGTGTTGCACGAAAAAGTTTTGTATACAGAAGTTGCATGATCTGAAGGGGTACATTATGTAGTGTCTTTATCTTTTTTACAGGTGAAAGCGTTTCGGAGATTTGAAGGTCGACTTTGTTCTTTTAAATGGAATACTGTATTTCTTATACGAAAATATGGAAGAATGTCGAATTCTGAGTAAAAAAGTATTGGCCTTCATTAGCCCTAAACCTAATAATTAACGAGTAATTTCACTTTATTTCCTGAAAATTTTACTCGTTAATTTCACTTTATTTCCTGAAAATTTTACTCGTTAATTATGCAATCACAATTGAATATGTATATGTAAAGGCACCGAACTTATTTGTACACCTAATAATATTCTTGTAATTATTATTAAGAAGAAAGCAGTTTTTAAAGTTTTGTAACACGTGTGTCTTCCAATTGCGTTATAAATTGCAGATCAATATGCTGCGTAATATTTACTGGACACTGTTTGCAACAGATAAAAATTGTTGCATTCACATTTGTTTCAATATCGAGTGATTAATTATCGTATTCATTGTATTTACACTGTCGCCAGTTGCCTGCACGTTTATACAAGCCGCAACGAATATTTCAATAAAACTTGAGAAAGTGCAATGTTACACTACGCCACTCACGCATTACCTAATACAACAAGTATTCTAGTATTACTATTTCTGGACCCGTTTTAGGGCCATGAGTCAGTTTCAGAACGGTACCTATAGCATTCCCAATTCCAGATCCTCTAAAAGTTTCCGGAATTTCTAATGACATAATAAGGACATAACCATGACGTACTAACAGAAAACACTCCAACTAATTTATAAGAATCCCTCATTATTGCAACAAACTGGACTGAAATAGTAATTTATTTTCTTTCTTAACCCTTTGCACTCGAGGGGTGCCTCTGAGGCGCCACTAAAAGTTGCTGTACCATTATTTAAAATATTGTTTACATTATAATTATAAAAAAACATTATAATCTTTACTCGCTAATATATTAATTCATAGTCTTATAATAAGAATTTATGCAAACATGTTAAATACAGCAAGATTTTAAATAACCTATACATTTTGGTTGACTACACAAGGGTTAAAGCACCACTAAAAATCATCCCATAATTGGAAACGATTTTTGTAACTTATTAAGTGTTCCGAGCCGGTTAAAACTTTCTCGCTCGGCAAAGTTTCTGGTTTCTAAAGTCTCAAAGTAGCTTTGCGTGCTGTACCAGAAAATTGTGTTTTCTCTTATCGTTTCGCAGCGAAATACTTGCCAGACTTCGTAGGTGCTTAAGAAATCGACGAGCTCATTGTTACCGCAACACGCAGTTGCATAAAATTGGATAAAAAGGATCAACAGAACGCCGTTACGCAAAACAGAGAAAATATTCGTTGCGATAAAACAAAAGGAAAACTCATGTTCAGCGAGTTAGACAGTGAAATAAGTCGAATTACGTCCGAAGTGTAAGTAGGTTCTGCCGTTCGAAACTTAAATGTGCATCGTCCGTGGCGCAAAATGGGCGCGAACGTTCTTATCGAATTAAAAGCAAATCACTTAGGGAGCAATCATGCGTTAAAATGGTTAACAGACGGAGGCTTTTACAGAGAATTGGCCGCGATCGTACTGTCTTAGTAAAATTACTTCTCTGAATCATTGCGATTGGTACCATTCCATCTTTATTTTGTTGCGTGGATATAATACACGAAGCAATTGATTACCAATTCGCTTCAATCGAATTACGATCCCCTACCGATACTATCGATACGTTCGAAATCAACGATTACACAAATGTTACAAAAAGTATAAGACACTTTTTAGACAAGAATTGCTCGTTTTATACACTCCTATCGTTTGCATATTATTTCTAAAATGAACATACGAAAACATAAATAATGGGAACTTGGGTAGGACTACAGCAAAAAAGTTAGACAAGGAAATATAAGCATGAACCGACAACGAATTTTATGCATTTATGGGAGAAATGAGTGGGTAGAATTCAAAAATACTCTTGTATAAATAACTCTTGTTAGACGAAATGCAAGAAAGCAGTAACATGAAAGCTATAACCTCATTAGCCAATATTTCGAAATCTGGTGATTATCTCGACGCAAATTTTAATTCATCAAATGGACTAACAACTCTTTCGAATTCGTGCCAAGAACGATTCCCTGCTTACGCAAAAGTACAACGCTTCTATGCGTTGGTTGCGCTGCAGATGTCCAATCAGACCGATTTTATCTTACGATACAGTTTTCTTAACTTTTTCTCTACGAGTTTATCTAATTGTTTCGTTGCGTGCAAGAAGATATCCTACCTCGAGTAATGATAGGCACAATATCATTATCCATTATTCGACCAACCGTGATTTTATATAAAATCATATTTATTTTCAGAGAGTCTGTTTAAACAATCATAATGTATTAATATTGGATATCACTGTATTCGGGAGAATCTACAGAATCTTTTGCTGCAAAGAACAATTCAATATTATTTCTAATAACATCATAATATTTGTTTAAAGTTGAAAAATATGTTTCTTTTTTCAATGCCATGTTCCTCAAAAACTGTGCGTATAGGAGAAAAATTAACGACAGATTCGGAATCAGCGCAAAAAACTCCATAAGAAGGACCTAACAGTAATTAGGCAACATAAAAAAAGTTATATTCAGCAACGTTTTGTAAAGATATTTAATTTATCAACGGTAACATTGACGCGCAAGGATTGTCATAAAAATATTATAATAATTATGTTTGAGTGGCATAACGGCTTATAGTGCATACCAAACACGCTGAGAACAGGTTCTTTCTATTCTTGATCGACGAGCGATGTTTCAAAGACCGCTATCTCGAAGAAACTTGTTCGTTAACCTAAATCCTGCACAGTATCATCACAGACTAGTAGAACCGACCGAACTATTTATTACTGCGCTTCATGTATTGGAAGCTTCAGGTCGGTCATCTGAGTTTTGGTCAGCGAATGAAGTTAACAGTGATCCGAATCCACACGGAGAAAATACTTACTGGTCAATGGCTATGAGACCTGTCAAAATGTCAAGTCACAAATTTTTTAATTTACGATTATTGAAATTAGTTTAATTAGAGATGCATCCATGCAATTCAGTTTAACAATCTGAAAGTCATCAATTTAAATATAATGTATTTTATCTTTAGCATTTAGGAATAGTTAAGGTACTTTAAATGTTCGATTTTATCATATGGAGTTTCGTGACCGACGAGATACTGTTGTGAGCACGTGGAACTTACAGTGATCTGAAATACCGGATCGCTAAAAGTTCCACCACCGACTAAATCAGGAGATTAATTGTTAATTGCGATTAACTTTTGAAATAGAAATTTAGTCGCAATCCTTGATTAAATTTTTGCCCAACTCTGTTTCAGACGATGTTGATTTCAATATTAAAAGCAAAACTCGAGGACAAAAAATTCCTAGAAATATGTTATTCAGGCATAATTTTAGGAAAATCAACAATTCCGATTTCAAATTTTATATGAGACACCTCAGTTTGTAATTTCAAAACATTTCATAAACGAGAATTATTACCTTTCACTTTTTTATACATAAATGTTCCAAGAATCGATCTGGACAGAAATATTTTGAAAAGACTTTACTGTAAAAAATTAGATGGCAAGGTGTTCAAGGGAGTGTTTGTCCACATCGTTGACAAAAGGAATTATTATAAATATTAATTAGCCAGAAACAATAAATTTATTTGTGAATTGTATCGAATAAATGAATGCGTGCGAATGTTCATGGTTTAAAAGTTATTCTCAATCTCGAGTTTTATTCTCTATTTTTACGAAAAATTTAGATGGTAAGGTGGTCAAGGGAGTGCTCGTTAACATCAGTAGCAAAAGGAATTGTTATAAACATTAAACAGCCAGAAATAATAAATTTATCTGTGAATTGTATCGAATAAATGAATGCGTGCGAATGTTCATGGTTATAGAAGTTTTTCCGTATCGAGTATTATTCTCTATTTTTACGAAAAATTTAGATGGCAAGGTGGTCAAGGGAGTGCTCGTTAACATAAATAGCAAAAGGAATTGTTATAAACATTAAACAGCCGGATATAATAAATTTATCTGTGAATTGTATTGAATAAATTAATGCGTGCGAATGTTCATGGTTTAAAAGTTATTCTCAATCTCGAGTTTTATTGTCTATTTTTACGAAAAATTTAGATGGCAAGGTGGTTTGCACTCGTGTGCGGGGTTATGGATTGATATGTATGTCTAATCATTATTAGTCTGTTTCAGTTAGAATACACCAAGAAGAGGACACACCAACGAAGAAGAAGACTGCAGTGTATTTTTAAGTTAGTTATATTTGGTTTAAATGTTAAGATTGTATGTCGTCATTGTAAATATGTCGAGTAATTATTGCCGTAAATTCACTTTGCTCGACTCGTATTTTCGACTTCTTCACAGCCTTCTGCTGTGTCGGACCTTGCTTGTATGTACCAGACCGGTTGGGGCCGGTACTCGGCGTCGATACATTGAGACGGGTGGTTCATGGAGACCTGTTCACTCGTATTGCCATTCTCTCTGTCGTAATCCTACCCGAGTCATCACAGCGCTTTGCGTTGCCTGGTGGCAGGTAGTTGGCAGAGAAATTCTCTGTTCGTCATCCTACCCGAGTCACCTCAACGCATTGCGTTCCCTGGTGGCATGTGGTAGTTGGCAGAGAAATGGTACCCCGTTTGAACACTTCTCGTGTTCTTCTCTCTTGGTGTGGACACGTCGGGTATCGGCTCTAGCCGGAGTTGGGCTGCAAGCATTGTACGCGTCGCGTCACCTTCGAATCAGAGCCTTCTGCTCTGGTTCGCTCTTGTTTCTCACTTTGAAAGAATCAGAGCCTTCTGCCTGATTCTCCTTTGATCCCCCGTGGATCGGAGACTTCTTCTCCGATTCACACCTTTTGCTCCGCGATAATTACTCGACATACTTGCGTAATTTAGTATAAGTCCATCGTTGTAAGAAAGGGAGCCAGAACGAATATTGCATTCGTTCTGACTCCCTTTCGGGTCTCTTGTGCAGCAACCTCCTCGTGGTGAGACCTGGGCAATCGGTATTATCCTCTATTTGTAAGAACTTCTAGTGTCTTATGAATAAAGGATAATATCGAGCTAATAGCTGCACATTTAATAAATATATTGATTTTCAATAAATTCTATTCCTATATCTATTGTCTTCCATAACATTTTGAAATTTCACCTTCTTTCAGAACAAAATATACGTATTACTCAAGCTGGTTCGCCCCGGGCGTGAACAATGTCATATATCGTCTGGTTCTATTTAGGTAAAGAGTGCGAGAGCACTGACACCGACGAGATAGTATCTCATGGGCGATAGTATTATAAGGCAATTACAGAATATCATTCTTCGTCTTCTTGACGAGTATCTCAAGTATCTTAACAAGTAAATCTAAACGAGTATCTAAACGAATTCTATCGTCGCAACGTTAATTCACAACTCGTTGTGATTTTCTCGCAACACTACCCGAAATCGCGAATGCCTACACCACATCGTGCAGCCATTTCGACTGGGACCACTTATTCAGTGATCCGTAGCAGCTGGAACATGGGCGCCTGAAGTGTCGAAAGACTCGAACGCAAACGCGATCCTTTTGCTCCGCAACGCTAATTCAAAGAACAGAGGATCCAAAAGGTATACTTTAAACTTTCTGCTAAACAATGATACAAACTCTAAACTCTTATAAAATTGATATTTTTTAAATGTTGCTTCAAGCAGCAATTAAAATCAAATGTAACCTGAATCGCGGCTATCTCATTCGCAACACTACACTGTAAACAATCTATATTTTAGTTAATGCAAAACGCGAGTATCTCCGCAACGATAACATTGATCTCTGTTCGAAAACGACTAATGCAACACGCGTGATTTTTTCGCAACGCTACTGCAAATCGCGGACGTGCCCATCTCCGCTGGTCGTTGGGGCGGCGGCGAGGCCTGCCCATGTATACAACAAACTACATCTACGACTACTACTTCTACAGACGAGTATAGTGACAAGATAGTAACGAATGAAATGACTTCGCATCCGAAGATGCCAGGTCATAGTAGTTGTCCTCTTGAGCGACAGTTTGTCGGAGCCACTTCGGCATATAGCCTCTTCTTTTTCTTCGGCGGTCCACCAAACACCTGAAACCCTAAACGTGCTCGCAGTAAAAACGATCGTTTAAAAGAAATCGTTTGAAAAGACCCTACCTAGCTAGGAAACAGATTACTACCCGCGGGAACGCACGGCGTTCTCACGGTCACTATACTCGTCAAAATGATCTACGAAGAAAATAGAGCAGTAAAAAATTGTTTATTGACTTACTACTTGTTGGGAGGACAAGAAGCTGCATTAGAGTCCTGAAATCAAAAAATAAAACGGAAAGATATTAAAATCGATTCGGACAATTCCATTGGCATGGAAAAAGTTTTCAATTTAAATGCTATTTAAATGATTTTCGAAATATAAAGTTTAGGCTGTACAATTTTTCATTAATACTTTGGAAGAAAATGTTCAATAATAAATAACTGTGAAGAAATCTTGATACTTACATTCTCTCCCCCTTGAAGACGGCACGACACGTTGCCCTCGGTCTTAGCTATCGATGTCGTCTTTCGTCATCAAGGAAGGCAGCATTAGGCATCCAGATAAGCAGCCTCAAAATATTTAAAAACCTTTAGGACTCTGCAACAGAAAGAATAGATTCAGTTAATTTCAGAGTTAATAGGAAATAAATAATTCTAGTTAAATATTTAGTAACTGTTCATTCATAGTTTGAAAAATATATATTCAATAACACAGTTTAATTGAAAGAATAATTGGTACTCACGCTCACGTCCGAAGAAAGCACGTACGATACGCTGCGTCTTGATTTCGATTATCGAATAATGTCGAATACTATCGATCTCGGCCTTCAATATATTGTCTTTCGATCGATGTATTCTTCTCCTTCGGATTCTGTAACAGAAACAACAAATTCATTAATTTCAACTGACAAACGGTCAGAGGCTAAATCAGAATTAATAATAATTAAATAATTCAATTTGAATATAAAGTCAAAATTAATTTTAACGGAAATTAAATAAACTCGATTTCTGTCGCACTACACGAATTTAAATACAACTGATCGCCGCGACACAAGAGTAAATCCGCGAATTAATAGCAAATAAATAATTCAAATTCAATATTTATTAATTGTTCGTTGATGTTATGAGAAAAAATATTGAATAACACAGTATAATTGGAGAAATATAATTTGTACTCACACTCACGTACTCTCCTGCTTGAAGGAAGTGCGACATGATTTCGATTATCGAAAGCATCGTAGTATCGATCTTGGCTATCTATATGATTTTTCGATCCATGGCTACGTTCACGTTTTCCCTGTTACATGTAATTCCTGTAACAGAAAGAACAAATTGATTAATATCAGTTCACAAACAGCAGAAACTAAATCAGAATTAATAATAAATAAATAATTCAATTTTAATATAAAATCAAATCTAATTTTAACGGAAATGAAATAAACTCGATTTCTGTCGCACGACACGAATTCAATTGTCACGACACAACAGTAAATCCGAAATAATAGGAAGTAAGTAATTCCAGTTGAATATTTATTAATTGTTCATTAACACTTTGAAAATAGTATAATTGGAAATATAATTTCTACTCACGCTCACGTCCTCTCCTGCTTGAAGACAGTACGACACGAAATCCTGTATAGTGATTGGTCTATTCCTATACCTCGTCTCTGCCAATACCAGAGAGGATATCCTCTCTGCCAATACGTGGTCAAAATTATTCCCTAGATTGGCGCCACAGGCATAGGCAGTCCATGGTCAAGATGGGGACCTGAACACACTAAATCGACCAAGCACTAAAAGCGATCAAAAAGTTTGTCCAGACCAGTCCAGACTCTCTGGCTTTACCCTATAAAAATGACAAGGCTGTTTATTTATTTAGATTTTATGTAATTTTTATCATGATTTGCGCTTGAATAAAGAAAGTTATAGAATCATTTCCTATTGGAAGCACGTTTATAATTTCAATAATTATGAAACAAAAGATATGAAACCAGTCATTTGATCGGCAGCAATCGGCAGTGGTAGGAGTAGAATTTCGCGGAGTCCGATTCGATCATTCAGACAGAAAATGAGAAAAGTGTATTGCATATGTGTGCCATTGGTGTGCCATGTGTGCATATGTGTTGCTGTATGTTGCATGTAGGGATCTTAAGTGTTCTGTGGTGGTGTCGCTGGTAAAGCGAATTCTGGGTAAAATAACGTGTATCGTGTCGGCTGTCGTCTGTGAAATTTCGACGTTGAGTTCGTTTCAAAAAACGATAAAAATCGACGCGGTAGAATTTTATTACATAATTTCGTTGTAACGTTGAATTGATTTTCAAATAAAGACATAATCCTCCGTGGTTCGAGTACTATACGGTCCTTTTTACTAGTTTGTTAGTGACTAATTGTCGTTTGCAGTTCTTGTACCTGCGTGCTTGCGTGAGTGTTCAAATATATCTCTGTCTTACGCGTATTTAGTCACCGTCACAATACTATTGCCAGTGTGTCCGAAATTTTAGTGTTGCAGTTCCAGCTGAGGCCGATCAAACATGATTGACCTTACAGTAAAGACTTTGGATTCACAAAATCATGCTTTTTCTTTGGAAGACGATGTGAGTACTTTTTTTCCTTGCTATTTTCAAGACAACGAATTCCTACCTCTGCATGTTTATGACTTCTGAACAATATTACTTCCTAAATATAAGAATCTCAGAATTTCATATTACTACCTTTTATGGTATCACTTGCGCATTTAGAAACTGTTACTATGCAGACAATGACGTTTGCAGATCTTCTATATCATACACTATTAAGTAATTTGCAATATTTAACTCGAAATGTTTGTTATCTTTAACCTCTTACATGTAATTCCTGTATTATGAATAATACTTTTGTAGTGTATCGTCGGTAATATATAAACTTGATTTTACATAAATTCTTCTATATAGTCCATGCATTTACTGTAATATTCATTATTGGTGAATTTTCTTCGTATTTGAACTGTTTTACTTTCGACTCGAGACATCAGATATCTGATGTGTTAATGTACGGTATAATTAAATAGATATGGATTAGTTTAAGCAGCAACTTAAAACCTACCAAGATGTATTGATTTCACATAATTACAGAGCGACAAGTCATACAAGTTAATTATTTATTGGTCATTAACATGCAGCAAAACCAGAGAACATACAAATATATAACTAATTTTAAATTAATGTGAAGATCTATAATATATGAAAAATATTTTTATTGATATTTTTTAAAGCAAATTACTGTACGAGGCTTCAAAGAACATATAGCAGAATCAGTTTCAGTACCAGCAGACTCACAAAGACTTATTTATTGCGGTAGAGTTCTTCAAGATGATAAAAAATTAAATGACTATGGTAAAAAATGATTGTCTCATTATAATGATCAAAATAGAAAGAACTAAGAAAACTGTGAAATAATTTCAATACTTGCTATGTAGATGTTAATGGAAAAGTTATACATTTGGTGCAACGTGCACCGCCGCAACCTGGACAAAGAAGAAATGATAACGGTCAAGGTCAAGGCCAAAGTCTTGGAGTACAAATCTGGCAGAATCCACCGGGAACACATTACAGAGTCACTCGGACCCAAGTGCACGGTAATGCCATGTACGTTGGCGCAATGTCAGTACCACCAGAAATTGTCGAAGGCCATGGTATGATCACTATATTACTTAAATAATATAATTTATGGTAATTATTAGACTGCGGATCTTTATGGAAAATAAAAAATGTCTGCATTGATTGGCGGACCACAGGAGCCAAATAGAAACTTCTTACTTCTTTTAACCTTCCGTCGGGCGCAACCGATCTGAGAGGCACAGCGCGATCATTTAGGCACCTCTTAGGTACCTCAAAAACAGTCATCCCCCCCTCCCTTGGGAAGGGCCCAAAAGGGTGGCCCTACGAGTATAGACGACACCAAGTGCACTATTTCCCTAACAGCAGTTGTATAAATGAACTTAATTAGGTGTTTATCATGTTTTTTGAATATGAGATATTGCGCCCGACAGAAGGTTAATTATCTTTTCAAGCTGAAACTAATACACTGTGTGATGTCCATAAATATTTTTAATATGTCCACTGCTTTAAACTGTGCAAACCTCGTTGTAAATAATTACCTAATTTATTTTTAGAAAGATAACTTATTTATGTATAATATTCCATTGAACAGCATTACAAGTACCTCAGTTCAGCAACAGGATATCCGGTAGGCATCTACGCCTAGCAAAACAAATGTTGGACCGTGCGAATACCCTCATGGGAAGACTCGCAGTGGAAATTTCCAGAGATCCAAATTGTCCTACTAATCCTCCTTCTACATCTGAAATGAATCAACCACCTTCTGCACAGCAAGTGCAAGAACAACAAATAGACACAGATTTGTGAGTACAAAGAGTTTTTTAATAATTATGGACTAATACAGTGATATAAATCGATGTGTAATACCCGGTCCTCTTAATAGGGTTAATGAAAGCGGATCGATTAACGAAAACGGATCAATTAATAGCACCAGATTAACAGAAGCTACCGCTGCAGTACTTGCAGCAGCTTTGTCTGCGGCTGGAGCAAGCAATGTCACATTATTTAGAGGCGTGTATACAAACAGAAATTGCATACGAAGCTATTAGGTTGTTGCATCTAATTTGTCTGATTTTAGAATGTTATGAAGCATTTCGATCACGAAATACTATTACATTCTACAGGTTTAATGTACATTGTTCCAAGGCACAAAGCTGATCTCTTAAGCTCTTACCTTCAATTCTTAGTTAGACATCGAATTTTACTTTTAAATAAAGTTTATTACAATATCGATTAACGCGATTATCGAGAATTCTTTTTACATGAGTGGAAAAATAACATATTAACGATACCATGATGTGATGTTTGGTTAAAATTCGTTGATAGTAAGGACAACTACAAAATGGAAATGACAATCTCGTAAATAAAGAACGAGAACGACCATAAATTAAAATCTTGCAATTCATCGCAGAATATGTTGATTAGAGAATGATGCTTAGTTTGATCCATAAGTTTATTTAGAAGTTGGTTACGTTTGCTTAACGTTACTGTTGAAAATCGGACATTTCACATGCAACTACTTAACGTTACACATGTATCTATGTATGTAATTGTAAAATACAAAAGCAGAAGGCAGTGACAACAATGTGGAGGCACCAGCGAACGATACCAATGAGGATAACCAGCCACAATCAGGTACACAACAATCTCAACCATTGCAGTCTGAACAACAGGGATCCGCATCAACTAGTGATTCATCTACTAGCGAAGGACAATCAAGGAGACGATCTACATTACAGTAATGACATTTATAGATATCCTAAACTATTTAAACACGATATATACATTTAATGTATTCCATGTTTTTAGAACACCGCGACCCCCGCTGATGGCAGCATTATTAGGACAGTTATTGAGTGCTCAGGACTCTTTACGACCTTACATTGAATCTTATCGCACACTTATGCTTGAAGACCGGGTATTACCTCAAGGTGTAAGTATAATATATAAGTATATATATAAATTGTCGGACTTATAATGGGACTTTACTGTATTGCATTCCAAGCAATCATTTCTATTAAACCAAAAAACCATTGATATGTGTAGGAAGGACCTGGAAGTGTTGAAGAAAGTCAGACAATAGTGAACGGTGTCAGTGAATGCTTGCACTACTTGTCTCATGCTTGCCACGCATTGAGCGATATAATTGTTGATATGAATCAGGAACCACCCAGAAATCTGAGATGTAGACCAATTATGATTCAACAGTCGACGATTTTGCAACCTGGAGTTCCCATTCAGGTAGAGGTGAAGCTGAGTAATTATTTGTATTTCAATGTTTCTATGGAATCTATCGACTACTAGGACTCATTCGACAATGGTTATATTTGCAGGCCCACTTTAGCATCCACGGACAAAATTCGAATAACAACAATACTAACGAGGAGAGTGGTCAAAGTGCGAATACGACTGCACAACCAGAATCAAATGAAACCAACTTTGAAAGTAACAGTCAGCAACCAGAACCTGATGCTAGTGCTCAACAACAGACAGAACAGCAAGAACAAACACAATCACCATTTGGTACGTGTAAATAAATTATTTCACAAGAGATAAAGAAAATGGTTTGAGAGATGATCAACATTATACTTCTCAGGTACAGTTTTCAACTTACCAAACGATATGGTGGTAATGGCGGTTAATCCTGAAGGTAATATGGATACTGGATCGGGAAGTGAACAGACTCAGCCTGGTGAAAATAATAATAACAACAACAATAACAACAATAACGGTGGTACGTGCTAAATGAAAAACTAGAGGTGTGCAGGAACCTGAATATGTCCGATAACCGACCGTTCTTCTCTACATTCGGCGCGGTCGACGTGACCACAAAAACTAGTATCTGATCCCGATCTATGTCGCAACACAGAACCGAGAATTGTATATGATTACTGTAGTAACATTATGTGAGGGAAGACTGTAATCCCGAAATTTTCGAGAACCCGTCTCGATCCGACATTTTCGAATTCTCGCATATCTCCATGAAAAATACTTGTTGCTGTGAGTTTTACAGTATCTCTTCGTAGGAAGAATAAGCGGTGCTACTGGTGCATTTTCCTGGGGTACACCGCCCGACTTTATACGAAACATAGTGGAAGCTGTCGCTGGTCATATAGTACAAGGTGGTATTACTTCCACCACAATTTCTACCCAACATCTTCCAACCGGGGGGCAACAAACAGTTTCATCGCTCGATGGAAATGCAAATGCTGGACAAAGTACGCAAGCACGGTATGTCTACAATATTTTATATTTACAATACGTAATTGTAATTAACCCTTTCGCTACAATATGGACGAGATAATTATAGTTTTATTGTTTATTTTGCATGGAATGCAGAGGTATAATTATAATACAGTAGAAGATCTAATATGCAAAAGTACCACACAAATAGCATCGTTTCTTCGACATCGTAGAAACGAGATACATATCTCGTCCATTGTAGCGAAAGGGTTAATCGACTGCTAATTTATTCGATTGTAATTGACTTGATTATTATTGATTTTAGAAGTAACGTTGGTACTCATCCTACCACAGCAACACAAACTAGAAGTACATCGCGACAACAAGCACATCCTTTCAACATTGAGAGGAGTATAGATCAAATGTTCGAGTTTGACCCATATCTTCGTTGCAATTCGCACCACCTTCGACCAACACCATCTACAACAACCAATACTGTCACCTCTATGTTTCAAAGACCTCGATCAAGTCAACCATCGACAACTGAAAATCAACCTCAAGCTCAGACAGGTATAAAATTAGAATAACTATCGGATGATAATTATTACTAGACTGTGGATCTTCATGCATGTATAGCATCTGAATATTTAATTAATTCCAGTTTCTTAAATTTTGCCCACAAAAATTGAGAATTTTATGAACATCCGCACTTTAATTATTACGAACTGTTGTACCTTTACAAAATATAATTATTATTCAAATTATTTTCAGCAACAACATCAGCGACTACTACCAGTAACACTAGTTCTACAAATACCACTTCGAATACTAGTACATCATCGGCATCATCATCGTCATCGTCTACATCGGCACAAAGTCCTCTTGTGAATTTACTGCGACGAACATTAGGAGGGGCCATAGCTGGTCAATCACAACCAGCCACTTTTAGTAGCAATAGTAACAGTACGTAACCAAATATGATACAAGCAACGAAACGCTGCAATTCAGAGGTCCGAAATAACTTGATTGCAGATTTTTATGCAAAAATAATCCCGGTCATCGATAATGGTTACTGGTAACCAAAATAAATTTTAGTCATTCATAATAGTTACATATAGGGGTTACTACGTTTAATTAACAAACTTTTGTTGGGCCATTCCACGCAAAAACGGGCAGTTTTTGGAGGAAAACTTCGGATTTTGTTCAAATTTAAACATCTAATCTTTAGTGACCTATGAATGAGTCTCAGAGGATTTTTCAAATGTTCATCTTTTTAAAATGATGTGTGCAAATGATGTATAAACGTTTCATTTTGCATAAAGATCCGCTATCTACTTACAACAATTACGCGACGTCTGCTACAATTTAATGTATTAACGTGTACGTTTTTTGTTAAATTGAAGATCCTGAAGCTACTGTTGAAGATGCGGCTCCTGAAGGTGCAGTTTTTGATCTAGCAAGGAATATTTTCTATGTATGTAGATGCCCGAATTTAGCAGCGGTAGTAGAGGAGTATGTTGATTCCTTACATGTGACATTCTTATTTATTAGGGAAAAAGGGGCTAACATTAAATTTGCTACTTTTCATTAGGTCTTTAAATGTGGGTCAGAGACAGGGAGGAAGAGTACGTGGAATAGGTACAGGAGATCTACCGCTTTACACAATAGTATTTGGCCCGCGGAGTGCAAGGAATGAAGGGAACTTCTTTCTGGACTTGACTTCATTAGTGGTAATTAGAGAAGCATTCTCTTTACAACTAATATTATGTACCTACGCCATAATAACACAGAATCATTTTTATGTAAAACAATTAGTTACAAAACCTGACCCTAGACGATTTCATAAGTTTACGACGTGGGTCGTGGAGTCCAATTTCTCATCAGAGAGTGCCAGTATTAGAATTCCTGGTATATACTTTTCCACAATCTTCTTCGGAAGAAATTCAAGAGCAGGCTACGAACGAGTTGCTGTCGCAGATTAGACCCCATTTGCAAAGCGTGTTTGCAGGAGAAGAGACTAATAGTAGAAATGGTTCCCGTATAGATATTGTCGCAACTATAGAATCTTTGCTTCAACGTCATCTTAAACATATTGTACAATTACTGTTCAGTAATGGTTCGTATAATTTCGAAATTACTTGCAGTACAACACACTGTTTTCAATAATATTCTAACCGAAGTTTTGTTTCTTCTAGATATTACCAATGGCACGTTCGGACAAGAAACTTTTAATATTCTACAGACTTTAAAGAAACAATTACGTGCAGTACTTCGATATTCTATTCGTGGTGTCCGAACAAGGTTCGAAGGGATTATGACACGTTTCCTGGTGAGTTACCTACTTCCTTTGATTAATTTAATCCTGTATTCTTCCACTAAATATGGAATTAATAGATTTATATTTTGAATAGTCTGGGAGATTGCAGCGCAGTGAGAATATTTTAGGATCGTGGTGGCGAGATGTATTTATGTCCACGAATACTGAAGAGGGACAATTAACCGATGCGGAAATTATTGCCCTATTAGTATACAAAACACCTTCCTCTCAACTATCAGCAGTACCTTCAGAATCATCACACCAACCTTCACAAGCACAGTCTGAAACAGAGGTAAATTACAGGCAAAGATTTCCTTAATGAGAAATGGAATTGTATCACTATAGCCTGTGGATAATATGTATTTCTATAGCCAATGGAGACTGAAGTTGTGGAAGAAAGGATTAGTTTAGAAACCCCAGCACCAGACGATGATGAAGAAATTCCAGAGACGTTTCCAAATCATGAACTGTTACCTTCGGTAAGTTTATTCTTCCCTATGTTTGCAGTTAAAAATTAGGAGTGTGGTGGATCCCGAACATATCGAGAACCCGGTGTTCGGGACGGGGCGGAAAATCTCGGGAATCCCGATACGTATTTTTGATCCTCGAAATACAGTGACTCCCACTAATATTCGGACCCTCTTCGAAAGACGATAACTTTTTGATGAAGTTGGAACAATTGGTTAGCTACACATGAAAAAGTTTTTGGAGAAAATTGCAAGTTGTCGGAATTGCAGAGAGACTTCTAAAAGTTGTATTTTTCAACTTTTTTATGAGGGCTTATATGGAAAATTTAGAAAACACGTTTCAAATTTTGGTCAAAATCGGTCGACGTTGCAATGAGTTTACAAACGTTTAAATATTTAAATAATTCAAATTACGCCTCGTAAACGAAAAATAGGACTTTTGAGGGCGATCGCTTTTATCTAGCGCTTTTGACTACCGAAAAACCCCATCTTCGCACCCTTGTAATCGTGGTAAACGAAAGTTTACCCCCTTGAAAGTAACTGATACATGTTCCCATGTAAAAATGACAAGATTGATTTTATTTAGACTTTATGCGGCTCCATTTGTAACACGTGCTCTACTTAAGATATATCTATACAATGTACATTAATTTCCGCGTAATTAGCGCGAGTCTTCCTCCTTAAAGGCCAGACAGTTGGAACATTTGCAGATAAAACACTGTACATTGTAAACACTGGTAATAGAAAAATTCTTTCACATTGTAGGACTGGGTACCAATCATTGCTCGGGATGGCGTAAGACAACGCCGTCAATTACAGACACAGGGCATGACAAACGGAGGTGTAACGACCTTCAGCGATGCCTATTTAGGCACATTGCCCACTAAACGACGTAAATTAATCGAACAACAGAAACCACGATTGTTGGTTAGCCCTACGCCGAATCATTCTGCAATATCTGCATCCATGGAACGTTTAGTCAGAGAAGGTGTAACTCGAGCAGGAGTTGAAGAAGTTGATGGCGCTGCCATCGGGGTCGCAGTAGATCCCGGTGTCAGACGCGCATTTGGTCAAGCAATAAGACATTGCTTGAATCCACGCAGATACGAATCCCCAGATTTCCCAGACTCCACACGTTTTCCTAATGCTACGAAATATTTTGCAGATCAGGATAGACCACCTAAATAATAACGCGTTCTAAGCACAAATGAGTTTATAATAACTTAGAATAATTATAAAGGAGACACCAGGTAGCTTTAAAGAACAAGTGAAAAATTTCAGCGACCAAGGAAAACGTAAGATATATTACACAATGTATAACCACAAATATTAATAATCGTAACTGTATACGCGAGTTTAATTAAAGATACAATGACTATGATAACAAATCTGAAATATCTTGAAATAATATTATACAATGGAATATTATGTAAACTGTTAACTTTCGTTAATCGACATAGCCTGTAGTCTTGTGAGGTACTTCTGATTTTTCAATGTAAAAATATGTTAAATAATTCATGCTGTAACTTGTACGTTATTAAAAATGACAGTATAATCGGCTGCTCGTACTGTTCCATTGTAATCCCTTCATGCAATAGTATATCAGCTATTATTTTATACACTCCTCAAAAGAATTAAGGGATCACGAACCCGAAAAATTGCTCCCACTTTACGTGATCATAACTCCGTCAAAAATTGCGGTATCGATATCGTTAAACAATGATTTGAAAGCCTGAAACATCTAGTTTCAGATGCTCTGCTTCAAATTGTAGCTATGTTGGTTTTTTACAAAGTTATAGCGAGTAAAGTAAAAAGGAACGGGTAATAAAATAAAATGTATTGTGACGTGGCAGTATTGCCAACGTCACCCGATGCCGGTTATCGGAAGACCGGGTCACCCTCTGGCAGCCAAATACGCGGGAGGCGCCGTGGCGAGCGCTCGCCCTGGGTACGAACGAGACCCATGGGCGAGTTCTAATATTTTTGAGCGTCGCGCCAATTGCGCGACGCGTATCCACAGGACCGTAGTCGGGCCCCGAGGGGGGACCCGAAGCACATCCCCCGCCGAGACATGGAAAAGGATCGGCGTTGGCGATATCTCCAACCCCGAGGAAAGCGAGGAATCGGCGTGGCACCTCTCGCCGTCTCGCCGTCGCCTCATCCGGAGAGAAACCGGATCGCTGCCGGATTGGCTCACGTCGATCACCTCTGCGGGAAGCGGCCAATCACCGCGCATCGCTGCCGGAGAGACACCGAATCGCCGAGCGCCAGGGACCGTCGCGACGGGTTAGGCCCTGTCCGAAAATCTACTTGCAATAGTACGAACTGCGTGCGGGGAAACGAGCGCGGCAAGGGGGGGGGGACGCTCCGCTTCCGCGTTCCCGTGTGATACCGAGAAGGACTGCGTCCTAGTAACCTACTTCGTGTCGGCCCGGAACGCGGAAACGGGGCGTCCCCACTACTTCCTCATCTATCCTCGTTGTCGCGGCGGCTGGACCTATCGCGTGGCTCCTCGCGGTAGGGCCGAATTCAGTGAATTCGGACCCGAGCCTCCGATAATTGCTAATTCTTCGGGGCTGCGTTCGGTAGCGCTGCGGGGGCGGTGGGGATGGACCCGAGCCATTCCGGGTGGGCTCTCATGGCCATTCCCGGACGAGAGTCGGCAAGGTTGGGCCGCTGGTCATCCCTAGGAAGTAACTTCCTCGTCGGCATCTCCGGGTTGATGGATCCGGGCTCGGTCCAATCCCCGTTGTCTTCTACGTCCGCGCCGTTCCCCGATAGGTCCGCCGGGCGTCTTCTCGTAAGGATTGTCGCCAATTAGCCGCTGAGGATAGGTAATGGCTCCCTTTACACGGGAGCAGGCCCTGAAACTTCGCGTCGCGCTCAGCGGCGCGACGTTCAAACGCGATAAATTCTCCGCCGCTGGAAACCGGGTGTCACCAGGGAGATCGATCGCAACGCCCGCTTCGATCTGCATCGGCTCGAAAGTGACCCGGTCTCCGTTAAAGGGTTCGGATAGACGTCGGCAAACCCTGCCACGTCACAATATTATCAACATCTAACTAAATAAAATCTGCATGTAGGGTGTGAATAATTCGATCTCTGAATGATCGAAGGATGGATTGTGTGTGAAAGGAGAATTAGATTTGAATTTGTGAGTGAGAGGATGGTTGAATGAAAGGGAGTGGATGTGTGAATTTAACGGATGAATTTGAATGTGAAGCAAGTGGACTGTATGAGAATGAAAGGATCGACAAAATCGGATCTACAATAAATAACTGTATTTGCACTAATGTTGTACAAATTGTCGGCGTAAATGAAACTTGTAAAATGTACTTAATGATTTGAGAATGATTGAATAAACGCAAAGAGCACTTTTGAATTTACCGAACAGCTGATCGTTTTGACATGCAACCACGAAAAAGAGCGCGACGACGGTTGTCTCTCTCTTTTGTTGTCTCGATCCTCCTGGAAGTTCGTCACGCGCCGGTGATTCCGGTTGAGCATGCTAGAACGTTCCAGAAGGATCGAGAATGGGTTTCAGCCAATCGCATGCTCGGCCTATTGCCCGCGTACGCCTCGACGACATACGCCTCGCGCTCAACCTGGCGAAAATCCCAACAGTCATCGGGCGAGACAACATGGCGCCGAGACGCGCCAGTCTTGAACATAGGGTGACCCCGTTTTTCGGCTGTACCACCAGCTACCGGTCACCCAATATACAAGAATGAAAGAGAAGCTTTGCGCGCTTGTTTGTGACAAGGTAGAGCGCTCCTATCCGGCGCAAAATGGACTAATTAAAGGTTCATTGCGTGACGAGACGCGCCGTCATTGTTACTATGACGAGGTCTATCTTTACCATGAACAAGCAGTAAATAACCTCCCGTATCGCGATGCTATTTATACAGTGAATCCAAAAAGTATTTGAACACTAAGTTTCCCATTCTTTTTAGATGAACTAAAATCTGATTTGTTTGTAATCAATATTTAAGCATTTAAATAAATGTAGCCATACGAAAAATATAAAGGCGTAAGGGACTTCTTAGTCATCACATCTTAATCGCTGTAACTGTAAAGAAAATGATACGACAAAAGGGGTTAGCGATGACTTAGGTACGTAACGGGTAAGTTAATATTATTCGATCCTTACTTATTGGTTTGTTTGGAAATACGAAAAGCAATAAGAAATTCCACAGAGCGGTCGTTCAAAAATTAACCTTTTTTTTAAACAAAAATACCTGTTAACGGTAGCCAGGGCTGTTGCACAATTTTCCAAGCTAAACATTTTCTGCTACAAGCACGGGACCCCCCGCGACCGCTTACTCCGCCTCTGGTATTTGGACGGACAGTTACGGAGAGTGGAGAGAATAGGTGAACTCTTCAAATTATAATTTAAACTACTTGTCCCTCGGCAAGTTTAGATATGCTCGTAGTTCTACTGTATAGTACGAAAAACTATTTGAAACGGTTCATCGGCAGTCTCGTGCAGGAAACAACCGTCGTCGCCTTCGTCGATACTTCCATCGGCTCGGCTATAGCTCGTCCGTCGCGCGATAAAATTCAACTCGCGCGCATGGCGAACGAACGAACGAATTAAAAACGGTCTCGTAAAAAGAGACGCAAGGAGGGGTGGATGATTTAATGGCAGGGTGGGCGGGAGATTCGCGCCAACCCTTCTTGTATTTAGAAAAAAGGAAAAAAAAAGAAGAACGAAAGAAAGCAAAACGGATTTCCCTTACTCTACCAGTTGCCACTCGCTAATAGGCGCTCGTTAATATTGCGAGTGCCACTCTTGAATATCGAAGAGAGGTTTCTACCTTCCCTCCCTTTTTTCAGCGTTTCGCCCGTTCGGTTTCCTCTCGCTTCTGCTGGTTGGTTCGCTTGTCTCATTCTCTCTCTCCCTCTTTCTGTCGCGGCGCGGCTACCCTTTCTCCCCCGCCGCAACGCCAACGTTCGTCGGATTAAGGTATAATGAAATTACGAGGGTCACGTCATTTTATAAAACGATCGTTAAGCGTCGAGAGTGTTCGCTTGCCGTGGCTCTCGTTGAAATGACACCGCATTGAAAACGATCGATCGAAATCTCTGGGCGAAAGAGCTCACCGCGTCGGAGAAGGGGGATGAATTCTCCCGTATACGGGGGGATAAAGTATGCTGCAAGGTAACGGCGGGGGGTGGGGACGTGGGGGATGGTAAGGGGGTTGATTACGAAACAAGAAAAAGAGAGAAAGTGAAGTGCAATTTTACGTACAACACCGGTACGCTAATAAATCGCCGCTTTCCCCTCCCCCCTACCCCGTGCCGGTTGTAAAATCGATTATTAATTTAATCCGGACGTTTTGACGGAATATATATTGGAATTCCCGAAAATCTCCGCAGGAAAACGATGCGCATTGACATAGGTTGTTATGAACGCGCTCCGTCATAAGCGCACCCGGAATTTTATGAACACACGCCCCTGTTAACATTCCGCGTGCCGAAATTCATTATAATTTATTGATACGTCGAATATATATCCGCTCGTCGTTCGCCGCTCTCCAAAATAATGACGCGCGTCGCTGTGTTTCAGTTTTTCTCTTCCGATTTATTTCGACCGATACACCACCACCACGTGCAGAACCGGCTGCCGTAGCCGCAACCGTGTAACGCTCCGCCATCGTAATAGCAAGGCTGGGCCAAAAATTAACGCGCATTTTCACGGAACGAACATTCAGTTTTCTTTCATTGCGGTTCTATCCTCGATATTTCACTCGTGTGCGATAGCTTTTCCGGCGTACGGACGAACGAAAACGGTATTGGCAAACTTGGATTCTTTTGCAATCAAAGTACATCGGGTGTACAAATTAATTCGCGGCTCTTGGAATTGATCAACTATTTTATAGTTTTGTTTTAATGTCAGTTTTATTGTTTGTTTTATCGTCAGATCGAATAGACACATATGTATAGAATGTGATGGAAATTACTTTAGCGAGTAGATATGCATTTTAATTGTTTGTAGATAACGAATGAACGAACGACATTACGCGAAAAATCGCAAACCCATATTTTCGACCCAACATTTAGTAAGATTCTAGTTCCTTTGTAGTTACAATCTGAAGGTATCCTACCTCCTTAAGTATAACATAGGAAAAAGGTAAAAATTCATAGGAGAAAGGCAAAAATTTGTGGTTACGCAAGGAAAAGTTTGCCCAAATTTTTTCGGACGAAGGGTGTAACGAGTAAAAAATTATCGAAATGGAGAATGGCACTCTGCTCTTGCAGATGTTTACCAAAAACCATTTCATCGAACTACAATTTTATACCGACTGACGCACGGGGTTCTGCAGATGGTATAGCCAGCCCTGGTCGTCTGCGCTGAATATACCGTGCGGTGAATTTTTTACGATTTCGTGAATGAAGCCCGGGGACTGGCCAAAACCGAGCCGCGTCGGCGTGTCGCCGCATTCGTAAATACCACTCGTAACGATATAATTGTCTGTGTCGGTGAATTCGTTAGATCCAACGAACGCGGCGGCGCGTCACGACCGTCCCCGAGCTTTATTAATATTGTTTTTCGACGTGATTAAACAAGCCGGTGGTTGAACGGTCTGAACGATCACGGAGCGCAAGCCGATCGTCGTAATCGGCCGATAGCGGGAGATCGATTCGAATAGCTTAACTGAATGGAGCAAGAGTAATTTCATTTGCAAGTAACTGGATTCTGTTCGCCCTCTGTCTTTCCCTTTTCCCTCTACTACCCTATCTATATATCCGTTCAGTCGACTAGTCTCGAAATTCTTTTCCACTTGAGAAAAATGGCAGGTGTGTAACGTCTCTTTGCGTCGGAATAAGGACACTGGCCCCGACACACGCGGACTTTGCTCTCCCCGTTGAGAGACGTAAAACGAGAGAAGGAGAAAGATAAAGAATGATAAAGTAGTGCATAGACATAGAACGGGAACGAACGGATCGGCGGCAGAGGGACGGAGTGGGGTTGTATAGTCTGCAGCGGAGAGTCGAGTCCGATTTGACAAAACTTTTTCACGGCACGGGGGATAACACCTTCGTCGCAGTTGTCAACGAAACGGTTGGGCTACCAGGAACGATATCGTCGAATGGACCCGCGGCTGCTCGTTGTCGTGGCTAGGAACAAGAGGATTTTTCGGAGTCTGGGAGCGAAAGGCGTTGGTATTAATTGGCTGGACCAGTCCGTGTGGAGTGGCCCGAGAACGCGAATGCTACCACTACACCAGCATCGGAACTATCACCGCCACTACCGCCCGGCAACGTTATTCTCCGGTTCGAACGTTTTCCGTGGTTCGTGCCACGGAAATGTTCGTTCATTTGGTGACCGTACTGCCTCCTCTTTCTTCTTTCTTCCGCGACCCCGGGGGTCGTACCCTCTTCTTTCTTCGAGACCCTACCACCGCACCGGTTCGGGACTCGAGGAGAGGGAGGGAGAGAGAGAGAGAGAGAGAGAGAGAGAGAGAGAGAGAGAGAGAGAGAGAGAGAGAGAGAGAGAGAAAGACCAAACGAGAGAGTATAGGCCGCGCGCGCGGTTGTAACCGTGCTATACACACGTACACCGGCACGTAGAAAGGCATAATAAAGGTCGGGGAAGCAGTCCGCGCGGACTTAACGGCCGGCTGACAGCAGCGTGCCGCGTCGAAGCCAGTTGGTCGGAGTGACTGCGGTCTTCTGGCAGGATTGGCCTTTTTCGTTCTCGATTACGCCTCTTTATTCGCCCACTGGGCGTCGCCGGGTATTTTTCCGCGCTCAGGTTGGCTGTTGCCGCAAGTCCCCATCCGTCATAGGCCGTTTCACCGGTTTTTCCAAACGCCGTTGGGATCCCGGAGTCCGCGCGGACTGCCGCCGAGGCCGAGGTTAAGACGCCTTGGCAATCAAGTAGAACCTCGGGCAAGCAGGGGCGGTTATGGGTGGTTATCGGAAAGGGGGTGCACCACCGGAGTCCCTCGGTGTGCCGAGGAGGAGAGAGGATGTTCGAAGGCGGCCATATTTAGAGAAGGAAATCAGTGAAGAGCATTTCGCGCCGTGTACCGTGTTCAAACGTCTGTCCTCGTCTTGCACTCGATACGCTGATCCCTCTTTCCTCTTCTCGTCCTTGTCCTACTATCGACGGACGCGGTGTGTGTCTCTCTTGTTCTCCTCCTTCTTCTTCGAGCGTCTTTACATACCGCTGTGTCTGCGCCGCGCCGCGCCGCGCCGGTTGAATTTTGACGGATCAAAAGTAACCGAGGTCGTCGGAAACGACCGTGGTTTCTGCTCGCCGATGGGGAATTATGGTTTTGCGGCGGCCGACGCGTCTCGACGATCATCGGCACGCCAAAAGACGGATCGAGTGCGTTGTCCCTCTTCGCTGCTGCCGCCGCGGCCACGTTGGAACTCGACTCTCTTCTCTCCTCCCACTCTCCTTCTCTCTCTCTCTCCCTTTCTCTCTTCAGGGACTCTCCGTCCTTTTAGCACGCGCGTTATCCGCGGTGCTTTACGCACTCCGAAGAACACGTCGCTTCGCGTCTTCGCCTGCTCCGGCGATTAGTTTTTATTGAACCAGAGGAACGGAGGGCGGAGGAGCAATTCGCGGTGTTTGTCATTAACCGGGTGTATAGGGTGCCACGTAGACGTGGAACTTTACTGCCTCGTCGTAAATAGATATATGTATACCGCATCGGGGATACCGTTGTCTGCCGTTTGATTCGACGATGAGACAGAAGCGTGCTTCATGATTTTCCACGGGCTATACGCGCTGCTCCGAGCCGCCGCGTCGGTTTTCTGTAACGTTTCGCTGAGCGCGTGTACACTTTACCGTCGCGTGTTCACAAGCCTTCGGAGAACCACCCTCTTTGCTAGCCGCAGTCAGTCCCCACGGGCACGTATGTAGCTACACGGGACCCGCGTATGTATATTCGTTGCGAATAACCAGTGGCGTAGAAAAGATTCAGCTCAGCGTTTCGTTGAATTTAAACATGGGTTCGTTTAATCCTTTGCTTTTCACAGACCCCGGGATCTCTCTTCCACGTTGTTGTAGCCGTGTTTTTTAAGGTTTCAAACTTTCGTAAACGGTCTCCGAGCCGTTTTAGCCGGGGGACAAGCCCTCTGCAAAATGTAGCCGATTGATATAATCAAATATGTATGAATACGTAAAAGGCGACTGAGACTTCTATCAGCGTTGAATTTCGGCACTATTATACCATCGTTTTACGTAATAGGCTGAATGTTTTATTACTTGTATCTACTAACGAATTCCTACTGTACATTTGACGGAACACAGTGGCCAGCTCATTCATCATTAGGACATAGTGCAATACATAATTTGACTGCGGATCTTCACGCAAAATAAATATTTTCTACGCGAATATGTTTAATAGGCTGCAAATGATATAGCAGTATTTTAAATTCACTGTTTTCGATTACGCCCACTCATTTTTATGCCGTAAATGCATAAAATCCGCTGTCGACCGGTGATTATTGCATAATTTTGAAAAATCTATGGTACATGGCTAAACACTTTTTAATGGAACCTTCAATAGCAACAACAATTTTCATTATGAACTAACAAGTCACCCCCAATAACGTCATCTAATAGTTTCGTTTAAGATTGCAATGTAAAAGAAAATTACTATGCTTTCTTTTGGTACAGCAAAATTATTGAAAATCCTATTAATAGGCTTCTGGTAAGTAAAGTGTTAATATGGCTGACTACTGAAACAATCGCACCGTTTGAGGAAGTTGCATTCGAATGTTCTGCAAGCCGTGTTCTAATCCTTAGCCCTCGAATGAGAGAGACGCCACTAAAAATTGCCGTTACTAAACATTCCGGTATTGTATGGGGTATTATAGCAATTTCTAGGAAAATAGGAAATGTTCTAGCTAGGAAGAAACGTTTAATTTTCGAGTTGAAACAACTCCGAGTGCAAAGGGCTAATATTCTCCACAGTTTTCGCAGAAATATCCACAATCCACAGTAATATTTCCTCAATTTCAGCTGTCGGAGTCACAGCAAAATCGTTCAAGTTAGAAAATACTTTTGTCCGCGACCGAACGAATTCGTGCCTACGACTCAACACCGATTTTTCGATGTACAAAGACAGTAGAACAGGCTCCAGGAGATTACGATCCAGAGGCTGTGCCGCGAATTATCGAATTAAATGGCAAGTTCGACGCCGTTGTTCCACCGTCTCCGTGAAGCTGCGGAGAAGGGAAGCACTTCTGAACGCGTAAACGTTCCTGCACACGTCAATGGGTACGCGTATAATCGGCGCGCTCGAATCCAGGCGATCATTCGAGCTAGGCAGCGCGGTGGAGCTTTTTAAGCGGGTTTTTGCAGTCGTCGACGGGCGCGAAGCGTTGCTCGAAGCTCGAGAGCTTTTTCTGCATCGCGCCTTCATGCTATGTAATGTCATTTCTCTTCGCCTCGGTGCTGTGACGAAAACACTCCTCCCGATTTCTCCCGTCGTCGTTCCTTCCCCCTTTTTTTAATATCGTGCTCGTATACGGTCTTCCTCTCCTCCCCTTCTCCTTCGCCGAGTTTTCGTTCTCTCTCTGCCGCGGGACTTTTTTTTCTATTTTGCACTTACCGCAATGTCAGAGTGCTCTGTTAAGGGGTTACCTCGTGGAAGATCGCGGTTCTTCCGATTCAACCGTACGGTATCTGGCCGCGTGCGCGCCGCGACCGCATTTATCGTGCTCTCCTCGCCGACATGGTCTGACAAAGGGAAAACGATTCGAGCGCAATAAAAAGCGACGATATATTAAAAAGTAATAGTCCGCTTCTTTTTCTGGTAGCTTCTCTCTTTTCAACGTTTCCCCGCCTCCCGCAGCCCCACCTGCTTTGTTTCGTTCTCGGCGGGAGAGAACACAGGTGGAGCGTGCACGATAAAAAGCATTTTCTACCGACCAAAGGAGCACTCTCTTTTCTGTATTTTTTTCTTTCTCACAATGACTCTGTTCGTCTCGTCAGCGCGGGCGCGCGCGTTATCGACGCGAAACAGAATTATTTTTTGCCCCGGTTTATCAGGAACGTGCGATTCGCGTTGCCGCTGCAACGGGGAACGAGTACAGCCCGCTTTGTTCCGCAGGAACGACTTCAGATAGGATTCTAATGACTTTCCATGCTCCCGGAGCCCCCGGAGGAGCAGGTCCCGAAGATCCCCGCGGCGCATCGTCGCGAAAAGTTTCCCGTTCGAGCCAGCCAGCACGAGCAATGCTCGTCCATCCGTGAGCGGTTGCGCGGCCACCGATAAAACTTTTCGCCTGATCCATTTGCCGCTTCGGCAATTAATTCTCGCCCGCGCGGCCGGCTGATATCGGCGCGCTCGCGCTCGTGTGTCCGTTATCAGGAAGCGTGGAAATAGTGACGGTCACTGGGAACACCGGATCACAGGCGTCATAGGTGTTTTCGCGGAAAATCATTTTTTGATCGTTTTACCAAACTGAAACCACCCGCGGATACGCGCGCGCGTGCGCGCGTACATTTCACGGTGACCTGGCTTAATATTTTGATCCGAAATTGGATTCCGCGTGATCCTCAGGACGATTGCGCGCGCGGCCGAACTGCATCGATGATAAATAGGAAAGATTACGCGTGCTGCTTCCCCCAGCGTTGTTCCGAATTCGTTAAATTTTTCACCGGCGAGAGCTAACCGGCAAGCACCGCGTGATTTAAGACCTTCGCCATCTTGGAACCGGACCATCTGACCATCTGAGATCCGATCAATTATGCAGTAACTGTTTATTATTAAGACTTCTTTTTGTTTTTATCAGTTCTACTGTAAAAAAACTGTAAACATTTGTATAAAAGGACCTCCGTCCGTATATAATAATAATAATAATAATAATAATAACTGTATTTAGTGGTTCAATTGACGATGAAAGTTTCGGGCGCAACGAAGGACAGCGTATGGAAAAGAAAGAGACGCGGACAGTCGCCGTCGTTCGAACTCTCGCCGCGGTCCGCGCGGTAGACGCTGTCATAAAAAAGTAATGCCGGTATGCGATAGTTGTCCGTGCAGAACACAGGCTGTTTGACAAAAATCGCGACTTTACTGTAGACACACCCTGTGTTCGTATGCTCTTCGAATAGTCGGAGGATCCCAGCCGGCCCGACTTTGGCAAAACTGGATTTCCGAGTGATCGCGGCAAGATCCAGGGAAAGGGGATCATGGAGGGCAGACAATCGTGCAATGCTATGGCGGGGAGGAGCGGGAACGTGACTTCTCGCGGCGATGCGTGTTCTGGAGCCGGTCCGTGTACGATCGGTCTCGCGAATGTACGGTATCTGCAGTTGCCTCGCTGGGAAATGTGTTTATTGGTTAATTGCATCATTGTTGCCAAGTGCCTGGCTGCCAATTGGCTCGGTCATCAATCGCCGCGCGGTGGCTACACGTCCGTTCGATATCCGGCGAAAAACGTTCCGCGTGTCGATCGAGCTTCCTGTGACGCACAGTGGGACCTTCCGTCCAAATCGGAGACAAAATCAAAGAACTTTCGATAGAAATGAGGTAGAGCGATGAAATTTTTTTTGAATTAAAGCTGAAACTTTGCAGAATATGGGAAAAATAGGGAGATTATGGTACGAACGTTTTTTAACCTTGAGAAAATTCGTTAAACATGTAGAATTTCAAGAAATCGATTTTGCAATATCCTGAGGTCGTAGACAAATTTTGAGATCAGATTTGAAGTCAGCGTGAAAAAATCTGCGGGAAATGAAGTACTGCATGTTCAAAAAAAATTTTTTCCGCTCGTGGTATTGGAAAAACCACGATTTTCTCGAAATTGTGCAAGTTTAACGAATTTTTTCAACGTTAAAAAACGTTCTTACCATAATCTCCCTATTTTTCCCATATTCTGCAATGTTTCAGCTTTAATTTAAAAAAAATTTCGTCGCTCTACCTCATTTCTATCGAAAGTTCTTTGATTTTATCTCCGATTTGGACGAAAGGTCGCACTGTGCGCCGCGCCGGCCGATTCGCCTCCGCGGTATCCTTTTTTTCGGGTACAGGCGTCTTTTCGTGACCGATCGGTGCTCCCTTGTCCCCGGCAACGATTAACCGGCAAATAAACCGATCATTGTCAACGTCGGTTTACGAAACGATACGATTTCGGCAGTCGCCGCTGCGAGCGCTCGAGCAAGATTAATCGAGCCGGTATTTATCCGAGCAATTTGACTAATCGACGACGCGGACCGATCGGACGTGTAAATCGATGGCTAGGTAAATTTGATTAGCGATGAATACGGCGGCGGCGGAGGACCGATTCGCGTGGCTTACTAGTCTCGAGCTGATGAAGAGTAACGCTGCCGAATCGAAGAAAAGACTTCGGCCGTTTATCGGATACTGAGTTGACGTTAAAACGGAATCGGTATGGTCTGGCCAGAGTGCTAGATGAGGGGAGGGAGCACTTTGAACTTCTTTGTCGATTGTGACTCGACTTAAAACGGGTTTTTATATCTATTTGGTTCTTCCTTCATTCATTCAATTGTCTTATTTTTTAGTTAAAAACAAATACAGATTACAACAAAGTTTGAGAGATATATTTAATATAATTAGTGAACAAAATCGCTTCTAAAGTAAGTGGCAGTACAGAAACTGTCCTTTGAAGTCAATTTCAAATAAAACGCTTTTAAAATTGTAAGGAATTGTTGGCAACAAAATTGAAAAATAATTCGGAATGCAAAGGGTTAATAGAGGTTGAAAATGTTAATAGCTTCCAATGTTTTCACTGTTTTAAACGACACCTAATCATTTTTGTTACAAATGCATAAAATCCACTGTCTAATTATTATAATGCTGATTATTTTGTTCATCCAATTGGATTTATAATATTATTAACTGACAAACAATGTAGAATAAAAAGACTAATCCTGAAACGTCCGGCACTAGGGGAACTCCCCCTACACAAAGAAGTTAATTACTTCAACCGTGCGGAACTTCTCGAAATGGTAACTCGACGGAAACGTTGTTGAGAATTAGCACCTTTTAAATACTCGTTGATACGTTGATCACAAATTCACATTTTTAAAGACAAGTTAATACCTGCGGACGGTTCAAAAAAAAAAAAATTCAGACGTTTATACCAACGGAATTAAATTGGATCACGGCTGACATTCAATTTTAACCGTTGATGTTCAATTAATTTATATGTTCCAGCAGTAAAAATTACAATTAAAAGCGAAGGTCTGCTTTCGAGTCCAATTAACTGAAACAGTGCGCAACAGGGATATTGAAGACAGGAATCAGATGATAGGTTACCATTTCCATCAATGTTTTTGCTGGGTAATGAAACATATTAAACCCGTGTCGGACTTTATTGAAATTTTTAGTTTCCCGGTCTTTATTCAGCGGTCGTCGCCGCAATCGTATGTACGTGTATGTATGTACCACACTTGTAGACTTTTCTTCCGCACTTGTCGAACAGCCCATCGCGTCATTATCGCGGATCGTGTTATTAAAAATCACCGATTTAAATGACGTGTTCGTTGGGTAAACTGATCAGCTATGATAAGAATTATTGGATTTCAATTAAATCACGATAGCGTTGTAGCGTGAAATTTTATATAATATTGCACATGGAAGAGAGGGAGAGATTATATTGTAAAGTACAACTGTCTGCAGATTGATTCGTTTCACTCGAAATTGTGACCGGTATAATGAAATATGTTTTTGCCGGGGCGAACTCCGTGCGTAAGAGTCGAACGGACGAAGAAAAAAGATATGTATCGGTTTCTCGTAAAACTATAACGAAATAAGAAGTGTTATTTTTTAGCGATCGGCTGCGTTTACGTGCCGTTCGAGTGTACGCCTTTTTTCCAAGTGTACGTGTCGCAAGGAATAAACACGTCTCGTTCGATCGGTCCGGCGATCGCGGACGTGAGTCAGAAATAAAGAGCTCGCCGGTGTAAGTACGTATACGTGAGGAACGGCTATACGCCGGTTTTCTTTCGGTAATCGATAGAGTTGCATGCTCCGCGCCGGGTCATGCAATATGTCACCTGGTAATCTTATATCATTCGATCGCCGCGCTTGCCGGAATTATTACGTACACCGACGGGATCGTTTTGATATTCGCCGATCAATTTCTGTCGGGCAAACTGACCGAACAATAGAGCGCTGTAAATAAATAGCCCGGCCCGTAGGAATCCTGGCCGGCATTAATAAACCGTGCGCGCCCGTTGACAAACACGCGCGCTAAACAAACTATAAACATCGATGATCCTAAATATTCGTCATCGTCATTGATAAACGAGGGGGATCCCGTCGCGACTGTTTAAATAAGTACGGACAAGCACAGTTTCGCGTCGCTCTCTCGCGCGAAACGGAAAAAGAAAAAGAGAGTGGTACGATAGGATCGATCGTTGTCGGTGAAATTATGGAGTCCGGAGTCCATCGGTATACGGTTTCAGGAAAATAGTTGCTGCCCTCTCCCTTTGGCGAAAATATGAGCCGTTAAAGTTTTCAGCAAATAAGATAAACGGGGAGGCAGCGGGCTGGGGAGAGTTGTTTGAGGAGCGTCAGCCGTTCGTCACACTCGACTCTGTAAAATGCAGCGTTAACTTCGTATTGTTTGCGTCCGATAGCAACCGGTTTTTACGCGATTTACGTTACATTCCTGCACGATGGCACCGGGAGCGATGCAGTGTGGGACAGAGAGAAAAACGCGAATTATCTGCCGCTTCTCTGATGTTTCGGCAGCAGCGTAATATTCGGCGAGGCGTCCCATTTTTGCAGAGGGGCTTATCCGGTTAAATGCGTCGTCGATATGTCAGGAGATAGCGAGAGCAAGGAATTCGTATCGAGCGTTCTAGTTCGATGACAACCGATGACGTGTTCCTTTCCAGGTTTCGCGGCTCGAATTTATGCGACACCGATTTCCGCGTCATCTATTACAGCAAATCGTTTCGTGCTTTACACGTTCCGCAGCGAAACCCGTGTCAGCTCACTCTTAAATATTAGCCCCGAAACGGTAATTAATTCTCCGCGTATTAATTACACGCCGGCTATTGCGAGGACGATTGCACGATCCTCCGTGTTGTATTCCGAAACTCGAAGTATTATAAATAAAGTCCTTCGAAAGTTGTATTGTTGCGTTTTGCAACGATTACTACGCTCTCTTGCTGTCCGTAAAAGTCCGCGTGTTAATGAATTCGTTCGGGGAACCGTGTGAAAGAGACTTTGGCAACGGCGAGTTCTTTCGACACCTCGTGCAAATACGTCGATCGGATTTCATTTGTAGAAAAGTTCACTCTCTGAAACGAGTCGACATTGTGCTCCTGTTATCCCTTACGTGGCTAACCGAAATGTATGGATTATTTGAAACCTTTTGTATTCAACATATTTGCACAGATTTTCATTTTAACTCTCATCCGCCCTCATTCCACGATCGATGAAATCTTCATTGCATTAAATATATTGTTTAGTTTCATAGTTACCCATACAGACTACGGACTTACCCCACCGTAATAGTACGAACTTGCCCCGTGTAGTAATATCTACGGGGCAAGATCATCTTAGTGTTTCTCTCAATAAATTAAAAAAAATACAATAGAAACGGTTTGTTTAATGTAAACCTACATCAATATTTGTTGTACTTGCCTAAAATAACAACACAGAATATATTAATGACTTGTAAACTATTGCACGTTCAGGGTAACCTCAAAGTTGTACGTGTACCTCGCACGTGACTCACCCCACTCCACTTTAGTTATATTATACAGTTGGCTGTTAATATATACACATACATACGTAGTATAATTTTTAGAGGAGCATTAACTAGTTGTCGAAAGAAATGCAGTAAACGGGTACCCGGTTGGCTATACACAAGGGTTAAACATGTGACCAGAGCCGTCAGATGAGAGGAGGGAGCACGAGTCGTGGAAAAAGTGACCATCTCCCCAAAAATCCAGCTGGAAGAACACTCGAGCTTCGTGCTTTCATGCAAATATCCGACACCTATATTTTCGCGATAAAACCTTCGCGTACTGCACTTACCTCGGTCGCCGACAAAAAAACTGCTGGAAGATTGACACCGAGGCTAAGGGGTTAATCCGATAAAAAACTAGCTGTGTCAATACGTTTATACGCGCCGGTACACGATACGTGAATATTTCAAGTCCGTGCTAAGAATAGCAGTAATTAATTCTTTTTTGCGTCGATCATAAATTAAAACTATAGGATACGAGCCGGACAGGTCTGCTGCGTCGAAACAGTTTTCAATAATTACACGAGACCGCAGTGTGTGTGCAACATTTGGAATGATTAAAACATCGTTTCTCAGTCTGAGATATAAAAAAAGAGAGGAGGAGGAGGAGGAGGGGAATGCTTGAGAATTCTCGGCGTTACGATTTCCTTGAGCTGCGATCGCTAAACCGTGGCTGTTCGAGCTTGGCCACGGTGTCATTAGCGAGCCTTCGTAATTTCTTCTTCCATTTGCCTGGCAGCCGCGAAATTTCGTGACGAACATACCTCGCGTGTCGCCGGTCATTAAAAACCTTGCTCGCCGACCAAACAAGTCTTCGTTCCACGGATCCCAGAAGCTGTCTGCACCCCGGTTCTCTTTCGTCTCTCGCTAAACAACAACGCCCAAGATCAAATGTCACCGAGTGCAGCGAGGGTAAAGCGATAATAATTGTTTGCGGGGAGTTGAGGTGGAAAGGTCGCCGATGGCTAGCGCGTCCCATCCGAAAGGGGGATGGTAACCGGTGCACGTAGAATATATACTATACATACATACATATACAGAGGCTGTAAGTATATGTACCCGGTTAGGCAGCAGGGAAAGAGGTTTAGGATAAGAGGGGAGAGAGAAGAGGTCGCCCAATATGTTGTCGAAGGAGCGAGGAAGGCGAGGGTACACGGAAAGCACCAGGTCGAGGATGAAACGGACGGTCCGCAGAGATACCGAGGACGAAAATGAGAGAAACTAAACAAGCGTGACAAGGATGACAGATGACCGAGGAGACTGAACTCCAATCCGAAAGATTCGTGTCGGCGAACAGAACGAAAGTAAACCGACCAAAAAGTGCTGGTTCGTGAGAGAAGATTGTAGGATTGTGGCGGAAGGACTCTGAACGGCAGGAGCCAGAAATAACAAGGAAATAGTGTACAGGGTGTGCAAAATGTCGAACGCTTTTTCAGGGTTCAGCCCACGCATTGGCGTAAGCAGGCTGCGGACTCTATGCATTTATAGAATGTTAGATGTCCCCAAACTAGGGACGCATCCATGAGGAAATATTCAACATATTTATCTCTGTCAATACATATTAATTCAATAGATAGAAGCATTCTTGTTACTTTTACAAAGTAATGTAAGATAGTCACTTTTCGTGCACCGTACACCTAGTTTAACGAGATTATTATTTTGCTTGGAACGTAGCAAAACTCGTAAAAGTTGTATTAAATAGACAGCAGATCTTTATGCAAAATAGAAATGTTCTGCCCGAATTTCAACTAACTGGAGTGAAATAAAAATTTATTTTATTTTTAAATTCTTCTAATATTTTCAGTGTTTCAAATTCCACCTACTCATTTTTGTAGTAATAAATCAATCGATGAAAACTTACATTGAACTATTACTTTTCTAGAAACAATTTTCTAAAAAGTGTATCAATGTTACTTGGTCCATTGTTCGTATACAGAGTGATCCAACGATGATTATTAATTTGAAAAATTTCTTATTAGTTCCAATGACAACATAGGTTATACAAAAATGGAGCAAAATTAACCAGCGTGTCTATAAAGTTCATTTCAAGTGAATTATAACAATCTTCGTAGATTGGTTAATTTAGTTTGTGAGCGCAATTCAAAAAAAGGTTCCGAATATACGGAGATATCGTATACAAAGGAAGTTACGACTTTCTAAAATCTGCAGCCAACTTTTCGGCCACCCTATAGAAGGACCTGATGAAAATCTTGCCTGGAACCACGTTCCTCAGGTATCGGTTCCCCGATTGGGTCCGAACGGCATAGGCAAGGTTTTGGTTCGCTTTCGTAGCAGGTAGTTTCACTATGAGATTTCGCCAGCAAAATTCCATGCAACTACAAAAATTCCATAACGCTCAAGAGTAAAGTTAATAACTAGACTGCGGATCTTTATGCAAAATGAAAAACGTTCGTATCGATTGCAGGACACAGGAGCCAAATAAAAATTGTATTCTTCTTTTAATTATCCTATATTTCGAATATTATACCGAGAATCACAAAGCGTGAAACAAACTAAATCCGCAGTAAAAAAAAAAATCGATCACTCTATTATCGAAGAAAGTCGGTGCGCGAGCGTGTCTCATTAATCCGGATACAGGTGTGACTCGACTATATTTATTATAATATTTACGAGTGCTCGAGTGCAATATGTCGGCGCGGTCGTTAATGACTCGGCGGCCGTCCCGTCCGCCATTATCGGAACGCGAAATTTCGCGTAATCGTCCGAACGAAGGGATAATTATTTTAAAATCGTCCGGGGGCCCCGTCGCGCGGCGCGATTCAATTTAATAACAGATTGGAAGGAGTTGCGCGGCTCGTCGGCGGCGACGGCGGCGGCGTTCGTTATGAAGCGATCAAATTCGCGTGTAATAAAGAGGAAGGCGAACACGGGTTTCCCAGGGCGCGCGTTAGCGATGTTCATCGTGTCCCGTAGTAATAATTTAATACTCGGCCGGTGAAACGCAGCTACAAACTCCGCCACAAGATCTACCGCGCAAATCTCGTTTTTGCTCGAGTAAAAAAAGAAGGAGAAGGGAAAAGAGAGAGAGAGAGAGAGAGAGAGGGAGAAATGGTAGACAAGAAGACAGACAGTCGGATAGACAGAGAGAAGAAAAATGTAAAGCGGATCGCGACGAGAACGGATTCCCGGTCTCGCTGAAACGTATAAGCACTGCATAGTACCAGCTCGCTTGTACACGTAGCGCGGACGTAGAAGAGACGAACGAGCTAAGAGCCCGATTGTCGGAGGTGTGCGCCGTCGATGGGATAAAGTGAGAAGGAGCGATTGCGCGGCGGTGTGGGGGTAACACGGGAAACGAGCGCGCTCGAGCGGCGCCGTGAGCGCGACGAGGCCCGAACGATCGAGCGAGGGGAGACCACGTGGTGTCGCGTCGAGCAGTGGGGGGTGAGCGTAACTGGCGTGGACGCGAGGGAGGGGAGAGAACCGCTTCCCCTCGGCTCTGCGGTTGATTAGTTGATACCCGTCCGTTGCCGAGGGTAGATCGTTCGAGTTGCGTCCTCTCCTATGTGTGTGTCTCTACGCAGTGGATTCGTATCGTGTACGCCTCTAACCGTGCTTCTGAACACCGTCGAGCGTTCTTATTATACCCGGTGAACCGTGCCTCGGTTTCTTCTACCTGTGTTCTCTATCTCGCTCGCCTTTTTTGTGTAAACGAGCCCACGAAACGACGGCGAGTGTGCTGGGCGACTCTCGAGAGGAAGGAAAGTGACCAGTGTGCAAAAGTGGTGTGTGCCGCGTCGACTATACTCGGGTTTCTTGTGATTTCCTTTTCTTTTACTCTTTTTATCTCTCGTTTTCTATCTTTCTGTCTTTCGTTCTCTCCTTCTGTTCCTCGCTCATCGAAACCTGCTCTCTACAACAGTTTCGTTGTGGTTATTGCTTTCTCTTGCCCGTTTTCGATTGTTCTTTCCTCGAGACCAGTGAATAATAGTGCGTACAGGCTATGACCTGGGATACCGTTGGATATACCTGAGGATAACGGAGGACATATCCATTACTCCTGACAGGACTTCGTCGTGACGGGAGGGAGCCAACATAACCTCTTCGAAGGACTCTGACGATAAGATGTACCCCAGTGCCGGTATAAACGCGGCGGCAGCTGTGGCTGTGGCAGCTGCGGCACGGCACCCGGTAAGTGGTTTTATTTCGTTTTCTCTCGCTCGATCGTCCTTCTCACCCTGCCTCTCTCAGCGTCCTTCTTTTCCCTTTTTTCTTCTCTCTACGCCTTTCTCTCCGCCACTGCCCTGTAAATAATGCTCGAGACTGTTTCAACCTCCAATACGAATTTGTTGCTCGAACCAATTCGAACACGTTCCTACTCGTCTGATCGGTTTGATAGCCGAGTATGTATGTTCGTGACTCGACGCGGGTTTCAATGAGTCGATATATTCACACGGTCATACTGTAATTACATTGCTTTTCAATAACTGTGTTGTACAAAATGGAAGCTTGAAAATCTTCTTCCACACAACAGTCTCGAGCGAAATGTTTTTGGTGACGTTGTGGGCTAAGTTGCTGGTTTATGATCGCAGTTTCTGTTCAGAAATCTTCAGCCATGGCCATAGACTTACAAAAATTATCGAATTTTACTACTCGAATTTTAAAAAATTTTTTTAAATGATCGGTTTGATAGCCTCGCGTGACGTTCGTACTATAAAGTACATACACACACCGATATTTACCGGAATCCTGTTAATTTCCTTTTCAATAACTGTATTGTACAAAATGGAAGCTTAAAAATCTTTTTTCACACAACAGTTTCGAGCGAAATGTTTTTGGTGACGTTGTGTGGTAAGTTGCTGGCTTATGTTTGTAGTTTCTGTTCAGAAATCTTCAGCCATGGGTCATAGCAATGCAATTTTTATAACATGTGCTTGAATGAAGAAATTCGTTTAATAATTTCTAGAAGCGTGTAAAACCGGTCGTGGCTACGGTTAGTGTTAATGTAAAACGCGAGGAAATTATAGCCCGAGAATGTACAAAATATTTTGTGCAGTACAATTTGAGGTTAGAGCGGCTTCAACTTCAGGCAGTCGGAGCCTCTCGATTGATTGGATAAGTTTTTGCGTTAGAACAGGTTCTCGAATGTTTTGATGTTCGAATTTGTACATCGCTGCTCCGATTATCTGCGTGCACGCTTGACAGGAATGACTGGCATCCCCGATGGAAATAAAAATATCGAAAATGATCGGCGGTATTGAGACATTTCATGGCGAGAGAGTTTTTAGTTTCTCACAGTTTAATCGTGGTCGGCCGTATAATTCGATTCGACACGGCCGATACGAGCGAGTATATACGGCGCTATTGCAACACTTTGGAGTTTCTAAACCGGCGAATTAGATTCAAACTCTCACCTAAAATAACGATTTCGGCTTTTCGCAAGAATTTCGGTCTGTACATATAGCGTACACAATTCTGGATGTGTTGGGTTTAGTACGAGCTGCGATATTCGTTTGCGGTTTTTAGCAATATGTAGGTGTAATAGATTGAGGCTCGATAAGCAAAGTAATTTGCGCGTCTAAGAAGACTTTGTTTCCGACACTTGACCGACACAGAAACAAATGATAGTATGTGCAATACAAACATTGTAGAATTAGAATTATTTCAGTATTTAATTTCAATATTTGAGCGACAGTGATACACAAATTGAAAGTACATATTACAAACTATAAATGTATGACAACATTATCTCTGTCCCAGTTGAGAGACTTTTTAGCTTTGCTAGATTGATTCTGTGTCCTCGAAGGAGCACCCTAACAGATACAAAGGAACGTTTCAACTTGTTGTATGCGAATTATTGCGAATAGCCCCAGTCAAACAAAAACTAAAACGAAAATGCGGCGAATTTGAAGTTCCATTTCTTCTTTGAATTATTGCTGAGATAAGAAACATTATATCATCCATAACTAACGCAATTTCTCCGAGTTAAGAACGTTGTTTCTGAGAACGACGCAAAAATTAAAATATTTTATTTCGTGTTTCAAATTGTGAAAATAGGAATATTTTATTTTGGAAATTGTCTGTCTTATTTAAAATACTAATTACTTCAAGTAGAATAAAATATTACTTAGTATTTGAAATATTTATTTATAATATTAAATTGTATTTGAAATATCCAATCAGGATTATTTGTTCGTTGTGCAGAAGAAACGTTAAATTTCATCTTTGTGGTACATAAATTTTGAGTTGCATTCTTCAACTGATTAAATTCATTCTACGAATCTTTTTGCGCAACATGTTCGAGAGCGCCCTGCTTGAAGCGAATACAAAAAAAAAAAGAAGTTTTCCGAAAGTTCAAAATCAGAGTGTACATACATGTCGGCTAAGTGGACCCACTAACTGTACAATAATCAGAAACTTCCGTTTCGAAAGGGTTTAATCGGCACGCAAGGAAGAATGCCGTTCCCAGTGAATCACGCGCGAGACAACACCGTTCATTTTTATTTTCGATCGAACCGCTTATCAAGCACGTTTCTACTTATCGGGAAATTATACCCGTCGCTATGTGGCGGTTTAACGTGCCCGGCTGCCCTCGCCGCATCTCGTCAATAGCCGGCCATTACCAGTCTAAAGTAACCGTGAAAATATTCAGATCAGTTCGCAAGATATGATTAACGTTCATCGTCCGCGGCGTTTCTCCGACGTTGTCGAACGTACGCGCGCGCGCGCGCGAACGTGTGTGTCGCTCGTGCACAATATACAAACTCGACGAAATGAAATTCAACCTTCGCGCTACCAATTTCAATCGGGGTACGCTCCCGTAAGAAACAAGGTTGCAAAAATTGCACCTGGCAACCCGTCGTCGACCGATTCCTTTTTATTTCTCTTTTTTTTTCACGTTTCCCGGACTCTGTCGCTATATTCTTTTTTCCACGATTCTCTCGATTTTCCTCGCAGTTCACCGCCTCGGGTATCGAATACGCATCCGCGCGGTGCCCTCGTGCTCGAAAATCCTTTCAATTGTGAGCGTACTTTCGATAAGTATCGCGTTCGTTGCAGTATACCGATCCCGGGCTCCTCTATCCATGCTAATTCGAGTTACCGATATCGACCGACCGGCCAGCCGGCTGTAGAGCCTCCCGTCGGATAGATTCGTAGTCCATGGTCTCTCCCTCTTCTCTCTCTCTCTCTCTCTTTCTCTCTCTCTCTCTCTCTCTCTCTCTCTCTCTCTCTCTCTCTCTCTTCCTCTTTCTCTCTTTTTGTGTGCGCCCCTCTGTCTGTGTATGTGTGTGTGTTTTTTTTTATCATTGGCGTCACTCGAACGGAATAGAAAGGCAGACCTGGAAAGTACTGTCGGAGTTTTTTTTTGCGACGAGCTCCACCGTTCGAACGGCAACGACGCGACGGCGAGTCGCGCGTACCCGCTGCCAGACGGACTCTCTTTCAGATCGTTAGTCGAACGAATCCCGGATCCCGTATTTATTTTCTCTCGATAGTTTACCCACGTTCCGCACACCTCCGCGTCCCCCTCGTCCTCCACGAGGTTTTTCGACCCTCCGGATCCCAAACTCTCTCCCTTCTCTCTTCTTTTGCCGGAACACACGCGGCCCGAAACTTCATCACGCGCGGTAGGCTAGGTCGTTCGCTCCGATCGCCCGGCTGGAATATTCAATTTAATTGGACGCCGGCTCGTGCGTCTTATTTAGACCCATATTTCGTGTACTAACGCGCTCTACGATTCGCTCAGTTGATTTATAACGATAATGGTAATAATAACGGCTTCGTTGCGTCGTTTAAACCTCATCCGGCCGGTCATTTGTACGGGGTGATCAATGGATGACCGTGCAACCGTGGAGTGGGCGATTATACTTGAAAAAATGATACAGCGGTGCCCCTGTGTACCGTAATTCTCATTAACCCTTTGCACTCGGAGCTATTTTAACTTGAAAATTAAACATTTCTTCCGATCTAGAATATTTCCGGTCCGTGTGATTTTTAAAATTAAAAATAAAAATTAAAACATGTATAATATAATTTGAACAGATATTGTAACACAGCCGTGTAAATGCAACGGGAAAAAGAAAAATGTAAAAACACATACATACTTGCTGTGACAACGGAGACAACATTTAAACGAATATTAAAGAGTTACAAATAACCGGACTTTATTCCACGGTGGCAGATGTGTAACTGAACCACGTGTTAGCACAAACGCAAGAAAGAATATGTCTTATAGGACAACACCCGTTCAATGAGAGAGAGATTGGTTGTGGTCGGTATCAATCGATGGTGATTCGTACAATCATATTGGGCGGCAATTCTGAACGGCGTAACTGAACAGCCGTTGTTAATAAAGACAAATGCGACCACACTGTAGAAGAACGTCTACAGAAATATTTCTCGTTGGCAACGATACGATGGGGTTTGTCTATATTCGTTGGACCGTCGGATGGTAAACAAGAGTTAACGAGAGGCCGCAAACACGGTATAAAAATTTACATCGCCGGATCTGTTTTATACCTGGCGTTTGGCGGTGCGCAGAGGAACGTTTGCGGTAGACAGCGGCGAAGAAAAGGAGCGGAGGAACGGACGGAGGGCAAAAGCGTTCGTAAACGGGGGGGTCGCCGACGGAGAATAATATTTGGCCGGCGAGCAAATTTTCATTCGGCCGTAAACAGGCCGCTAGCTGACGCGGAAAAGCTTGCCGGGACGACGAAAATAAATCCGTGTACCCGTGACCGCCGCACAGTGGGACCTTTCGTCCAAATCGGAGACAAAATCAAAGAACTTTCGATAGAAATGAGGTAGAGCGATGAAATTGTTTTTTAAATTAAAGCTGAAACTTTGCAGAATATGGGAAAAATAGGGAGATTATGGTAAGAACGTTTTTTAACGTTGAGAAAATTCGTTAAACTTGCACAATTTCAAGAAAATTGTGTTTTTTCCAATACCACGAGCGGAAAAAATTTTTTTCGAACATGCTGTACTTCATTTCCCGTAGATTTTTTCACGCTGATTTCAAATCTGGTCTCAAAATTTGTCTACGACCTCAGGGTATTGCAAAATCGATTTCTTGAAATTCTACATGTTTAACGAATTTTCTCAAGGTTAAAAAACGTTCGTACCATAATCTCCCTATTTTTCCCATATTATGCAAAGTTTCAGCTTTAATTTAAAAAAAATTTCATCGCTCTACCTCATTTCTATCGAAAGTTCTTTGATTTTGTCTCCGATTTGGACGAAGGGTACCACGCCGGCAACAATATCCACGATTACATTACGTCTATACGTGGCCGTTGTGTATAGATGGCACGTGGTATCGACGATGATCGACCCAACGGACGCAAGGAAAAGGAACGACCCAACCGGTCTGGGTAGGAGGAGTAAATCCCGGATAAGGAGGGACGTTCCTCTGCCGCTCGGAATTACCTGGAACTGCTGGAACGCTTCCAATACTGTATTGAAAGTGGAACAGATTTCCTCACTTTGAAAGCCCGGTTTGCCTGATCCGTTTTTATTCGATCCTGTCACACGATCGTTCCTTTATTTCATCCCCCTCCCCCCCATTTCCGTTCGATGCTAAGCCATCCTTAATGATTTCGAAAAATCATCAACCACTTGACAGACACTACCGGCTATAAGTTTGTATTGGGATTTAACGATACTGTAGCGTCTCAGGTATAAGGGTTTAGGCGTAAGGGGCTGTTTTTCCCAAGGATGGTGGAGCCCAGGCGGCGGCATAAAGTCAACACCGTCGTCAGTCTGGTAGAAGCAGCTAGCGTTAGCAGAACGCAACCTTGTACAGTTTTCACTATTTACAGAATAATAAAATACAGGATACGCGTGAAACACTGTCGTTATTTAAAGCGTGGTTCATTAAAATAATGTACCCACATAAAGACAGTTCCAACAGTTCGCAATCACTTGTGCACATGATCCATCGTTATTATGTTTGAACTATTTTAACACAAAAAACTACACATTTTTTCTGACCTAGAATATTTCTATTCCATATAATAGGTGCTCATTCAGTATAATACATTCTGTATATGTAATACTCGTTGCGAGGCCAAAGGAGCTCAAATGGACATCCATTTCTTAAGTACGGATTTGTTTATTCACTTCAGTTCATGGATTATTTGGAAACTCGGCGCACGGGGGATTTTATTACTCAAACCCGCATTAGCGGGGTTACTTGGGTTACAGATTCTTTGTCGAACTACGGTTACACGGGTTATTCTACAGTTCCGGGTACCGAGCCCGGTTAGGGTTCAAAATCCCGATATTTATGACATAATAAAATGAAAGAGTTATTTCATTCTTGTGAGGCACGGACACTACACAAAGTTTCTTCTAGCGACTTAATTGTACTTGCAGCAGTGTTTATCAATTTTTCTGCTATAAAATGATAAGAGAAAATGTTAAGAAATGAGGTTACCGGATCACTGACTTACAGTAATAAGATAAGGGTGGAGAAAGAAACGCGTGGTTCTTAACGTGCGAGTTTCTGCAAAAAATTCCGAAAAAGTTCCCCCGCGTTTGAAGTCGGTTTCTTTATATCCAGAGCATACCTGGCGATGTTTTTGCAACGAAACGGAACGATCGCGCACGTAGGTCGCCGTTATCGTATCACGGGGAAACCGTTTAAGCGTGTGCGAGATCGTCGAGTCGACGGAGGTTAACGCTTTCGGTTTTATCGCGGTAATGCGCGCCGCCGTGGGGTTTCCGTAATCGATAAGGGTAATATAAAAATTCACATGGACGTCACGTGACGATCCCTATCGGTCGTTGCTTCTACGCATCCTCGCTTTCCACGGGTCTAATCCGTTAATCCTTATTAAGGGGGGTAGACGACTCGTTTTTCTATGATTGCAAGGGTGCGGGCTGCGCCTTCTCATTTCTCGATGAGTCAAAACCGCTAGATGAATGATCAATCTAGTCCCCAATCGCCTTCAAAAGTCCTATTTATACTGTGACGTTGCAACTTTTGCGACGTCACTTCTCCGTCAAGTTCGCGTACGTTCAAGTGCGATAAAGGACCGGACCGCCCTCTAACGGGACACGTAACCGATACAGGATTCGAGAGCGCTCCTCTAAGAGATCCCGATATTATCGAGGACCTCCTAATGACATCTGTCGCGCGTGCCGAGAACGGCAAGTTTCAGGGCCGTATATGGGACGCGCAGAAGGAACCACCGATCCTCCGAATTGTCACGGGAAGGAAATAGCATCCCGCAGCCAGGAAGCGCCCGACGGAAAAGCGAATGGCCAATTTCGAGAAACTTGGAGCTTGGTGCGGGGACACTCGGCGAACAGACCGGAGGCGCCGCCAGGACATTAGCTCTCTTAAAAATCTCGTCGAGGAGGACGAACTGGAAGTCCTGACGCCGTCTCGCCCCGTCAAGGGAGAGCTACCCCGGGGTCGGTGCCCTGGCAGCCAAGAAGAGGTAGCCCCTCCGCGGTCAGGAGAGCGAAAGACTCCTTGACCAATTTCGTGATTGTCCGGGGCCCTAGGACGCGAAGAGGGTACGCTCCTGTGCCTTAGAGTTTGCGTCGTGGAAACACGCCATAGGCAATTCGGAAAAGCGATCGAGTGGGGGGAACCGAGTTCGATCCGCTAGATTGCCGAAAATCGATGGATCACTGTCGCGCTGGCTATCGTAAGCGACACACGTGCTCGCCCTTATTATCGCGCCGAAATATTGTGCTGCGCCGTAAAAGACGTGTTTCGATTAGAGGGTCTAGTGGCGTGCTCAGAAGCGAGAAAGTCCGTCCGAGTCTTGGCTCTATCGGGAGCAGATTATCTAGCAGCAGGAATCGTAAACGCCACGAGAAACGGTAAGCCACCCAGTGATCCTTTCGATATTTCGTTGCGCGACGGCTCGACCTTCGTCGCGCGAGGACGAACGCTTCCCGTTCCGTCCTCGATAATTTGCTCGCATTCCTCTCGGAATGCTTTGAGGTTTTCGTGATTATTTCGGGAGAGTTTTCTTCTTTAAATTACGTGCGAAAGAGTGTCCTACGAGGAGCCGCGTTTCGTGAGAGTAATCCTTTCGGTATCTTCGCGTTTCTCGAATCCTGTGTCTCTCGCGCCGCGTAGCGTATTGTTTCCGTCGGCGTTCGATCGCGTAATCGATAACGTACGCGTCGGGGCGAATCACGTGCGGAAGTCATCGCGGCAGTCTCGCAGTTCGCCGGTCATCTGCGCCTCGCGTTTCCAGCTTTCGTTACGAAAGAAACAACGATAAATGTCAGCGGTATCGTGCGAGCGAAATCGGTAAGACAACCGCGCTGCGAAATAACATCTATCGCAATTCTGTACGAAGGGCGCGGGCTCTCGGGTCGCGGCCACGTGGCCGCAGATTTTGTATCCTACCGACTGCTGAAATAAATAGCTCGAGACCATATCGCATTCGAATTATTCGATTCCCTGCGAGATCCGTCCTGCCGAGAGGGCTGTCCTAGTCATCCCGTGTTCGAACCACCTGGCCTAGTCGCGACGTCTCTTTCGATCCGCGTATCTCGAAGATTCGACTCTCGATCTCGGCTTCTCCGAGCTCGAGCATTGTTCCGCGTTTCGTGTGGCATCCTCGCGGTGCCTGGCGCCCGAACATTCCGTTTTTCGTTGGGAAATCGTCGAATCTTCGAGCCACCTTTGTCTCGGGCGGACCGCGTGTACTCGGCTTGCACGCGGCCTGGTCTCAGCGCCTGCAAGGCCCGAAGGTAACCGGCTTCCGCGAGTCAAACCGCTCGTCGGAAAAAGGTTAGCGTGACAATACGTTTACGTTTATACGTTATTTGCATTATTTCAAGCATGGAACTGTGTATGTAGCTTTATTTTCTTAAAGCTGCGACAGCTATAATACATGCTGCCGAATAACGCAGATTACGACTCGTAAACGTAAAAAAGTGGTAAAATAGGAAATTTTTTTTTTTTTTTTTTTTTGGGGGCATTTGACTACCAAGAGGTATCAAAAGCAGGTTACCCTCGGCTGGTCGACAACTCATTTCGCCGACACTGTTTTGACCGACAGAACCTTTCGTCGACACTACGTTTTTATCTAATGTCTTCATCTATACGGTTTGACCGACACTAACACGGTGAAATCGTCTATGAAAGCTGTGTCGGCGAAATGAGTTGTCGACCAATCGAGGCTAACCCATAAAAAGCATCTCTGCATTATGGAGAAATGAGAAGGCGCATCCCGCACCCTTGTAATCCTGGAAAACGAGAGTCTACACCCCCTTAACGCGATCGGGTCGTAAAATTCGAGGCAGGCCGACTCTCCCTCTCTCTACAGGCGAGGCTGCAATTTATAGAGGGGACAATTGATTGTTGACAAGTGCCTGCAGGGCAAACACAGGTGCACGGGTCAGGTAATGGGCGAGAGGAAGACAGGGGATGGAAAAAAAAGCTGTTACCTGAGTCTCGTGATCGTCACCGACATCGATCATGTTTACCTTCAATTGTCGTTCTCGATTGTTTGTCCGACTCGTTAGCGGAATTTTCTCGCGCTTTTATCAATCGTTCGCAGTTTCGAATAATGTTTTAGTTGGCAACGTTTATCGCTCGCGATCGAATAGAAGCCGATACGATAGGAGGACTTTGATTCGAGTAGTTAAGAATGCCTGGTTTATCAGGCGACCAAGGCAAAAGACGGTGGAGGATTTCTGGTGAAATCGCGCACCGTTCAACCTTGTTGCACGGGTTTATCTTTTCTCCCGTTATTCGAGCGCGCGATATGTTTACGCGCAGATATCGGCGTTCTTGAGGTCTCGTTAATCCTCCTTGAAATTTTGATTCCAGTATGTATCGCTGCCGTGCTACTTTCGGGATTTCCGTTCGATCGAGAACCGCCGATAAGGGACGCTCCGATGAAAAAGCTTTTTCGGCACCCTGATTACGGGCTACTCCGATAATTTCCGGTTATTTGTGTGCCGCCGGATTTTCGGGAACTCTCGGACAGTGTCGGAACCTCGTAAAACGACTCGCACCTCCTCGCCAAATTCGTACCTTTCGGACGTATGTAATTGCAGTTCACTTAGACACCTCACAGCGAGAGTCCAAAAAGTGTTTGCACAATAAGTTTCTGTGATAATTTCGTTAAAACCATAGTATATCTCTCGTTTATTTTTGTCTAAATTATTTTTGCATGAACACGCTTCTTCGTCCAAAATGTTACAAATTAAAACGTAGTCCCTATTAATGTGCTTTCGTATTTAAATAAGCAGTCAACATTAATTCCAAAGGAAATAGAGAAACTATTTTTTGTTAAATTGAATCAAGACAGTCACGTGTGTTACAAAGGAAAGTATAAACTAATTATAAACGAAACTATAAACTACATTTTCAACTTCCATTTTTATGAACTCTCTGATACATACCTTCGATCTACATAAAAAATGATCATCGATTGAATACAATTGATGTTCCCTTCCGGGGTTAAAAAAGTTGCTCTATTTTAGAGAGTATACGGGGACTTTTTCACTACGATTCGAATCGGGATGCGTTGCGGCGAGCAAAAATTCCGGTGTAAAATTAAAATATCGACGTGGCCGGATTGGGAGCGGGCTAGGGGGAGGGAGGCGAGCGAATTGAAATCGCGACGGCGATCAAACAAAGCCTTATCCTTAATTACAAAATCGCGATACGTGCAAAGAGTGTGGCGACAACGATTGTTCGTCGTATAATTGTCGTCTGGCGCGAAGATGAAGGTAAGAGGAAAAGAGGAGGAGGAGAGGATGGAGAGTGGTGTTATAGCTTGGGGACTGATGGTGCCGGAGGGGTGTTCGTGGGGGTTGCTGGGATATATTCAGCAGGATCAGGGCGAAATTGAAATCGAGACGAGAGAGGAGGACGACGATTGGGGTGGGTGGGGACGCGTCGGGCTGGGGTTGGCGTCGAATGAAGGGGTTCGAAGTACGATTGCACGAAATTCGTGGTCCGCACGCTTGCGAGAGCTTCCGCAGAGACCGCAATATGCATTGGTAATTACACGGGATGAATTACACCGCGGAATGAGCGAAGCGTGTTACGTGTAATTGACGCGCATTATAAATCTCGCGACGTGCAAATAGCTGCTACGCGACCGCTCCACTCTCCCGCGGACCGTTCGGCCGAATCGATGCCCGAGCCTGACTATCCTTTTTCGGAAAAGCCTCCCTTTATTTTCGCTCCATCAAAATTAGCCTTTCACGCTGCTTTTAGTTCGCTGATATACCGCGGCGCGAATAACGGAGCATTTCAATCCTTGCGACGCGCAGCGATCGGAACGAGCTTCTTCGGTCAATCCTATTAATACATTACCGACCGGTGATTATTGCATAATTTTGAAAAATCCATGGTACATGGCTAAACACTTTTTCTACTACTTCGTACTACTTTTCATATTTAACAATTTAACCCTTTGCACTCGGTTGTTGTTGCATGGTCGGTTGTATTTAATCAATTACTAAACATTTAGGTATTGTATAAGGCATTATACCAATTTCATGTCCATAAAATTTCAAAAACCATAGGGAATGGAGATATTCTAGATCGGAAGAAATGTTTAATTTTTCCAGATAAATTAGCTCCAAGTGCAAATGGTTAACATACGCTCGAATAATTCGTTCAACATTCATATTCACGATTTTGATCGAATATTTTCTGCCAGTAGTAAGTGTGTACCCCCTTGACAACTGTATTCGGCAATCGAGCGGCCAAATTTCCGCGGACCATGAACAGAGTTCGGTCGCGACTCGATCCTTGAAGCGTAGTTAGGCTTCTTCTCGTGGCCGGATTCAAAGAAGAGTTACACCTTTCTTCTCGCTCGCATCGTGACTCAGTTAAGCGGTTCGCTGCTTGACCGAGTTGACACAGGCGGTGTTATTGGCACTCTGGAGGGCCGCCAGGGTTGTTTACGTACAAGCTGTACAAATATTATTTCCGGGCAAACTGGCTCGCCGATCATTACGAAACTCCAGGCGGAAAGTTTTAACAGGGACCCCACCCCGTCGACCTCTCACTCCTCGCCACCCACTTCCGCTCGACCCTCCAGACGATACTTTAAACTTCCCGGCGAACCGATTGTTATACAGGATCGACAGCGTTTCCGCGACTACTCCGGATGGCTTCGTGCCGCGACGAATTAACCTTACACGCTCGCGAAAACTCTGCCTTGTTCGATCGATTCGACGTTTGAATATTTAAACCGATCCTAATCGAGTACCATTCTTAATAAACTTGTTACGACCGTGCCATAAATCGCCCATAGTATAGACCAGTGGTAAGCTGAAACTAAAACAGTGATGTCCTTAAATATTTTTAACAAGTCCACTGCTTTAAATTTTACGTGTGCATTTTTGTCATAAATCCATCAAATCCGCAGTTCACTAATGAGTTTGTCGAGCACTGGTATAGACGAAATGAAATTTTCAGTTACACCCTGACATAATTACTCAATACATCTTCAAAAGGAACAGAAAAACGTACAAGGAATAAACAAATGTGTCAGGTAATTGGCTGTAATACGAAACTAGTAACCCAGAAAAGATTGGATGACTTGAGAAATCGGACGAACGCGTGCAAATAAATTGAAGTTATTTGCATTCGAATTTCCTTGCTGGCGGTTGCGCGCGTATGCGCCAATATTTACAGACCGCGGAGTACAGATTTGGAATTAAAGAAGAAAAAAAAAGAAAGAAAAGATCCGGCCGAGATCGCGTAAAGCAAACCGATAACTCGTGCGTCTGTGCGCTATAGCGTTCGATTCCAGCGGCCGATCTCGAATCAATTTCGAGGCGAGTCATGAAAAGAGCCACTCGAGATATTGCCCGGAACGCGTCAACGACGAACACACACGCGCGCGCGCGCGTAGCGTTATTTATAAGAGCAACGAGTCCGTGTCGTGATATCGCGCGATAAGCGTGCAATTGGCTCGGTCGACTTATCGACGAGCATTCGTCGCTGCAGTCGGGCATTCGGACATTCTGCCCGCGTCCCAACGAAATGCACCTCGGACGCATCGTAGCTCGCGTTCGATGCATCTTACGGTTTTTTTCAACGGAATCGCAACAGAGCATCTGTATCTCCGTTATAATCGCTTCCCCGTCGATGATGTGGCGTGCGTCAATAAAGGCATTCAAGAAGACGATGACTCACTCGATACGATATTTGAGCACGTAGGCTGCACGATTTCAGTTCTTCCTTTCATCGTGAACACATTTTGACGTAAGCAACGCGCGGTTTCACGTATGCGAACATGAGAATTCTATCAGCAGAGTTGAGACTCGTGTCCCCACTCTATCGTCCCTTTCTACCACTCTGTTGCTTACGCCTGGCGCGGTCACGTGACGCGCTTCGCCTCTGTCGTGCACAGTGTGGCCAGAATGAAGTTGGTTTCAACTTCATTTCCCCCTCCAGGCTCTCCACCTTATCCCCTTGATTTCAAATCTGGTCTCTAAATTTTTCTACGACCTCAGGATATTGCAAAATCGACTTCTTGAAATTCTACATGTTTAACGAATTTTCTCAAGGTTAAAAAACGTTCGTACCATAATCTCCCTATTTTTCCCATATTATGCAAAGTTTCAGCTTTAATTTAAAAAAAATTTCGTCGCTCTACCTTATTTCTATCGAAAGTTCTTTGATTATGTCTCCGATTTGAACGAAAGGTCCCACTGTGCGTCGCACATCCCTAAGCAACGGCCGGAATGCTTCAAAACATCGTTAAACCATGCGTCACTATGTACCTTGGCCTTCGTGGGTAATACCGAACAACTGTAATTGCTCGTCCCCAAAAACCCTGCGCATCTGGGACCTTTCCATAAAAAAAAAACATTTTGCGAAATTATGCGGGGTGACCAAGGTACCCCAACTTTGTACTTCACCGACGCGCATGAGCGTGCAACCCGCCCAATATAACTACAGTGGTCCGGTACTGGGTTAGGCCAGTGGTTGGCAAGCTCCATTAGACAAAAGAGTCAAATATTAGCAGTAAAGTCGCGATTTAGCTCCCTTAGGATCTCCACGATCACTGTTCCTTCCTACCCCTTCCACTGGGGGGCATCCCCGCGAGGGGCCAAGAAGCTGAGAAGTCTCGGCACTATGTACAGTAAATTTTCTACAGATGCGAAGGCCTCGGGGGATCTCTTCGCATCTACTGTTCGATACATACGTTCTTTCGTTATCGATATTGGAACGTCCAAGTAAATATAGACACACGACAAACATGGATTCCTTTTTTATTCTAGGAAATGATCCAAGGCAAAGAGATTCCAATCGTCGTAGCAGTGAAGGACATCGGTTTGGAGCGATTCCATCTTGTTAGGGAGTTACAAATAATAATTCGTAATGAAATGCTCTCACAGATATATGTAGAAATCGCTTATTTCACGGTCCATTTAACCCGCAATAGTCAACGTAGCGTTTTTTGATCGAGTATCGCGCCGCTCAACGAATTTTTCCACAAAGATGGATCGTTATTGCATCATGCTCTCGACGGCCGGGCGATAACTTCGCTGGAATGATTCGTTAGGTGAATCACGGGTCAAAGGTGAATCGGTTTAATCACACCGAAACAAAGTGTAGCGGCTAACCATGGCGAAGATATATGGCAATAAACTAATGACTGACCCGAGATTGCGCGCCACGACGTAATTTGCTCGGACTCGACCACGTTATTCCCCGACCTAGCCTCGTTAGAAAGCTCGTTCCGGCGATCGTATAGGATGCGCGCATACTTTTCTGCGGTATCCTATGATCGTAGACCAGATTACGCTCCCTTCTGGCGAATAATCGCACGGATCACCGCAGACAAATTGTTGTAAAGTTTCAAAACGGAATTATGGGGCCCCCGAGTCTCGTGTAAACGCTGCGAAATATATCGCTATCAATCTTTTTCATATCCCACCAACATTTTTCAGCGTTCTGGTACGTATCTCCTAAAGTAATAATTAGACTGCGGTTCTTTATGCATTTATAGGGGCATTGAGCAGATGAAATTCGAAATTGTTGGAGAATTTTTAAAATTGAAGATGTCGGTATATGATTTCTCCTCTATTAAAATCATTAACCCCTTGCCGTATATGAAGATTTGAACAAAGTCTAACAAATATGAATGTTGTGCCTTCGTTTTTAGATGAAATATGATTTTATTCGTTTGTGATCAATGTTAAGTCTTTTCTCTTCGACATTTTTGGGGATGAAGACGTTCTACATTACTGTAACTGTAAAGAAAATGGTACTAAGAAATGGTACTAGAAAACTAATTCTTCTAGGCTTACAGAGAAATTGAAGTCGTTTGGTCCATTCATAAGAAAGTTGTTCCAATTTAAAGTGTGTGGAATCAGTTATGCTCCTTACTGTATGTACTCGGAACGGTTGTGTAATCGCGATTTACATTGGTTTATCGCGTAGCTTCGTTCTTCGAGCTTTTCGATCACTGCGACTCCGTTTGCTTTCGTCGTGAAATATTTGTAACAATTTCATTGAGTACACGCCGCGAACATCGTGATAAGATAGAACTGCCTGTTATCGGCACCGTTCGACGGATGATCGTGGCCACCCAATTTCATCAGGTTCATCGACCAACCAACCTCGCCCAGAAACGACTTCCGCAAATATTGACAAAGTGGGTCGCAAACAATACGACACTTTTTTTGCCTGTCTCGAGTAGAGAAGGCGGGAGGCGTCTAGAGCATAATATCGTCAGTTTCGTTTGTGGAGCAGCGGTGCTCTATGAGCCGTGGAAGAGAAGCCCACGGTTCTATGAACAATGAAACGATCTTAAGGACTCCGAGGCTTGCGAGAGAAGCTTTGTTCGACATGTTCCGCGAAGGACTCCGTGGCGACAATGGTGTTCTTGATTTCCATCACCAGCCGCCCTTTACAAATTAGTCGGTATTATCACGGCCACAATACTCTAACTCCTCGGTTTTCTGGTTCTCGCCGAAGAGGATTCGTAGTGCCTAATAGATGCCACACGAGAAAAAAGAACTTGGATAGCTTGGGCGTGCGAAGGACATTTTTCGGTTGCAGAGGTCCCAACGTTTTTGCATAACTATAGAAAACCCGTTACGGGGAATCGTATTATTTTGAACGAGAGAACCAAACGGACTGAGACAAAAGCATTAAGGAGGTAGACTCGTTTCCAAGGAACTGTCCTTTGAAGTAAATTTCAAATGATACACTTAAAATAGTAGGGAATTGTTGGTAATAGAATTGGAAAATAATTCCAAGTGCACAGGGTTCAAATTCCGTTTTATGATGTTCCAAATTGGTTTGGAACACGTTCAATTTTACTTTAAATTTTCTGGTTTCGTCTTTATAATGCTGTATCTCGTCACAGAGTCATCTGAAATGAATAATACATATTTTGGATTTGGTAGTTTCAAAGGGTCGTCAGTTTATAAGAAGAGATTGTTTCCATGCATTAAACTTGTAAAATTGACTTTTGGCCACAAAAAGCGGGCTCCAGGCCCACTGTGCACTGAATGCTATATCTGAACGTTCATCTTCAGTGGGGAAGACCTTCGTTAGCAGACGACGTGATTCACCATTCACCATTCGGGGTTCTCCGAGCCGGTTGTACAATTAGGGAAGAAGGTATGGAAGAAGTTTTAAGCAGGTTGGGTAGGTGAGAACAACAGGGATCTCTCCGTCGTGTATAGCCCCGGCGAATTTCCTATGCCGGCCGGTGTGGATTATTGCGAGGGGACGGAATCGACTACGAAATTGAAGGGCTCCAGGCAATTTGGGACGGACCGCCCTAAAACTGCCGTCAATTTCCGTGTTAATGGCCGAATTTAGGAAATGGTACTTGGACCCTCGTCACCATTAAACCGTCTTCGTATGAGTATCGTGCTCGTGAAACGCCGGAATGTAACCGACTCCATTTTGTAAAGAGGCCCTCTCCCTCTCTGTCGGTTGCCCTAACAGGTATCGATTGTTTCTATCGCAGGGAAAGTTCTGATTCTAAATTAAAATCGTGCCTAGCATAAACAGTGCAGAAAACGGAGGAGTTGCCAGCATCGAGTCCTCCTTCTCCCGACCGTAAACGTGCCTAAGGTTTTAACGGAACTCTAAAATCGTGGCCGACTCGCAGTTGCAATTATTGATTTCTGTAGGTGTTCACTAAAAACAGGACTTTTGAGGGCGACCGCGGTCTAGGTTGATCATTTATCTTTTATCGACAAAAGAGAAAGCGCATCCCGCACCCTTGCAATCCTGGACACGAGACTACCCCTTATAATTCCTTTGACAGTCCGTTTGGTTCGCCGATTCAAAATAACACGATTCGCCGTAACGAGTTTTCTATAGTTATGCAAAAATGTTGGGGCCTCTGCAACCGAAAAATGCTGCAGTGGTTCGGCAGTGTAATTTGCATAATCCGAAAGCATTCCGAATAATGCAAATTACGGTTTGCAAATGTAAAAATAGGACTTTCGAGTAATGAAGAAGCCCACGTTTGCATTGTCAAGAAAATGAAAAGGCGCATATCCAGCACCGTAGCAATCCTGAAACGAGTCTGGCCCTTAAGAAAATGGATAAATGTCTCCGTTCCATAGAGAACCTGGCGTTTCACGGTGGATGAAACTCATTTTCACGCTTTCCCCTCGAAGACCTTTACCGTTGGCGAACGCGTCAGGCGTTGTGGAGGAAGAAACGAATTCGTCGTGGTCTCGATGACACGCACGCGATGTTCACGCGGTTCGCAACACGTGTAGCGTTCACACGCGCGGAACGCACCGCATGCGATGATGCCGCGCGGCAGCAGCGCGCGGAAATGCAGGCACGCACGCACACATGGACGCACTCAAGCACGCACGCGTTCCGGCCGGTGTGTACATTGTTCGCAATAATGAGGAGTTTGCACAGACTGGGATCCCGACGTTCTTCAAACAAGGAGAGCAAGGACAAACAGTCCTATATGGACGGATGGACAAACACACTCAGCCACGAATCACACACCGCGCACCACCACCCTCGCCGACATGCGTGTACACTATACACACCGTACACCATACACACCGACTAAGCCTGCGGAGCCGTTCGCGACGGGTACACGCGCGCACTCGCTCACGGAACCAAGCCTCTTCACCGCTCCCACCACGGAAACTATCGACCATCACCCTCGCTCAACAAGCACCATAAGCGATATGGTGGCTAATATTTGCTGGGCTAAGCACACAAATACAATACAGTTCTGTTTACACACCGCCAGTGGCGCTCAGTCGGTTTTGATCGACGCCGAGATACCACCGGCCCGTTTGCAATTACTTCTCTTTTCTCTCTCTCTCTCTCTCTCTCACCCTCTCATTCTCCTTCTCCTTCTCCTTCTCCTTCCTACTCTCCCCATCGTCTTGCATTCGAAACGGAAACCGTGCATGTCGCCCACGATCGATCCAGTCTTTCGCTCGAACCACCTTCCGCTTTACTCCGTTTGCCATCGCGGTGCCGAAAGGGATTTGTGGGAGATGCTAGACAGAAATATTGTAACGTCTTGATGTATGTGACGGAGATCTGCTCGATATTTGGGACAAGTTTATCCCCACTAACATCGGTTCTACCGCAGCGGTTCGGTCGTTCAGAAGTTTAATGCGATACGGGATTAGATCAGTGAAGCAATAGTTATTCGGTGAGAGAACTAATTTCTTTTTAATTGTTTCTTCGGGAAACATGTATCGATATGTTCGTCACAGTTTCCTGATTCAAACGAGACCACACATGATGTAATTCGACACGCATTTACTCGTGTGACAAGGCTGCTTTGTTTTTGATGATCTCTTCAGGAAACATACCAAACACGATGTAATTCGACACGTATGTACTTGTGTGACAAAACGTAAAAGCGAGAAGTGAAAACTTCTTTGTTTTTAATGATTTCTCTTCAGGAAACATGCACCGATATGTGCGTTACATTTTTTTTTTATTCAAACGAGACCAAACACGATGCAATTCGAAAAGTATTTACTTGTGCGACCAAACGTAAAAACATTTTGCTTGACAAGGAGAATGAATTCTCGCTGAATTGTACAAATTTATTCTGGGGGATAATATATTTATTTTTGCATATTTTAATCTTACACCCGCAGTAATAGGTACATTTACCCTAGTGCAACCACAAGCCTGGATGCATTCGATAGCTTGAAGTCTCTACTTTCACAAAGCAATGTTCATTTCCCTCTAAGATATTTTTACATGATGTAGAGAATCACTTATCGGTATCACAAATCTCAAGTTTTCTCACGAAATTCTATATGAACTGTGCGTTATCGGTGCTAACTTTGATCAGCGTCATTGGTTGGTATTAAATGTACCGAGTCATCGAAGATATATATCGCCGCGATAGCGGTCACTACAAAAAATCATGACCGGGAAATACTTTATCGGAGCATCGATATTGCGATAATGCTTGTTCTACAAATACCGAAAATCGATCTTGATCGCCTATCGCTTATCTCGAGTACGTCCTTTCCTCGGCCATGTCGATAAGGAGAACTCGGTTTTCGACTGGACGTTCGAAGCTTCGCGGCCACTCCGAATTCCTATCGATACGATTTCCCGTTGTAACTTCATCGATAATAACGCGAACTGAAGGACAATTAATAATTGTATCGGACTCGACGCAAATGAAATCTTAAATATCGGAAATCTTGTACGTGAATTTCAATCGTCTGCAACTGAAGTGTAACATTCGAGTGACAAGGTTCGATCGTATTGTTTCGAGAATCCTACAAGTTTTGTGTCGGATAAATGAACCGTCGAAATTAATCGTGCATCGATGTTATAAGTGAGATATCTGTTATTCTCTCTGAATTGCTTTGTGCATATTTCCCTGATGTCCATCTCATTCATGGGACTGTCGGACAAACTTGGAGATTTATTTCGACGGCCCCGTATGCAAGTAAAAGACAACTTTGATCGACGATTTGACCGTGTTAGTGTCGGTCAAACCGTGTCGATGAAGATATTTCTCGACGATATAACCGTGCAGATAAAAACATAGTTTTGACGAAAGTTTCTGTCGGTCAAATCGTCGATGGAAACAGTGTCGGCGAAATGACTAGTCGACCAACCGAGGGTAAGGGTGGATTTAGTGTGGATTTGTAGTGGAGCTGCGAGCATCGATGATAGCGGCGCGGTGAAAAGAAACCAACATTCATGACAACATTTCGACACATACTAATGAAAAAGTACATATGTATTTTCTTTTTTTTTCACCGCACAGCTCACCTCGCTGCTCCACTATAAATCCACCCTTACCCAGTAAAAGATGCGTTCCCCTTAGCGTTTGGCAAGCCGTTGCCCCATCGATTCGAACGAGGGGAAACATCTCTGCGAATCAGTTGATTTCGCGCGAACACGCTCGCCCGTATTTTTTGCCGCAAAACCGCATGGCTCGCGCATGGAGAGATAAAAAGAGAGAGAGAGAGAAGGAGAGAGAAGCGGCACCACGCTCGCATTCACCGTTCCGTTTCGAACTGCGAAATTCACTCCCAGGAGCAACGGCGTCGTCCCGGCTCGCTGCAACCTGGCGTGACGGTTAGGTCAGCTGGTCGGCGGTTTGCGAACTATCTCAATTTGCCTAAGCCGCAACCGCGGCGACCGCGGGAACCGCAGCTTCCCTCGTCCGTGGCCACCTTTGCCCCTCTTTCCTCCGCAATTTCAACGGGTCTCGCTCGCGCGCGGCGTGCTCTCTTTCCTTGTCGACCATTTCCCTCTGCACCGTCGCCTCTCCTCTCCTCTCCACTCTTCTCCTCGTCTCGCTGAACATTCCCTCTTTCGGTGGCTTCTCTCAGGTGCACCATCTCGAGAATTTAGCAACTACCAGTCCACTCGACGGCGCAACCTTTGCCCGCAGACCCTCGCGCCGAGAAAACGACACCGCCTGTGTACTTTATCCCCAGGGGTCAAACGATTTTAATGATACCATAGGCGAGACACCGACTCTCTAGCCCGCTAGAGATTCCGCGGAGGATCGACCACACACGGCTTCTTCGACCCGGCCAGCGGAACGTGTGATTGCGTCTGGAATTGCTAGACAAAGGAGAGGAATCGGTTTCTCCTGCAATCGCCGCGACTCGGCTAGACTCGACTTGGCTCCGGATGATGATTTCGGTGATCCCCGTGGAAATTGGTTTCTGATGGCGCGCCACGGGAACGTCTAAGATCTATAATCAGCGAGACCCACTTTTCTGATGGGCTCGCTGGGATTGTTAGAGCTGCGTGATTGCGACTCGATGAGTAACGCGAACGGGCGAAAGCAACTCCTCCACTCGACCGCGGAATTCATGTTCGCGAGTCGAGAACGAAGGAATTTGCAGGCGGTCTTTTTGAAAAACCTTCTCGAGTTTTTGTCTTATTTGTCACATGCAAATAATAGTTTAAGTTTTAACTCTAGAATTAAACATTTCCTTCGACCTAGAATGATTCCATCGAATATTAATTTTTTTCTTTGCGTACGAATATGAAATTGATATGATACCTCGTACAATACTTAAGTGTGTAGCAATCGATTAGATACCAACATATTTAATCGTGTAAACAGTATTGTAAATAATGGTATAGCAATTTTTATGGGCGACTCTCCGTCTCTCCCTCCCCCCACTCTCTCTGGGTCACCACTGGAGTGCTAAGGGTTAACATAATTTATTAATGGTGATAACTAGACTGCGGATCTTTGTGCAAAATAAAAATTATTTGCATCGATTGCAAGAAATGGAAACTAGTTGCACAAAATTTCTGTTAACCGTCAATGTCGTTTTGATCTCGCTATAACTTTGTAAAAAACCAACATAGCAACAATTTGAAACGGAGCATCTGAAACTAGAGGTTTCAGGCTTTCAAACCATTGTTTAACGATATCGATACGGTAATTTTTGACGGTGTTATGATCACGTAAAGTGGGAGCAATTTTTCGGGTTCCCACAAGTGATCCCTTCATTCTTTTGAGGATTGTATTTATTGTATTTGCGTTCGAAAATCCGATATTTTATATGCGACAACATGGTACACTTACAGATGCCATAAATGCTTGTACATATGTAAAAAAGTAGTAGAATCGGAAAGAGTCATTCAACTCAATCATTATGACTTGAGTTCTTACCAATGTTGATGCCAGTTTAACATGGAAAAGAAGGTGTAAGACAGGCGCTGAGCATAGTGATCGTGTTAGATTTGGCACAACGGATAGGGCAGTTGTTTTACGTTCCTTCGTAGCTATTCGCGACAAACGAAGCGCATCCCTTCTCCATAGAAACGGCGCTTACTGGAAGGGGACAGTGCGCGCTACGGTGGGGACGGTTTTGCCTCAATTGCAGCAAATGTGCTCAGCACTGGCTTAGGGAATCATCTGGCGCGATAAGCTTGTGCCACGGTTTACAAAGGATTTTTCTATTTTCCACCACAAGTAGGATGTGTATGCTGTTCGAATGTTTGCGGATATTTACGCGAAAGTGTCCTCAATCATGCCTTTCACGTAAATCGGATTTACGCCGCACCGCGAGAAAGCTAGACGGCCAAAAAATATTTTCACTCTGATAAAAGCTAAAGCGAAACCAAAATCGGACGTCGGTTTCATCGCGATTTGATGTTCCTCGCTAAATTGCTGCGAATTATGAAGATTCCGACAGCAGGATATTATAATGACAAACATGTTCATCGATTTCCGCGTGTGTTTATTTCAGAATAAAATTATCGTATTTATTTCTTCCGTTGCAATGAAAATGAGTCGAGCAGCGATTAACATTTCTGTGTATATAAGTGGATGTAATTTAACGTTGAAATTCTGGTTTCAACAAATTAGATCCTCCACGGTCCGAGAGCTATTTAACATGCAATTACCAAATTCATGTTTGATCTATCCAGCGCTGAAGATTTGCCTTTAGTGGCTTGAATTCGAGGTCGGAATCTTATTTGCGTCCGTCGAAAGTTAATGTTGGCTTCGCTATTTTGGTGGTTTATAGCAGAGAATGATTTTCGAAGAAAATTAAGTGGTTCCTCAATTTTATAACTTTGATGGAAAGCTTTGTTTAATGAGCGTTTGTGATTTTCAGTCGAGCGATTTTGTATCTGAATCCTTTTGTTCTAAGGAAACGTGAATCGTACATTATGATTCACTGTAAAAAGATGTTCTCCTTTCTTATTCCACTGAGAGATTTTTTATTGCACGTCTGCAGAACAAAATCTTAATAGATCATATCTTGATAGATCAACCATACGAACTGCATTGATTTTATAAGTTGTTGATGTATTAAAAAGTATTTTCGTATCGTGTTGATTATCAGTTGATCAAATTAATTACGTATGGAGAGATAATCGATAACTTTCGTACTTTGTCTACTGAAAGATTCGAATGTGTCAGAACTATCGTTAATTAGTACTGCACAATTATATTTGTAAAAATCTCATTTTCTTGGAATAATAATAATATTTTTCTCGGCGCAATGGTTCGATCAAATTCTACACTATATATAGCTATGTTATTGTTGATCGAACCATTGCGCCGAGAAAAATATTATTATTATTCCAAGTAAACAATTTACGATCGATAAGAATCCCTTCTTAATCTCATTTTCTGTTGGAGAAAACTTTGTAACTTTACGTGCCTACTCATGTCATACAAATTATGTATGAACCGTGTTCCTTTGTTAAATTGTTTAATCCTTGTGAGGCTGAAAAAGCTATTATAATGTATGAAATACTTTTAAAATATCAAGAAACATCATTTCGTTGGACAGTAATTCGATTACTTCGTGCCAAGATAAGTTTAATTAATTTGTGAACTTTAAAACGTCCCTGGTTTTTATCTCTTTCGCAAATACATTGATTGATTGTATGTAGAGTAATTTTAAGTCAATCTTCCTGCCGATCTCCAATACATACACCACTTTATAGAAATTATATTGTCGTTTTATCCGCGACTGCTTTGAAAACAATCGATCAGTAAGAAAGATTGAAAATTTTCCAGAACTCGTTGCAGTATTTCATAAAAACACATTGAAATTCACTTAAATCTTAAATGTACGGTAAATATAGGATCATATAATGTGTAATGTATATGTTCGACTCTTACGTTTTACGTTTGGCCGTTTAAAAACGGATGACCCTGTATATTATTATATCTTAAATATTGATTACTTTAGAACTTGTAACAATGACGATCCCCAAATAAGCTGGAAACCGTGATCAAATAATATTGCGCCGCGTTGTTGGGTTAGATAATAGCGAGATATGATTGCGCACGGGGTTCTTGAAATCGGATGGAATCGATTAGGGACATCTGTTTGTAAACTTATCGCGGTGCCGGATTGTCGGACGACGAATTTGCCAGCGGATTGCGAAAATCCCCGGTGCCGGTAACTATACGTTATTTCCACCGCAGTGGGCGCGGAGTGAATGCACCGTGTGCCGGCCGGTTTGCATTGCGGTGCACGGCGTAACGAAGTGCATTTTAGCGCATTAGCCGAAACGCTCTAACAGCCGCAAAGTGCCGCTTGCGTTACGCGCCGCGAGCACACGCCCACTCTCTCGCCTCTTTGCGCCGATTTCGCCTTTGGGATGGTCGGCGTTCCTCTCGTTCCGCATTCGCACGCCGTGCCGTCCACCGAAATTAGAAATTCCGCGATCACCGACCGCGAGCTCGCGAACACCGACGAGAGATCCACCCGAGTAAATTAGACGTCCGCCGTTTCTCCGAGCCGTGCCGGATTTCAATTTATTCGCCACTTGTTTCTCCTTTTCTCTCGTCATTGTTCCCTTTCAATTACTCTTCTCGCTATTACGGGCATTTCGAATAGACCGACCCGTATTTCCGTCTATTTAGATTTCGGAATTGAACGCTAACCGGTTGGGGTATAGAGCAGAAATGTGACTCGTTGTTTCGTCAAAATTATCAATGGTGAAATTCATTTAATAATTTGAAACTCATTTTTCGTCGTTGTTGTATGCGTCAAATCTTGTAATCGAATTTTAAACCACTTCCCAGTGAGCTAGAAACTTGAAACTTTAAACATAGCTCAGAACTGGATAGCAATGCAATATTAAAAAAAAAATTTTTAAAGAAAACTGTGCTTTTAGGAGAAAAATATTTTAATATTAAACGACACTCGGTAGTACGTGATCGTGTTCAATGATCCCCACTCCGCGCGCCAGCGCTCCCTACTCTACTACGCATTCCCACTCCACTGACCCATTTCGCACCGAAGGAGCTCATTGTCAGTGTGGTGTTCCGTTCATTCGTTTCCATTTCGGACAATCATCCCCTCATTCTTTCTCGCGTATTTCCATATCTTGCGTTTCTATATCTTACTATTTCAAACCAGTATTACTACATCTTGCGTTCCATTTAAAGAAGACTAAAAACATAAATATGCTACATAATATATACCCCTTCAGACCATGCAACTTCTGTATTCAAAACTTTTTCGTGCAACGCATACTTTGGAAGTTATTATAGATGTGTAAGTTGCACCCTGTATTTAATAGCGCAGATATAATATGAGCCGCACAAAATTCAAATAAATTTAATCGTGCTATTTTTATAAGGCAACATGTGCTGGCAACACGTTTAAAGCTCGGTTGCTGCAGACTCGTAACGGTGTGTTTCTCGATGAAACCGTGCAAAACGCATTCCGAAATCGGACATTCCACACGCAACCACCTGATAAAAAGTAGCTATCCGCGTGAGAGAATGTTTTGCGGTCCGCGATCGAACGGATCCTAGGATCGATCACGATCCACTGGCAGGGACTCTGCCGGTTCATTCGATTACAACGGCTCGATTGTGATCGAGGTCAGGAGGTAGCCGGCGCACTTACAACTTAACCCGAGATAACTCTGTGCCTGTTGGCCTTCTTCGTTCTTGCTCATCGATGATGCTCCTTAGTACCCGTGAATACACGCTCGGAGCCCAAGGAACTCGCGCGGCGCGGCGGCGGTTGATTAATCAGCAACCTTTTTGTTCCCGCTTCGCTCCCCCGCCTCCTCCTCCTCCATGCCCGTCTCTCTTCATCGGAGAAGTAATCAACCGAGTTTCGCAAATTATCGGGTCGTGGCGCGAGCGAACGATCCGCTCGATTCGAACGTTCCAGCAGCTCGGCGAGATTTATGAGCCGGCGTCGAGCTTCGCGGAATAATTGACGCGATTAAGCCGCGTTCGTTTCCCGCCGGCTTCCACGAACGGAAGAGTATCTGCTCGGAGAAATCTGATTTATGTTTGTTAAGCGGCCGCGGAAGAATCGTGGATTATAGCGCTCTCGCTCTCTGGATGCCGAGGAATCCGTCGCATCGCGAGGAACGGCCACCGAAAATAGCCATGTTTCGTCAGTATCCCCCTTTTTTCCAGCTCCGTTCTTCGCCAAGATAATTCGCTGGTCACGTGAACCCCTTGCACAATGCGAACGCGTAGCGCCGCCGGGAATATGGGACGATCGTTGCGAAACATCCTACAGTATAGCCGGATAAAGGGGTTAAATGTGCCCCGAAACCAAATTGATCGTGCTTGGTACCAGTCGTTACGATCCCCAAAGAAACCCCACTGCGCACAGTGACCGATTCCTCGATTCTAGGTGAAAATAAAAATTTTTGTGTTCTCTTGTAGTGTGTACCACGTGAGGAAATAATTTCTTTTTAACATGCGACACATCATCTCCCGTAGATTTTTTCGTATACTTTCAATTTCGAAATATTGTCGTTTGAAGTTTTGATCACTAATGCTTTGACATAGGACATCGGTTAAATTGAATTAATTTTTTAGCCTTCGAAATTTGTTTTCATGACTTTTTTCTGGTAAATACGTCAATCCTACACTACGGAGCTCAATCAACGCATAAACTCAAATTTTTTGGAATTGTGACACGCGATGTTTTTCTTGACAACCACAGATATAAGCGTGGTAATAATAACATTTTTACGAGCGATTATAAACTTCTCGTATCGACGACCAGAAAGTATTACTTCACCAGTTATGACTACTTGCAAAATGGTTACTAATGCGCTTTGAGCTTGTTATTCTCAACGGCGTGCGTCTTACCAACATTTTATTTCGAATGTGCACGACCCACACATGCGTCGATTCCAAACGAGTGGCACACTTTGTTTCAAGCAAAACACATTTCCGTCGTCACCGGTGCTAATTAGTTATTACCCAACTCGAGACTCGCTACAAACGCTCGCGTCTATACTTATCGATAATTGTTGCACGCTGGAGACGTTATTAATAGTAACAATATTTCAAATTGCAAAAGTGTTTGCGCAAAGATTAGAATATCTTGAAAAGAGTCCCACTAACTTCCAAGTGGAACAGACTTAATAAATTCGCTGACACTGACAATCTTCCTCGCAAGAGTCCGCAATCCTAATAATAATAACTGGCTTCCGGGTATTTACGTAAGCTCCTGTTTTCGTTGGCCAATTTACAAACAGAAAATCGAAGTGAAAATTTATTTTATCGACTGAAGCGTTTCAAAAATACTGGAACAACATTGACGTTTAGTTTATTCGCAGACACTGTGAATGCATGAAAATCCGCAAATTAGTATTGGATAATTGTATGTATTATCTTTTGTACTGGAAGACATATTTTTACACTGTTCAAGTGACCAATAAAATGCCCCTGAAGTTTGGAAAGTGAATATTAAAAATACTTCTACTTACAAAAATTTCTAGAATTCACATTAATTTTAATCATTTATCCAGGATTTTCAAAAATACGAGAAAAACATTGACTTCCTCTTACAAATTCCTCTGAAGTTGAAAAAGAACCCTAAAGTTCGCATTAATTTTAATAATCTGCTCCAGGATTTCCCATCATAGTTTGCCAATTCGTTGAATACAACAAATTCAACAACATCGAAAGTATTTCGAACAACGGCCTAACAATTGTTAGTTGCTCCTCCGAGTCACAATTCGCGTGCAAACAGTTCAGACATGATATTAAACCAAACAGAGAAATATTGACTTGCACCACTTTCGGATTAAACGGCTCAATTGTAGAGACTGGTGGTGACGGTATGTACAATCGATCGACGAAACTGTTCACTTTAGAAATTGCAACCGACTGTGAAGTTTCATCTTGGAATCACCGGGTACGTGGACTTTCGCCGAAACGAAAAATCTCGAGGGTTATTTCCGGCGCGAAAAATTCTTTTGATAAATTCGGCGTGAGCGACGTTCGTCTGCACGATTCTGCCGAAAAATCAATACAAAATTTCAGCCGCGAAAACATTTGCATTACGTCCCTGGGCACCTCGTGCCAATGGTCTCTCGTTCGTTACATCGTAGAGCGTGTGTGTGCGCGCGTATGCGCGAGCGCACACGTTTACACAGGGTATACAGTCAGGACCTGGGTACAGTCAACACGATCTCGACTGACTGGAACGGCTCGTAGAGAGAGAGCAAGTGTTAATTACATGTTTGCGGTGTCCGCGAGGATTACACGCTACAACCGAAACTATGAACTTGCGAGCGGTGCTCGCACGCATGCCCCCGCCCCTACACACCGCCGCCGTGGCCCCGTGGGCGTGCAAATGCACGTGAGCACAGTGCAATCGGTGTGCACGCGTGCACACGTGTGCACAAGCAGAGAGGACACGGGAGAGAGGAGTAGGAGGATGGAGGAGGGCAGCAGTCTGTTAACTACGTTCGCAGCCCTGCCTACGCAAGCCTCGTCCTTCGACCGACCTGTAGATCGTGTCGGATACGCTCCCTACAACCGGGACCACGTTAACCGAGCCTGCATCTCTGTTGAACTCTCGCGGAAATCGATCGACGTCAAAAAGACAGCCCCGCAGAAGTTACGACCTGATAAATCCGCCGGAAGATTCCTCGGCCCCGTCGGCAGCCGAACCGGAGCCCATAAAAATCTCACGGAGCCGAAGCAATTTATTTAACCATCGCACGTTCCCCGTTTTCCCGACTTATTGCTATTTTCTGTAGGTTCGGCTTAAGCTGGCCTCTGTGGGAGCGCTGGAAGAGAGTCTGAAACACGCTAGACCTCTGTTTAAGGGGGTAGTATACCCTCGGATTGTAACTCGAAAATAACTAGAAAAATGGCTCGAAACATGGGTTTGCGCCCAGACGTTGTTTGATCTTATTTAGGCAAATTGTGGACTGGGTGACCGGTCATTCTAAAGAGGAAGGTTAGATGCAGGGTGCTCCAGTCATGAGGTTAACGAGATTATGTTTATAACTAATAATATGAGGGCCCAAAGTAGGGAAAGAATCTAGAGAAAAATCCGCAGATTCAATGCATTTTTCTGTCTCCAAAAGACTTTTTTGACTTATATGATGACCAGAGCGCACTGTAAATAAAAGCGTGTGTGTGTGTGTGGAGAGCCCACGAAGATTATATTAATAATTATATTAATAATTATCACAGACGCAATTATATAAAAATGTTTCTTGAAAATGGCCTAAATATTGACCGAGACGTTGAAAATTTCGTGGTAATTTGCAAAATTGCTTAGTTTAGTAACATCAGATCGAACCAGTGCGCTGAAAACATCAATATACCTTATCAAATTAAAATCAAATATACCTTAACAAATTGTCGATCGAGATAAAGGAAACAGTTATAGTCGCTAATGTCTAAAAAAAACTTATTTTCTCCTTTTTAGTGCATTTTAATATGAGCGTGGTATTTTTTATTCTGCTGCCGTAACAAGCACTACGTGTTTCCATCTGGGCAACGTTAAAACGCCGTATCACCAGATATCCTCCTTTCTTTAACTTAATCGCGTATAAACGCACGATAATGGAATACCAGAACGTTAAATAACACGGTATGTAGTCGGATAACGAGAGTCCAAAGGAAGAAAGAAGAACTGACGTCGGTAATACATATTTCCGCCACCGTGTTACTCGCTTAAAACGGAAATTTACCTACATGTCTTGTAATAAACATTTAATAGGCGAATATGTTCGACAGCGATCACTTTTGTACGTTGCCGAGAAACATTGTGGTACTTATTTCGCAGAGATTTGTTTAATGGTATACATCAGCCTCTCCGCCGTACCAAATTACAGCTTACAACCGGAAAACAGTGGGTGTAGCAGCTTGACTGTCTAACTACGCTATGCATGATATCACGTTATGACGCAGCAGCCTGTGAACCACCGACAAACTTTTCGATCTAAACTCTGTTCTATTTATCAGAGCACACGCTACGCGGAAACTGTCGACAGAAGATAATACATCATTATCTTTTTACTCGGCGCTCGATGACACGATGTTGTCGGTAAACAACGGCAGAGCCGCGCACTTATAGTCTTCTCTAAACATCGATTTCAATGAAATCACACTGCGCACACATACGTACACAGCTCCGACTTATTTATACGGACGATTCCGCGAAACTCTATGAACTTCAGCTCCTTCCCAATGGATTTGAACTGAATATCTTTGCGCAACATAGTTCGCCGAGTATATTACGATATGTTGCAAACAATCTTTTCGTAGTTTCCTATAAATTTGTCGTTGTAGGGTGAACTATACTATTGCTGGCACTGCAGAAGTAATTGGCACTTTTAATTTAACCCTTCGCTGCATAGTGTATCATATCTGATACACAGTTAACAAATCTGGTATACAGGGTGTCCCGAATTTAAATGGCAAAACTTCAGGAGCATGTAGGGGACCGAAAAACCAAGTCAAAATGTCTTTTAGAGATTTGCTCGTTTTTGCTTCGTTTTGGAGAAAATCGCAAGAAAAGAAACAAAACAAGTTTTTATTTTTCTACTTATTTATTTTTTTTACATTTTTTTTGTTTACGTTATCATCTGTTTAATGTAGATATTGTTCAAAGTGTTATAGAGGTTTTTAAAGAGCAGCGGAAGAGAATGAACGAAACTTTCGTCTTACAGAGATTTTTCGAGTTAAAAAGGTTCGAATTAACGAGGTTTGACTGTATGCAACTGTACTATTTTTCTAAACGGGATGATCACAATTCGACAATTTCTCGAGAACCGAAGATTTAGTGTTCGAACACAGTTTAGATCCATTTTTTTTTTTTTTTTGATAGCTCCGGCGTGAAAAAATAGCCGAGCAGTCGTGCAATGAAATTCATCATAGTTCCCGAGGAGTGAGGGATGAGCAAGAGATCCGGCAGTTGCTCAAGCTAAATAAAACAATGTTGAAGTTTTGAGGAACGTTTGGTGCACGCCTCCAACAAATTCTCGCTCGCCGAGACAAGAAACGAGAACGAGAACGAGCGAGCAAGCGAGTGCGCGTCAAATCTCGCCGCGCTGTATAATTAATTTGGCGCAGCTGTTCACCGCGATGGAGAGGAATGGATGCAGGAAGTAATGCGTTAGTCGATTCGCGGCTCGACGATGAAAAGGGAATGAGAAGTAGACGAGGAGAGGACGAGGTGGGAAACGAAGAGAGGAACACGGTCGTCGCGCGGAGGCGTTCTCGTAAGCCGCGCGCGAGCAACCGGTAAACAGTAAAAGACATTTAAACGCCATCGGCAATCGTGCATGCGTGGATGAACACACAATGTTAACGCGTAACATAACGCGATAACAAGATTGCTGCTGGCAGGTGGATCCCACCGCGGCGCAACGCGGCGGCTCGAGGATTCCGTGCAAATCGTTCCACTTGGAGAAATTCTAGTCTTTCGAGAGGTCGACGGATTCGCGCTGCTGCCCGCTCAATCAATCTGCGAGCTGCATTGTATCGAGTTACGAACGCGTCGACTTCGGATGCCGTTAACCATCGTTTCCCGAACCAGTTTTCGACAAATCTTATTCAGAATGACGAATAACAAATAACGAATTGGGTAACTGTAACGATTACTGCGATATCATGCTTCGAATGTACCGTATTTTAATGTTATTCCTAGACTGCGGATCTTTATGCAAAATAGAAAATTGATTTTCATAATCGAAACCTGCTGTAACTGGAATTTTTAATATTTGTTGCAGGGTCCACCGCAACCCGGACAACAAATTAAATTCACTGTCGGAGAGTCCTGCGATAGGATCAAGGAGGAATTCAATTTTCTACAGAACCAATGCCACGCGTAAGTACAAAACCATTTTGATTACTTACCAACTTAAGATTCAAATTCAGCGATGCTCTCTAACTTAAAGCCGTAAGCGTTCTGCTTGAGCGTGTACAATAATGTCTCTTTCATAAATTTTTATCTTCATACTCGTGACAGTTTTCAGAGTGAAATGATACCAAACATAAACGCAATTTTGATCATATTTACTTGTTTAACACTAAATCTACGAGCCTTAAAAATAACTGAGACGTGTTTCCTTATAAAAATGATAGGATTTAATTTATTTAGATTTTGTGCGCGGTTCTTAATGTGATACACGTGCTCCAATAAAGATATTTTTTAAATCATTTCTTATGAAAGCATCTTTATAACTTCAATGATTTAGTGTTAATTGATGATATAGTCTATCAACTACGTCGTGTTTGGTCTCGTTTTAATCAGGAAAATGTCACAAATCCATTCGTAAAAGTTTCATGAACAAAATAAATGAAAACAAACAAGTTTTTTCAAGACATTAGGCACTGTAACCTTTACGCTTTACCATTAAAAGATATGTGAGCCATTGTAGGCAATAACTGAAAAAAATTCCTAGCCGGTATTAAAATAAAAAGCCTGTACACCCTGGAGGGTTCGAGGATAAACTTCAAATGAAATAGATTTCGAAATCGTGTGCTCCTGTGTTGAGGGCTGTCGAAAGACTGAGAAGCGGAGCATAAAAACCCAAGTCGCCCTTCGTGGTCTCCACTTGAACGGCAGTCATTCCCTTTAGTACTCTCGAATGTCCCCTTTTGGAATTAATATTTAAAGAGGCGGAGTGCCGCGTGCAGCTAATCCCAACGAAGCCATCCGCAGTGTATAGCTTTAAGAAATCGATCGTGCACAAGGTGTTCCTAACAAACAGAACAGACCTTCCGAATTATTTTTGTACTTGTTATATAGGCGAGAATCCCTTCTTCACCCTTACCACTCGAGTGGGGAGGGTCTCAGAAAAATTTGATGTACCATTATTCAAAATATTGTTTACATTGTCAAATATGTTGGGATCTAATATGAGTATGACGTTTCTTTCGAGACATAAATAGCCTGCGGATCTTTATGCACCATCAAAATTGAGTTGATGAAATTCCAAATTGTTGGAAAATTTCAAAAATTAGAAATGTCGATATATGATATCCCCTGTATTAAAATCATTAAGGGAAGAAGTAACATTCCAATTTGATTTCTACCTCTTGCAATCGATGCAGACAATTTATATTTTTCATAAAGATCCGCAGTCCAAATGTCTAAATATCTAAATCCTTTGGCTGAGGACTTTTTAAAAGAATCCTACAATAGAGCAACAGTCATTTCCTTCGGGATTATTGTGTAAAAGAAGATTTTGAAGCTTCCATTTGGTGCAGCACGATTATTAAAAAAACCTATTAGTAGGTTAGATAAAGTGTTAAAATTGTTTTTTAAGAAAATGCCGCCATGTTAAACAGAAAAGTCTTTGTTTTCACCTTCAATTTTGACACTTTAGACGTTTCGCTACGTTGAAACTTTATTCAAGGTTTCCATTCAATTGTAGAAGCAATTTACGACGGTTCCTTGCTCGAAGGACTCCGCGTACAGTTCGCCGTAGAAGGTGGTTAGTTCGAGCGATTTTTCGTTGTGCAAGCCAGAAGGTATCTTGGCGAAACACGATTGAGCGCATCACCTGTTCGATCGTCGCGGCTTACCGCGTCTTTTGTCTCGTAGATGCATACGTAACCGTGATACAGGCCGCGCACCGATCGGAATAGCCTGGGAACCGATGCAGCTGGTTCCTTGGCCGCACGCGATCCGCAAAAGCCATAAGTGATTTACGACAGCGCGGCTATTGGCAGACGCGTAATGACACCCGTGTGCCCGGTAACCAACGCGAATACGGAATTAAGAAAGCCCCCGGCGGCTGCATTTTTCAACGCTCGAGCTACGCGGATCGAAACTTTCATTGCTTCTACGTGGAACTTGTACGTTAGACCCTACCGGAAGTTTCAAGCTCTTTCCTTTTACGCCTGCCACACCGCGTCGCCCTCCCTTGTCTTCCGTTTTTCCTCTGACGTTCCCCCTTTTGAAGTTCGCAGACGTTCAGCCTATAGTTCTCTCTGGTCGATGAGTTAAAAGTTCAGACGATGGAAACGCTCGCAACGATTCAGAGTATGTACCGAGCAAAGCGAGATCCGGTCTCTAATACTCGATACTTTCTCGGGAAGACTCGGTGTAGACCAGAGTCGTCAGATGAGGAGGGGGGACAGGAATTAAGGGTAGACTCGTCTTTCCAGGATTATTGCGAAGGGCGAGATGCGCCCTTCCGTCCAAATCGGAGACGAAATCAAAGAACTTTCGATAGAAATGAGGTAGAGCGATGAAATTTTTTAAAAATTAAAGCTGAAACATGGCAGAATATGGGAAAATATGGAGATTATGGCACGAATGTTTTATAACCCTGAGAAAATTCGTTAAACTTTCACAATTTCAAGAAAATTGCGGTTTCTTCAATACCACGTGCGGAGAAAATTTTTTTTAACATGCTACACATCATTCCCTGTAGATTTTTTCACGCTGATTTCAAGTCTGGTCTTAAAATTTGTCTACGACCTCAGAATTTTGCAAGACCTCATTCTTATTTTTATGACCAGAAGTTAAAGAATTCGTTGATGAGAAGTAAGTTAAAAAGATTAAATAGTTACCTCGCTTCCTGTGTAAATGAAAATCTAATCGTGGAATATAGATATCTAATTTAAATTACATTACAGTCGCACATAGCCTACTGTCTAATTGTGGTCCGCAATTACAATTACAGCAATTGTGAAAGAAGTAGTTGCAATTACTTAACACAGTTACAGTAATTGTAATCGAGTCTAACAATTACTTCAGTGTAATTGTTCTTTTAAACCACTAATTTTTATGTTTTGGACAATTTCACCGTTTTCTTATTGTAATTATAGTCCGCTTTTGCACATGTAATTGAAGATGTAATTAATTACTCGTGTAATTAATTCCTGCCCAACTCTGGGCCGCAGAGTACTTGTCGACGGGCCGCGCGTTTGACATGTCTGCTTTACACCCTGTACTGCTGATATTCGGCTGTTTTGTCTAACGAGTTTGCCGACCACTGCCCTAACTGTACTCGGTGACCTAACGTCGCGGCCGATAAAGGACGTAGACGATCGCGTCTACAATCTACAGGTATCCGGTAGAAAATCATTTAATCCGAGCTCCCTTTTTGCCTCTGTTCGCAGCTTGAAACTCGAGTGCGAGAAACTGGCCACGGAGAAGATCGAGATTCAACGACATTACGTGATGGTAAGGAATCACCATTCCGTAACACTAATTCCGGTTAAGTCCCGTGCCCTTCCTTTCTCTATTCGCCTAACACTAGCAGTACGCGCCTCTCTTTCCCACCGGGTGCGGCTGTTTCGCTCGTACGCCTTCGTCTTCCTCTCGCCGCAGCCTGGGTCCCTCGTTTTCCCTATCCAGGATAATCATGCTCGCTCGACCGCTAAACCAGCTTGGCTTCTTAGCATTAATTGCATCCTCGCCGCACCGACTTTACATTGGCCTGTTACCCCGCGCTCGCGCGCACCTGTATTCGCCCCTCACCTACACACACAGGCGACCGCAACCGATGCACGTGTGTGTATCCGTATATTTATCTTGCGCACCTACTGCGCATAGCTAATGGCTCTAAGAGCTCAGCGGTTCTCATCTTCCCGGCGCACAGTGGTTTATTTGTCCGAAATACGGGAATAAAATATTGTAGCGTTATTTATGAGCTCAGGGTCATAAAAAAAGTAGGCCGCTGCATTCGTTTTGACGGCAGCTATGAGATTATGAAATGAAAAATCTACTTTAACATTTAAAAAATAAAAATAATTTTTATTTTTTGTCGGAAAAAGAATTCTTTTGAAATTTTAAATATGCAATTGTGTACACGTTTCAATACTGTTCAACTTTTGTTGGAACCATTTTGTCGTCAGATTATCCGAACTCTTGAAAAGTCGCGTCTAGGTCGCGCTGTGATTGGCCCGTGTTTTTCGTTAATAACGCCTGAACAAAGCCGCGTATAACATTTTTGCAAAGGAAAATATTGCTTCAAACGATCTCAGGAACCTCCCTTTTCCGGCTGTTGAAGGAATTTTGGGACACCCTGTATAGTGGTTTTAAGAAGGAAAGTACAACTAACAAATTAAACAAAAATTCTAACATGTATAATATTATTAGGAATTATTTTATAATATTTTTCCAAACGGTTGCTGCGTTGCTGCTACGACTTTCTGGGCCGCAGGGTTGCGACCACGACCCGAACCAGATTTGCTTCTTATAAGCTGCAATCTGGCCGAAAGGATCGACCGGTTACGGCCGTTTTCCTGCAACTGCAGAGTAGCTGGCCACTTCGATCGCGTCAGAAATACGAGCGGGTGTGCTTCGACCTGTGTAATTTCACACTATTTATGTCGACACCGCGGCGACCGAAGATTAATGTACCTCCCGGTGTGGTAGAACGCTGTTCGGAGCCCTTCTCGCTGGTAAATCGGGTCTGCCCTAACGCTTCAGCTGCCACACTCGTCAATGCTAACGAAGGACAGCGGTCGCTACAAAAGAGAAGATTCCCGCGGTCGCGGTCGCCACCCAGATGACAGTAGACGGGTTTCAAGCTCGTCGTCCAAGTTTCCTTGACGACCAGGACAGGGTAGGGGTAGCTCCGATTCACTGTCGAGCGAAGCTTAACTAGCAGCACTATCTCCGTTGTCTAGGGAACCAGGACGTCACGCATCACGCTGCGAGCGACGCGACGCAACAATCGCTGAGGTTTATATTAGATGTGCAAATAAGTTCTTTCCCCTTTTTCTAATAGGTGTTTCGCGGTTAATAATGTCGATTTTTTCGCAAAGTTTGAGCGTTTATTTCGATAAAAAAATAAATCAATTACCTTAATAATCAAAGTATTGGCCATCGTTATGACTTTTCTCATCTTTCTGTCAAAGAATGGATTCCGCGCCAAAAGAACTTGTCGTTTTTGGAGGCCAACAAGATCCAAATTCCACGTTTTTCTCATAAAGTTATTTAGTTGGGGGTAGGCGCCCCGAAATTCTACCTTTCCCAAGGCCCCGACTAGTTACAACGCGCTACTGTGTCTCCCCGTTCATTTTGAAAATGCGCCTTTAACCTAGAGAAGATGAGGAAACCATCATTGCGAACGTAGACTTTGTATTAGGCGGAACAACAATCAACCGAACCAACTACCGCCACTTTGTTCGACAATGAAGAAGGTAATGAAGAAATTTCGGCTTGGAACTGGTTCCGTGCACGACTCGGTGCAAGCTTTTACTGTAGAATCATTGGCCCCAATCGACCCGGATCGTCGAGGACTCAGCGACGAGACGGGACGCGCGACAGGGAAGAAGAAACGGGAGATCGGATAACAAGATCGAACGAACGATACCCGCGCTGCGTTTTCGCAACTGTCCCAAGTAAACGATAGCTCTCGGCTATTGGAGTCAATTAATTATGTCACCGGGTTCGCGATAAACTGTTCCCCGGTCTGGCCCCCCCTCTCCGTCCGATCCCGCCGTTTCTCCCGCAGTCCAATTTTGCGAGGGTTAACTGCGGGGCATTTACCATGAAAACACCCGGCAGTAAATCGCATCTTGCGTGCGGCGAGCAACGCGGTTCGGATTTCCTCGCGGGACACGCGGATCGGTATAATTAGACTGGTTTACGGCGGTCGATCGCCGACGAGCATTCGGGGTACAAGCCAACGAGGGCAGCTGGCTGCATTATCCTTCGGCGTTGCTCGCGTTACGGCCGTGTTACTTTGTCGTTAGGTGTACGAAGACGGGCCAGGATCGTAACCGGGCATCGTAACCACCGCCTTGTGCCTTAACTCAATTTAACCTGGATTCTCCCTATCCGATGAAACGGCCCGGCCGGCTGCTAACCGCCGTCAAAATGCTCCTCGATAGATCTTGCATGCTGATCTTCGCAAGAATGTTTCATCGGAGGCTAACGATCCACCGCAACCGATACAAGCTGCCTCTACCAGTGAAACCTTGCTGCAACCCGTGCCTACCGAAGTACTAGGTGTGTTCAAATAATAACGGGAATTTTCATCTTTCGGACAATAATTCTATTATTCGTCTACGTAAATGTTATCCCCTTTTCAAAATAGTCGTAAAATATTATACACTTGTGCCAGCGCTCCTTCCAATCCCCGAAACACTTCTGGAACTCGATCGTTGGGATAGCTTTTGCCCAGCAGCGCGTTATAACTAGTTGGGGCCTTGGGCAAAGTAGAATTTCGGGGCCCCTAACCCCAACTAAATATAACTTTATGAGAAATATGTAGAATTTGGATCTTGGATCTTGGTTCGTGTTTGGAGGCCTCTTTTACTTGCGGCATTTGGATTTGCCCAAGTTTACTTGGGCCCAAATAAGAAGATACTTGTTCTGCGCATGTTGTTGCGCGTCAGCCATGAAATTCATGGCGTCAGCCAATGATCGCGTGGTCGGTGGAGTACGAGTAGGGGGATTAGCCAGTGTTGATGGTACTAAAGAAACTGTATGGACGTTCATTTGAAATATACGCAGTTAAGTGTCACTTGAATGCTTTCGTCGAACAAGATTTGGAAGATTTGCAAGTTGGCGTTGGTCGCTTCGTGACTTGCTCATATAACGAGACATTCCTGTGGTCGCCCACGTAAGAAACTAAAAAAGTATCGCTTCCTAGTAGATCAGTCACGGGTGAATTAAACCACGATTCTCCGCATTGGCAGACTGTCAATCAGTCGAAAAATGCCAGCGTCTTGTTCGAAGCTGGCATCGGTCCTATAGTAATCTACTGTCGTCTCTCGATTGGTTACCAGCATTTTCCAATTTTTGTCCACAAATTCTAAGAAATTGGAATTAAATAGAATCCTATTTTTATTGCGAACAGCCTCTGTAGATCCAAAACAAATGAAAATTGTAGAAAATTCTAACGAATTTTATATTCTAGTCTTTTCTGAACATTTTCATAAGCCATTAATGCGTAAAGATCCGCAGTCTAGATTAAAATATACAAAGTTAAGTGTCACTTGAATGCTTTCGTCGAACAAGATTTGGAAGAGTTGCAAGTTGGCGTTGGTCGCTTTGCGACTGGCTCGCATATCGAGACATTCCTATAGTCGCCCACGTAAGAAACTGAAAAGTGTCGCTCGACCTGGCATATTGCGCCGAGTCTCCCTAGTAGATTATTCGCGGGCGAATTAAACCACGATCCCTCCGTATTGACAAACTGCCAATCAGTCGAAGAGTGCCAACGTCTTGTTCGAAGCGGGCATCGGTCCTATACTAATTTATTGTTGTCCCTCGAGAGGTTGCCAGCACGCGTTGGTCGGTTTCGCCGTTGGGGACGTTCCCAGTTTTCTCTGGCTGGCTCGGATACGAGGGAGCGTCTCTGGCCCCGGCCCTTCTTGCTCTTCTTGCTCTCTCCGTGCGTTGTACAGTCTTAATTGGCGCGGAGGCGACTAGTTTAAACACGATTAATCAAGCGAACGAGCAGACACGGCCGCCGCCGCCGCCGTAGGAAGTTGCCGTGGAGACTCCGGAGATTTATCGACACGGGCTACGCTGCTAGCAAGTCCCTCCCGACGCGCCTTGTCTCATAATTCCTGTTCCCGCGGAATGTAGATTTCGTTGTCCCCCGGGACGTTATTATTGCGTGTAGCATCAGCTAAACGCATTGTTGCCTGTTAAACGATACTAGATTCTGTGAACGACCGCGTAAATTCACAAGTTTGTAACGCAAAAGCGTGGACGCGTATTTCTGCAAAAATGATTTCTACTGTATCATCTCCGTAACTGTCGCAAAGATCTCTGCCGTGACTGTGAACATTTCGAACGCGAAAGTAAACACAAAGGATTTGCAACTTCTGTAATCTTTTATTTTTTTCTGTAAAACTTTTACCATCGTATTCGCGTCGTTTCTCTAATTAAAAGTACATTCCTTGCAAAATCCTGAGGCCGTAGACAAATTTTGAGACCAGATTTGAAATTAGCGTGAAAAAATCTGCGGGAAATGACATACAGTATTAGAAAAATTTTTTTCCGCGCGTGGTACTGGAGAAAATACATTTTCTTGAAATTCTACGATGTAGCCATATAAAAACTATAAATTTTCTTTTCTACGATATTTTTAGGGCTAAAGACGTCTTAATCACTGCAACTGTAAAGAAAATGACACGGCGAGGGGTTAAATTGAGCTATTCACATGCATACGAAGCGCGTTGGTATAACAAAGACATCGAAAGTTCGGTTAATCGATGTCCCAGTGTATATTATAAAGGTATTTACGGGTTACTACAATCTCTACCGAGTATGCGAAAGCCTTCGGAGGCGTTCGATAGTCGTTAATGGTTGCCAGAAGGGTCTTTGCCGGTCGTGAAAGTCCTTCGGTGATCTTTGGAACTAGGCTAGAAGGGTTTTAGGAGGCGACGACGGTCCTCGGCGGTCACTGTGAGCTATCGGTTGTCTTTGGAGGGTACTGGAAGTGCTTTCGTAGCCTTTCGAAGCCACGTAGTTCTCGGTCAGCTTCTATTTGTCTCGCTGTCCCCCACGCTTCTTGCACGTGGGGCTTCGAAACGAGCGGTGCACGTCATGTGCTGAGTAGGTTTTTCACGACAATAGGCAGCCATCGATTACCGAGCATGCTATTTGGTCGGCCAATAAAAATTTGTCGGACTGAATTACGGGGCTCTCTCGGCTCGGCCCGATCATTTATCCCTCCCCTCTTATAACAAGATCTTTCCCCGGGTCTGTTCGAGCAATAGTACCGGCGGCAGTAAAAAAGGTCAGGTCTCTAACAAAAGGCAGCTTGTTAACTCGCTTAAACGACGTGTACAGAGTACATCGCGGTGGGGTGTCAGAGTCAAGGCGGAGCGAAAGGCGAGGCAAGAGAAGGATGAGGATAAGAATGAGGAAGAGAAGAGGAGTGGTGGTGGCAGCAGCGGCGGCAGCGATGCTGGCGGTGAATCGAGGGAGATCGCGTGCTTTTTCTCGTTCTCTTTGTCGAGTTCATTAACAAGCGCCACGTTAAGGACGCTGGTGCACAGGGGTCGAGGCCCGCCACGTTAATTTGTTGTGCAAGCCATAATGAGTCGCAGAAGTTGGTCCAGAGTGTGCTACTGCTAAGGGCTGCTTTCTGCTGCTGCTGTTGCTGCTGCCGTTGCTTGCTGCTGCCGGTGCCGGTGATCACCGCTGCCGGTTCCTGCTGGTACAGTTGATCTTAACAACCTCTGCCGCCCTGCCCTCTTCGCCTCCACGTTACCCTCCGCACAGCCTCTTCCTCGATCTCCTCCTCTCTCTCTTCCTTCCCGTTGTGTCGGCTCGCTCCTACCCCCTTCTCCCACGGGTGGAATAACTTACTTACGACGCAATTAATTCGCCCGTGTAATTACGGGGCTAATGGCCCGTAAAATTAAGAACCTGTACCTGGCTCTCGAGCGTGTTGCACGCGTTCTACTACCCTTCCTGTTCCTCCTTCTTCTTCGCCTCCTCCCTTCTCTCGACCTTTTCCTCTTACACCTGCTTTCTCCTCAGCCGTCTGGTCTCCTTTCGTTCGTTCCCTCTCGCGCCGAGCCGTTATCAACGCCAGCCTCTCCGTCCGGCTCTTGTCTTTCGAGCGTACTCGACCAGACTCGATTAACTTTATCGCGATTAACGATAATTAATAACGCGTTACCGCGGAAAGTGCAGAGCTGCGTGCCGAAGGGTTGTAGTAGACGCTCGGGTTCGTTCAGTCGGCACGCCGCCGCCGCCTCGTTCCCGAGGATTAATGGTAACCGGAATGTTAATGACGCGACGGCGGCGGGAGGACCGGACAGGAAGAAAAAAAAGAAATCGTCGGAATAACGAAGCAAGACACGGACAAATCTGGCAAATGATGGTAAATTGCCGCGGCGCAACGGTGGAGGTGGAGGGACGCTCGAGGGCGACGCCGATGCTAAATGACCACCGGCGAAGCCCGAGGAGTTGACTGTTAAGTAATGACGCTACAAAACGGTCTCTTCGGTAAAATGATCGTTTACCGCAATTATAACCGCATCCTCGCGGTCTCGCTAACGACCGGCCGTTGATAGCCAATAGGAGGACACTTTGCGTCGCGAGTTCCCATCTCTCGCAACACTCTGCCACCGACAGACAAGGCGGCGCGGCGCTTCAAACGCGGAATCGTTTTCTACTTCCATTCCCAGTCGCGCTTCGTCTTCAAACCATCTTCTCTTACCTTCGCGGAGAGGGAGCTCCATTCTGAATTTTCCTACGGTGCACCGGCCAAGATGAATACCTCGAACCCTGCCCATTCTTCTTGAATAGATAACGTTCGAGGTGTTCCGAACTTCCCTATGTGTTAGATTTGAAAATGCTTTCGGCGCTACCGTTTCGATCAATTCATATAATATAGCAATTTTGCAAAAGATTTACTTCTTTCCCCTGACATTTCGTTCAGGATATAATATAGCAAAATTGCTATATTACGATCGATAATTGGAATTATTTTTTCCCTATGTGTTTCTCGAATTTTACCGTCTTTGTACAATGTTGTGTTGTTCCTATTACATATTTACCTCTTGCGAATACACTCCCGTCCATAAGTCACCGGATACTTATTCAAACTTGGATGTAGACGATTTTTCGGTAATCGTGAAATGGTACTTACTAATTTTCTTCGATGTAGAGAACGTGTAAATCAAATCTGACCGAATATCCTGCATTTTCTAAATTTTAATTATTATTCTTATATTTTCTAATCTTTTAGAGTTGTCCATAATCATCCCACAATTTCTCAATCTATTTTCTCCAACATTTATCGTATACACAGGGTGTTTCGTTTGAAACAGGACACCTAAATATCTTCTCTATCTCAAAAAATACATACATTCTAAGTTTCAGTCTTTCTAGTGTTAAGAATGGCTCGGCATCCGAGGTTTAATCAATTTTTACCGTCTACTGTTTCTGCATTACAACGTTTGTAGCAAGTTACCCGTGTAACGACATACCAGGCCTTCCCTATTATCCGAAATTGCATGATCGTTCCACATCCCAACACAGTTGCGAGCACGCTGCAACGTTGTGCTCGAGCGTACGCCCGTTTTCACTCCAACGAAGTTTCATTTCTCTGTTGCAGTACTACGAGATGTCCTACGGCCTGAACGTGGAGATGCACAAACAGGTAAGTTTCGAATCCTCGGATCTCGTTGAAACGTAGAATCCAACCAGCGCGCAGCGACCGAGAGTTTGTCGCAGCTGTCTCGCGCCGGGCAACATTGTTCTGCCAATTTTCGTGCGGCAATTTCGCACGCAGAACGACAGGATCGCGCGGTCCGTGTACATTTCCCTCTCCCATCCGTCGTTCGTTCCCGCTCTGTTGGCGAACAATTTCCCGCTCCCCCTTCTGCGCCGCGATGTCTCTCGTTCAACACTCTTTCTTGGCTCGTCGCGCGAGACGCGCGTCGGTTAACGTCGCGTGTTTGCCGAAGTCATTAACGAGAGGATAAGTTTGTCCCGTGTACACGGATGAATAAACATTTGCCACGATGACTCGCCGACACGGAATGAGGCTCCGAGAAAATCCGCAGCCACACGAGAGGCTGGCACTTTCGACGCCGGCGAGAAACGCTGTTCCAAGAAGTCATTCCGCCTGTTCGATAAACCGGTAGCCGCGTATGCATATATACAGCACCTGTCGGCGATTCGCGGCTGCTGGGTTAGCGTAATTCTCTCGTATTTAGGATCACCTCTGCGCGGAAATAATAAATACACTCGAATCATTGTACCAACGGATGTCATGGAGGAAACACTCGACAGCTCATACAGTCTGGGACAAGATGATAGGGTACTCTATTAATTTGTTCAGTTTTTATTTAGTGGATTATGTAAATGAAGTTTCCTGTGTTGTGTCGTTGCAGACGAAATGTCCGATTCGTGACAGTAACTTTAAACAAATATAATGTTCTCGAAATGAAACTTATTGAACGAAAACCCTTGTCGAGTGTGACTCGACATCGGAGAAATAGATTTAGAGAATATTTGTATTTGGTTCTTCTTTTCTTTACTTAATTGTCCTATTTTTTAGTTGAGAACAAATAGACGAATGCATAAGTTCATGCCCGATTTGAAAATCAAATTCAATCGTTAAATTTTGAAGAATACAGCTTTATTAATCAATTATATAGTCACGATTCTCTTTTTTACGATTAGAAAAGAATTATGAACTATATCATTTTCTTTTTTAAGAGCTTAGAAATACCGTTTGCAATACTGGAAAAAAGCGTTTGTCAAAATTACATGCAGGGCTTAATTATTGAAACACTTGGCCGTTACTTTTTAAACCAATGACCATAAAAGGTGTTAGGTAGCGGGCAAGTTTGAATAATTCAGCCGTGCATGTAACTCTTTAAAAATTAAACAGCTTTCTTTTAAACTAATTTTTACAAGCGCCTTTTTTCAGTATTGCAAACGGAATTTCTAAGCTAACGAGCTTGGCCGTATTTTGTTTGATCTCACAACTTATTACGGCCATAAGAACTTGGCTCCTGTTTACAGAATGTTTTTGTTGGCATTTAAATTACACCTTTCCATTTTTCTCATAAACGCATAAAAACCGCAGTCCGCAGATTTCATGCATCTGGATCATTATCAGAATTGAGTATAGTCCCGCTAGATTCCGCAAATACCAAACTCTGTGTCGGTTCGAGGATCGTAGAAAGCATCGGTCTGACGAGCGGGAAAAGTTTCGCGACGGGGAGCGGAGGTAACGCAGCCGGCGAACAAATTGCGGTGGAAAAATGTAGTCGGGCGAGGCGATGGCAGCGGCGGCTGCGAAACAAAATATACACAAGCCCAGAAATCCCCAGGCCTCGCCGACGAGTCTCCCCGTATTTCTAGCGTGGATCCTCGTCAACGCGGCGCGGCGCGTCTCTATTTTTGTCGCACCTCGTAAGAATCCCGGAGCGCCGCGGAAATAAGTGACGCGAGCGGACATAAGGTGGATGATTAACGAGACACGGAGGGATAAAGCGGTGCCACGGTGCTGCGTTCCGCTGGTTTAACGAGCGATCTCGAAAAGGTTCTCGTCCTCCGAGCCGGGAGATCGCGGAAACGACACGACGCTGATGCCCAGACGAAACGACGAACAGCTTTCGCGAACCGACCGTATTTTCGAGCTCACCGCGCGAATAATACACCTCTGAAAATGTTTACGAGCCGGCGAATTCACTGCGCGAGACGACTCCTTTGAGCGTATACATTTTGCGCCCGGTGTTTCTCATTGCTCGGTCCATTAGGCAAATAGCGGCACCGCCCGCGAAACGAATACCGATCTCTCGATGAACGTTTGCGAATCTCCGGAACGCTCGAACGTATTTCGACACTTTGTTTGGTTAATGCGGCGTGTTGCGTCTCAGAAATGAAACTGACGGCGAGTCGGAGTCACGAGGATTAACCCTTTGCACTATGAATTATTTTTTCAATTTTGTTGCCAACAATTCTCTACTATTTCAAGCGTTTCATTTGAAATTTTCTTCAGAGGACAGTTCCTTGACCGCTACTTATTTTGACACTTTACCCACCGGAAACCTATTAATAGGATTTTCAATAACTGTGCCAAAGAATGTACCAAAAGAAAGCATAGAAATTTTCTTTTGCATTGCAATCTTAAATGAAACTATTAGATGACGTTATTAAAAATTGACGTTCCATCAAAAAGTGTTTAGCCATGAAGCTACTTTTTTCTTTGTTTAGCCAAAAAATGCTACTCCCTCTGTTGATGAATTTAATTTGTCCCATAATCAAAGAAAATAAATATAGAACGCAACATTTATTATCAAAAAACTAGATTACATTGAACAATAAATTAAAACTGTTACTCCAAATTTTTATTTTGAGTGATCAGATAGAGATTTTGGATTTTTCAATAATTTCTTGACTGCATTTTAAACTTGTGTAGGTAGGATCCCTTGACTGCGGAACTTTGCTACCAGAGTAACTTGCTTTTCATATTACTTTTACAATGGGTTGATATTCAACTGAAATAAAACGATTGATTTCGATCAGCGAATGAAATTAGAAAGATAGTTATAATTAGGTTAACCTAAAAATTGAAATGTGTCGAAGCACATGACAGATGTCACGAAACATTGATTTTGATTGAAGGCTTCGCAATTTTGCAGTACAAAATAACTTACTTACTTATTATGGGGCAGAGGGAGTATAATATTTTATTTGTATTGGATCTAAAAGGCTGTTCCCATGAAAAATAGGATTCTATCCCATTCCACTTTCTTAAAAATTTGTCTATAAAAATTGGAAATTTCATGAACATCTACAATCAACTCGTCAAAGTAACAGCTCTAGAAGCAGTACGAAACTGTGAGGACATTAGAAGGATTGCAGACTGTTGTTGCACTCTCCTCGACTGTCTAGAATGCTCAAAAGAGAAAATTCATTTCTGTTAGCTCGCAATTGACCAGCAATTTTGATTCTGCGTAAGAGTCTCCGCAGTCTAGCTGTCACAATCGTAAGAGTTTTGATACCTCGGACCATTAATACTGTCCGTATGAATTACTCAACAATTACTCGTGGCCAGGAGACGGGAACGTGTAAGCAGGGCATGATAAATGGAAATGCGTTTAAAAGTAATTTAACCGGCGGCGGTGGCGTCCGTGTCAGTTTCATTCGCGCGGCTAAATTTAGCCGGTTGTCCGTTAAAAGTGTTCGCGCTTAAATATTTCGCTGACGAAAAGGGGCCGAAAATATTTTCGATCCCGGCCAGCTGGGAGGCATGTGCGCGCCACGAAAACGAAATAAAACCATCTTCCCTCTGTTGCGCACTTTGTTAACGAAACGTTTTACTACGCGGGCTCTCACGCGTCGACCGATCACCCACCGTGTTAACCCCGGAATGGCACTCGTGGGTAGAAATAGGCAAGCTATTATTCGAACAAGGAATTACGACTAGAGGAAGCGTTTAAACGGTCATTCGCGATGCTTGTTCCAGCGAACGTGTTCGTTTTCGACCAACTTTTAATCGCATTCAACTTTCTAATTAATTCGAACATTTATTTCATATTCAGTTAAGGTTCCGCTTTTTGTCCGTTAATTATAGAATGCAGATTTTACACGCAGCATAATTGAAGCTCTTATCTGGATATAATCAACGGAAGTAGTTCTATGGAAATGAGCAAATGTTATCAAATTATTTCAAAGTGGTTGGAGAATCGAATTTTATACAGAAATCGGAAAATCACTCGCATTTTCGATAAATTTAAAGACCTCGTTAGAGCTTCAATGCACAGTTGCAATTATTTTCGAAATGGTAGATGGATAATAAATTTAATCAAAATTGCTAAATTATTCTACAACGATCTGCAGTTCATCAACGTCTCGAATGGGTTTAAACATCTCATTGTGCAATTATCATAAACAAAAATGCGGCTTTCCAGAAAGGACAGTTTCAAAGAATTCTATCATCAATCATCAAGTAACTATATTTCTTATAGAAACATTTCTAAAGAAAGAAATTTCCACTTGCAACGCGTTTCTAGTGACTTAAACAGAGAATGTTTATTTCGCATAAAGTTTCGCAGTCGGATAATTTCGCATAAAATCCTCCAACTGGGAATAAAACGCTAATAATCATCTCGTCGATTCTTTTCCAGGCTGAAATTTCAAAGAGACTGAACGCCATCATTGGCCAAATCCTGCCATTTCTATCGCAAGAGCATCAGCAACAAGTCGCGACCGCTGTCGACAGAGCTAAACAGGTCACTATGACGGAGCTAAACTCTATAATAGGGGTAAGTGCATGTAACGTGATAAAATCAAATTACTCGTTACGACTTTATGAACCTGCTCGGCTGTTTTTGTCAACAATCACAACAATTACCGACGTTTAAGCTGGCATTAGCGATGCGAGCCCGTGCGCCGTTGCTAATTACTAATTGATACTTAAACATTTACATAACACCGTTGATGGATCTTTTTATTCCAAGTGCTGCAAGTCATTTGCCAGTTCATAATACACCAGTCGTGGGCAGCGCGTTGCTTCGAATGCGTTTTAACGACTTTATAAATCGTCGCTGGAGATGCAAACGTGTCGTCTCTTGCGTTCTGTCTCGCGAGGATGTTTCGCAAAGATAGAGAAAGCACGTTGCAACACCGTGGAGTAAAATTTTCTAACGATATCCGATCATTCATTTGCACTTCGCGCGTCTCCTCGTTAGTCACGCAGTTGTTCTCTCCGTGTTCGATTCCTCGCTGGATCCCCGAGGCATTGATTATATTATACATCCGAGAAACGGAATGTCGGCACGTCTTCTCAAACGTGACATGCAAAAAATTAATTACCGCGTTGTGTATCCTGGCTTCCAACACGGCGAACAATTCGCGAGCGAGTCGAAGTCTCGAATCTTACAAGCGTCGGAACTTTTTCACGCGGACGTTTCTTTTTTCTTTATTTCCCTCTCGACCGTTACAATAGTCGCCGAGCGAAATTCGATTTGCATAACAGACTTCCAAAACGGACGTGGATTGTAGCCGCCGTGTCGTCGAGAGACGAGACGGGTACATCCTTCCTTTTCTTCGACCGGGTGTCTCCTGCGATGGACTTCCGGCGGGAAACGTTTTTCTCATACTTATAGGCGTCGTATTCCGCGCTACCAGCACGGTCACGGGGGTGGAACGAGGCAGATCAAATTGGTATTCGACCACCGCGCCGCGACGAGTATAATCGAGTTCCAAGTTGGTTCTCGTAGGCACGACTTGAATAATTCCTCGGCCGCCGATGCCGCGGGCTAAACAAAGCCACGGTGCTCTCTCGTCACTGGGTTAAAAGCGTGCTTCGATTACTCTTATCCGAACAGTTACTCCCATTGATATTCGGACTCGTCGCTCTGTGGCTTTACATTTTTCGTCGCTTTCTATTCAGGCCAGCCCGAAGAATTTGCTAAACCGGGATCTATCATGTTGTTACAGTGTGTACGCGAGCTTATAGTACAGTTGTACCCGCCCAGTTCTGCTCTTCCGGCTTACATCGGTTCCATTCGGAGTCGCCAGGTCAGGGGAATTCACTCGAATTCAGGGGAATACAGTTACCCTCTCTCTCTCTCTATTAATACCGGATTAGTCACGTGACATTGTGACACATGCACGATCTTAGACTATACCCATATACAGGGTGTTTCTTTCAATTTTAATTAACAAACGCTACGAACTTTCGTTCCAACCCCATATTTTTCTAATTGTAAAATAAAAGATTTGGAACCGGTCATTTTGACCGGTGTTGGTAGGCTTTAGTGTTAAATTAATATATGAACAGTTAGACCAGTCCGCGTTCGTATTTCAAGCATCAATTCCATTTTTCAGAAGGGCAATGTTCAGTGTTAAATTAATAGATGAACAGTTAGACCAGTCCGCGTTTGTATTGCAAGCATCAATTCCATTTTTCAGAAGGGCAATGTTCAGTGTTAAATTAATAGATGAACAATTAGACCAGTCCGCGTTTGTATTGCAAGCATCAATTCCAGTTTACAACATGGCAATACTGCAAAAGCAGTTCAGCTGTTTTTATTTCGAGGAAAGCGTCAGTTTTCTGCAGTTTGTTACGGACTACGAAAAATTTGGGGAAAAAAAACGTCAAGTATCCGAGCTCAGACAATCCGGAGTAACAAGCTGGTCTCGATCGGTCTAGAGTTTAGACGGGGAACCAGTGTCCCGTCGCGTGCCCTCGATTTAACGAGCCTCGCAGTCCTGACCGCTACAAATCGTCCGATCGAGGTCGTGACACGTACCGCAATCTGCAGTTGCGTAATACGCGTCATCGGCATGTGGGGACATAATCAGTGCGTGCACTCCGCACCGAATAGTAGGGTACAAGGTGAAGCCGGGTGTGCGACACGTGCACATGCACCGCAACTCCTCGCTCGTGCTCGGACTCTGTTACGGGGGCTAGAGAGGGGTAGTGACATGTGGGGAGAGAAGGGGTGAAGGATGGAGATAGCGGAAGTTAGAATAAGAGAACACAGTGGGTTCCAGTTCTCCCGTAGAGTTAGAAACACTAAACACAGAGTAAGACCGGTGGAGATGGGGCTGGGGAGAGGGATGGGGGACAAAGAGTCAGCCAGATGGAGACAGAGGGTATAGTTCCCGGAGCTGGATTGGAGGAACGGAGAGGGCGAAATATAAATAGCGGAGTGCGAGAGGGGCCAAAGGCTGAAGGGACCGACGGAGGCAAATAGACATAAGCGCCAACCCCCATGAATATGTATTACTCGGTAAACAGGGGTTGAATCAATATTTCGTTTAATAACACTGTGGAACGGTGGAACGTGGTACGCGTCCCTTCTCTCGCTGCCATTCTGCCCCCCGCTCCGATCCCCTGATTGGACCTCTCTGTTGTGTCCCCGTCGTTTCACCACCCCTCTTTTCCTCTTCTTTCTACCCCTAGGTATGTGCACGCATCGTTGCGGTGCGTTTGTAGGGGGTATATTCCCTGACACGTATTTAAACGCACAGGTATGGACGAGTCGCACCTCGGGGCAACGCTGATGCCACCCCGGACCAATCCAACCCTCGGACTCGACCCTCTGTCTCCTTCTCTTCCCCCCCCCCCCCTCTCTCTCTCTTTCCACCCTATCCCCGCGTATTATTCACGGCGCGTTAAACCTCGTTTGGGACTATTACGTTTCGTTTGGCACTGCACGAGTGACCGTGGTCCCGCTCGTTGCTTCGAATACGAATTGAATACCGTCGGGGGCCGTCGCGTCGCGTCCGTTCAGCCGGTCACCGACGATTTTCGCTTTGTATCTATTGTATTTATCGATGCCTCGCTTACGTACTTCGCCTGGCTTTTTTCCAGCCGGGTTTCGACCCGCGAGGAGCACTGGAACAGGGGGGCAGCCGGGGGAGGTGGGGTGAGCTCGAGTAATTGTTCCCCGTGAAACGCGATTTCCGGCGAAAATAACCGTGCGATGCATTTTCCGCTCGCCATCGGTACATTATACAATTATTGCTCGCTCGTCCGAACCCGTGAATGCTCCTCTTTCTTCTCCTCTCTCTCTCTCTCTCTCTCTCTCTCTCTCTCTGCCACTCTCTTTTTTTTTGAAATAAAAATGAATTCACGGCTCGTCGCTTGTTTGCCAGTGAAGGGGCATCGTTTTGAACCCGCGTCACGCCGCGAATTATAATCAGACCGGTCTCTCTCTTGCTCTCTTTTTTCTTTTTCATCTCGTGAGCGAAACGCGCGGAGGCGGTATCGCGCGCGGAAGCGATAACGTTTTATAATGCCCGGAGATAAAAAAAAAGGCCGCATATCGCGCGCGAAAAACTGCGCTGCTGAAAATTCGACAGAGGAAATTGCGTGAAGTCTGGAGCATTGTTCGGCGAGAGCGGGTTTGTGCTGTATAGCCGGGGAAGAGTGGATTTGTTGATGCGGAAAGGGCGGCGGCTGTGGCTCTGCGGCTCCGCTGCAATGATTTGTACGAATTCACTTGGTCCGGTTTGCTGAATTTTACGCGCAAGATCGAATTGTGCTCGTACGGTAGTGAACACTTAAGCGTCCGCTCGTATCCCCTCCCAATTTCAGAAAAGGGACACTTCGGATTGAAACTTCATACGCGCCGAGTATCGGTATCTCGCTCACGCACATCCCTTGTTCTTCCTTAAACCCTTGTCATGAATATTTGAACAAAGTCTAACAAATATGAATGGTACGCGTTTATTTTTTCGATGAAATAAAATTCGATTCATTCGTAATTAACAGACTGCGGATCTTTGTGCTAAATAAAAATGTTTTGCATTGATTGTGGGAACCAGGGGGCAAGAGGGGTAAGCTTCTCTCACTCCTCCTAAACACCGCCTTGAACGCTTACGTGACTTTCAGATATGGTCGGAGTAGACATAGTCGTTGCGTAAGAAAGATACATTTCGGTATGATTGCACGTCACAACTGGAACCGGCATCCTCAAACGTCTGTAACTAAATTAATCTTACAAACTCACACAAATCATTTTGTACACATGTTCGAGAATACTTATACCTAAAGGAAATGCAGGAAATTCATTTCAATACTAATTTCAAAGATCAATACCAGTACACCCCCATAAGGAGGCTACCACAAATCGAATACTTTCTCAATTTTCTTGTAGTTTTATGTGTGCAGAATGTTGTATCAAAGCGAGTGAATCAAGAATATACGTTGAAACTCCTTTTGCGTTTTTCTAGAATATTTTCTCTTCTGCCCGACATAAATCTCTGGAATCCTTTGATCAATTTGCTCTTCATATTTCAACCTGATGTTCTACGTACAGTATTCTAAAATGAGCGTAGAATTTTCTACGACTTTTGCTTAAAGTTGATTTTTTAACGTAAAAATAGATTCTTCAATTGAAACTGCTGCCAGATACTTCAAGCACGACGCCAAAATCAAATTGAGACATTGCCGGAGCAGAAACCGGACATCGTTGAAATTCGGAGAAAACTGCGATACAGGTTCACCGTCCGCGGACGAGGAGTCTTGCACAATAAAAAATCGATAGATATCGGAGAAAAAGAGGAAAAGAACCGTTGACGATGCCTCGGAACTCGGAACCTTCCATTTCGCCGAGCGGTCTCGCGACGGAAAAAATTGTAGCGCGTCAAAAGCCCCTCGCCGGAAGTCGAGTGGCCGCAAGGCAAATTGCAAGCTACATCCGTGGAGTACGTACACGTGCGTACGGCGCCACAAATACGTCTCTGGGGGGTAAACTGTGCTGCGGGAAGACCATAGGAGCCGTATGCACACGCTACGCCCTCCGCCATTCCCCTCGGGCCCCTTCGCCGACCGTGTTTGCCCCATTCAGCGACAGTGCAGGAAAATAACTATCGTACACAATCGGCGGCGCGTAGCCCGAGAGGGGTTATTTCGCATAATCCACCCTCGGAGACGAGACCACGACCCTCGTTCGCCGAGCAGTGTGTTACTTTCGCCTCTCCCCTTCCCCGTCTACACCCTAAATACCTAAGTGAAATCCACGATAAGCATGATTCGCGCACGTAACGAGTTTACCGGCCTCTGTTATCCCCTCTTGATCTTACATTCGATATTTCCCTTTGCCCCCTTTCGCTCTTTTCCCCGTTGAGAGAGAGAGAGAGAGAGTAAACTTGCTCTCTCTCTCTCTGGTTTCTCGCTGCTCTATCCATCCCCATTACCCTCTCGCCGCTCCTTATGCGGCTTTTCGAGCCGCCGCACACCGCCTGGCTATCGCCAGTGGTTAGCGAGGGTCCTCGAACGCGAGCTCTCCTTCTCACCCTCGTTAGAGCCTGCTCCCAACCACCGATTTTCTTTCGAGATGACTGATGGGTTTTCGCGTCGATGACGAATCGGGGATCTGTGTGGGAGGAGCAGTCCACATTGAGACTGTGGTCGCGGTGTTCGTGAAGCATTCTCGATGATTCTAGAATGCATCATGGCTGGGAAATGTTCCGAACTTTTTTCGAGTCACTGTAACACACACACACCTCTAAAGAACGCGTAGACATCTATCGCCTCATTTTACAGTCGAAGTCTTCAACCCTCTGACGGCTGTGCCCGACTCTATTTTGACCGGGATCATTTAAATTGTCGTTCAAGTACTCAATTTTTGGCAATTAAACTAACGGAATAGCTGTTTCATTGAGGATATCGGAAAGACTAATGTGTCTGAATCACTAGGCTGGAGTGCTGAGGGTTAAGATGTCCAATCATCGGTTGTAAATTTGGAACTAGTCTTCGGAAGGAATTAGTTCGAGGATCGGTTGAGCACGCGTCGATATTGGTCGTCATCTAGGTCCAGTGACGTTGAGAACCAATGTTTTCTGTTTCCAGCAACAGAGACCCGACATATCGAGATTATTGCAGCAAATGCATGCTCAACAACTGCCAGCAGGGACACCGTTAGGTGCTCATCCTGGACTACCCGGACTTCCGGGACTAGGGCCAGCTGCTGGACTTCCGGTGCCGACTTCCGCTTCGACGGCTCTTCTTGGTCTTGGTCTGACGCCGGGAGCTGCCACAGCACCCGGTACAACGGCGGCACATCCGCTTTCGATGCTCGGTAAACCGGAACTGCATCGTGGCCAGCCCGATGATTTAAAGAGCAATGGCGGTGAGTAATTGATATTTTTATTTATAGCCGATTCAGGCAGACGAGTGTTACACGTGTCGCGCGAATATTAACTCTCGCGTCCCGATCGATTGTTGCGCGCTCGAATGCGATACGCGCGCTTCGTTACTGAACATCATTTTATTAACAACAATTCCGCGAACAGATTAATAAAGTACGTTCCGCGTACATTTCCTTTTTGTAAACGATCATCGCGATCTCGTGTGCCTTTCAATATATGTTCGAATAACCGTTTGCCTCTGTTAACACATTCGCACCGCGTCGTTTCCGACAGTTATGAATAGACAACGGATCTTTATGCAAAATAAAAATTTCCCACCTGAATTGCAATAAACCGGAGTGACATAAAAATTGATAATGGCCTATTAATAATTGTGCTGTACCAAAAGGAAGCATAGAAATTTCCTTTTACATCGCAATCTTCAATGAAACTATTAGATTACGTTATTGGGGGCGATTTGTTAGTTCACAATGGAAATTGCTGTTACTATTGAAGGTACAACACCGCGACGAGGGCCGGGCGCATGAAACCCCGAAATAATAATCCCCGCGGCAAAAACCGCGTTCACCGTCGAATAAAAATCAGATCTTTGCGTCTCGTTCGGATTCCATATAAGCCCGGCCGACATCAATTCAAATTACCGCCGCCTGTTAATTTCCACGGTCCCTTTGGTATCGCGTTATCATACTCCCCGCGCGTCCCACACGGTCCATTCGAAAAACCACAGAAGCCCTGCACGGCCTTCTCTTCACGATCGAGTTCCTCCAACAAGAGAAAATGGCAAGAGCAAAGAGTGAGAGAGGGAGAGGAAGAGAACGTGGGGGCAGTCGGCTCGACGAGAATCGTAAAACCCCGCGCGGTACTCGTTATACGCATATCTTTCGCCCTGTCACACGATTTTAATTGCCACCGCTGCGGCGACCGCGACCGGAAAAGAAATTAACGAAATTCCGGCCTTTGGTCACGTCGAGTGCCCCTCGTCTGCCGTTTCCCCGCCCCCTCCCCCGTGTTCCGACGTCCCTGGCCATCCTCGTACCACGAGCAAGAGCCGATATAACGAGTCTCACCTGCGAGAGCGCACGAGCGGCCTGGATTTCCCTCTTTTTGTCACCGTCATCCGTTTGATCCTGCTTTTGCGATACCCGCTCGGCTCGGTTGGGGTGAGAGGAGGTGGGGATGGGGGAAAAATCGCGCAGAGTCCACCGCCGAGGGGTGAGCGCCACCGAAAATGCCGGCCGGGGTGTGCGCGCCGACCTAGGTGTGGACCACGGGGGTGGAAGGGTGAGTGGGAGGGAAGGAGGGTGGAAAAAAAATATGTAGCCGACGTGGCGTGAGCGTGCGGTTCGGAACTCGCTCGACTGGAAATTTTCAAAGCGCTTTTCGGGTATCCGCTTTCGGCAGGGGTGAGAGCGTGTTTGCGTCACCCTGTTAGCGGACACCGGCGGTTTTGAGCGAAAAGCGCATAAATATGCATGAAGATCATTTATACGGGCGCGCAGCTCGCTCTTTCGCCATCCACGCCCTCCGCACCACCCTCGCGCACCCCCTCTTCTCCACCCCTTGGCCATCCCTCGGCGTAGTCTCCCTTTTATGTGCACGTTATTAACATTTTATCGACGCGCGGTGGCCGGAATTTCGACAATTTTTCCTCCGCCCACACGCCATCTCCCCCTCTCTCTCTTCTCCGGACGCCCCCGATTCCACGCGTCGCGGACCTCATGCATGAAAATCATTTTTACATCCCACCCCTTCCCTCTCGCGGACACCGGATGGGCTTTTGACTGACGACTGTTTGCATTTGTCTCGTTACAGGTCTCAGCTCCACCGAGGAGAGACACGTGAGTAGAAATGTTTTTGTTTTTTGTTTTTTTTTGTTTCTGTTTCGTCGAGAGCGGATAGTTTCAGCGATTCGCGAGAGCTCGAAAACCGATTTGCCGGGCATCCGGAGGATTTAGCATTCGGATCGGGACGTTAATGAGAGTTCCGCGCTAGCCCCACCGCGGCCGGCATCGTTTTTTCCCCTCCCCACGTGTTGTTCTTTCGCTTTTAACGAATTTTTCAAGCCTTTTCCCGGAGCCGCGCCGCCCCGCGGTAATCGCGCTCGACGATGACATCGCCGGCTCGGATTAAATTATTAATCGACGTTGTAGAGAGAGAGAGAGAGAGAGTGAGAGAGTTGGGTGCGGAGAAGGGAGGAGAGCGTGCGTCGGGGGTGTTCTCTCTCTCGTCGTCGGGCGGTCGCATGCTGTTATTTTTCGCGTGTCGTAATTAAGGTTTACTACGCAAATGAAATTATGTCAACGCGGCGCTGTTTTATCACGGATGAAACAATAATACGCGCCGCGATTTATGGCTCTCGTATTTTGCGCGCGGCCGGTAAATATTTCTCCGCTGGGAGCGCAGACAAATCATTTATCGAAATGTCGAGTTAACAATCGGATTATCCGTCGAACTTCTACGCGCAATCTATCGGTATAAATAAACAAATAAACGCGGATGGGCATTTTTTCGCCGTTTATCCGTTTCGCTGCTCGTTTCCCTCGCGGGGATTTCGAAGGATTTAATGACGTAGATAAATAATCCAATCGTATCGAATCGACGAGCTACAAAAACCGTCTCGCCGTATCGCGGACACGCGAAATTACGCGGAAACAATGCAGGCCGACGCGACGCTCGCGCCACGGACGCGTTGCCTCGATCTCTAGTGTTCCCAACCCTTTGCACTTTGAATTATTTTTCAATTTTGTTGCCAACAGTTCCCGTACTGCTACTTACTTTAGACAAATTTCTTTACTGATTATACTAAATGTATCTCTCAAACTTTTTTGACATTTATATTCGTTTTTAACTAATAAAACAAGACAATTAAATGAATCAAAGATGAACCAAATAGATATTAAAACCCGTTTTTCGGGTTAATACAGTAGGACCTCGATTAACTGACTTGATCGGGAGACAAACAGCTTGGATAAATTAAGGCCCGATTGAGATTCGAGGGAAATCATTATAATGTACATTATATTCCAAAATAATTTTTTATTTTTGTAAATTTCTTTGATGTCATTTCGGCTGCCTCAGGGTGGCATAATCCCTTAAATCAAAAGTACCAACAACTATTATTAATTGATTATTCGTGATGCAAATTACGCCTCGCAAACGCAAAAATAGAGATTGATCTTTTATCTAGCGCTTTCCGCTACTGAAAAGATCCATCTTTGCATTATCGAGAATTGAGAAGGCGCATTTCGCACCCTTGCAATCCTGGAAAAACGAGTCTACCCCCTTAAAACCTAACAGACCCGTCACAACATTTTCAGTCGGAGATTCGGGTGCTTGTCAGGTCGAAAGCTGATGTCCCTTCATTCCGAGAGCAATCCGCACAGTCGCACAGCACGATCCGGCTTCGTTTAGCATAGAATTATTCTTCCTGCTGCCTCGTTCGCTCTAAAACGTCCACTCGTAACTATTCCTAATCCCGGCCGCAGCGTGCACACGTCGAGCCGCGCGTACGCAACTTTAACGCACGTACAAAGTGCTCGACGCAGCACGAGTACTCGCGACGCGACGTGGTCCCCGTGTATTACAGGTACGTTACACGCGTGTAACTTTTCGTGCGCGTGAAGGGTACAACGAGTGGCTCCAGCGTGCTTCGCTCACGAGTGTCTACTATACGCGCAATTATGTTTTCGACGAACGCCGGGAGGGAGCACTATAAAGTGGCAAAGGGAAAAGTGGCCGGCGAGGAAAAAACCACCCTAACCGTCGTCCCTAAGAACGTCGACTCTTCTTTCATCCGCGTGCTCCTCCCCTGGGAAAACACGGACCTATTCCATCTCCACATCATGGAGACAAAAATATTGGTCTGAAGTAGGGTTGCCAACCGTCGCGTCGTCCCGGAATCGAAGTTGCTGTCCCGGATATCTCGGTTGAATGTCAAACTGTCCTGGAATTTCAGAGAAGAATTTATGGAAGAAACTAGACCGCGGATGTTTCTGCAAATTTTCAGTTTTCCAGACAAATTTCAAGAAAGTGGGAACGAATGAAATATTCTTTTCAGCGGTACTGACTTTTATACGGTTGGCATCTAAGTTCGTGACCTCCACATTTTCTCAAAGAAAGTCATTTATACAGGGTGGTCCACCTAAATACGGCCACCTAACGCTTTTCGCATTTCTCCCGTCCGGGTTTCTCATGTTCTTGTCCAATGGTCTCTTGGTCTATATCAGGCCCGGGCAACTTCATCCCCGCTGTCGCTTCACGACTCCCACAACCATGTACCGACCCCCCGCTATCAACTATTTCAAATTGAGTGAATGGTCCTGATTGGTCCATGTTGTTCGTAAACAATTCCTTTCCAAAGTCGCGGAGAATATTTTCGCAAAGGAAAAATTACTTCGAATCACCTGTGGAATCTCGCCTCTTACGCGGAACTTACAACATTTACGTCACAACCAGTATAAATAGTATAAAAAGAAAACTCTATACTTATAGATAAACTTTCATATACCAGAACATTAAATTTTGAAGGTGTCCGCGTATTGTAAAACGAAGTTTTTCTAAAGATGAAATAACAAAGCCTGGAAAACCACTGACTTAGGGTACCGTTGCAAACCGGTGGATCACTTATTCGGCAATAAAAAATTCCGCCGGTATATCGTTGTTATTCGGGAACGGAAGGGGATGAGAGGAAGATCGGGATCGGGATCGGTTTGCAATAAAGTTAGGAAAGTAATTACGGGCGAGTGCTAGGCTCGATGGTATCGTGCTCTAAGGATAAGGTCCTCGTGTCGGCCGGGTCCACCGGATGATCCTCGTCCAGAAAGTTTCCTCGTAGCCGAAGGGAAGGCAAGGCTCCGTAGAAAATGCAAGTAACGATCTTCTTGCGAGAGCTCTCTCGCGCGGCCAAGAGGAACCGACCCGATACGAACTAACCAACGAACGAACGGAGACGAACGAATAGAGGGACCGACGAGGAGTGGTAGGTAGAAAAAAATAATGGAAAGAGCCGGAGCAGCCATAAAGAAGGGGCGGTGGAAAGGGGGGCAGATAGCAGCGTGTATTATAGGTTTGCCGAGCCTGTAATCATCGCGGGACCGCGAAACGCCCATCGACGCCCTCTCATTCTACCTCTCGCCATTCTATTTTCCTCTCTCCTTATTCGAGCTATCCTCGGGCAGTTTCCTCGGTTCTTTCTCGTCCCTGTTCGCTCTTTGTGTGTTTGCCGGGGCAAGCCTCCGTGTGTGCACTGCGTGTATGCGTGTGTCTCTTCGTTTCGTTTCGTTCTCTCCCGCGCTCCGCCGACTCTATAATCATTATCGACCTCTTCCCAAAGCATCCACCTCCTGTCCCTTCTATTCTCTTTCTTTCTTCGTTTTATTTTTCTGCGACTCTTCCACCACCACCACCACCGCGCCGCCTCTTCCTCCTCGGTATCACGCTTCCTTTAATTCTCTCTGTATGCGCCGCGCGCGTGGTATTCGTAGACGCCTCGGGCCACCCCTCTAATGCCCCATCCCCGTTTTCTCCAAGCTCTCTCCGCCACTCGTGACAAGCTGTTGTCCACCGCTGATTACATTCGCCGACCCCCGGGAATTGAACGGTGCCCGTAAACGTCGCGTGCCGGATGCATAAAAATGCAAATTTTTAAAGCAAGTCCCGATTCGAACGACCAAACCTGCACTCGCGCCGAACAGAGATTTTATTCGCGGCTCTCAACTGTTGTTCTGCTTTCAATTAGCCGAGGCCTTTCTCGATATCAGTCAGCAGCGAACAACGTGTTCCGACTCTAGCTGGATGTACACACTACAGCTCGTAAGTGTTGGGACACCTCTGATTTTTAGTAAAACTCCGGTATTTCGTATAAATTACGAACCTTTAACTGTAACGTGTAATTGGAACAAATTTTACATTCACGCGCGGTAATGATCCGGAACAATTAGATCGAAATCGAACGCAAGAGACCACGCGACGCAAATTCTTTTGTAATTGTAGAAAAAAATGGTGATTATATAATTGATTAATAGAGCCGTAGGTATTTTTTAAAATTCAACCATTGAATTTTATTTTCAAATCGGGCACGAATTTATGCAATCATCTAATATTACAGTGTTGTCACCATAAACGCATAAGCCTCGGGGCGATCTGTGTGCGTTTATCTGAGACGGGTAGCTATTTTTTTGAGCTTCGAAGGCCGAGCCGAGCGTAGAGAAGAACAGCGCGTTTAAAGAGAGACCACGCGAGTGCCTTTTGCGCCCGAAGCATTCATCGTCGAGTAAACCACTAAATACAATTGGAATTATGCCGTGTATGGTCTTTTTTTAATCAGAAAAATGTCACGAATATATTGATGAAAGTTTCATAAAGAAATAAGTAATAATAAAAAGGATTGAATACTGGTGTTACATTGTGAGGACACACGGGCCTTTAAATATTTTCTCTGCGTTTATCTGCTACAGCGTTTATACGTTTATAGAGGATTTACAGTAATTGATAGTCTTAAAATGTTAATTACAAAGGGTTGCAAATGCTCTACACATTTCGGTTGGCTACATAAGGGTTAAAAATACGAGGCGAAGTGCGCGTCGCCCGGTTAAGGGCGAACTTGGAGGTTTAATTAAATTAACCAGAGTTGAGGCAACTACCAGGCTAAACCATCGAGCATCGTTATACGCCGTTTCGAAATGATCGCGGTCGGATTCAGTGGCTTCGTCTCGTCGATACGCCATTCAAGAACGCGAAACGCTGAAAATCCTGTTCCCATTGGCATTGAAACGACGCGCGGTGCAGCTCCGGCGCAACGCGGCGCACAGCGAAGTCGAAATCGATTATCGCGAACGGGCTCGCGTGACAATTGATAATAACCGTCGACGCAGGTAATTACGGTTTTGTCACGTTGATCGGACCGCAGGAAACACACGGGTAACCCGTTGTTTCGGTCTGCGCCGGTTCTCTGTTATTTAACTAGAGATTAACGAGGCTTGCGAGCGGCGCGGTTGTTGCGCGTTCGGGGAACGCGTGTCTTCTTGCTCGGCCCGTCGTTAGCACGCTTCTTCATCGGCCTACGGCCCGTTTAATCGTTCGTATAAATCAAAAACTCGTTCCCCGGCCCCCGTCTCTGTGTATGTACCGCAGGCAGAACATATTTTCCCGGCGGAGCTGATACGATCGAGCTCTGCACCACCGTTCGCGTCGCGTCGATCGGCCGCGATCTATCCGCCGCATCCTGTCTAGGACGACACGCGAAACGTAATTTTTCGTCACGTTACAGAGGAGCTCGATATCGCCCGGTGATAAATATAGTCGTCCGCGAACACCGCAGGAGACCCACCATTCCCATCACTCTCAAAATCACCACGACCACCCCATGCACATCAAGAAAATGAAAAAGGAGCAGGATAAAGACATCGGCCACGTGAGTACATTTTGCCTTTTTTTACTTCAGCCGTTTAATGCCAAATTGGTGCACGTCGGTATTTGTCTGTTTCGTTTAACAACACGTCCGAAGGATTTAATCGTTATTAAGGGTGCGAATTTTCGGTCTCGAGCGAGAGTGTGGTAGGGTTTTATTTTATTCATAGAAAAATTCTTTTCAAAAATCTGAAGCTGGGGGTCTCTTTTACGGATGCAACGCATTAACACGTGATCTACAGTGAATTTCTCTCGGATGTCAACGTTTTCTCATTCTTCTCTTGAACTCTCTAGGTTCGCCGGAGATAACGATCGACAAGGTGTTTTAATGATGTAATTCTCATTATTTTGATATGTCACTGGCGTGAAAGAAGCGTTCAACTATGTTCGAGGCGTCAAATAAGATAACGTTGATTAGCTTAACCAATATGTAACTTTGATATGCAAACTCCGCGATGTGTATTCGACAAACATTCTCTGGCGGTAGTAAATCCTCCGTCCCGTTAAGTATGAACCAACGCAATCGAGTTTCGGGAATCACAAAACTCGGTGCAGATCTGGGGATCCGTTCCGTGGAGAAAGGCATGGATGCTGTCTTTGATGATGTAACTCGTGGAAAAATGAAATTGACTTTTATTTCTTGCCTTCCAATGATACTGAAACAATCAAATGTAGTCTTCTAAATACTCAACAGATGCTTACAGTAAAAGTAAATACAGTGAAGTCTTAATCTAAGAAAAACCCCCGTGCTGTTTCTTAGATCGTGTAAAATGGTATTATGATAAACCTACAGGCTATAATAGCATTTCTTGATTTAAACGCTTCGTAGCAATTACATTCTAAAATCGGACATTTCTTATGCAACAAGCTTACAGAATTCAAGGTGACTTTGAAGTCTCCGAAACACCTTCACCCATATAAAAATCTATGGCGTGCGAGTTTTGTATACGTTTTTTTTCCGTATTATTGAAAATAATACTGGCTCTTATTTATTTTTGTCTAAATTTCTCTTACGGCACCTTCCAGAGTTGTTCCAAATAATTAAAAAAAAAAAACATCTGTGCAAAGTTTGAGCTCGATGGGATAACGGAAAACGTGTCCCAAACGAATGAAACATTAAAATAATTAATTTAATACTCATAATCTTCCAAACTGTTTACGAAAATCGAAAAATATGTCAAACAAAACCTGTAGAGGTGGGCAGGCAGTTTCTTTTATGTCGTATTCCCTTTTTTTTGCCAAACAAACGGTTTCCGAAAAAATTGAGAATTGAGAAATTTATCAACAGACATTAGCGAAAAATGTGTTCCATTTCTGAACTTGCTAAACTTGGTTTTTAATATATTTTCTTCTTTTTTTGTTTATTGATAAAATTGATTTCCCGTTTTCCCGTTATCCGATCGAGTTCAAACTTTGCACACATTTTTCTTTAATTATTTGGAAGAACCCTGGGGGGTGCCGTAGAAGAAACACCTTTCATAAAGGTGTCACATACTTTTTCTTCACTTCGAGTCCGCTGGCCGAAAAGTAAAGACGTCCTCTCGCGCTGTTAAATAAAACAGTTTTAAAAGAATTCTCGCGTTTCCGGTTACTTAGATTCCCAACACAATTCCAAGAAATTGGTCACGCATACATATTCTGATCAATTATTATCGAAACAGAGTGACGGCGAGAAAAGCGATCAGGACCTAGTCGTGGACGATGCGAGCGAGGGACCAACCAGCCCGGTGGTGAACGGAACGACGTCGCCGCGAGAGAACGGCTTGGACAAGGTGCCTGCGATGAGCGCTAGCATTCAAACGAAAAAAGATGTGCCGCCGCATTCGCCTAGGAGTGGGACGAGCAGCAACGCGAGCACACCCTCGGCAAAGAAGATGGAGGAACGGGAGAAGCCGACCACACCAATCTCGAAACCTTTGACGCCGACCTCGGGATCGGCGATCGGCTCAGCCGGTTTGAAACCCTCGGGTTCAGGCAAGCTACTTCAGGGACCACCGCCTCCCGGTGTGCCGAGCGCCTATCTTCAGCACTACCCACCCGGCCCGCCGACTCACCATCTGGCACCAGCTGGCCAACATCCTCATGTCGACATGATGGGCTATAACGGCTACGTGGCGCCCAGAGCACCACCTTCGCAGCTCTACGATCCCCACGTGGCCATGAGGAATCCCATGGGATCCGTTGGGGTACCCGGAGGCAAACCGTGAGTACACGTCTTCTCTCTTCAACGCGCTCTTTAAAACCAGTCGTCAGTCCGATTCCCACCCGGTTTTTATTGCTGTTCTAATCGACCAGACTGATTCGAATGAACCGTCTCGGACTCGATGATTAGTGGAAGTCGCTCTCAACGCCAGAAGCACTTCACATTATCTACTGGCGGTTCTTTTCCAAAGGCACGTTGATCCATTTTAATCGATCCTTCGACAGCAATAGAAATTCTAATCGTAGATCTACATCTTCGCTCAAAAGTATGTGGACGCTTGGTCAACCCCTTGTCCTAAATTGTCCTGCAATATCGAATCAGACTCGTGACGACAAAAGCCAAATTGCCGCCCCTTAAGAATATATATATATTTTTTTTAAAATAAAAAGGTACATATTTTTTATCTTCAACAAACATCAAATCATTTTATTTAAATTTGAATAAAAGCATTTATTCTAATAAAAGCAAATTTTATATTAATTGAGCGGGCCCTGGTGACGAAGATCCTGAACAGGATTCTGGACTGTGGATCTTTATGCAAAATAAAAAAATGTGTTCGTGGTGATTGCGGGGCACAGGAATCACATAAAAATTGTGATTTTTTCTTTTAATTATCTTCGTTTTTATTGTATTTTCTTTTAGTATATTAGTGATTCTTCTTTGAATTATCCTATTAAACTGAGACTAATAGATCGATGTCCTTAAACAGCTTTTACGTGTCCACTGCTTTAAAATGGTTCGTGTTCATTTTTGTCATAAATGCGTAAAATCCGCAGTCTAGTTTTGAATTTCCTGCAAGCCGAAATTAATTAAATAATCTCGTTTGCCACGCTAACAAGAATGCATTCTCATTAAAAATTAAAAAGGCAACAGACATTTCGTTTTATATTTTTATTGTATTTACTACTTATTGTATGCGATGCCGAAGTAGGTATCTAAATAATAATAAAACTTTCCCTGTGGAATTTAAAGCAATACAAAGAACGTACAATAAGATAGAAGAAAAGCGGCTTTATTTTTACCTTCTATGCAGAATGTTTGTTCAAATCTTGAGACCATAAAACAATTTTGTCAGCCTCGCCAACGAGAATAAAATCTCATTGAACATCGTACAAATTTAAACAGGGAAAAATATTTACTTTCACGTATTTTCATCGGATCAGGAAAAATATCGCAGTAGAACCTACACCCGCAGTAATAGGTACATTTGCCCTACAAATTATCAGATTTCCATACTTTTGATCCGCAGAGGGTTAATTATAGACAGACAGATAATTTGCAAAATCGTCCGCGGTCTATCTGCCAACTGTCGAATCACCTTTTCAGAACGTGTCGCGAATAGAATCAGATAACGGGAAACAGATGTTGACGTGCACATAAGGAAAGAACACTGGAGATCCCACTTGAAATCGGTCGATAGCGAAGCACGGATCGTAGATCAATCGAAGGTATCACTTCAGCCGATGAAACTCGCTGCTTTTCAAAGTGGTTCGTGTCGTAATTCGAAAGTAGTGACACAGTTGCTAATCGGACAGTCAAGGCGTCGTCGTCGTCGTCGTCTATTTCAAGTCCCGGGGCTGATGGTTCGATGAGAATGTAGATCATTTCCCAGCTATACATACACGAAGGTGTTCCGTTTACCTTGTCGTTCAATTGCGGACGATATCTCTCGGGTTTGGCAAGTGACGTGCGTCCCGAGACTCGCGTAACCAGTTCTCCAAACAAATCTAAATTGAACGAAGGCTAAGTAACTACAAGCTGTTTGCTTTCCTGTAGATCGAAAATGCGTCGGTGCCTTAAGATAAGACCGCGTCGACTGCGCGTCGTATAATATTGGACGAAGGATATTAAATATATTTAGCGCGTTTATAGACGCGACCGAACTCGACGAATAAATTCACTCGCGAAACTACGTAGGTCGTGGAAGATTCCAGCAGATGGAAGAACGTCTCGGGCTCTCAGGGACGGGATCGCATATTCATACACGCTCAATATTAATATTGTTTTTATAACTTCGAAACAAGCAGACACGTTTCCAGGTTTTTCTCGCCAAACCAAAGAAAAATATGGTAAACCAATTCGCAAAACTCGTTTGTGTTTAACTAGTCTTTAACACTAGGTTTCCGGGACCCGTTGAAGTGACGGGTTCTAATATTCTTAATTTGCAATTACAGTAAATCCTCTGTAGGCGCAAAAGCCTCGGGTAGGTTCGTTTGCATTTTTCGTAGACGGGACACTATTTTTTTGAGCTTCAAAGGCGGAACCGAATGTAGACAAGGACTCTCCGACTCTCCGCGTCTCTTTCTTTCCCATACGCTGTCCTTTCTTGCGCCCGAAACGTTCATCGTCAATTAAACCATTAAATAAGCCATTAAAAAAGTTGCAAAATACAACTTTTAGCATTTTCTCTGCAATTCCGACAACTTGCAATTTCTTTCAAAATTTTTTTCAACAACATGTCCAATATTAACACTTTACCTACCGTGAGCCTATTAATAGGACATTCAATAATTCTGCTTTTATATTGCAATCTTAAATGAAACTATTAGATGACGTTTTTGAGGGTGACCTTTTAGTTTACAATAAAAATTGCTGTCGCTATTGAAGGTTCCATTAAAAAGTGTTTAGCCATGTACCATAGATTTTTCAAAATTATGCAATAATCACCGGTCGGTAATGTGTTAAAAATGTTATCGTCTTTGTAACAGTGTCCGAATATTAGTAGAAGCCACTCTAAGTATTGAAAGGAAAGATACATTTTCATCTAGCTTCCACATTTTACCAACGACTTCGACAATTTTTATTTTGCGTAAAAATCCTCAGATCTATCATGACTACAGATATCTCGAAACGCAGAAAACGGCTGCAAATACAACAGTGTGCACGAAAGGAAAGCTAAACGATTGGGAGAAAAGTCTGGAAAACTCTGTACATAAACACAAGATAGCGTAACGGTCTGTTTGAATAATATTTGTTGCTAATGTTGCTCAATGTTCGGTGAACCGGCGAGCCCGGATCTCGGTTTATCTGTGATTTCCGTTCGGTATGAAAATTCCGCGACCCTATTGTTTATTGTGGCTGCGAGAGCGGTCAGCACACGCGGCGGCGTTATCGATATTTTTTAGTTCAAAGCAAATGTCTGTGCGACGAGATTAACGGTCAAGATAAAGAGCGATACGACATGAAATGTTGCACACAACGGATGTAACACAGCGTTTCTTTTTTCCCCTCTTTTTTTCCGGACGTCCATTAATGTACAAGATAATATACGACTTCGAAAACTGCATAGATAGACGCGATAGGAACGCCGCGCTCGTTCCGATCGATGTTGCCAATTAATCACCCTCTTTATTTATTCCTGCCTCGAGATATATGTATTTTCGTGAGGATGTTGCCCGAAGTGTGAGCGTTATTTTAGCGACTTGATTCAGTGAATAATGGATACGGACTTCCGGAATCGGAGAACGAGATCCGCGACGAAGCCCGATCTAACTTTTCGAGTTATTCGTGGACCGACGTGCGATTTTAACACTATGAAATTCTTGTATACCTACCTTTACGGACACCCGTCAAATTGACAGCTAAAGGATTAATTTAATTTAAAAGCTATTACAATCTTAACAGAGTTACAATTAGTCAAAAAGTCTCCATACATCCTTTAAAATGTAGTAACTCTTTTTAAAGAAAAATGTAAGAATCTTTAGACATAGTATAATGTAGAATAATGTAGTTGGAGCCTAAAAGTAGTAGAAATCTAACCGTTTCTAGCTAGTATGAATAGTATTCTTTCAATCTCGATTAGAGGCTCGTATTAAAAACCTGCAAAATCAATTTTGATGCAATTCCTGTTAGTCCATATGACCAATTCCAGATGTTTTATTTTACAATTATTGAAATCATGAAAACGATTTCGATCACGTGTTACAATAGAAGCCGCACAAAGTCTAAATAAAATAAATCTTGTCAGTTTTGTAAGGGAACATGTACCTAGCAGTTACGTTTAAGGTCTAGTAGGTTTAGTATCAAATTTTAGAAAAGTTATTCCATTTTCAAGGGTCTATGGAGACTTTTTTTGACCGACGTGTCATTCTCACGGCCCACCACTGTCCCTTTAATAATTCGCTCTCCGTCATTATCATTTCGTAAAGCTGATTGACAGTACGCGGCTCATCCTCGGCCCTTAAATGCACAATGGAATATCGATAAACGGTTGAGAATATCGCGCACGCTGCTGCTCTTTGCAATCACGTTATCAGACCCAACGACGTGATCATAGGGAGGGAATATGATTCTGTTTGTTACATTATCATTATTACACAGTTCAATCTGTCTACTTTGTCATTTATGATGTATGAATAATCTGCGCGGTGGTTAAATTACTCGGCAGATACATGTTTGTAACAATTACAATTCGGTGGTGAAGGAAGTAGTATCAGGAGTGATTGCTGCAAAATAAATTGCGGTAACAAAACCGCGGTTCTGTTTGTAATTTGTAGATTGCGATTTCGTTACCGCAATCTATTTAGTGCCGTCTTTCAAACATCTACCTTCTTTACTGTTGTATGAATAAATTCTTCAGGACAACGCTATACCGAATCATTCCTCAAGGTCATATATTAATGTGATTTATTATTTTTTCATATATGAATGTGATTTAACCCTTCGTGGGTGGGGTGATCTCGCGTCCTTATTCGGGTGGGGCGGTGCACTCGGTGCGCCAGGCTGTTTTGGGTCAGTTTTACTCAGTTTTGACTTTATATCATCAGGTATTCGGACAAATCCATGTAGGTACATTACTAAATACAATTCAGACATTATCAAAAGAACGATTATTGAAAATGAGCACAAAATAAATCTCAGAGGTAATAAAGTGAAAATAATTTTCTTCTCGTTAAAATTCGATCGTTGGCGCACTCAGTGCACCAGCCCCACCCTCGAAGGGTTAATATGAAAATCGGCTAGAGCGTAACTTGAATACAGTAGTGCACAGTTAAGTGTCCGCATTCGGTCGCCGACTGCGGACGCTTGATCGTGCGCTTGCGATTGAAATTCAGTGAGAAAATGCGACGATCTCGAAATGTCTGAAATTTTGCAGTTTCTGGCTAGGCGTAGCCCCATAAGGAAGTTCACGATTGATTGCCGAGCAAGCCATCGAGTCATGCGGGGCCCGCGAAGCATGCTCGCGAGCTCTTACACACGCGCGCTCGAGATGCGACTAGCTTGCCGGCTAGCGATCTGCCTTGCGGGGAGCAGAGCCTCTATCGTCGCTGGTAAACACGCCTGTTCGCCGCACGAGTCGCATTTTTTTCTCCCGATCTGTGTTCCAGTGCGTACAGCTTCCACGTGTCGAGCGAGGGCCAGATGCAGCCGGTGCCCTTCCCACCGGATGCGTTGATCGCGCAGGGGATACCGCGTCATGCGCGGCAAATTAATACCCTCAGTCACGGGGAGGTCGTGTGCGCCGTCACGATCTCGAATCCGACCAAGTACGTGTACACCGGCGGCAAAGGATGCGTCAAGGTCTGGGACATCGGACAGGGCGGCACAGGAAGCACCAAGTCCGTATCGCAGCTCGACTGTCTGCAGCCCGATAACTACATCAGGTCAGTGGTTCTCCCTCTTTTTCACCAATCGACCTTGTATTCATTTTTTCAGCTCTCCCTGAAAGAAAATCCTGTCGAAACAAAAAAAAAATATATGTTGATTCAATAAGATGTACTATTGAATAGTGCCCGTATCATATGAACTTATTTTAATATTTAATACTATTGGATTTCAGTAGCAAAACTCACTTCCGCCAATCATATAAGCCAATAGCTTGACCATCAATGTTTTCAAAAAAATAAGATATGGCCTCAAACCAATTCCAGTATAAATCAATACATTTCTCAAATTTTTTTAACAACGTATCTGATTGAAGGAAAAAAAGATATATTACGAATAATAATATACGGTATTGAATGAAATACTATTTTCAATCATTTCATGATAGACAATTCAAATACATGACGATTTGCTTCTAAATTTCATACTATTGAAAAGAATACATTAATATTGATCGAAGTAAAAAATTACAATAACACGCGTGTTATTGAAGTAACTACTTTTTTTTCTCAGTGTAGAAATTTTCTTTTACATTGCAATCTTAAATGAAACTATTAGATGACGTTATTGAGGGTGACTTATTAGTTCACGATAATAATTGCTGTTGCTATTGAAGGTTCCATTAAAAAGTGTTTAGCCATGTACCATAGATTTTTCAAAATTATGCAATAATCACCGGTCGGTAATGTATTAATAAATTTTTAAATTTCTAAATTTTTAAAATCGTTTATTACGAATAATAAAGCAATTTTGCTAATTGTCAAACAAAATCAACGTTTCGATCCCAGTTCGGATCTTTTTCATATCAAAACGTCGATAAATCTATCGAAATATCTAATAAATAGAGAGCGAATTTTTATGCAAAATAAAAATATTGTACCTGAATTGCAACAACCTGGAGCGAAGTGGAAGTATATTTTCTTTCTCAATACGTTTAACGGATTGTGAAAATATTGTAGCAGTATGTTTAAATTTCTCTAATAATTTTACCTTTTTAAATGACGTCCACTCATTTTTGTAATAAATACATAAAATTCGCTGTCTAATTATGGCAGTTCTGGCTGGTTTTTCGTTAATAACTCGTTAACAAAGCTGCGCAGAACTTTTTCGCAAAGGAAAAAGTTATTTCGAATGACCTCAGATACATATTTGCTAGCATTACTTGATGGAAATCCACGTCAAACATTTGATTTACTGGTGGAAAACGTTTACACGTTATGGGTATGGTTTATACGCTTCTTTTCAACAAAAAAGGGCGGAAACTTATTCCCATACCCAATAGATAAAAACTAATAAAATAATAAAACGAACTAGAATTAAATAAGACTGTCAGAGCTAAAATAGACTTAATATGGACGTCTTTACGGCATCGTGTGCTATCCGAGTCGGAGATTTCCCAATAAAAAACAAAATACATAACAGAAAAATTGAAGTACATAATATCTCACAGAGAATTTGTATCGTAAGCTCAATTTGATATACGGTTGATATTAGTGTAATGGCTGACCCGTTGTACAAGCACCGGCGATGGAAATCGCACGGTTCGTAACTAACATAAATAAAGCCTTGCGCGCGTGGACGAGCGAGAGCACGCGATTTGAAATATTACGAAGAAGCAATGAATTGCAAATTGAATTTCGTGTACCGCAAGGGATTACGCGATATTTTCGAGTCGACAATATTCACAACGTTTTTGCCAATTTCCTTTTATTTTCGAAAGCGCAAGGGTGAAACGGTTATGTGAGCAGAAAGCGTGCGGCCACGCGTGAAACATCGCGATCGCGCGTCGAGTATTTTCGGTATTCCCGGCGTGGCGCGGAACGTTGAAAAATCACGTGGAAGTGTCGGTGATAGAATAAACGGGATGTTCGGCATTTTTACGATGCATTTGCGAGCGTTGCACGTTTCACCGTCGCGGGACGGAATAATATCGGTCTCGTATGACTGTTAATGCCCGCCGATACGGCCGGTAATTGGACCTCCAGCAGGTTTTTTGAACACCGGTGTGTCCAGTCCACCGGCAAATTCAATACATTTCCCCCGGTAATGCACGCTTCCCCACATTAAAAGGTACTTTATGATCCATCCATCAGTCACAGTTGCTAATCACGGGCAGCGCGATCGCGCGCTCGATCTAGCCACGGACGGATGCGCAAAAATAATTATCATTTTTATAACCGGTGAAACACCGAGCGAGCGGACCTCTCGATTTTATGACGCTTCGTTGCATATTAAACGAGAATCGTGAAACTCTTTATTTATCCCCGTTTTGTAACACGGGAACCTCGGCTACTTAACGCTAGATCTACCAACAGTTAACCCTTTGCACTCCTTTGTCGAATGTGACTCGACATCGGAGAAAAAAATGTAGATAAAACGGGTTTCTTACGCATTCGGTTCTTACTTTATTTATTTAACTCTACACAATCGTACCACGACCGGTCAAATGACCGGTTTCGTATTTTTTATTTATTAATTATTGAAATGATAAGGATATTTTCATTAGAAATTATTACATAAATTTATGTATTCTTGTAATTTTTACAATACAATGTATTAGATGCTCGATTTGAAAATAAAATTCAATGGTTAAATTCTAAATAATACATACAACTTTATTAATCAATTATAATGTCATCATTCTGCTCTAATTGTAAAGAATTTAACCATTGTTTAATTTTAATTTTACCAATCTTTAACCAAATCTTAAAAATTTAACCATTGTATTCTATTTTCAAGTCGGGCACGAACTTATGCAATCATCAAAAATAAAAAACAGATATAAGTTCCACAAATATAAATTACAACAATAGAACGAGATTATTTCATACCTAATATAGAGGTATGTGCTAAGATCTCCGCGCAATTGGAACAGAAAACGGACAAAAACTTCCCTAGAATTCATGAAGAAGGTATTTTTAAAGGCGTCCTGGTCATTAAGTTTTGAACAAAAAGGACACGAGTTTTTATTCCACTTTTACGTGTTTGTTGAACTCGTTCTTGAGATACCTCGCGCGATACCGGGATGTAAAAACACGGCACACTGTAGCCTCGGGTTAATTAACGTTACGTGGACAACCGAGTTAGCGAGTCTTTTGAACAATGCTTCTCCCTCTTTTGTGAAAATGTCGCCAATTCGCTCCGGATTCTCACTCTTAGATCAACCGTCGCGTCAATTTGCTTTTCCAGGAACAAAAGTTTCCTCAACAGACTTGAAATATTTGAGCATTATACGAATGACTCACATAATTGATCACTTGACTGCGGATCTTTAAGCAATTATGGCTTTGGAAAATTTTCAAAAAATGCTAGGATATAAAATACAACAGAATTTAGTACGATCTTCATTTATTTCAGTTCTCAAAAGGCTACTACCACGAAAAACGAGATTTTATTCCATTCGATTTTCTCCAAATTCGTCTATAATAATTGCAAATTGCATAAACATTCGCAGTCTATTGATCAAACATACACTTTAAATTAGAAGAACTTTTTTACAAATGGACCAAACAATTTCAATTTTCCTGCAAAACCAGAGGGATTAGTTTAGCCACTGAGAAGAAAATATTGAAAAACTGCGCTTGGTCGGAATTGCGAGAAAAATAATAAAGATTCTTTTTACAACCTTTTTACATTCTGAAAATCTGGTCGAAATTGGTTGAATGGTTTATAAGCTTCGAAAGATGTGCTGGATATTGCAATGAATACTGCATAAAAAAAATCGAAACACGTTTACCTGCAGAAATAAAGTTGTTACTATCTTTTGAAAATTTTTAAAAAACGTTAAGATATAAAATACAAAAGGATTTAGTACGATTTTCATTTATTTCAGTTCTCAAGAGGCTACTACCACGCTGAAACAAGAAAAGGTCATTCAAATAATTTTCATGTTCAAAATGTTTCATGTTTTCACATTTTCAAGTTTCAAATTAAGCCTCGAGAACTACGTAAAATGGCTAGGGTTGGGATATGGGGTCCTCAAAAAGAATGTTGTTCAAGAGGGAGGCCCCGGACGCAATGAAGAAAAGCTTGTCGACAGTTTCACAAGAGTTTTCGCATTGGAATGTCCAGGTCAGTGAAGCTGCTGCCGGACGGCAGGACCCTGATAGTCGGAGGCGAGGCTAGTCGGCTGAGCATCTGGGACTTGGCCAGTCCGACGCCGAGGATCAAGGCCGAGCTAATCTCTTCCGCCCCCGCCTGCTACGCGCTGGCCATCTCGCCGGACTCGAAGGTCTGCTTCAGCTGTTGCAGCGACGGCAACATCGCCGTCTGGGATCTTCAGAATCAGACGTTGGTCAGACAGTTCCAAGGTCACACGGACGGCGCGTCCTGCATCGACATCTCCGCGGACGGGTCGAAGCTGTGGACCGGTGGTCTGGACAACACCGTTCGCTCGTGGGACCTCCGGGAAGGCAGACAGCTTCAGCAACACGACTTCACCTCGCAGATATTCTCCCTCGGCTACTGTCCCACAGGGGAATGGCTCGCGGTCGGCATGGAGAACTCGAATGTCGAAGTGCTGCACGCCACCAAGCCGGACAAGTATCAGCTCCACTTGCACGAGTCCTGCGTACTCTCGCTGAGATTCGCGTCCTGTGGCAAATGGTTCGTCTCCACCGGCAAGGACAACCTGCTGAACGCGTGGCGCACGCCTTACGGAGCATCGATATTCCAGGTAAGAAACTTTTCCGATTTTACAATTAGTTCAGGAGCTAAGGTAATTGTTCTTATTACTGCGGTATTTTTTCTCAATGAGATGAATATACGTAAAAATACATATTTTGCCCGGGATGAATCTGTACAATTCAATGAGAATGTGTTCTCGTTGGCGAGGCAAACAAAATTGTCAATCTTTCTCATATTCTGAGTGTTCTGACACTCTTTTATGTCACCATATTTGTTTCTTTTAACAGTACAACTTTTGCCTGTAACATTTTCTTCTACCTTCAAGCCTAACGGAACTATTTAGGACAAGTGTACCTATTGCTGCGGGTGTACGATTTAGAAAAGGTTGAATTTGGAGTACAAAATCTGTAATAGGTTGAAATTGATTTGCAGAGGGGTGAAATTGGAGTACAAAGCCTGTAAAAGGTTGAAATTGATTTGTAAAAGGTTGAAATTGATTGGCAAAAGGTTGAAATTGATTGGCAAAAGGTTGAAATTGATTGGCAAAAGGTTGAATATGATTTACAAAAAGTTGAATTTGGAGTACAAAATCTGTAACAGGTTGAAATTGATTTGCAGAGGGGTGAATTTGGAGTACAAAATCTGTAATAGGTTGAAATTGATTTACAAAAGATTGAATTTGGAGTACAAAATCTGTAACAGGTTAAAATTGATTTGCAAAAGGTTGAATTCGGAGTACAAAATCTGTAATAGGTTGAAATTGATTTGCAGAAGGGTGGCTTTGGAGTACTAACCCTGTAAAAGGTTGAAATTGATTTGCAAAAGGTTGAATTTGGAGTACAAAATCTGTAACAGGTTGAAATTGATTTGCAAAAGGTTGAATTCGGAGTACAAAATCTGTAATAGGTTGAAATTGATTTGCAGAAGGGTGGCTTTGGAGCACAAACCCTGTAAAAGGTTGAAATTGATTTGCAAAAGGTTGAATGTCGAGTACAAAACCTACAAAAGGTTGAATTTGAAGTGCAAATCCTGTACGCCGTAACCATTAAATTTTGTGTTGTAACAATTACGACGTCTGATCGGAGCAAATGGTTGACGAAGCCGGTGTCATCTATTGTTTTCAGTCGAAGGAATCGTCGTCGGTGCTGAGCTGCGACATATCCGCGGACGACAGGTACATCGTGACTGGTTCCGGTGATAAGAAGGCGACCGTCTACGAGGTGATCTACTGAACGCTGATCTAAGGATCGCAACCGCGACCGGAAGACGGACTGATTCGCTCGAGATGGCTCTCCGCAGCGTGTACATAGTTCTTATACAACATTATGAGAGACGTTTGTTGCCGTTGTTCTTGTTATTGTTGTTGTTGTTACTCTTGACGAGGCAATGATCGACGCCGAGAACGAGCCGAACGAGAGCTGGGAAGAAAAGGAAACGTCGATTTAAGGGGAGCAGCTCGATCTCGATCGTTGTTTAATCCGACGAAATCGCGAAGTAACCGTTTAACCAACGACGAGGGAAATTGCATCTGTTTTCTTTCCTGTCCGAATTGATCTCTTAATGCCGGGACCGATCGAGAGTTCTCTCTCCCCAAGATAAATATTTTTCGCCGGCAGTCCGGGAAATCAGTTTCGTTCCGCTCGTTGCGCGCATAAATCTCCTCCGGCGGCGAGACCGCGTGTTAATTAGAATAAACGCTAGCATTCGTAATAGCGTTTCCCCCCCCCCATCCCTCATCCCCCCTTCACATACACGACCCCCGCCCCTTGTACATTTTGTATATACGTATACATATTATATGTATATATAAATATTATATTACAGTCTTTAAGCATACCGTCATATTTTTCTACGTCCCCTAAAAGTGAGACGAAAGGCGAGCTAATGAAATGAATTGTGTAAATATTGTCAGGCTTAGAAGATATAAGAGAACCGAGATGAGAGAAGATTAAATAACAAGTGATACTCGAGATTAAGTCCGATTTTTATTCGTCCTCGCATCCGGAACCCACGTCCTAGTATAGCTGTACAACTTGGAGATCTTCTTCGATTTGTTCCGTTTCGTTTTCGGCAGAAGGATCGCCCCGAGGAAGGTGAGCAATTTTATTTATTATTAAATAATTAAATAATTTGCAAACAATGAGTTGATTTTATTCACAAACGCGTGTCCGCCTTCAGGCGTAAGCACACTGCGTTTAAGCTTATGGAGTACTTATACACATTTGAAAACAGTCCTAATCTTGGACATCTAATATTTGGATTAATAATTATTATTTACGTTAAGTTTGGTTGCCAATTTATTTTAAGATATCAATATTATTATGCGTGATAATTATTTTTTGTCTGAGGGCTTAAATTATATCTTTTAGATAAATTTATATCCTGTAGGATAAATGTTGGCCTGAGACAGAGTTGGGCAAAAATTCGATCGACGACTTACGACTAAATTTCTACTTCAATCGTTAATCGCAATTAACAATTGATCTCCTCGTTTAGTCGTTAATTGTGGTTAACGATTAAATACTGATTGATCGTTATTTGCGGATAAGATTAAATACTTATTAATCGTTAATTGCGGTCAACGATTAAATGTCTACTTTAGTCGTTAATCGTCAATCGGATGACCGATTAAATGCCCAACACTGGCCTGAGAGTTCAAGGCGTCGCGACGCTCGTGTTCGTGCAACTCGTCTCGCCTCTTTTTTACCTGTTCCCCCTTGGTAAGCTGTTTCGGCGCGCTGGCATTTGCTCGACACCGTCATCGCGTTTGCCGCAATTTGTTTCCGGTGGGAATCGCGTGCGTCGCGGCGCCCGACACGTATTCCGCGGCTTTTTGTGTTTTTTTTTTTTTATTGTCGGAACGGTGTCGTGATTTTCGTGACACGATCCCCCCCAGCGCAGCGTCGGGACTAAATATTGTCGACCCCGTATCTTTTTCCCTCTGACGCGGCGCCGCGCGTCGCTCTGTCGCTGGACGTTGACACGTTTATGGGACGCCGCGCCGCGCCGGCAGCCAACACGAACGGGGTGACGCCCTTGTTTTATAGTTTTGGTGACGGCCGCGTTCGAACTTTGCGGCGCGAAATGCTCACCGTTGCTGTTCATCGGTTTTTATGTTACAACACCGCCCCCCGCTGGAATAATATTTGCTCGTGGTCTTCTTTTTCCGCCGGCGAGCGCCACTAAACTTTTGCGAGCGCGCGCGCCACCTCGTCTTTTCGACAATGGAAATACACCACCCCTATAGAATTAACCCTCCGCGGGAAACCCGAGTCGGTTATGTCCGCAGCGAAATTTCACTCCTCAATCTTTTTTTCCCATTGCTTATTTTTGTGTTACTTACTTTTATATTACTTTTGTGTTACTTGGTGATACCTTATTCTTATTTTTATCGCCAGAAGTTAAACAAGTCAAATACTTCATTATGTTTAATTTTATTGTGTTTTATATATGAGAATACAATATACCTTAGTTCTGTTTACAACAATCGATTTCTTGCTAAATCCTGAGGTCGTAGACAAATTTTGAGACCAGATTTGAAATCAGCGTGAAAAAATCTACCGGAAATGAAGTACAGCATGTTAAAAAGACATTTTTTCCGCGCGTGGTAACGAAGAAACCACAATTTTCTTGAAATCGTGAAAGTTTAACGAATTTTCTCAACGTTAAAAAACGTTCTTACCATAATCTCCCTATTTTTCCCATATTCTGCAAAGTTTCAGCTTTCGTTTAAAAAAAATTTCATCGCTCTATCTGATTTCTATCGAAAGTTCTCTGATTTTGAATCGAGTTTCGACCAAATTGCCCACTGATGCGGCGTACCGATGTCGAGTTCGAGGGGGTGATGTGTTAAACTTGAAGAATTGACTTTAGGTCAGAAAAAAAGCGGGTTCCCTGGCCTGTGCGGATTCGTACGAACGTAAAGATGTAAATGTGGAGCAGAGGCGGGGGGACGCGGCCGACAAAAACCAGACCGCGAATTAGCAAAATGCTAAATATCAGTTCGCCGGCCGCGCCAATTACGTAGCAACGGATGCATAACTCGTGCTCGCGACTTTTTACACCTGTTCTGGTAGCCGAGCGCGCTTTCGAGCCCAATGAATCCGTGCGGACTAGGCCCCGTGCGAATCGCATCACCCGGTACGTAATTAGCGATGCAATCCACGCTCGCGAAGCGCATATTCAATGGAAGGTTCATCGGCGTAATGTTATTATAATAGTGGCGCGTTTTGCATATGTGACCGGGTAGCGGGTGCAAAGTGGTGGGTGGGGGATGTGAGCGGCGTGGGATGAGAGGAGGGGGGTGTAAAGGGGCGAGACGAGTGGACGCATCGGCGTGGCAGGAGGCGAAACAGAGTAACCGGGTTGCTCGTGCTGGGAGAAGAAGAACGCTGCGGTAGAGGAAGCGGGCCGCGGTGCGGAAGCGGGTCGCGGCGCGGAAACGCGCAGGGGGTGTGGCGGACGATTTCACACGGGCTTCGCCGCACGCCGGCCGTATTTGCATGGTAATGATATGCGACGCGGCAGGGCCGATGGAACGGGACGCGTTGCTGAAACGAGAACGGGCCGGGGGAATTGGCCGGGGACGCCGGAACGCCGACGGTATTTCGCGCACAAGTTTTGAATGTCGCGGCTAAATGCATCGGTTATTACTGGTTAATTCAGTCGACGGAAAAGCGAACAGCCGGCCCAGGCGTTATTTATCTTAGCGCACCTGTTCGCCCAGGTTTTATCCGCCCCTGTGAACCCTCCGGCGGATCGTGAAATCTACTGCTGTCTCGGACGAGTGATACACAGTTTTATTCGAATAAAAATTTCGAATGGAGTGGGATTATTCGTAACATTACTCGTGGAAAGTCTTCGAATAATTTTCTGCCACGCCGACGAAGGCGTCGGTACCCGTGGCAAAGGGGTGCAATAAAAACACGGCCGGGCAACCCGACGCCCAGTCAGGTATGTTGTTGTGTAATTTGATTGCAGAACTTGTTTGTTTTTCATAATTTTTAAAGTGGAAGTGCCGCCAGCTAGTTCGTAGCGTTCTTCCGGTTAAAATGACACTAAACTCGATAGGATTTGGACCTTGTTTAGCGGTCTTCAAAGTCTCCAAATAATTTGACGAATCACTAGCAACAACAGAATTTCTTAATTTTTCATTATTTTTTTATGGGACTTTCACCAGCATAGTCGTGGCATTTTCTAATGAAAATGATACCGAATATGATGTAATTCCGATGATATTTACTCGTGTAATGAACGTTGAAAAATTCGAACGCAAGGAAGAACAGCGTATGAGAAGTTCTTTGAACTGTGTCGGCGCGCCGCGACTCTTCGCGTCTCTTTCTTTCCCATACGCTGTCCTTCCTTGCGCCCGGAACTTTCATCATCAATTAAACCACTAAATACAGTTGAAATTATATCGTGTTTGGTATCATATTGCATTGGAAAATGCAACGAACACGTTGGTGAAAATACCATAAAAAATAATGAAAGTCTCATCAAAGAATAATGAAAAATAAAGAAGTTTTATTATTGGGTTATATAAAGGACTCCGCTGTCCTTTTCTACGTTCGGCAAAAGTCAAGGAACAGTATCCCTGATCGAACAACTATCGATAAAGTGCTGTACCCACGAAAACCGTCTCTATTATCGCCGTATGTTTATAAATCAACGCGTGAAACGTATGTATACACAAAAGTCGACGCGAACTTATGGTTTGACCTAATTGTAGTTCGAGTTCCGTCGGTTCCGGACGAATTTGTCGACGCATCTTCCGGACAAGCGGAGCGTGTCAGCGCGGGCCCGTTTTCCGAGCGTGCCGCGAGCGGATGCGGCGAGCTGTGTTTGATCGATCGTGATCAAGCCCCGACACCGTGTAATTTCCATTTCGCGCGTAAAAATACGTAACGGCGTAATAAGCGGAGCGTAGCGCTATCATTCGGGATCGTTAGCGGACGGTAACTTGAACTTTCCGTTCCGCGAGCCTATTACGCCGCCGCGCCGCGGCCAATGTCCAATTTCGCGGAGAGCCGTGTACCTTTTACGGGCCGTGTACCGTGTCGTATGTTGGTCACGCGTTCCATCGTTCGTACCTTCCTCTCTGTTCACTCCTGGTACACCTCTCTTGCCTCCTAACCCCCACTTCTCCTTCTTTCATGCCCCCTTCCCCACGCTTCCTCTATCGCCGTGTTCCCGACAAGCTATCCAACCGTGTAACGAAACACGGACGCGTGAGTTGCAACCGTTTCGGATATTTTCAGAGATTCCGCACGACGAATCGGGCCCGTTCGGGACCTGCCGGCTACCTGGAACTCATTTACGAAGGCGAACCGAGAAAACGAGCTTCGCCGCGCACGCGATGCATACATACCTCGTTGGATGTCGCTCGATCGGGACCCTTCGGCTACAATTTCCGGGGCAGGCGCGCGAAAACTGCGAATATTCTAAAAGCCTTACAAAGAAATCCTGTTTGTTATAATTCGATTCACGTGTACGAGCATGCCGAGAGGGAAAGTACTAACAAGTGAAGAAAAAACTTCAATCGATGCTTATAAATATATGAGCTGCTCTAATCGCACAATTGCTAAGAAAATTAATCGGTCATGTACCGTGAGAAAATCATTTTAACGGTGGTAATAAAATATTGTCAAAGAGACGACATTCATTATTAATGAGATCTGGCGGCTACGGAAAGGAAAACTGCAGCACAATGTCGAGCTGAATTGGAGCTCCCAGTAACAATAAGACGTGTGCAACAACTTTTAAACGCTTCTGGACAAAAACGCAACGTAAACCAGGCCTTAAAGAAGTACATAAACAGGCCTGTCTTGATTTCGCACAAGACACAGTGACTTTATAAAAATTTCGGTGATTGTGCATGCAGTAGGGAGTTATCGGCCACAAAATCTAAAAACAATTCGGAGTGCAAAGGGTTAATGGGAGTCACTGTACATCCGTGCCGGACGTTCTGGAGGATATTTCGATAAGATCCATATGTCCTTAGTGCAAATGTCGTAGGAATGTTGCATTTACAAGGTCGGTCGTCGTAAGGACATTCATAATCGTTCATAATCTTGATAATATCGTACTCCACTATTACAGTATCACATAAAATAATATTGGATACGTTTTGCGCGTGCGAGACACCCTCATATGCCGCGCGGCCCGGCCCGATTAAGTTGCTACACCGCGTTTACCGATCGAATGGACGCCGAGAGACCCCGCACGTTAATCCTCTTACCACAGAACAAACTACGCCGGTGTAAACGATTAAAGCGATGACGCAAAGAACCAGCTGACTGACGACGCTGATCTCCGTGCAAGGACAAGTCTGGTGCCCGGTGTTATGGGGACTGCCTACTGTGACCGATCCAAAAAATCAGTCGCCTTTATGCGGGTTTTTCAATGGCGTGGTGTCTCGATCATCTATACCCTCGTTTCTCAACTTAACTTGTCTCCTGGTGTCGAATAATGAGAGATTTACGAGGGAAAGGGGTCGGGGAAGAGTGCAGAGTCTCAGGATAGGGGCTACACGCTTACCTAACTGAGTAAAAACATGCAGTTTCGTATAAAAAGCAGAGGTCGCCTTGAAATCTCAGATACCGGGGACCGAATGATGCCAGAAGAGCTGCGGCCCATAGCCGGAAATCTCGAAACACGTTCGAGCCTGTGAATCGGCTCAAAGGGTGGCCACTTCGAAACGTAAATATATGAATACTAAAGGTCTATGTTATGGTCGTTATCATTTGGTTTTTCAAAATTCGTCGATTTCGACAGAATTATAATAAGAAATGTTTAACTCCGTTATTTCTTGTCAGCCTGTATATCTTACTATTTCAAACCAGGCCACGCCATGACCGAAAGGATTAAAATAGCTCCGAGTGGAAGGGGTTGAAATCATGGAATTTCGGAAGACGCGATCAAAAAATTCCAATTTACACAATACACGCGTACGCAACTCTCGGTAATCCTGATTAGCGCAGGCGATAAGGCGTCCGATTGCGAGAAATAACCGTGAATCACTATCTACAATTCTACAATCAGAAAGGAGAAGATAGTCGAGATCCGCACGCACGTGTTGCGGGTCACCGCAGACCAAGGCAGCGTTATGCGAGGGTTGCTTTACTACAGCGGAAGTAGAAAAGTGGCGGAGCAACGGTTCGCCGAAGTCTGCAATCCAGATGTGTCTGTGTAGAGGAAAAACATCTGTTTCGTCTTGGGATAGAAGATCTCCTAATTTGCCGGATCGCTGTTCGCTCCCCGCGAAACATCGATTAGGCCCGTTGAGCCGCGTGCAGCACTCTACTTATGCTTTCGTCGCGGCGGGAAAAACAACGCGTCGAATGCCCGCTCGATTTTTATCGAACCTGATACAGGGACCACCCAGGCGTTTATACGCGGGCCGGCACGCACGTATCGCGTCCGCGTTGCGAGGCATAGAGGCAGCGGGTTGGCAGGCAGGCGGTCAGGCACCCACACTCAAAGCGCTAATTTTCTCTCTGTCCGTCGGCGACCCTAGCTACGCCGCGCGGCACGGTCCTCACACAAACGTGGCAAATTAACAGGCACGCAAATGAGCGAGTTCACGCGCTCGCTTTCGTGTTTCCCCGCGTCTCTCTCATCACAATTGGACACTAATAAACGCGCCAACGTGCCACCCTCCCTTCCGACCCACCCCTGCATCCCTTATCCCGCTACTATTCTCCAACATCCAGTTCTGTTACTCTATTCCGTCCCACTCTCTGTCCGACTACAGCGAATTCGACACTACGCGACGACACCGTAAGATACTGCATAATGTATACACTCTGTATACCTGCTGCACTACCAAGCAAACAAACTGCACACTTGATTCGACACATTTTTCACGCGAAGCGTCATGTTATTCTGCCATTTCTGGAAGAATTTTGATACCAACAAAAACACCCTGTAAACAGGAGCCTAGCTACCATGATCATCAAACGAAATACGGCCAAGTTCGTCAGTTTGTTAGTTCGTTTGTATTTTTATATTTTATATGTACTTTCATTTTTTAAATTTGTTAAGCAGAAAGTGGCTGCAATAAATATACATATCTAGACACAGTTTTCATACCTTACAAAGTTAATTAATTGCTTTTAAATAAGTATTTGACGTACACATTTGCACGGAATACAATTTTGAATTTCTTAACAATTAATTTACTTTTGACTTGATTTTTTTTTTACAAGAACATACTCAACAATACTTTAGTTGCAAGAGGTTGAATTTGATTCGCGAAAGGGTGAATTTGGAGTGCAAAACATGCGGCAAAAAAATGTGACAATATCTGTTACAGAAAGGACCCTGGCGTGTCCATCTGACACATATAATTTTGACGTCTTTTCAAGTCCTTTGACCAGCAATTATGCATCCTTCAGAATGCGAGTCAGTGCAAGCAAAATTTAATTTCATCAAAAAAGCTTCGTCGTTTTTTTATCGCTTAATGTTTTCAATGAAGTTATTATGTATTATGAATTTTTTTAAACGTGTTGTTCCTTCAAATGTAGCCCTTAGCATCCCTTGACTCAGAGTCACCACTCAAAATTGCTGTAAATACCATTATCAAAAATATTGTTTACATTATTAAAATATGCTGATATCTAATCAATTACTAAATGTTTCAATGTGGTATTATATCAATTTCATATCCATAAAATGGAGAAAATCATATAGAATGGAATTATAGGTTTTGCACTCCAAATTTAAAACCTTTTTAAATCAATTTCGCCTTTTTGTAAATTAATTTCACCCATCAAGAATATTTGAAATCAATTATTTATTTATTTAGATTGAATCAATATGCTTCAATAATATGTACTTTTCTTCTTGACATTTATTAATGAGGAAATGGCTACAATGAATATACATACATACACACATATATATAATTACTTTTAAATAAGTATTTGATGTACATCTCTGCAGTAAATAAAATGTTGAATTTCCTAACAAAACGGGAACGAACTTCTTCAAAACTTCTTACAAAAGCCTACTCAAAAATGCTTTATTTCTAAAGGGGTAAAATATTGATTTGCAAAAGGATGTATTTGACTTGCAAAATGGTGGATTTGGAGTGCAAAACCTGTATTCTAGGTCGGAAGAAATGTTTAATTTTCGAGTGAAAATAGCTTCGAGTGCAAAGAGTTAAAACTTATTTAATTTTTAATTATTATATGAAAGAACGATGTTTTATTAAAATTCTATAATCCGGTTGTCGAAACGCCATTTACGGCGAGCAACGCGCAGTCGTTTGAATTGGTGGGGGCAATTGACCATTTTCCTTTATACCGACAGGAGGGTAAAAACAGTTTCCGCGACGAGCTGCCTGGAGAAACAGTTCTTCCTCGACAAGCAGGAAGAAACGGACTTCTTTTTTGATGAGACGATCCCGCGAGTAACACTTTGTCCGCTACTTTCCATTCATAGTGAATCAAATAACGTGTCGTAAGAATCTCCTAGCGTCCGCATTAAACGAAAGCGAAACGACTTCGCACTACCAATCGCGTCTCCCCGAGCAGCGATTACAGACGATAAAGGTTTTCACTCGATTTTTTCCCTCCCTTTGAATCCACGATCGATCGATCCACGGAGGAAATCGTTCCTGGAAATCGCTGGACGTAGAAGCAGTGACATGTAATCTTAGGCGACGGAGAAAGCTTGATCGCGCGATCCACGGTGATTTGCATGTATCGGACGAATGCGGAATTATCGGCAGTTTCTTTCGCTGAATCGTCAGCGAGGAAAAAAGCTGATTTCCATGATAAGATCGGCGAGGGGACTCTCCGTTAACATCAGAAACTCGTTTCCCCTGGAGCGTGCGAGTCGGGTTTTCGGAAATGGCTATCGTCGAGCTAAAGAGTGAAAAATATATATGTGGAAGCGTGAATCCTCTTTCAATGATTTTACATAATTACGTAGTAAACAGCAGGAAGGAGGCGGTGTGCGTCAGCGTATCTGCCACCGTTTCGTAGCACATTTTCAAATCGGTTTCCTCGACTAATTAATTCCTCGATAATCAGCCCGCGAACAGTCTTTTTATACATGAGTCGAGCAGCATTTAACCTTTTTTACACTATTTTATCAAAATAACAAGAACGCATAAATACAAATCATTAATAAAAAGTTGATTGTTACTGAAATTTCAGATAATGTACACGAAATATAAAGAAAAACATTCGAAGAGCAAAATGATCGAAAAATATCGATTTTTATGCTTCTTGGTTACAAATAACAAACAATTGGATCCTCCTCGACTGTTATCAACTGTTATCGATGAGAGAAATTTATTTCGATCGCTCAGAACAATTATCGAATTTCTTTTCACTTGTTTATAATAATTATTGACGAGAAAATGCATTCTGGTTGCTTATTTATTGAGTTGTCTACTCTTTTTCGGATGGACAACACAAAATCTGTTTTCGTTTGTCACATTAAATTGTAATTGTAGCAATTAATTTTGCGAATAAAAAATTTATGAAATAATTGATTGTCTACCATTCGAAAGTTGTACTATTTAATAATAACTGTTACAAACTTCCTTCATCAGTAACTGTTATGAGCGATCGAAATAAATTTCTCTTATCGATAACTGTTATGAATAGACTGCGGATCTTTATGCAAAATAAAAAATGTTTGGATTGATTGCAAGACACAGGAGCCAAATAGAAAATTCTTCTTTCCTTTTAATTGTCTTATTAAGCTGAAATTAGTAAACTGATGTTTTAAATCTTCGTAATTCGTCCACCGCTTTAAATTGCACGTGTTCATTTTTGTCATAAATGCATAAAATCCGCAGTATAGTTATGAACGATCGAAATAAATTTCTCTCATTGATAACTGTTATAATTAGACTGCGGATCATTATGCAAAATAAAAAATGTTTGCATTGATTGCAAGACACAGGAGTCAAATAGAAAATTCTTCTTTCCTTTTAATTGTCTTATTAAGCTGAAATTAGTAAACTGATGTTTTAAATCTTCGTAATTCGTCCACCGCTTTAAATTGCACGTGTTCATTTTTGTCATAAATGCATAAAATCCGCAGTATAGTTATGAACGATCGAAATAAATTTCTCTCATTGACAACTGTTATGATTAGACTGCGGATCATTATGCAAAATAAAAATGTTTGCATTGATTGCAAGACACAGGAGCCAAATATAAATTGCCTTCTTCTTTTAATTATCTTATTAAGGTGAAACTAGTACATTGGTGGCTTTCAATCTTCTTGATATGTCCACTGTTTTAAATAGTACGTACCCATTTTTGTGAAAAATGCATAAAATCCGCAGTCTAGTTACAATGAATAATGAAATACCTGTTATTCCATGACTTTTTTCTTTTTGGTTATAACAGTTATGGTCCCTGATTTGACGTTCTCCGGAAAATGGTTTGAATTGACCTTTTGCGAGGTTTTCGGGTCAAATACCCCACTGTGCAGCGCGACGCGACGTGGCGTCCATGAAAATGTAACAGCCCCGTGGCGGTTGTTTTTCTGCCGTGTTAACGCAATGACAAAAATTGCAGTTACGCGCGGCGCAGGCGGTTGCGTACCCGCGCACCTGCTTGCGCGTGTCGAAACCGCGTTCGCGCCTATCTCTCTTTCTCTTTCTCGTGCTCTTTCTCGACCCGATATTGCAATTCCCGCGTGTCCATAACGTTGAAATTTCGTTTCCCTTCGTGTCCGGCAACAATGGATTTTCGGCTTCCGCTTTTTACGTTTTCAATACCCAACGAATCGTTTAACGACCGGCGCACGGAACCGACCGTAACCGAACGCAATTCTTCCGCCTCCACTCCCCGACCCCGTGTCGTTTCGTTTTTGTAATCATACCGCGGACAATTCTGTTTGTTTTCGGTAAGAACAAATTCTTCGATGAATTGTTTCTACCCCTGCCGTAACAACTTCCGAACAATAATGTCTCGTGATAGGGTGGCACGTTATCTTGCTGGAAAATCGTTTTATCGTCTTCGGTTAATGTTATGAAAGGCAACAAATAGTCGTGTAACAAGCCACTCATGCGCATGTCACATTATAATTAATGCCTAGACTGCGGGTGTTCATGCAATTTTAAGAATGTGAATGTGTGAAGAATTTTAAGAATGTGGAATGAAATAGAATCTCATTTCCAGTGGTGGTAACCTCTGCAGATCTGAAATAAATAAAAATTCTACTAAATTCTATCGAATTTTCTATTCCACCGTTCCTTGAAAAATGAAGGAGGGATTCTTGTCGATCGTAAATTGATTTTGAATAAACTTGGAATAATGTTTTTCGGCGCGACTGTTCGATCAAATTCTACATCCGTTTCGACTCGGATGTGAATCAGTTAACGTCCTCAGACCACGTTTGCTTGATTCACATCCGAATCGAAACGTTTAAATTTCCTACAACATGGCTATACATATAATGTAGAATTTGATCGAACCGTTGCGCCGAAAAACATTGTTGCTTGAAAATTTTCAGAGGCAAAAAAAGCTAAAAGATCTGCAGTCTATTAACGACGCTCTGGATTCCCGAGACCCAACATTTCAGTTTCCAAGGTTAAGCCCGACAGGATCTAGTCTCCGTTGCATGGTTGTCGGTCCCGCTTGATTCGATGTCATTGCTCGACAAAATGTCCCGGAAAGGATCCGCGCAGTACACGTGAGACACTGCCAGTGGAGCTGAGAGTCCGCGCGGAATCGTGGCGCGCCGTAATTAACATGTCTCGCATGTCCCGCATCCGTATCACCGTTCCCCATAAAATAAGCCGTGAAACGCAGCCCCGTCGATGAACCTGTCCCGCATCGGACACCGGCGAGTAATCCGGTAAGACGTTTAGCCAGCATGTTCGGTCGTTTTAATCAGGATCATCCGGTATCGCGAAGTCTCTTTTTTGTCGCGGTCGGAATTAATCGAAGGAGGGGACACGAGAAGGAGAGAGAGAAAGGTGAGAGAAAACGGAGGAGGGTGAGATATCTCCCTGGAGACTGGAGGCTAAAGAGGGAGAAAGAGAGAGAGAGAGGGAGAATGGAATTAACGTAAGGGACAGAGAGGATGCATTTGCTAGGACACTTTGTGCCTCGAGCGTGGCCAGTGCAACGACATGCATCGGCCGCAGCAAGGGCGACATTATCGCCGGTTGCACACACCGCGCGGCTGCGGATGGTGCGGTATAGTGGTTAGGGGCGGTTAGGGCAGTGCACCACAAGGGTGGTCAAACCGCAAACGAGACCACCGTCCTGGCTATCTGCTATCTGGATAACCACCGCCGCCGCCGATGCCCTCCGCCTCCTCCGCCTCCGCGTTCGCCTGCTGCCTCTTGCACCTCCACCGCCTCCGAGCAGCCCCGTTAGCGTTGCACACGGATTCACCGGACCGACCGGCGATACCCGCTAACGTTACACCCGCTTATCTCGCTAATTTCAACCCGATCGATCATCCAAGCCACCCGTAAGAACACGGTAACGAGCTGTCGCGCCCGCCTCCGCTCACTTCTTCGCTTTTTCGTTGCGGCTTCCAGCGATGCGTGGCCTTTCACCACTTAAAAAGCTACAAGCTTCGACCTACAAGCGCCGCACAGTCGAGTATTTAAATTAAAACGGCGAATTTCGAGTGCAGAACCTGTATTCCAGGTCGGTAGAAATGCTCAATTTTCAAGTTAAAATAGCTTCGACTGCAAAGAGTTTGAAACTTATTTAACTTTTTAATTGTCATATAAATGAACGATGTTTTAGTAATATTTGATAATCAGGTTGTCGAAACACCATTCGCGGCGAACAACGCGCAGTCGTTTGAATTGGACCGTGCACACGGGGCAATTGACCATTTACTGCTATATACTGACTAGCATGTGGCCTTTCATCGCTTAAAAAGCTGCAAGCTTCGACTTGAAAGCGCCGTACAGTGGAGTGTTTGACACGAGAAGCTCGCAGATTTATTAAAAATAAAGGAGACGTATATGTATGAATGATATGAATATTAACAGTATCAAAATCAATATCTTCTGCAATATTATTATAACCCAAGAAAGAAGGCTTGTGATAAATAGAGATAAATTGTTTGAACTCAAAACCAAACTTCGCATACGAAGTTGGTGGGCGACATTTTATAGATCTTGAATAATAAATATAAATGTTTGTTACAAACTCAGTACATCACTTTATAAGGTGGCGTTGTAAAGAGGAAGCTTCAGTGTTTAAATGGAAAAAATTGAAAAAAATGTTCAGGGTTTACTAGGTAAATAGTTTGGATTTGGATCTGTCTAAATATCTAAAATCGAGTTTACCCGAATAGCGTTTCACCTCGGAGCGTGACGGATCAGACTCATTCACTGTCCAGCAGTTCTGTACTCAGTGTGCCTCGAGCAGATTTACTTCAATAATTATTCTGATTGTATTTCGTGACATGAAAATTTTCGGATCACATCCACTTTTTTACAGAAACGGCCCGCCGTGCGACCGGTCACTTGACGCGCTAAGATTCCTTCGGGACGGTGGTGTTTTTTCGTTGCACCGTGAAGGACGCGCGAAGATCAAAGAGCCTGGGCTCGCGGGGAATGATAAGCGTGGAAATAAACGAAAGTTATTCTCCTGGCGGGCCGGGTCGGGCCGGGGCGATCGGCACGCTATCATTTACATATTGCGCACCGTGTCTCGGATAACAAACGAGGCACGGTCGAAAGTTCCCCGAAGCGTTCTCTCGGATCCACGGGAACCGCCCTCGGGAAACGGTGGTCGGCATTTTTCAACGGCGCCCGCAAAAAGCGCAATGTAGGGTGCTTCTTTTTTCGCCCGCGCGACGTGCCGGCGATCGTAGACACGAACGAATAAATTGAATAGCCTGGGAGGGGAAGTTCTTTGTGGAAGGTGCGAGGATAAAAATCTCCGGTCGCAGTGTGCAATTACCTTGGCATGTAATTGTAATTGCAGCGATTCACTCAGCTGCACCGGCCTGGGCTGTGCACGATAAATTCCTCCTTCTTCGCCTTCCAACCCCTTCCACAGGATGTCCTCTCTCTCCTTCTCTCTCTCTCTCTCTCTCTCTCTTTCTCCCCGCCTCCGCCATACCCACACCATCCCCGTTAGTTTACGGCTAGCTACCGAGGAACTTAAGCGTACCACGACTCATCGGCTAAAGGGGCGCCTGTATATTTATGCAACGCGCGCAACGAGGGGTTGGGGAAGGCGCGGGGCGAGAGGTGCGCGCCGACTTTTATGTCCGTACACATGTTTAGCTGCATTTACGATTCCGTGGACCAGCTGCCGTCTTACGTGGTCTCCGGGCCGCGTTCGTCGTATTTTCTGCGCGAGGTCGCTCCAATCGGATCCGAGTTTTTGCGCTGATTTTTTTCGGCAGCGTGCATTTTTTCCGGCACGAATGCAAGCCGACGTCCTACTCCTTTTTCTCGGAATCTACCGCAGCTATCAACTTCACTTTTTTTTTTTGCAGGATCTAGCACCGTGCTAGATCCACGTTTCAACCGAAGGGAATCTTGAAATACCGAATAGAAAAAATGACACGTATTAGAGTGGATATGATTGTAGTATAATAGATGATTGACGAAGTGTAAGAAAAGAATTATATGGTCACTATTCTTTTCTAATTGCGGGATACAGTTTTATCAATCAATTATATACTCACCATTCTTTCTATGTAATTGATTAATAAAGCTGTATTCTTTAAAGTTTAACCATCGAATTTTATTTTCAAATCGGCCACGAACTTGTGCGATCATCTAATTACAACTCCATCGGTCGGATGGTTACCGAGAATAACGAACATGTGTGCGGACAAATTTGAATTAATTCTGACCAGTTAGGATGAACTATTAGGATGAAATTAACACAAACTATTTTGAGGTGAATTAGAAAGCATTTCTTCTATTTTCTTTTAATTGTAAGTTAGTTGGGCTTAAATGTGTGCAGACAAATGTGATTTTACTTCTGACCAGTTAGGATTAACTGTTAGGATGAAATTCACACCAATTATTTTGAGGTGAATTAAAAAAAAAAATTTTGATTGTAAGATAGGCTTAAATATGTGCAAGCAAATGTGATTTAATTCTGACCAGTTAGGATGAACTGTTAGGATGAAATTCACACCAATTATTTTGAGGTGAATTAAAAAAAAAAATTTTGATTGTAAGATAGGCTTAAGTGTGTGCAGACAAATGTGATTTAATTCTGGCCAGTTAGGATGAACTGTTAGGATGAAATTAACACAAACTATTTTGAGGTGAATAGAAAGCATTTCTTCTATTTTCTTTTAATTGTAAGTTAGTTGGGCTTAAATGTGTGCAGACAAATGTGATTTTACTTCTGACCAGTTAGGATGAACTGTTAGGATGAAATTCACACCAATTATTTTGAGGTGAATTAAAAAGCATTTCTTCTATTTTCTTTTAATTGTAAGTTTGTTGGGCTTAAGTGTTTTGATTGACTATGCCAATGGAAGTAACTTGGCCAATGAAATTAGTATTTGATACTTTTAAGTTACACACACACACACATATTTTTAGGTTGACGACAAAAGTTTGGGAGGACCTACTTCGCTCGCAACATTGTTCAAATAATTCATTTTTATTGTTAAACTTATCGCGAAAGCAGCAATGTTTCTTTCAAACTGGCAGCATTTCTCCAACTTTGTTGTTTGTTGACTTAAAAATAGGTTTACGCTGGGAATATGCTCGCAAGGTGAAGGAATATACACTCGGCTTTTGATGTATGTACATAGGATGGATACAACAGGTGCTACAGTGCACGTCGAGAGACATCTTCATTAACAAACGGGCTTCGCATATGTCATTATATTTCCTACGCGTCTTTTGTCTGGTCTTGTCAAGCCTTGGGGAACCAAGGCAATTGAGATTGATCAATCTTCCGCGAAATTAAATTTACACGTCACATTCTGTAGAATCACGCTTTACCAGCTCTACATTGTGGGGATGCATGATAGCAACCAGACTAGCCGAGTTACAGTCAACTAAGTAGAAGGATAGTATGGGGAGAGACGATAGAACCGAGCTGTCAGTCATTGATTATGGAGAATCGAGTCTACTGCTTCGTGTAATCGCATTAGCACTCTCGATCGGCGCCACTACACGATGTAATACTGTAGAATATGGGCCACAGTGGAGAGACTCTCACGATATCAGATACAATGATAATTAGGATAATGTTTACCACAATATTGTCTTCCGTAACGTCACTCTTTTAACTTTGTCATAATTGGTCTCGAGTGGGTCTTGACTCAATTTCACTTCGCGGTTAGTACGTCGCGAGATAAAAATTGCGACGTTGCGCGGGAGTTTATTGAATGCGACACTAAACACTGGTTTGATGAATCTATTGTATTCGCACTATTAATATTCAATGAAACCTCTAAAATGTCCGCAGTGCTGAAATCTTTTCGAGTAGATGGAACTTGAATAATTGCTGTTGGTCGTGAAGATTTTAACCAAGTCTAACAAATATGAATTTTTTTACGCCTTTCTTTTTAAACTAAATAAAATTTGACTCGGTTCTAATCACAAATATAAATTTTGTTTTTTCCTCTACGACGACGTCTAATCAATCACTAAACATTTAGATATTGTATGAGTTATTATACCAATTTCATATGCATAAATTTTTAAAAATCATACGGAATGGAAATATTCTAGATCGGAAGAAATGTTTAATTTTCAAGTTAAAATAGGTCCGAGTGCAAAGGGTTAACACGAGAAATTCAGGATGTTCCGGAGGTACAATGGGAGACAAAAGTACAAGAAATTTGAAATCCATTAATACATGGCAATGAAAGCCATTCATGAGTATATTTTGCATTAAACTTTTGCGAATACTGTACCCTCTGTAGCTATATTCAGTGGTCTACGCTTGTCGCGTTTCCATGCTAGTGAGAGACCACACGATAAATTTGACGTTTTGCAACAGTTTATAATTTTATTGCTCTGTAACTGTTCAGTGAATCCTAATAAATTTTGAACATAATTAATTACATAATTTTTACTACATATAAACAAAAACTGGAGTTTCTAGTTGCGTTTTTTCAAGGTTTAAATAGGGTTTCAAGTGGAATTTGTGAATTCTCCATAAGAAGACGTGTTAAAATGTGCAAACTTTAAGTTGCTATAATTCTTAAACGTTGCAGTGAATCGAACCCAAACTTTGGTAATTGCATTAATTTAGTACGAATTATATCTTGTTAAATTTTCAAAAATTTTGTTGCGTTTTTATATACCTCCAAAACATCTTTGGGAACATTTCTTTGGGAGTGTAGTTGCGAAACAAATGAAAATTGTACAAAATTCTATGTTATTCAATATTCTAGCCTTTGTTGAACATTTCCATGTGCGATGAACGCATGAAGATCCGCAGTCTAGTGATGATTGAATTAGCTGTTCCATTAGAGACAGCACAAAGTCTGAGCTGTAAATGGGCCGAAGGAACGTCGGCTGTGCAGCTGTGAAAAAGGTGTTTATTTTCTGTATCTACTTGTGCGGATACTTATCCCAGGTGACAGGCAAAGTACCACTCGAAGAAAACTCAAGGCAATAAGTAAGCGTAGGCTAATAGCCACGGGGTGTCACTGTAAAACAGCATGTCCGAGTGCTCGATTACAATCAACCGTCCGCTGGCCGGAGACGCAAGAGCGAAAGGCAGAACGACACGGGAATCATGTCCGCGACTCTCTACAGTCGCGGCGGCAGTCCCGTGTAACGTGTCTGCAAGCGAGGTAACTCGATAGTCCGCAATGTCCTCGTTGTAGCCGGATATCCGAGTCCCAGGAACTCCGCCGGTATATCCCTATCGTTAATCCACCACGGGATCCCAGAGAACAGCCGTTGTTCGCGGCGTCTCTGTGTCCCTCGTCTGTGTCTCCAGTCAGAAATTAACCCTTCCGAGGCTCTCGGCAGAGCAGCGGGTTGATAGGGCTCGGGTAGGGTGCAACCGGAGGAAACGTTTCTACGAGGCGAATCATCGGTCGACAAGCGACGGCCACGCAGACACCGCACGGCTCGTACCCGTGCATCTCTGTGTGTCCACGCAGATACTCGGTCTGGGTACGCGTAGATGGAGGAGGGCGAGGCATAGTGCAACCGCACGTGTGTACACTTTACATATGTATACCTTGCGCACGACGTATGTACACTGCGTAACGCCTATACGACGGCGGGCCGCGCCTAACGAACCGAAATGATATCTAGCCGGTAGTCGGCCACGTGTACACGTATTGGGTAGTCGTACGCGCGCGCGCCGAGAGCACTCGCTTGGACACACGGGTGCATACAGGGTGTCCCATGCCAACTGCAACAGGCCGTACGTATACTGAGAAAAAAAATTGTTACTTCAATAACACGCGTGTTATTGTGATTTTTCACTTCGATGAATATCAATGTATTCTTTTGAATAGTATGAAATTTAGAAGCATAATCGTGATGTATTTGAATTGTCTATCATGAAATGATTGAAAATAGTATTTGATTCAACACCGCATATTATTATTCGTAATATTTCTTTTGTTCCTTCAATCAGATATGTTGTTAAACAATTTTGAGAAATGTATTGATTTATACTGGAATTGATTTGAGGCCATATCTTATTTTTTTGAAAACATTGATGGTCAAGCTATTGGCTTATATGATTGGTAGAAATGAGTTTTGCTATTGAAATTCAATAGTATTAAATATTAAAATAAGTTCATATGATATTGGCACTATTCAATAGTACATCTTATTGAATCAACATATATTTTTTTTGTTTCGACAGGATTTTTTTCTCAGGGTACAGTGACTCCCACTAATATTCGGGAAAAAGCGCAGTTGCATTTTTCTGATGCGCCGATGCACAAGTGTGCATGAAATCAGTCGCATATTATGCACGGGAGCGGAAATCGCGTTCTCATTTCTCGATAATACAAAAATGGGGTTTTTCAGTAGTCGAAAACGCTAGATAAAAAATCGATCTAGGGCGCTATTCGGCAGCATATAGCTATTTTCACAGCTACATGCGCGGCTTTATGCTCCCGAATAATGCAAATTACGCCTCGTAAACGTAAAAATAGGACTTTCAAAGCCGATTGCGGCCCAGATTGATCTTTAGCCTAGCGCTTTTGACTACTGAAACCGCATCTTCGCATTATCAACAAGTGAGAAGGCGCATCCGCACCCTTGCAACCATGGAAAAAGGAGTTTCCCCCTTAACTTGTACGCGTAACATCAATTCCCGATCGTGTAGGGGGTACAGCCTGTTCCAGTTGCGTGGGACACCCTGTATACACGGAGGTCCGCGCGGGGACACGTGTCGCCGCGCAGCGAGAAGAGAGCAACAGCAGCAGCAGCAGCAGCAGGCTCGCTTAATGCTCGGGCATTAACGCTAATTGATGGATTGTTTTTAATATTTAACGCTTCGTTTCTCCTCCTTCTCCGACGTGGTAGCGTTACCGAGCACGGCACGGTCCGGCCGCTTCGAGTAGTCCTCTTTTCTCTTTTTCCCTGTGCCTCTCCTTGGCACACGCACACGCCGAACACCCGTGAAACTTGTTCGTTTTATCGCGCACACCGTCTCACGCCGGCCCTCGACGAGAGCACATCTGACCGCTCGTAGACTGCTATCGTACAAAGGCGGCGCGCGAACCCACGACGAAGACGACGTAAAAGAGGTTGACGACGACGACGATGGCGGCGGCGACGACGACGACGAAGAGAACGCATCCGAGGAAGTCCCAAGATGAAGTCGAGGACGTCGTCGACGTCGGGAACAACACGATCATACGCGTCTACGCGGCGGGGGAAAAGCCGGGGCCGAGAGACGTCCATCGAGAGGGCCGGGAGTACAGAAAGAGGAAGAGAGAGAGAGAGAGAGAGAGAGAGAGAGAGAGAGAGAGAGAGAGAGAGAGAGAGAGAGAGAGAAAAGAAGGCTGCGAGAGATAGCCGTGCAGCAGACACATACGGTAGTCGCAGATCGCCGAGCCAGACAAGGGACTCGAGCAAGCAAAATGGAGGGCAGGCGAGCGTGGAATATAAAAGGAGGAACGTGAATTCATATCTCGTCCGGGGGATCTCGCTGCTTTGCTGCTGAGAGACTGTTTTCAAGGGACAGAGACGGAGCGAGGGCTCCGTCCGGTCGATCGAGAGAGAGAGAGAGAGAGAGAGAGAGAGAGAGAGAGAGAGAAGGCCCAGGCTCCTGGAAAAGGGTGAGAAGGGCGAAAGAGAAAGAAGGATTAGAGAGCCGAGAGGCAAGGAAAGACTGCGTGAAGGAGAACGAGAGACTCGAGAACAGCCGGTCCGTGGTTGGTACTACGGTATTCGCAGCGGGTGCGACGAGGACGCTCGAATACCCATCGGGATCGGGTCGACTGAGATAGAACCCGATGACGGTGTCGGTGCGACCGAAACGGCTGTCTGTTTATCGCCGGCTAGATAGAGACGGGTGGATTGCCAGTCCGCGCGGAGTTTATCCGTTGGAACGACCAAGCCGGCGGCTAACCAATGGGCGATCGTTCCCAACCAATCCGCTGCCGAGCCACGAATCCACGCTCGAGTACTACACGTCGTCTCATCTCTCAGCCGGGCCAGTCGTCCCCGAACCACGCAAGGAGTCGGGGCTCTTTTGTCTCGCGTAGAGCTGTGAATACGCGATGCGTATACACAATGGTACCCCTCTCTGCTAAGGGTACCGCCGTATACTCTGCCGTGTAGGCAGGTGAGAAAGTACCGAGGGAAAGAGAAAGACCCCCGACCCGGCGCAAAATTCCCCGAGCATTCACCGGTATTACCCTGGACGGTAACGTGCGGTTTTTCGGCCAGCTTTTTAGAGACCGTTCTCTCTACCAACCTACCACCCCCGCCGATGATAAAACCGTGCATAGATTAGTCCCGATTCCGGCTACGCGCGCGCGCCTTTCTCTACCCCGTGTACAATCGTCACCCTCCCTCTCTCTCTCTCTCTCTCTCTCTCTCTCTCTACGGTTTCGATTTAACAGGGTGCAACGTCGCCACCAACCCCCCTATAACGCACTATGCTTATAACACGGTTTACATACAGCGCAACAACTCTTCACTGATTTGTGCTACTTCCAAGTTTCCCTTAACCCTTTGCACTCGGACCTATTTTACCTGGAAAATTAAACATTCCTTTCGACCTAGCATAATTCCATTCTATATTACTTCTTTTCTTTGTACGAATATAAAATTGATATAATACCTCGCACGATACTTAAGTGTTTAGTAATTGATTAGATACTAACATATTTAGTAATGTAAACAATATTTTGAATAATTACCATTATTCAGCATATATTCGTTCCGATATAACGCGCTGCAAAGAATCTAGCATCTGCATAGAATCTGTAGCAACAACAAAAGAAATAAGTATCGAGTTTTACAGGCATAGCTGAAAGCACAAAATAGGAGGCGTCTGTTGCAGGCCCTAAATTTTGACAGTTTCGCACATGTTTTGATACGATTCGAGAATAACGCCATCGAATCAAGATATTTCTGGTAAATCAATTCTTCTCGATCGTTTACGCGAGATTTCCGGCTCAAGAAATGCAAACAACGACTGTGTTGCTTGCAATTTACATGGCATTACAGAGGGTAAACCTATTTAATCCTTTCGGAGCAGAGTGCTCGAAAAGCGCTTTCTTGCCAGCGATCTTCGGGTGATTTTTCCGCGTCCGTGTTCACCTCGTTGCCATTTCTTTCTTCACGCCTCTTCTCGCTCGAAGGGATTACCGAAAGCGTAAGTCTGGCGCAGAAATAACCAATTCCTGCAGGCATCCGGTCCCAGATAACGTCGCGAAAGAATCCTTTTACGTACCGGCTAATCTATAAAGATATCAACGTAATTATGCAACGAGCAGCATGCTCTACACTTTGATCTTTTGTTGCGTAAATTTATGTAACAGGGAAATTGCGGTGGACGCGTATCTGCGGCTGCAGGAAGCCAGCGGCGTAAAAAACCGTATTTTCGAGAAACGTGATTTTTTGTTTGAACCGAGGAAAAGATGTGCGATGTGAATAACGCTGTGGCTACTTTCCTGGTTTGCAATGGCGGATGTAGGCATGGGCTTTACGAGTTGCAGCCCAGAAAATTGATGAAATGGTACGCAGGGTGTCCCGCGTAACACTTTTCACGATTTTTCGATCAGGTGCTTGCGATAATCTGACGAAAAAAAATATTTTAAACAAAACTCGATCAGTTTCCGATTGGCTATAAAAGCCATTGCAATACAAGAAGTTTGATCATTTTCTTTTTAATTATATTGCCAAGGTCACCTTCATTCATGGTATACTAGGTCGTTGAATTTGTCTTGATACGGGCTATAATACTGTCAAAAATACCAAGTGCCATTTTTAAAAAATCAAGGTGGCGTTGACAATACTGAAAAGAAAGTTTCGAACTTTCTTTTTACTGATCAATTTTTGTTGAAAATATCTTTTTGTCAGATTATCGCAAGTACTTGAGAAATCGTGAGAAGTTTTACGTGGGGCACCCTGTATATTCATATCGCACAAATTCTTGCGACAAAAGCGATACAAGTCTGAAAAGTACGTTTTTCCGAAACAGCGAAGAACTGTTTCCAACATAATAGAATGGAGCATGAAGAATATGACTGGCAGCTAGACAATGACATTAAGTTCATACGCTTTTGATGACGTATGGCTAGACCGCGGATCTTTATGGAAAATGGAAATGGTCTGCATAAATTGTACAACATAGGAGCCATAATGATTTGAAACAGGTTCATTGACATTTTGAAATTCAATCAATCTGTCCACTTGAATCGCGATCATTTATTTGTATTATAAATGCATCGAATCCGCAGTCTACTTATGACTTACGAAATAATACTTAAGCATTGCAGAATATGGGAAAAATAGAGAGATTATGGTTCGAACGTCTTTAACCTTGAAAATCTGTGTTAAACTCGCAGAATTTGAAGAAAATTGTGGTTTATCCAGTACCACGTACGAATAGATTTTTTCCATGGCGTCGTAAAATTTATCTAGCACCTGAGGATTTTACAAAAAATCAAGTTTTATGAAAAATACTAATGAAATCATTGTTTAGTTACAATGATTTGATAACCCAGCAGTTTGAAGGTATATTGTGTTCTCATATACGGAACACAATAAAAATAACAATATCATATTTTCTCTATAAAGTTCATGCTTATAAATTCTGCAAGTATAACACAGATTTTCAAGGTTGAAAAAATGCCCGTACCATAATAATTTATTAGGACCTTGAATAAGTTCTCGCCGTTTCTTCAAAGATGGTAGTAGCAGTACCCCGTTCGTGGAATTTCGAATGGTAACACACATGCAAGGCAGTAGTGTATCTAACCTTAAATTTCAGTGTATGGTAGTTCACTTTAGTGTCAGCAAAGTAATTTTTTCTTAGTTCTGAAAATGTCTACTTTTGTGCCGAATAAAGTGTATTTGCGGGGAATTTTATTGCACTACTTTATTCAAAAGAAATCTGCAGCTGAAGCACATAGAATTCTTGTTGAGACTTATGGTGACAATGCTTTGTCGGATACGACATGCAGAGACTGGTTTCGACGTTTCAAAAATAATGAATTTGAACTTGAGGACAAAGAACGTTCTGGCGCACCGAAAAAATTTGAAGACGAAAAGTTGGAGGAATTACTCGAATATACTATACTATATATATTATACTTTTGAATGAAATGTTTTTGTTCCTTATAATTTAAATAAATCTTTTATTTTGTTAAAAAAACAGCGAGAACTTATTCAAGGTCCTAATAATTAAAAAAAAATCGTCGCTCTATCTCATTTCTATCGAAAGTTCGTTGATTTCGACAGGGAATTCGTCGGTTCAGTCCACTGTGCGCCGCGGCCCTGTTCCCCTCAATTCGTGCTCCGTCCCCTCATACGGCGACTCCGATCGAAGCAAGAGTGTACTAGTATCGAGGCACTACTGCGCCCATTCAACGAACCGTTGATCAGCGACTGCAATCTGCACGGTAATCTCCTGATTTATTAATTGCGACGTATCGACATCGGATCTCGGACGAAGAGCGGGCGAATATCAGAAAATAGAAGACAGAACAGTCAGCTACAGGTGGAGCGAACTCGACGGACCGTGGCGATCATGGTGGAACTATCCCCGCCACGTCGCGCGTCGCGTCGTTCCGCCAAAAATCGAGTAAATCTGGAGGAGATAAATTTATCCGAACGAAATCAGCGGACGCAGCTGGATTACAAGCTGCGGATGAGAACGTAGCCGGCTAAAAGCGTCGAAGCATTTTCCGATCCGATACTTGTCGCGCTGATTCCCGGCGAATATTTCCACCGGGGAAGTGTATATCCAAAATGGTAATTCCCGTGGACGGTAATGCGGTAAACAAGTTCTTGCCACTTTTGCCGGATCGTGATTCTAGCGACGCGGTGCGGCGCGGCGGATTCGTTAGCGAGGCGGAAGAAAAGCTCGATCACGTTGATCGACGGTCCGCTGACGCGGGATTAACGGTCGTAAAACGCCGCATCTCGGGGAAGCTTTCTCTTTCGAGCGTGCGAGCGTCTGGCACGGTAGTCAGCTCGTAATCTGCCTGTAAACGGTTTAAGTACGCTAATTCTCCGTACCCTAAGAAAACATCTCCGGCGACCGAGGCTTTTAGAAACGCTCGTTACGGTCCGGCTTGTAAGCCCGTGATTGGTACCCGGGACCGTTTTACATCGGATACAATCGGACACGTGAGAAACGAAAGACCCGGTGAAAAATTCGCGAACGACTTTGCTCGCGGTGAGTTATATGGTAAGGATCCTAATGTCCCTCGCGCGAACAACTTCGATTTCGACGGTATTCCAACGATTTCTTGCTGTTACCTACACTGAGAAAAAAATCTTGTCGAAACAAAAGAAATGTATGTTGATTCAATAAGATGTACTATTGAATAGTGCCAATATCATATGAACTTATTTTAATATTTAATACTATTGAATTTCAATAGCAAAACTCACTTCCGCCAATCATATAAGCCAATGGCTTGACCATCAATGTTTTCAAAAAAATAAGATATGGCCTCGAGCCAATTCCAGTATAAATCAATACATTTCTCAAATTTTTTTAACAACATATCTGATTGAAGGAAAAAAAGAAATATTACGAATAATGATATACGATATCGAATCAAATAATATTTTCAATCATTTCATGATAGACAATTCAAATACATCACGATTTGCTTCTTTTCATACTATTGAAAAGAATACATTGATATTCATCGAAGTAAAAAAATTACAATAACACTCGTGTTATTGCGAAAGTTTATAATCGCACAGTGCGATTAAAATGCTCACAGCTCTTTGGAAGCCGCAGTTAACCTTCCGTCGGGCGCAACCGGTCTGAGAGGCACAGCGCGATCATTTATGATCCGGAAAACACAAGCGAATCAGTCACCCCCACCCTTGGGAAGGGCCAGAAGGGCGGCCCTACGAGTGTAGACGGCATCAAGTGCACTCTTTCCCTGACAGCAGTTGTATAAATGAACTTAATTAGGTGTTTATCCGGTCAAGCACATTGCGCCCGAACTCGGCGGTCCAGATATTGCGCCCGACGGAAGGTTAAAGAAAGCTAGCTAACGGAAATAATACCGAAAAGTTGATTCAGTGCCTGTGAATCCTCTTTCTGACAAAGTTCACGATGACTTGTGTTACTTCAGGGGACAGATTAACCGAAGGTCACATCTCAAGGTCAGATCTACCGAGATTCAACCGATAATAACATTCCTTTAATCCTTTCACGTCTAGAAGAAAACCAAGAGAATATTATTATCGGTAGAATCTCGGTGGATTTGACCTTGAGATGACCTTCGGTTAAACCATGCCCTGAAAGGAGATGTCTTTGTGTCTATTATGATGAAAATCATGTGACATCGGAATAAAGTGAATATGTATCGTCATTTTTAATTCGGTCGACCGGTGTAATTTCGTGGCGGCGCGTTTTCTGTATCTTTACGAGCAAGAAAATAATTAAGGCCAGCGGGAGTTAGGTAAGACACCGTGTACACTTTTTGCCGGGGATCGAGAAGGAAGAATCGGGGGTTAATTAATGATGCGAGGACGGTCGAAAGTCTTCGCTTGCGCGGGGGTGGGGGGGACCGGGTTTCGCTCCCTCCGAGTCATCATCGGACTGTTCGACGGACGCCGGAGAGGTGTAACATCGTTAGATATGGTCGCTGGAGCTTTCCTTATAAATAATCAGCGGAACGAGCACGTATTATCTCGTGGCGAACAACGGTCGCAGCCTTCGGAGCGTGTTCCGATCGGTCGCGGGGTCCGGTTTTATCAATCGCGCCGACGACCACGACGACACCAAATTATTCTGTTTATCGGACGAAAACGCTTCGAACAGGCGTGCTCGATACGTCGTTTATCTGCTCCGCCTCGCCATATTTCTGGCCACGATGTCTGCCGTCCTTCCATTCCTGCTTCTGTCTCTTTATCTCTCGCGGCAGCGTCGTTTCGGGTGAATTGGATTTCGTTGAAGCCAGAAGTAGTTCAAGCATCGATTCCCAAATTTCAAACAATAGCATTTCGAATAACATGATTAAAACCAAGCAGTTTTCAACACAGATTTGCATAAATAGTGGTACGGTAAATCCTCGAGTGATCGGTTGACAAAACACGAACACAGAAGAAGAAGCAGAAGAAGAAGAAGAGAAAGAAGATGAAGTGGACGGGTGAGAGAAACCTTCGGTGTGACAGAAAGACACGAGCATTCGCTGATACGTCGAGCCTGATCGCTGACTTCGTCCCCCGACAAATTATTAATCCCGAAGTCTTGACCCCTTTCACCTCTTAATCCGGATAAAGAGAGATATCTCTCGTCTTCGGGAACAAAAGCGGAGATCGGAGTGGTCTCGATGACCCTATCCCCTCTTCTTTCTATCCTCCTTTGGATTGTCCCCCGCCCTATCTCAACTCCCACCGGGATCGATCTCCTCTTTTCTCTTGTCCCCCCTTTTCTCGTCGTTCTTCCAGACGCTAAAGGTTTCTCTTCTCGTCTCGTCTCGTCTTGTCTCGTCTCTTCCTGACCGCCTTTTTTTCGCCTCTCCGCCGCTCTGTGGCGAGATGGCGCGTCGCGTTTATCTGCCTCGACTTATATTGGCTTTTTCGGTATCCGAGAGAGATCCGGGACACGCCGGGGAATTCTTGTTTCCACCGTTTGCAGATTTCCTGCTGGCTCGATCTCCCTCCGTTGACTCGCTGTTGCGAGATCGTCGACGAAAATCCAAGAGAACGCTTTCCCAGCTCTGTGGCGGACTCCGAGCTTAGAAAACCGAGGGTGCACGGTAGTTGCTCGATATACGGTGAAAGAGACGCGCATCGTTTCGCGGAAGAATCCATCCCCATTACCGCGCCGCGTGCTCTTGAAGGGGCGCAGAAACTCGATTGTCCAGAAGTGTAATATGTAGCACATCATTTATGCAACTCTATGTGAATGTTAACCAGTTAACTGCGTTCGACGTGTATACACGTCAATCGAAATCTCTACTGCGTTGCACTAACAATAACCTTTTCAAGCATGAGTTATTAATTTTTTATCAAATAAAAATCTAATCCTTCCTCGCTTTTCGTAAAATTTATAATAGGACCATTTGCCCTGCGTTCGACGTGTACACTCGTCAGTGCTTGATTTTTAATATTTACTAATTTTAATTTTTACAACTAAATTCCACAGTTAAGAGGTTAAAGTTGAAAACAGCTTATTCGTGTTACATTAGATGTTTAGAATTTACTTTTAAGTGGCCCGTAGACGATCGATAATATTGCCAATGTAGGTTGACGATAATATTGAAGCTTCCGAATTAACAATGAATTATTTAATTGACAATGCGTTTGAAATATAAAATATAGCCGGGTTTCTGATTTTAATCGAGCATGGACCATTCGATAGCCTACCCAGAAAAAACCCTCTCTGCCGAATCTCAGCCCCCTATCTCATCTGTAAGGGTAGTTATTGAGAAAAATCGAAAAACCAGTTTTTGGCCCTATTTATTGACAATTGAAAATTCTGAAAAAAAATCTGACACATTCCGGATACCAAGCCACATAGTAGGTACCATTTCCAGATTCTTCCGCTGCAAGCTCTGCTTGTAAAAAATGAACAACCACGAAAGAAATCGAAAAAATGCAGATTTCATATAGAAGTCTAAAAGGTGCTACTCCAGATTTAATTTAGCAATGAGATATTATCAAAAGTATTATGCTCAATTTTCTTCAGATTTTTCCGAGTGGTGCGTCACAGTTAGAAAAAATAAAAACCGCTTTTCCCGGCGTTTTTCCCAAGTTATGCTTGCCAAATTTTGTACCAGTCGAAGTAACAAAACTATTCATTTCCATTCATCTACATAATTTGCCTATTCTCAAATTATATTATATATGTAATATATATTATGTATATTATATATATATTATATTATAATATATATATATAATATTCAAACCCTATTTCTCCGCAGAGCTGTTTCCACCCTCATCACAATAACTAATCTTTTCATCCCATCGTCGGCTAAACTCGCGCCGTCTGCGTTCTGCTGTACGTTCCATCATCTCCGTCAGTTTCCGAATTGATTTCCATCGTGCTGGAGGTCACGGTGCCTCGCCGGCTCGCGAGTGGGAAAGAAGCGATCCATTATATCAGCGTTAATTGCTTAGGCCAAGAGCAGCGTTAAAATTCGTCGAAACGATTAAAAGGAAAGGCTTCCCCTCCGGTCGGTTGATTTCATTAAATCGAGTACACGCGATCGCCCGTGGCGGCACGTTCAGACCCGGGACCGATGACCGAATCGTCCGAAACGTTATCGTCGCTTTGCACACGGAACGAAGACGAAGGGGAACAGAGAAAAACGAGACGAGACGAAGAAAAAGAAAAAACGTCGAGACGGTGAAAGAATAACAAGAAGTAGAAGAAGGAGGACCGTCCGCCTCTTAATTAAGCCCTCGTTCTTCCTGTTTCGCTGCAAAGAGAGACAGACAGAGAGAGAGAGAGAGAGAGAGAGAGAGAGGGAGAGACAGAGTCAACGGGCGTCGCGTTTATCCGGTACAAACTCTCGCCACCGTTCCCTGAATCTAATCGTCGAGATACATCGGGAAGCTACGTGTAGTAGCTTGTTCACGGATTGTTTCGTTCCCTCGTCCCGTTCCCTGTGGGAGAACAGCGGGAATCGAAGAGAAACATCCGACGCGACGCGACGGCTCGCCGATAGAACAGTTTCGAAGGAAACGAACCGGGAGTTTGCTCCGTGGATGAGAAAGCTGCGGGGCAGGAAGGCGGAGGCGAGCGAGTTCGTTGATTAGAGGGGGATCATCGGGCGATTAGAGTTCGCCGACAGAGTGGATCGAAAAGGAGCGAGAGCGGAAACGAGAGAGAGAGAGGGTAAGAGGAAGATAGACGTAGAAGGAGAGCGAGAAACAGATAGAAAAAAAGAGCCGAGTATTTAATTAAGCCCGTTCCATCGCGCGACGACGCGACGGTTTCTGTGTCGGATATTTGTGTGAGGTCCGCGTTATAGTCGCGCGGATCCTCCTTATTGCAAGCGAACGCGCCACGCTATCGACTCGTGTTAATTGCTGAAACGCCAAACGATCGTTAATCGTCCGCCTGGTATCCAGCCCCTGGCCGAGATAATTGAACGTTTTCGAGGTGGGACCCCGATCTTCGATCCCGGGCCGGTGTGAAACAGAGACAGACCCGGCCGGGGTTCGCGTCTATCCGGAACGCGTCGACAACGCCGCTTATTTAAATACGTTTCGCCCGGGAAACGAGTCGACCGTGAACGAACCGGCGCGTTAACAATAAAGCGACGAGCGGGGCCGCAGCCAGCAAATAAAAGAGATCGGAGCCGATCTCTTTTACACGGTTAACACGCGCCTACGAACCGGTCCGACGGAGACGGATCGACGCCATTTTTTCGCGGAAATGAACGCGCGACTCCGCTCCGGCTCGATCGTTCCTGCCGATGCGCCGCACCGCGCCGATCGGTTGCACACTTCCACCCCGGGACCCGGGGGAACAAAGGAATTAATTGGGAGCCGTGATGCGAGCGTGCGTTTCCTTTTATCGCTCGCGACCCTGCCCGCCTGATCGCTCGGCCGAGGCGAACGTTGAATTTCTGTTGGATGGAAACGGGCAGGAAATGTATTAGGTTGTCCCGAAAGTTGCTTTCGGAATGTGGCTAGATAAATACAAACAATGCGATAATCATTATGTTAATGTTTCAGTACTTTCCAACAGGAATTTGCATTGCACGCGTGAATCGAAAACCAACTTTTGGGACAACCTAATGTACGGGGTGTCCCGATTTTGCCAGCGTGTTCTACACGAGAAAGTAAGAAAAAAATGTTATATTAACATATGCTCTTGAATGTTTCATTAAGGAGTTATAACTAATAATACAAAATGATAAGGCTCATAGGTTCAGTGTTAAAATATCGAAATTACTTTCTCGCCAACCCAATACACCACGAAAATGTGCAAATGAAAGCGACTATTTTTCCGCGAAAGGTGCTTCGAGAATAGAAGAGGTGAAATGCAGACAATTTCTATTGCTACGTTCGTTTACAGGCCGAGAAACGATCGCGCAAAAATTCGCAGCTTCCGAAACGATGCATCATTCCGCGAGTTTCTCAGCTCGTGTCGGACTCGGCTGAAATAAGGCTGTGCGCGTTTCGGTGATTAACTACGGGACCATGCTATGTTAATACACGATCACAAGGATCATTACACACGGTGAGGTCCGAGCGGTACACAGAGCGAGAGAAAGAGATAGAGCGAGAGCAATGGCGATGGGTGTGCGTGGCAGCGCGTGTGCCAGTGTGCACACGCACTTGACATGGGAACGACGTCATTATGGTAACCGATTCCGGAGCAACTCGGAACCACGCGGAGTGCGCATATATGGAACCACGTGGATCACGTTTGCCAGATTTATAAATCGACGCAAACTCGATCTCGATCCCGGTTCCGATCTCGCTCTCCGGTTTCTTCGCTTTACCATTTCCTTGTGCAGTGTCGGACAAAATGGTGGGTGGGACCTTTGACATGTTCCAATATTTCATATAATTGAGAGAAGAAAAATGTACATTTTACACATACAGGCTGGGGCATTTAAAATAGGATTCGGGTCGTGTCGGTATCAAAGTCGGGAGCGAAGCAATTAAGCATGTCCTTCGGTAAAAAAATCCCTGCGAACACGTTGAAAAATGGCATTCAAAACCAGAATACCCCTTCAGGCGTAGACCTGCGTTTCCAAGATTGCAAGGGTGCGGGTGAGCTTTCTCATTCGTTAATAATGCAAAGATGGGCTTTTTCAGTACTCAAAAGCGCTTGATAAAAGATCAATCTAGGGCGCAACCGTCCTCAAAAGTCCTATTTTTGCGTTTACGACGCGTAATTTGCATTATTCGGAAGTATAAAGCTGCGCATGTAGCTACAGTAGAGTCGTGATCTAGCTCCCACCGCCTGTTCCTCGCAGGGACAGAGATTGTATAGGGAAACTATCTTTTTATGACTGCGTCGATCGCGCCGAAAGTACAAAGGATACTGAACGTAAAAATGGACAGCATGTAAACACGGACTGTGTTCTTGGCCCCTCGCGGGGATGCCCCCCAGTGGAAGGGGCAGGTGAAAGGACAGTGATCGTGGAGATCCACAGGGAGCTGGATTACGACTTTACTGCATTTTCATAAAGCTGCGACAGGTAGATGCTGCCGAATAATTAAAATTACGCCTGGTAAACGTAAAAATAGAACTTTTGTGGACGATTGCGGCCTAGATTGATCTTTTATCTAGTTCTTTTGACTAAAACGCGATCCTGAAAACGAGTCTACTCCTTGAATGTCCAGCAAGAGCAAAGTTGCTATAACCGGCTGCCCGTAGGATCGGGTGTTGGACCAGCAACGCTGATCCGCGTCCGTGTTGGTGCAGCTGTGAACGGTACACGAACAGAGCATCATACCATCGTGCTACCGGCAACAGATACTAAACTCGAAACGGCGAAGTGGCTCGTTTCTATACCGGCATTCGCCGCGATCCCGCAACCTGTTCCTTTCCCATTCTGAAGGGAGCGGCACGCCGCGCGCCGTGTTCGTTTCTCTCGCGCCGACACCGTCTGCTATCCACTTATTCGTACGTGATACACACGTACATATATACATACATAACGCCCCCAGGGGCATGGTACGTTTGCGGGTTCGATGCGCGGCCAGGATTAGCGTTAAGTCGGCGTTAAGTACGGCCACTGGGCCGAGATTATCGTATCGGACCGCTATTAGCGCCGATATTGAAATCGCCTCTCGGGATGCTGGCTCGCAACTCTGTCGCTCCGGTGGACCCTGATTGGAAACCGGCGAGGGAAAGCGGGGATTTCCTGTGTAAAGAAACTACGGTCGCACGGGGAAACAGGGAACGATCGGCCCGCTGCGCAGTGGTCAGAACGCATCGAGAACCTGGATGAGAAAAAATCATATCGAACTGTCGTAAACGGGTGGGGCACATTTTCTTTTTTACCTATAAAATTTTGTAGGTTGAGAATTACGCAGAAAAATTCTGTTGTTGGTTATTGTTGATCTTGTGAAACAATCGGTATAATATTCAGTATTTTTCAGACGCGAAGTTCTCTTGAAGATGATCCATACTTGGATCGAAACGTTGAGAAAATGTTTTAAATTGCAAAATTGCTTTCTCTCGATTTTGGATTGAACCTGTGCGCCGATAAAATAAACTAATTTCTATTAATTCGTCACGATCGACAAAACGGAATATGTATATATTTCTGTAGTATTTCCTATCAATTTGAAGAAGTCGAAGACACTACAAAAATATTCTTCACTTGTTGTAAAGCTACTACTGTTTCGCATCTAACACACGCATATTTGTCACAAATCCATCAAATCCACAATCTAATGATCACGGAAAGTGGTCCACTGTTTATAGTCCAGGCACAAGAAACAGGCAAGCATTCTCTGACTTAGGGGCGCTCTATAGGTTCGCTCCGATAGCGATACTTCACAGCAAATGATGCCAGCGAAAGAAGTAGAGGACTATTTATCTCGCGTTCTCCGTGTAGAGTGCTCTGAATAGGCGGCGCTTCATTGCTCTTATTTCAACGAAGCAGTGTAGGTATGTAGAATAGTGCCCCATAGAGCAATCTCTAGCTATGGTTGCTGTAGCGTGAATCTGTGACCGTTCGTTCGGCGATGCTCATGCAGTCTAGGTTATTTCTCTTTTACTGTCAGGTAAGAATTGATAACTCACCTACGCAGACATTACGGTCATTGTCTATGTCTGTTATGAACAATCTGTTATTCATTAGGCATTCGCATTGAGAATAATGATTATACTGCGGATTTTATGCATCTGTAACGAAAATGGCAGGTTAAAGTTAGGGGAGAACGTTTACCAGAATTTGGGAATGACTGTACATTGACTCCGACGTGTTAAAATGATTAGCACTCGAGTTGGGACTCGGAACATTTTCGCAAAGAAGACAGTTACTTCGTATGACGTCAAGAATCATCCCTTCCAAGGTCCCATCGTGCCATATTAAAATCTTAAAATTAATAACTGAGAAAGGATTTTATAAAGTTTATCTCAAATGAGGGGCCAGCGACTTAAAATTTTTGGGGATTATCTTCCAGACTTATCTAGGTTACTAGCAACCAAGAATAATCATCCGTTACTCATAATAATAATATAAAAAATTAACCCTTTGCACTCTGAGTTATTTTAACTGGAAAATTAAACATTTCTACCGACCTAGAATAATTCCATTCTGTATTAAATTATAGTCTTTCTTTGTATGCATATAAATTTGAAATAATACCTCATACAATACTTAAATGTTTGGTAATTGATTAAATACCAACATATTTAATAATGTCCAACAATATTTTTAATAATGGTACTCGTAATGGTAATGATTTACTGGTAATAAACATTTAAGTATTGTATGAGCCATTCTATCAATTTCATATTCATACACAAAGAATAAAATTAATATTCAATGGAATTATTCTAGGTCGAAAGAAATGTTTAATTTTCAAGTCAAAGCAGCACCGAGTGCAAAGGGTTAAGAATAGAAAGACATTTTTATTTTCGCTGCAGTCGCTTTCAATCAGGACCACAATATCTTCAAAACTTTCTTCTTATTTAAATTGAAATCTTTATGCTCCAGACTCAATTTTATTTTGCACAAGAATCTGCAGTCGAATTACGATCAACTTAGTAAAATTATTACAATAAAAAACAGATGTTTATCTGGTTCGTGCAGCTACTAATTTCCAAAAACAAAAATGCAGTCTCATAGACAGCGAATCTTCATGCAAAATAAAAATGTTCTACCTGAATTACCACAAACTGGAGTGAAATGGAACATTATTTTCTTTCCCAACATGTTTAATAAGTTGAAAATAATACGACTCTGTATTTTGAAATGTTCCTAATGTTTCTACTGTTTTAAATTGCAGCTGCTCATTTTTCTTATAAATGCAAAAGATCCGCTGTCTGCTTATAAATGATGAACGCAAACGCCAAAAAATTCGATTTCCCTATAGCACAATCACGAAACTTGTAACCCGTTGACAGAGTATGCCGATGATAACGACGCTTACTTTGACAAATAAGTTTAATTCCGCAAAAAAGTGTTCGTTTCACGGGCAGAGCGGCCTGACACTGCTATGTATAAATAAAGCTGGAAATCAGAATAAAATGAACGCAGTCTTGTCGTCCGTTGAGCCAGTGCAAACTAGTCAGTTTAGTGCTCGGTAGTCCCGGGGGATTAAATTCCCTGACAGACGTTCATACTTCCGAGCCACGGGATACATAGCCAACTGGAAAAACACGTTTCGCCTGGTTGGTCAATAGGAATGCGTAGGAGTACCAAACAGAGGCGGGCCAGTAAAATCGTGAACGATTTGAGCCTACGTAGATCGGGTAATCCTGATAAACGCGGCCACTTACCCGCCCCCGTGTCCCCTTCAACGAGTGCTTCGAATGCTTTCGGAAATTTCTATTTTCTCCGGAATTCCCATCGCGGCCCCCCGCCGCCGTCGGTTGCGGATCTTTTCCCGGATCCGACAAATTACATCTTTCCACAGATTACATCGGGAGGTGCCGTTTAACGGCTACACTCGCGAAGATTTACGAGCAACCGCCGCCACGCCACGCCGTGCGCCGCGTCGTCGTCGTCGTCGACCGGTCGAAACGATCATGAAACTAAAATTAGTCGGAAAGTGTTTGCGTTTCCACGCCGCGCCGGGACAGGAAAAAAGCCGAGCAGAGAGATCTCGAGGAGTCCAGGAGGAAGGAAGAACCGGGTCTGTTTGGCCGGGGCTCTCGTCTCATCTTCCCTGGATCACGAAGATCCGTGGAACGAAACCGTGAGAGTGGTCCTGGAAACGTCTGTCGAGAGTCCCTCGTAAATAACGAGAACGAAAGGGGGCAGGCCTTGTTCCCTCCGGGGCTGCTCCTTTTCAGAGGACAGAGTGGCCCTAAATTATCGCCGGGTCCCACCGGGGCGCGGGCCGGGAGGAGCGAGTCCCCTTCGATCAGGTCAGAAAAAATTAGCTAAACTTCGGTTCGCTCCGGTTTCGGATGACCTCGTCGACCGTCCGTGCAGTATCAATTTCACGCGTTAGGCCCGACTCTCGCCCCGAGCGGTTCTAGGCCCAACGGACTTTTTCCTTCGGCCAGCCAGCGCTGGGTTTCTTTGTCGCTACTACAACTGCACCGTCACACTGCGGAGCCGGCAAGGAAAACAACTGGGCCTCGCGATTGTCCGCGTTATTTTTTATTTTCTCAGAAAATGTCACGTAAACATAGAGTTTGCTCTGAAGCCACGACCGAGGACAACAAAACAAGACACCCTATTGATTTGTTCGTTTATCGAAGTGAAAACCTATTTGGGCACACAATCGCTGGCCAGTGAATGAGCCTGATCCGTCACGCTCCGAGGTGAAACACGCTGCTCGGGTAAACTCGCGAGAAATAGACAGGTGTGTACGATCGCCACGGAAGTTTCCACTTCGTCTTATCCGCAGTGGTCTGTTCTTTATTTAGAAGATGTCATAAATGAAATTCCTCTACGCTACTTGAGGCCTTAGAACGAAGCACGACGTTAATAGGCGTCGCACAGGTGAAGTGTGGAAATAACACTTTTCTTTTCCAAGGCTTGCTGCTCGATGAGACAACTGTTTTGTCGAAAGATTTTCTCGCGAGCAATAAAGGCGTGCGGAATCGCGAACGCAAGGAAAAGCCAAAACGGTTTTATTAACAAACTTTGGCACACGGATCACCAGGAGTTAACGCTCGTGTCAATCTGTCTTCTTTTTGCGATCTGTCGGCGATCGTAATTCTACAATTCCTCTGATTTTCTATTTTTATAAATTCAGGTATAAACTGTTGGCTGTTAACGCTTTACCTACCGGAAGCCTATCAATAGGATTTTCAATAATTGTACTATACCGGAAGAAAGCATAGAAATTGTCTTTTACATTGCAATCTTAAATGAAACTTCACATTGAAAATTGCTGTTGCCATTGAAGGTTCCATTAAGAAGTGTTTAGCCTTGTACCATAGATTTTTCAAAATTATGCAATAATCACCGGTCGGTAATGTGTTAATATACACACTGCACAATTCATACTACAACTCTGCGCGTAGTTATACATAGCGACCTCGTCAGTCGCGATCGGTAGAGGCAGGCGACGACGTTGTATTCGCCGTTCGAATGTTTTCCATTAAGTTCTCGTATCGTTTCGATCAGCGCTGAACAATCCGGTCCTTTCAGTGTTCCCTGATCCCTTCGGTGTATTTAATTCCTGAAAAGCAAAGAACGTGGGGCTGTTCTCGATAAAAGGGAGGGGGCGGTGGCGGGGCGTTCGATACTCGTCAGTGGAAGCGACGATGTATCGCGGCGCGGCGCGGCGGTGTTCCACGATATCGAGTGTGTCTCCGACGATCGGTGCGGCCCTGGCTATAAGCCATTACCTCGAGGCACAGACACTGGCTGTCTCTGGCTTTTCCGTCGGTCGGTCTTCGTCTGTTAGCGGCGTCTTCGTCTTCGTTCCTTCGGTTCCGCTGCTTCGCGCCGGTTGCCTCGTCGTCGTCGTCGTTCTCTGTTTCGGGGTCTCTCGGTCTCGTCAGGCGGGGTGGCAGATAACATTGCTGCATGACACCACCGCTCTTGGTAGAACTACTCGAGGCACCGAGAGCGGTGGATACCTACAGGCGCGCAACGAAGGTCCTCGTCTCGTCTCGCTGCACCACCACGGCCACTCCTACGCTTGTACGAGGCTCTTTCGAGAAGCTCTCGCACCCGCTCACACACACACGCTCACGCTCATCCAGAACCATCCTGCAACGGTGTAGAACACTTCCACAAGGGAGCCACTTTCAAACAGCTCGAACGGAACGTCCATAACTGCGGCGTCGAGCAGCGCGCGCGGTGCTGCAGTGCATTAGGACTGGGTTACGACAGTAAATTTTCACTACCGTGCGGAGTTCTAATGGCCGGGAATGCAGCTGGTTTCAGTGGCCTCCAGTTCCCGTCTTCGTCTTCTTCCGTCTTCCTCCGTTACCCTGCTCGCAGCCCCTTTCTCGCACGCCGACCAACCGTGTGCACGGGGTGTCTTGTAACCGGCCGCGTAACCGGGGTGAAGATCACTTTACACGGTTTGTCTCGACATGCGGTTTCGAACAATTTTTCCGTGGATCGCTATGTATCGGTCTTTTAGGGAGCTATGCGTCTCTCCGAGGTTTACGACCAGACTGCGGATTTTATGCGTTTACGACAGAGATGAGCAGGCGAAACACGACACAGTGAAAATATCTGGCGATTTCGGGAACAGGATTGTATTGCCTGTGACTTAATACAGTCATTAAAGAGAAGGAATAAATGTTTATGCAGCTTCTATTTCTTGCAACTGACTTGGCAAATTTTTATTTTGCATGAAGATTTAAAGTCTAATGTCTAAATGACGGGTTCTTTTATTTTTTTTTCTACGAAAAAATTCATAAATACGTTTTCATGTGATCTTAACCCCTCGCCGTACCATTTTCTTTGCAGTTGCAGTGATTGAAACGTTTCTAACCCGCAAACTGTCGTAGGAGAGTAAAGAAAATTTATAGGTTTTGTATGGCCACATTTATTTGTACTTGAAGATGTTAATATATGATTTCTCCTCTATTAAAATCATTCAGGGAAGGAGTAACGTTCAATATGGTTTCTATTTCTTGTAATTGATGCAGGCGATTTTTATTTTGCATAAAGATTCGCAGTCTATTGATTACTAACTAATCAAATTTTATTTAATCTTAAAAGAAAGGCATAACATGCATATTGGTTAGACTGTTAAAATCTTTATGACGAGTCTGACTCGTTAAAATACGGCAAGGAGTTAATACATATTACAATTTCGCTTCTATTGACGTTTACAAAACTACTTTCTTAGGGTGGATTTATAGTGGAGCAGCGAGGTGAGCTGTATGGTGAAAAAAACGGAAAACAAAGAAAATACATATGTACTTTTTCTTTAGTATGTGTTGAAATGTTGTCACGAATGTTGCACCCTTATCATAGATATCGATCAAATTTACAACGTGCCAACGTTTCCAAAAAACGTGAACCACCCTCGAGACCGATCCTTACAGTTTAGAAACCCTCAAACTTCGTGCGACTGCATATAAATTATAGTTGCATATTATGGAATAGCTAGAAGTATCAAGGGTGAAGTTCATCACGTTATATACGTGATCCGCGAATAGAGGCCTCTCAAAACCTCGAGATCCCAGGTATTCGGATGTAGCAGGAAACTTTTGGAGCATTCGTATGTAGCATGATACTGTCGGCATCCCGCGCACTTGTATGTATGTAGCATGCTACCGTCGAGACCCTGGAGCATCCGTATGTAGTAGCGTGATACTGTCGGGATCCCAAACCAATCGAATACGATTTTTCCAGACCCGTACCGAACCGGCGATCTCCAGCTCGCATCCCCTAATGTACGTATCGTATCGGTCTTGGTGGCGAGTATCGCAAGCACCTACCACCCGAGTACATACAGTGGATAACGAAAGTAAGTTAATACTCATATTTTCAATAACGAAATCACGATAACAGTAATATTCATTCACTTATAAAAATAAACAAGTTGATTACATATTTAATGAACAGTTCAAAATTTTGCGGTTTAGGGACATGCAAATTTATGGTATGGGCGGATGAAGTATCGGAGTTATCGGATCTTTTTAGATAAGGATTCTCGATTTCTTTGGACAGTTAGCGATTTTCGCGCAGCACGTCATCAAAGTATAGTTCTTCACGAACATTTAAAACAAAATTCCAATTGAATCGATGAAGAACTGAGTTGTCGGCAGATTTTTGTCCAAAAAGTTTCTGGCCCACCGTGAGGCGGTCCAACATGGCAGCGAAGAAGAAGAAGAAGAAGAGCTGTCTCGCGGGCCGGCAATTCAGCATGTCAGCTTGAACGTAGCAAATCGGACATTTCATATGCGACAACCTAATCACAGCTCCAGTGGCGAGGCGCAGAAAAATGGCATCGAGTCGGGAGAAAAATGAGGGTGAGGGGAGAGAGACCGATGGCAGGAAAAGGGCGATGGAGAGTAAGTTGTTCGCGGTTCCTCCTCGCAGGAAATGCTCGGAACAGCCGGGAATTCCTTTAATATCACGGAAGTGTATCGCGACGCGTGTGCACCCTCCTGCGACGGGATCGGGCCGAAGGGTGAGAGCGCACACGCGCGCGTCCGTGCGTGCACGCGGCGAAAGGGAAGAGCAATCAGACCGTCTGGTGATCCATCCTCTTTCCATCCACCTCCCCCTCTGTGTCTCTCATTCGTTTCCTCGTCTTCCCCCTTTCCTAGCGTGATTTTACTAAATCAAGTTTCACCGACGGAGGGGAGGAACAAAAAGCGTGCTACCATCCGTGCGTGGGTTCTCTCATTCTCTCCCTCCTATCCTTCTATCTCTAGCGATAATTAGTTTGCCTTGTTTTTGTCAGATGGGCATATCCCGGGGAATTTTCCGCGCGAGGATCGCGTTCGAAGCCGCGGAATACACCGTTGACGCCGCGCCACGCCGCGTGGAACGGTAGTTTTGTAGCTTGTTAATGTTAACCAGTTTAACGAGCAGTTCGCGTTAATGGCGTCGATTCGAACACGGGTATCTTGAGTGATAACCGTGACTGGCCACGCCGAGCCGGTCGGCTGTACTGCGTACGTATATTATCGAAGATCCATCGGTCGCTAGGAAACTTTTCTTATTCGTCTGTGTGGGTTATTGAATTATACTCGCCGGTGATTAGATTATGCTTCCTCGGATCTTGATCGATGTTTCTTGCCGGTTAATCTGTGCTGAACGGTTCCGCCGAGGCCGGGTCTCCACTCGTTACGCTTCCAGTTCAGCTGTAAATGAGCCGATTATAGCCGGCGAACAGGGTAAATTCCTTTTTGAGTATTCGCGGGCCGAATAATCTTTTAATATGATCATGGTGTGAAGCGTAGAAAAGGACGGCGTGGAGGAAAGGAATTTACAAGTCCTTCGGGATTTAAGTACTTCGAGTTATTCGCGGTAGATACAGTAAAGTCGCGATCTAGCTCCCCCATCGTTTGTTCCGAGCAAGGACAGGGATCGTGTAGGGAACCTATCTTTTTATGACTGCGTCGACGAAAGTACAAAGGATGCCGAGCGTAGAAAAGGACAGTAAACACAGCTCGAGCTTCTTGGCCCCTCGCGGGGATATCCGCAGTGGAAGGGATAGGCGAAGGGACAGTGATCGTGGAGATGCTCAAGGAGCTAGATCGCGACTTTACTTTTATCAGTGTTGCATTTAATTCGACGCACTTACGCTCGACTGTTCAATAAATCTCTTTTGACCCTTGTGTAGTCAACCAACATGTATAGATTATTTAAAACTTTTCTGTGTTTAACATGTGCGTGTTCTTGCACAAATACTTATTATGAGACTATAAATTAATATATTAGCGAGTAAAGAATGGGCATTCAGAGAAATTTTGTAATATCTTTTAGAGGTACATTAACAAATTGTTGGAAGAAATACAGTAGATGTGGGTACAACTCTCATTTATTAATATAATTGTTTTAACTAACATAACTCGAGAACTAATACTAAAGCTTCCCGATCGCACACATCCAGTTACACAACAGTTACCAATCGGCTCAGGAAGTGCCAACCTAATCCGTGATGATGATTATTTTTCACAATTAAAATGAAACGAAGTCGAACAGCTGCAGAGCTATCTTCTATCTCTCCCCTGTCTCTCTTAATATTCCGCTGATCCAGCGATAATCGGAGCTAAAAAGGTGTTTGCGTTTTTATTGAATATGATATTTACTATCAGTCGGCGGCGATATATTTTTAACCTCGCCGCAACGACATTTCCGAATTTCCACTCTAATTTATCTCACTGTCTCCATTATCGATTTACAAATATAAATTGAATGACCTTTAGGAATCGGGTGGCCACAAATAATCATTGCGAAATCCATGTAGCGGTTAATTACCGGGGACGCGTATCGGATGCGTCATTTATAAACCGAGGAAAGTCATTAAGGATCATTGGGTAACATTGGTCACGCCGTCGCGAACGATTAAGTATTTAAGGAAGTTTCCGACGGCGATAATGCACAGCGGTCGTTCGAGCATCCGTTACAACGTGGAAACGCGATCTTTTTCTGTTCGCGCTGATACACGCGAGCCGACTGGCTTTCCGTTCAATTCCTCATTCGACACGGTTTTAAAAAGCGAGCTGCTAGAGAGAGAGAGAGAGAGAGAGAGAGAGAGAGAGAGAGAGGGAATAAAAGAAAACACGAACGAGCGGAGAGGAGAAGAGAAGAGGAAAACGATGATTATCGGGCAGTCGGTTAGCGCGAAAACACGACCGGGCGGTCGTGTCGTCCGCGATATCTCTCGGCGGGATCGATCGCAATGATACTTATGATAGTCGACGCCTTAGGAAGAGCTCGTTAAGTAATTTCTCGTCGCGCGAAATTGAAATGCAGTCCTTGGGACGGTGTGCATCGCGCGCCGTCGCAGACGACGACGCCGGCGACAACGACGACGACGACGACGACGCGGAAAGCGGTTTTCCCGAAGCTGATCATTATCGGTGCGATATCCCCCTTTTATCGCGACCGGGTATCCTTGTCCCGAGCGTCTTTCAACGGGGGTGTTGCCAGTCTCGCTCGGAGTGGTCTCGCGCAAATAACACGCGCCGGGTCACAAAAGAGAGGAGACCGATAAAGATGAGAAAAGCGCGGCGACGAGCTTGAACGGAGGTGGGAGAGAGCTCGGGCAAAAAGGAAAACAAGAATAATTAGGGGTTAATGCCGCGTCCGTGCCCGCCCGGGGTGATTAATGACTTCATAAACCGTGCGCCACGGAATTCGGCTCCGTGTACGAGGCGCGAGACGGTGTTTTCCGTAATTGCCGGATCGTTCGTTTCACCGTAGACACACACACACACACACACACACACACTCGTGACATCGCTCGTTCGCGCGCACGATTAGAGAACGGGAACCGTAATCACCGCGGCGAAATCTGAAATTCGTGAAACCGGGGGTCGATAGTCGGGCAAGAGAGCGTCTTACGTTCTCGCCGCATCACCCTCGTGACACGACCCAAATTCGCCGAGGGTCGTACTCTGCACGGTGCAGGGCGCGCTAACTATCTCTCCCTCTCTCTCTCTCTCGCGCACGTACTGCATCTCAGTCTCTCTCTCTTTCTCTCCCCCTCGTTCCCGCTCTCAAACCGCCACTCAAATCCGTTGTCCCCGATAAGTTTTGACAGCGTTCCCCTAATCGGTTCCCGGCCGTACGTAGCCGGGGGAACGGTCCTCGTTAAAAAGTGCCCGGGAAACAATAGAAAAGCACCTTGTCCGCTCTCCCCTACCTCTCCCCGCATGTTACGCCAGCGCGCGCGACTTACGCCGTATCACGGACGCACTCGATTCCGGGGCGCAGAAGAGGCCGATTGCATGAGGACAGAGGAAACGCGGAGGGAGGGGAGCCGGTCGAGGGAACTCGCGAAAGGGGGTCGGTGAGGGGTCCGGGTGAAGCGAAAGCCTGCTGGTTCGGCGGTATATTGACGTACGATCCGATATACGCGACACGACCGGACTTTGTTATGCCGTAATAGCGCACCCCCAGGGAGGACAGAAGTCTGGAAGGACTCTTCGTTTGTCCATCCGCCCCTGTCGAGAGAAAAAAGCTCAGCGAAGAGAAGCTGACGAGTGGGGGCTCTTCCGTGCTCGTCTCTCTCGCGCCGCCTATCTTTCTTTCCCCGGGTTCCGATCGTTCCTCTTTCTCTATCCCCCGAGCCCTGTTTTTCTCTCCCCCTGAGTACCAGAGACAGGGGGTAAGAGAGTGCGACGGAGGGGAGGGAGAGAGAGAGAGAGAGCAAGCAAGCGGAGCAAGGCAGGCGTGGGTGGCCAATAGTTTTGCCCCCTACTCGACCGCCGCAGAGCGGCCTACCACCACCATTTCACAGCACTCGGAGCAGTCCGCGCGGACTGAACGCGCAGCTGTCCCAGTCGACGGTTCGATCCGGCGAGCCGCGTGTCGTTCGGATCTCCGCGCGGATTGGCCGAGGTCGGCGTTTCATTGGCTCTTTTTAAAAGCCGCCTCGCGTGTACGCCGAAAGAGGGGTTCTTTGCTTAAGAACCGGGAACGAGGATTGGATAAGTCGGGAGCGGACGAGCGCCGATTGGTCGGGGTAGGTCCGCGCGGACTCGCGCTCCGAGATGCAAGGGGAACTTACACTCAGGCCATCCCGATGGTAAGGTCGTCGGGGTGGAAAACGCTCAAATGGGGTGGTTTAACGCGAACCTCGGTGCCAGAAGGACCCGCCACCGTGAGGGCTCTACGCCCCCTCTCCAGACCCGGGGGGCTCCGGCTCGTCGAAACAACGTAACGACCAGCGAAATTAGGTAATTCGGCCTCGTAATAATGCGCCGTCACCCCTCCTACCCCCTCGTTCTCCTTTTCCACCCTGCCTCTCGCCTCCTCACTCCGCCAAACCGCCCAACCCCTTTCCCGAACCAACCGCCCATCGCCTCTTCCGCTACTCTTTCTCCACCTCGTCACCCTCCTACCCGCGTAGTCGGTAATGAATCGGGTACGATGGAAATTAGGGGCTCACTGGACACCACCCGGCTCCCCCCCCCACCCCCTTTGCTCATCTTCGACCCGGGCACCGTGTTGTCTTCTATACACCCGTGGCCCGGCGAACGGTGTTTGTTAAACGTATCGCACGCCGACCGACCGTGAAATCACGGCAGATGGAATTTGGATTCAGGTGGTTAATCGTGACTTCCAGGCTTTTAGCTATCGGCGCGTCATGTTGTTCCAAGCGTCTCGCCGCGTCTGCTACACCCCCGCCTATCCGTTTTCTTGCGACAATTTCTCTACGGCGAAAGACGGAAATGATCGTACTCGGTGCGAGCTCAGTCCTGGACGCTGAAACCTATGAAATTCACCCCTCGTGGGCACGCTGGGTCCTTTATGTCTACGTGGAAATTTCATTTTTCGATCCTTTCAATGGAAAATGGCGACAGATCCCCGCCTTTCCGAATTTAATCCGTGAAACTTGTATTTCTTACTGATAACTAGAGTGCGGATCTTTATGCAAAATAAAAAATGTTTGCATTGATATGAACGTCACCTTCATTCTTTTTTAACGGAGTGAGGTATTTTTTAATGCATGAATAGATGCAGCTGGTCTTAAAATGAGGATTTGTGCAAATATGCTAAATACAAAATGTTTTAAATAATCTATTTCTTTTAGTTGGCTACACAAGGTTCTAAGTAGTCACTTGAATAAGTGTCCTTTGAAAACCGGAAACGGCGGAAATGTAGCTCCGGGCATAAACGACCCAGTGTGCCTTCGAGAGTGTGGAAATACGCTACAAATAAGTGTGCGCATTGGAGGATTGGCTGGGTAAATGATCTTCAGCTTTTTGCATTTCAAGAATATTTAGCAATCAAGAAAATTGATTTTAGTTTTGGTCGCTTTGTCCGCTGGAGTAATGTTAGTCTTGTTTCACAATGATTTTGCGTTAGCGCTAGTCGAAAATTGATTCCACTTATTTATACTCATTTCCCTTATTTAATTATATCGTCCGCTGTGAATGCCTATAAAGCACAACACACGTTGTCGAGTGTGGAGTTAATTTCCTGGATGAATGATTTATTTATTTAGTCGTGAACTTCTGGTCGTCGCTTCATTCGACGATCTATTAGCCTTTGGTAAGAAGTTCGGAATCGATTCATTACAAGAACGGTCGCCGATAGCAAGCTTTCTTAATTCTGCCATCAACGTGCTTGCATAAGTCAATATGAAAGTTGAGATTTTTCTTTTTCATCATCAAGTAATCCTCTCGGGAATCGAAGTTTCAAGTAATATGATTTACATAAACATAGGTAGGTACGTATAACAGGGAACAGGTTCCACTCGCAGGTTGTAAACTTTACAAGGATGATAAGGGAGGCTGAATGGTATAAAAAATGACCACGACATCACCGATTTGCTCTCATTTTCGAGTGGCAACCTGGAAATGTTTTGTAACGCAGTCGCGAACAGAAGTATTTTATCATAAACGTATGGTAATTTATTCCAAATAGAAATGCTGAACTTAATAATCTAGTTAACGGACGGAGACAAATTTTTTCATTCGATACGCACACACATCGGTAATTATTAAAATATTATATTCTGCTTCAAATTTTTAGCCCTTCGCACTCGAATGGTGACTCCGAGGCGCCACTAAACATTGCTGTACCATTATTCGGAATATTGTTTAGATTGCGACTCTTTATGCATTTCATGGCTTCTGAAAATGTTCAGAAAAGGGTGGAATATAAAATTTTACAGAATTTAGTACAATTTTTATTTTTTTTTGACATCTGCAAAGGCTACTAGCATTGGAAATGAGATTGTATTTTATTCTACTTCTTAAAATTCGTCTACAAAAATGGAAAATTGCATAAATTCAAATAACGTCATTCAAATTACATAAATGAAACTTGCGCAATTTCAAGAAAATTGTGGTTTTTTCAATACCAAACGCGGAAAACATTTTTTTTTTAACATGCGACACATCATTTCCCGTAGAATTTTTCACGCTGATTTCGAATCTGGTTTCAAAATTAATCTACGACCTCAGGATTTCGCAAGAAATTGATTTTCGTGAACACAACTTATGAAATCATTTTTTCGTTGAAATGAATTGTTAACCCACTAGTTTGAAGGAGTATTGTATTCTCATATACAAAACATATTAAAAATAATCATAATGAAGTGCTTAAACGTTTAAGTACTTAAAGGTTCGCACTTAAATGTGTCGCATGTGAAAAAAAAAATGTTTTCCGCCCATGGTATTGAAAAAACCATAATTTTCTTGAAATTGTGCAAGTTTAACGAATTTTCGCGAGGTTAAAAAACGTTCGTACCACGATCTCCATAATTATTTCACATTCTGCAAAGTTTCAGCTTTCATTTAAAAAAAACTTCATCGCTCTACCACATTCCTATCGAAAGTTCTTTGATTTTGACACAGATTTCGTCGGTTTGGCCCACAGTGCGGCGTGCAGGAGGTGACGTGTCAAATTGACGCGTCAATAAAATCAGGCTGCATAATTCCGTCGGATGACACGGCTCGCACCGATCTTTTCCGCAAAATGGCCAATATTCGTGCAGAAAACTGGAAAGGTTGGAAATTTCGTAACATGTGTCGAGCGGTGCGTGCTCGTGCGCGTATCGTTCACGAATCAAGTGGGATAAGCTTCGTGGAATGGAAGGGGGCCGATGATCGGTTGTTGTCCGGGTGCAATTGATCGAAGTCGAATCTGACGTAGCGCCGGAAGCGTCTGGCGCTCTTGTTTTCGCAAGTGAAGAAAAAACACACGGTGGCAAAGACGTGGTACGGTCTGCGAAATCCGATACTCGCGAGTTTCGTTGTCATGCATCTGGTCAGCGTGGTTCTTTTACCGTCCTCCGTGCCCCGTTTCTCGCCCCGCGTTCCACGGACCGCACGCTCCAGAAAACGTGTAATGAACCGAGGACAATAGACTCTCAAGCCCGGGGGCTAAGCGGCCGCGACCGCCGCAAATTTTTTTTACACGTTTCTTTATCTCGATTCCCGCCACTTGCGCGTCTCATTTTTCACGCGCGCGTCTTTTATCTTCCTGCTTGCCCCCCTCCGCGCCCTTCGCACATCCCCCTCAGCGAACTGCCCGCCTTTCTTTTTTGTCACAGACTTCTTCTTCTTTTTTTCCCCCGTTGCTTTCGTTGCCCCGCCGAGCAGACAAAAAATAAAGGATAACCGCCGCACGCTGTAAGTTTTTTAGCCGCGGTTTTTTATTCCGTCGTTAAAGCTGTCCCCGAACACGTTCTTTCCTCTTTCTCTCTCCCGTTCACTCGCGCTCTCTCCCTCTTTTTCTTCTCTTGCCCATTCACCGCGCTCCGCGTACGGACGCTTTTGAATGATCGAATTACTTGAATGGGAGGTAGCGACGTTGTGTCTGCTCGTAAAGGGACGGCCGCGGATAACGTCGAATCGCCGCGGAAAGGGCTGATATCTTGGGGACCCCGCCACGAAACACGCAGAACAACACTCTTTACACGCAGGATTCCTTGCGGATTTGTTGTACTGTATTGTTTGGATACATTTGACGAGTGGCAGGAATGGTACAATTCATTCTCACGAGTTTCGAGCATAATCGGGACCGGATACTATTTTTTATGGCTGGGTCGACCGCGCCGAAGAAAAGGACAGCATTTACACGGGTTACTCTTGGGTCGTCGACAACCCATTTCACCGACACTGTTTTCATCGACACGATTTGACCGACACCAGTGTTGGGCAAATTTTATTTTAAATAATAAATAAACGTGTGTTTTTAATTGCAAATAATAACTAAACTTCTGTTTAAATACAAGTTATTCAAATAATTCCAAAAATGATCTATTCATTATTTCTTATTTGCAAATAAAAGATTATTTATTATTTGGATCGAGGTGGAAATCAAATAAATAGTTTTTGGTCTTCTCTTATTTCTTGTATTTTGTATATATGTAACATGCTAGATATTTATTCAAATAGCACAGCACAATGAAATAATGCTTGCTCAGATGTGAATAAATAATATTTGCATATACCACAATACAATTGAACTTTCTGAAAAATCTTCAAGAAGAAATCATGAAAAACGAAAGAGTTTTGTCATTAAATTTGTATTATCTCGCATCTTTTTCGCGTCTCTCGAGACATTACTTTGTTTAACATTAGAACTATAAGATTTTTAAACCTTTTTGAGATTTTTCTAATATCGATAGAAAAAAGATGCGAAATCGTGAAATTCACAAGAGCTCAGGCTGGTGAAAAAGCATTTTTCAGTTTCCAGCCAGCGGTAGGAAGAAAGAAAAACGCAGACCGCAGATGTTGAAGTTTGCTCAAGGCTAAAAAGATAAGTTAAGAAGGAAGTTTCTAGTGCGAAAAATGCAACGTTAGGTTGTATGTCGAATCCTGCTTCAATTTATATTTCATACTCAAAAAAAATGGTTGATTTCTGAACTTTTTACTTCAAATAAATACTTTCTTTAATAAGCATTAGTATCCAATATTTTCATTTGATTAATACATGTATATGGCATGAAAATAATTTTTATTCCTTTCCATGATGCTTACATAAGTTAATAAAGACAAGTAAAACTACTTAACAATTTCTAACAACTTTATGTAACCATTGAATAGCGGCTTGGTTCCTACGTCTTGCAGTTACCTCAAACAATGTTTATTTTGCATAAAGTCTACATTCTCACGACCATTTCGAGCCTCAATTTTACCACGTTTTTATTATTCCATTTAATCCCTTCGGGGGATCGTCCGAATTTTCAACAAGACGACCAGTCCGAAGAGCAATTCCGCGCGTCACGGTTCATTTTTATGAACTCACCGTAACATTTCTCTAACAAGCGTCGTTAAACCCAACCATTGTGCAAAAACGTGTCTGAAGATAATTTAAATTAAATTAGCTCGGCGAACGCGCCCCTTTCCGAGGATCAGATTTTACAGTTACCAGGTTACCGCGCCTCGTTAATATTCATTTCCGTTCAAGGAGCCGAGGGAACAATGGCGGCGCGAAAGAGGAGGAACCGTGGTGGAAAAAAGAGAAACAAGAAAAGAGAGAGGGTTAGAGGAAAGTATAAGGAGAAGAAGAAGAGGAAGAAGAAGAAGAAGAAGAGGTAGTGGGTGGCAAATGAGAGGTAGGGAGCGTATCGATAATTACCGGGGGTGGCTTATTAAAAACACGATATCCCGCGAACAAGCTCCGCAGGAAAGCTCTACGCACGATTGAGCGCCACTGGAAAAGCTCTCCGCGAAAGATTAATCGTTCGCCCTCCTTATCCTCTCTTTTTCTCTCCATTTCCACGCCCACCCCTCTGTCTGTTCCGGCGTGGCGTGGCACGGCGCGGCGCGGTGTGGCGTGGCGCGGTGGATTCAACGAAAACTCTCTCGTCCACGGGTTCCGCGAGCGTAGAATACCGCGGTGCCCGGCCAGGCGGGTAGCCACCCCTTGACTCCCCTTTTCGAGGAGCGTGTCCAAACTTTTTCACCCTGGCCGTCGCGGCTGGTCTGGCGCGGCGTGGCGCGCGGACCACCCGAAAAAAGTTTATCGCAAAATGGCTGCCGGTATTTACGCGATTCGGGGGCGGAGGCTTTTTCCACCCCCGCGCCCCTACCCGCCGGCTCTATTCCACCGCCGCCGCGACCGCCACCGCTTTGCCACCGCTACCGCCTCCGACTCGATGCTGGTGCTCGTGCTCATGCTCATGCTGATGCTGGTGCCGGTGCCGGTGCTGGTGCTGGTGGTACTGGTGCAACGGTGCGGAGCCAGAACGACCCAACTGCCGAGAAAGCTTTTGCATAATAAAACAGCCTGTATTTCCTCCGCCCTGCCCCCCACCAACCCCACCAAACTCTCACTTGCTCCAACCCCTAAAGCGTCCCATCCCGACGCCGCAGCCATAGCTACCCGACCCTTCTCTCTTTCTCTCTTTCTTCACCCTCCTCTCTCGCCCTATCCCCGTTCCTTCTCCTCGCTCCCTCTGCCCTCCCCCTTTCCTTTCGTTTTCCCTGCACTCTTTACCATTCTCCCCCTTTCTCCCTCTCCCTCCCACTCTCTCTCTCTTTTTTTCTCTCTACGGTTCTCTCCCGTTTTCCCGAGCCAGCGTCGAACCCAGGAAGAAAAAGTATTGGTATCCCGGGTACACCTGCGTGCATCGGTGACGGGTATCGTGAAAAAGAGGGAGAAACGTCGATCCGCGGAAGCCGTGGGCGAGTCGAAAAAATGCCCGCCATCTTGGTTGCAGACGAATGCCCCCGCGTGTTCGCGCCCCCACACAATAAAGAAGTCGGTGAGAGCTTTTCTCTGTGACGCGACGCCACGGGACTTTTTGCGCGACGCAACGGGAAACGATCCGCGTTTTCAGGACGGTCGCGTCGCGTTGCTCCGGACTGGATCGTATTTAACTCCTGACTGGTGTTGATACTCGTCAGAAACGTAAGTATAGTATACCGGCGTCGTGACAGGCATCGAATGAAAAGAATACCAAAAGTTGTATATTTAATGTTAGATGAATTATTTAATATTAGGTGCTCCACCCGGTTATCGGGCACAAATCAAACCCTTTAGAGATTAATAAGAATAACACGAAGTACCTTGTATTACTTTATTCAAAAGTAAATCGGAAGTATTGGGTTGGAATGAAAGGTCGTTGCGTTTTCAAATTAAGAATCGAAGGTAAAATTAAGGTATTTATTCATCTGTTTATTCCCTAACACGAGAAGTTACCTCGAAAGTGGCAAAAAGTAATAGAACAGAATGGAAAATGTTATTGAATAAATCTATGAATAAATATCTGATTTTTAGCTTTCAATTTTAACTTACAGACGCTACGAACTTTCGTTTCAACCCAATATTACAATAATTTTTGTTTAAGATGTAGAAAACATTAGTTATATATAAAAAACCTTATTCTCCGCGACAACGCAATGTTTCGTTTACGATTATAGAAAATGCTAAAAAACTGTGACACACCAGAGGATAATAAAATAATGATTTTATTGTGCTACGGCATACAAAAACTTGTTTTTCGTATATTGAAACGATAGTATGTCTATAGTAAATGGGAAATTCGTATCAAAGGACTGTTTCATTGCACATACACAACAATAGTAGGCGTTATTAACTCTCGTGCATGGTCTAACTCTAGCTAATAGAAACAATAATATTTTGTGTATTAAATTATACTAAATTTGACATTTACCTGGGAACATTCATCTGTAATTTGATTAGAACATATACGAACTGTCGACATTAATTTTGAATAATATTAATTGGAACAGCACATTGCTTTTTACCCAATTGTTATCCAAAATAATTTTCCTACAAAATACAGAAATAACATTAACTTAGATATGTAGAATTGACATGGCAACTTTTATTATAAATTATGTAGCTATGCTTCAGAGTATAACGTCTCCACGTGTTCAGATCGCCTGAGAAAAAAAAGGCAGACAGACAAGATGGATACGTTGATAAGTTAGATTATTAATTAATTATAAGGTTAAAAAACGGAAATTTTTTTGTATTTAATTCTCTTAAGCCCATCGTGAAGATTTCAAACAAAGCCTAATAAATATGAATGTTACGCCCTTCTTTTTAAACGAAATCAAGTTTGTTTCGTTTGTAATCAATAATTAAGCATTAAAATAAATGTAGCAATTCAAACAATATTAATTTTCTTTTCTCTTCTGCGACATTTTTAGGAACAAAGTGAAGAAAATGATACAGCAGGGGGTTAGAGTTTCAAATACACAGACTCCCCCAAAAGTCTCGGAACTGTCATAAGTGACCATAACTCTTCAACTATTAATTCTAGAGGTTCGAAACTTCGATCTGCAGCCGCCCCGGCTAAAAATCTACTGGATTACATACCAAATACATCAGAATTTATAGGAGAAAGGCACAAATTTTGAGTCCGGTAAAGTAAAGTTTACCCCAATCTGCATATGAGGCCGACGATACGCTGATCGGTCTCGTTGAATTTTTCCGTAAAAAGGCCGAGAATGAATATCTGCACCTAACAAATAACACGCGAACGAACAACCTTTTCGCAACCCTGTGCGCTGCATCCGGCCGGAATCGCATCCCAAGATAATCGGTCGCGCTTCCCGTCCGCTGGGGTTGGTATCGCGTTGAATTTTTCGCCGAGCGCTCGGTCGCATTACCGGAACGTGGATCCGAGAAAAACGCGGGCATTATGGAAACAGGAGACCCGACCGTTAACGCGTGGATTGTCGAAATTCAGGTCGCGCGTGACGTTCCACAGCACGCGAGAGGTAACAACGGTTTGTAACGCGGGGAAACTGGTTCGCGGATCGAACCGGCGCGGCATGGCAGAGCAGTACAGAGAGCGCGCGCGAGCGAAGCGGCGCGTTCCGTCTGAGCGTATCGTTCTATAATCGTGCACGTATATATGTACATGTGCATACATATATGCACACGTTCGCATCACCTCCGGTGCACGTAAATCTCGGGGAACGATGCACCCAGGACGACGATACGCGCGGCGGAGAAGCCGGTCGCCGAGCATTTCCACGGCATTCTCTCCGGTGTGGAGCAGCGCGCGGTTCAGCAACGGACGAATTATTCGTCGGTAACCGGCTGAAACGAGTCGATCGCTCGTTTACATTTACGCCTCGTTTCGCGCGCCGGAAACTCCTCGCCGGCTCGTCCATTCGTTTTCCGCGAAGTTGTTCGAGCGATCCGGCTCGGCCAGCCGAGCGGCGTAAAACTTGGTGAAACTCGACCCGGCGAACTTCGACCGGGCCAATAAAAATCTCGAATCGCTTCCGACCGACGAGCCGGCGCAGCGGTCCCGCTTGCGTGGAACATGTCTGCACATTTTTTCGCCGGCGCGCTCGTTAGCAAACGCCGTGGCGCGGCGCTGCGCTGCTGCTCCAGTTTCTTTACTCGGACGATTTCTTGCTACGTTCCGCAAAGTCGCCGCCTAGCCTGCTCGCTGACTGCGAATTATTCCGGGTACACCCGCTCCCATTCGCTTTTTGATTATCCGCTGTTTCGACGCTGCTTTGCACGGCAAGCTCTTTATCTTTCGCACGCTTTTTAACCACCGCGCGGACAGCTGTAGTGTGTGGACACGGAAAATTAAAGGAACGCCGAGTTTTTACAGGGTCTGGCGATCTTTGAATCCCTGCAGGGCCCTGTCGTGGGAAATGTCTTTAGAGGGATTAACTTAGTAACATTAACGCGGGGGTTTAGGAATTTAAAAAAGAAAAAGTATTTTTATATATATATATTCCATGGGACCCCCGTCCCAGATAGCATCTGGACGTCTGTGCAGAACTTTTTGCACGTCCCAAGGACGTCCAGATAACGTGCGTATATTCCGGATACGTCTTAAACTATTTTTCTGTGGATCAAGCTGCAGACTTTGTTTTTTTAGGGCGTATGATATATTTCTATGGAGATTTTTTGGATTATTAATGAATAGATATTTTCGCTATTTCTGCGTGGAGCACTGTATCAAATTTTGAATTGCGAGTAAACGAGCACTCTGTTTTTGTGTGACCGATAACAAGGAACGACCCGAAATGGCTTAAACTCGGCTGACAAGTGGCACTTCACATTTGTCCTCGCAAAGCACGAACGAATGCCCCCGAAAAGCGAATTTCCTTTGAAGCTCAATTAACAACCGTTTGCTGTTCCCGCGCGAATTGCGTCTCGAACGCTCGCAAACGTTTCGCGATCATTTAGCGCGGTCGGCGGACACACCCGGCTTAAAAATTGCGGCCGATATAAAAGGGAAACTCGTGGAACGGGGAGGGGGAAAAAAATGGTCACGCTTGGCCAACGATAATTACTTTCCGATAATCCCGGAGTTTTTGATCCCGGTAAATATGGATTAACCCAATTCGATTATTCATTCGAGGCTCGGCCCCCGGGAAACGTGGCGGGCTCGCGGAAATAGAGCAATAATCCCGATTAAAAGCGCAGCGATCGTCGCGTTTTTGTTGCGATAAGAGGGCCGAAAACGTTGCGCGTTAATACGCGCGTCATTATATCGGGATTCAAAAGCTTTTTGTTACCTCCCGATAACATTATTATTAATTTCAAAGCGCCCTGCAGCAGCCCCGTCCGCTCTCCCCTCCCCTTCATCCCCCATCGAGTTGCCGCCCCGGAAAAACCGGCTCCCGCGCCCAGCATTTCATTATTACATCCTCCCTCGGCTGAGTTATCGTTCTGGCCGCGTTCGACCGTGTTATTTAGCTTCCTCATTTTCCTCGTATCGAAATTATCGGCCGTGCGCTTTATCGGCCAATTGAAGTCGTTTCCCTCGTAAACGCGCGCGCGGCCATCGCGGCCGAACGCCGAGAAAGAAAGTCATTTCGCGCGGATCGATCAACCAGCCGACCAGAAACTGTATGTACAGGGCCGTCGAGATAAATCCGTCATTTTTTCGGGCAGTCCAACAAATAAGAGATTTCTAAACAGCACAGCACAATGAAGTAAACGTTGCTCAGGTGTGCATAAATAATATTTGCACGTAACACAATATGTGTGGCTTTCACTTACTCGGTAGGTCAGCTCGGACTGACTGGTAGAAGATTTGCCCTATTCCTCCTGAGACCCTTTAGTGCGGAAAAAATGGCGGCACTCGACGTGCAATAAAACGCAGGACAAAAGACATTTCCTTATCTTGATGCACGTGCATTTCGGTGTATACTCCAATATTGGTAAGGCAAATATGAACAAAGTAATCGTTGACACATTGATTCGCTATTATGAACCACCAATCAGCGAATAAATGGGGAATGTCAGCCATGGACCGAGAATACGACCGAAGGGCGACAATACTCGAATCGTTAAAATAATAGATAGGCTTCCTTAACACTATAAAGAATCCTTAACACTTAAAGAAGACTGATCATTTACATATCCTTTGCGTTCCTCTTGCCCCGTTCTCCTCCGTCAAAATGACAGGGTCTAATATTTTAATTTGCGATTATTAAGATTGTAAAAATGCTTCCCTGAGGAATTATTTACCGAATTGATTTCTTTGGGTATATATTATTGAGAAAATGACCAAAAACTTAGATAGACACATACTTGTTATGTTAATAAGAGCTCCGTAAACCTAGTGTTAACACTAACCTTGCCGAGCAGAAAATGCGACTGAACAAGACTGAATTATTTTTTAATTTCTCGCAATTTTGTATCCAACAATTTCTAATCGAATTAGACCGGTTATGGAAGGTTAGTGTTAAATTATTTTAACCTTTCTACTGCTTCAAATTGTACCTACTCATATTTTCCACAAATACATAAAATCGGCAGTCTACTTATAACCTCGATTTTAAAGCTGTACGTGCTGGTAATTGCAGGTTGTAATTTTTTATAGATCGCATCGAAACTTCCAGAGGCTGAGTGTTCCGAGACTTCTATAAGTCTCGGTCGCTTTCTTACGAGGTACATAGATCATTAATTGTTAATGAAGTTCTCAAGAGAAAATTTCCTTGCAGCCAGAATGGCCAAGTACTTACTGAACACAGACGAATCTACTGATTTGAAGCATGTGTATGTATTTTTCCACTGACGGTAGGTATAAGTTAATAGCGGAAGCATTTACCGAGACTATTTACGATTCTATTCTAGATGAGCCAACGTTGATAGAGCCATTTTGACAGCATTTTACTTGTACCATTTCTCATGTCATTATTACGAGACTGCGGATGCTTATGCAATTTTCAATTTTTCTAGATAAATTTTAAAGAAAGTGGTCCTACTTTAGAAATCCTATTTTTCGTCCCTTAATAAGTCAGTCTTCAATCGACTGTCGACCATCTTTGAAACGTTCATGCCATTTGAAACATGCCGCACGCTTCATCGCAACATCACCGTAAGCCGTGTTGAGCATAGCAAAATTTTCAGTCGCAGATGTTCCCGGTTTTACACAAAATTACCCAGCAACTCGTTGCTCCTTTAGGTCATTCATTCTGAAATCCGCCAAACGAAAAAATTGCACTTCACTTAAAAACCCAGTAGCTATTCAACAAATGAAGATATCTGCAATCGGAAAACGGCGTTATAATCAGCTGATATGTACGAACACATCGACTCCAAACGCATTCCCCTGGAACGAACTGAGTCCGCGCAATTCAAACAATACACGTATTTTTTTTATCAGACCTCATATTTTCACAATTGAACAAGATCGTGAATATTTCCTGCAACCAGCTCACCTATTAATACTAAAATAAGTATCACATAATTACGACTGAAAGAGGCGTTCCAGTGGTCAGCTTTGGATGGACCACCCTCTACAAAACCGATTATTTGACCGCCGGTGGTAGGTTTAGTGTTAAACGCGAATCGGCCGTCACGGTGCGAGTGAGCGGTGGGGTGCGCGCGCGAGTGTTGGGAGGGGCGGGGGGCTCGTGATATACGTATGCAGAAGCGAGGTGTAACGCTAACTCATCGTTATCACGAAACGGTTGCCCATTATTTTCCCCCGATGATGGGCCGCGAGTCTCGTAATATCTTGTACGTGCGGGCCGCGTCGAGGTCCGGCCGCGGACCATCGTTGTTTGCCCGGCCACGCTTGCGCGTCCGCGCGCAAACACGCGCCGCCGCCGACGCCGACCGACGCTGCCGACGCCGACGCCCGGATACGTGTACGCGCCGCTTCCGAGACCGGCGGCGACGTGTGCGCGTACACCACGGTGGTTAATTTCCAGTCAAATTTCATTACTTGACTGCGGCGCGGCTAGATGGTCCGTGCCAGCCGCCCCTACGCCGCGCCTCCACCCCCGTTCTCTCTCTCTCTCTCTCTCTCTCTCTTCATCCCCGCAGTCGCCGCGACGCGATGCACTGCTACCCGCGCCACCACCACGCCTACGACCCTCGTGGTCATACACGGGGAATCCGGAACATTATTGTTACACAGTTGTCCATTGTCAGCGGCGTAAAATGGAGCCGCGGGCCAGAGATATTATTAATGATCGTGATTCGCACCCGTAATCGGCCGCGCACTGATTCCACGCCGATACTTCGACTTCTCCCTCTCTGTCCCCATTTTTTCGTACGGTTGGTTATAATTAGTCTGCGGATTTTATGCCTTTTGTGGCTACAAGTGTGTAGGTGCAATATAAAATAGAGCTGTTACTTAACGCTTTACCTACCGAAAACGTATTAATAGGATTTTTGATAATTGTGATGTACCGAAAGAAAACAGAAATTTTCTTTTACATTACAAACTTAAATGAAAGTATATTAGATGACGTTATTGAGGATGACTTGCTAGTTCAAAATGAAAACTGCTGTCACTGTTGAAGGTTCCATTAAGAAGTATTTAGCCATGAACCATAGATTTTTCTAATTGTGAGTAAAAAATTTTCATTTACATTTCAATTTCAAAAAATCATAGAACGGAAAATTCTACGGAATATGATAAGATTTTTTATTTATATAAGACCTGTAAAGGCTCGTACCACTGAAAATGATATTCTATTTGCTTCCGTTTTCTTAAAATTTGCCTGCAAATATTAAAAGTTGCATAAACATCCGCAGTCTATGTACTTATGAGATACCCGAGTAAACAAAAATTACCCGGTTGTAGGTATAAGTTAATAGCCAGAGCATTCAACGAGACCTTTCACGATTCTATTCTAGAGCTACCGCTGATTGAATCGTCAATTTAATTGCATATTTGCTTTTACCAATTTTTCTTTCATTATTCATATAGAGATCATGTAAGAGTTCAAATGGGACGTGAACAGGATGGCCAGGTAAAAATATTTCATTGACTTCGATATTCAAAAACAACTGGATCAAACGACAATATACTATTTTTAAATTGCTCTCTTGTACTTCCTGTGGTTGTTTGAATATGTATTCTTGTAAAACTGGTGGCTCCAAAATGGGACGTGAACAGGATGGCCAGGTAAATATACTTCATTGACTTCGATATTCAAAAACAACTTGATCAAACGACAATAGCATTTTTAAATTGCTCTCTTGTATTTCCTGTGGTTGTTTGAATATATATTCTTGCAAGACTGGTGGCTCCAAAATGGGACATGAACAGGATTGGCAGGTAAAAATACTTCATTGACTTCGATATTCAAAAACAACTGGATCAAACGACAATATACTATTTTTAAATTGCTCTCTTGTACTTCCTGTGGTTGTTTGAATATGTATTCTTGTAAAACTGGTGGCTCCAAAATGGGACGTGAACAGGATGGCCAGGTAAAAATATTTCATTGACTTCGATATTAAAAAACAACTTGATCAAACCTCAATACTATTTTTAAATTGCTCGCTTGTACTTGCTATGGCTGTTTAAATATTCTTGCAGAACTGGGGGGTGACTCAAGCACGAACATTGTATATGCAGTGTATTGACATAATTCGTAATTGTCGGATCCGCGCAAGATAGTAAGAAATGGTTTTAAATATACATACACAATACGAACGTTTAGCTTCTTGCGAGTCGAAGATTGACGACATTGCCGTTTGAATAAAGAGATTCAAATGACGGCCGAACGATAAAGAAGCACTCTTCTTCAGATAACGATAAAAGATTCTAATCGCGAAACGAGAAAATATATACATTGTATTAAAAACGAACGATAAACAAAGTCCTCGAGTTGTCGTTCGTACGGGTTTCAACAGTGAACGATAGCAATTATAATCGTGCAATTATCGTTATCTATAGACGCTCGTGGAGGCATGGACAACCTAAATCGTCACGCAGAATTGAAATTACGAAAAACTACAGCGGGTTTGTGAAATTTGTTTCCTAAATGAAATTTTCTCATCGGTTATTCAGACATCCGTCGCTTGATATTGTCAAATATCCACGGTGGTGTTCGAGTTTCAATCGAATTCCAGCAAGAAGCGAACGTTAACAAGTCAATAAGCTCCTTCCACAGGGAACGATCACGTAAATAGACGGGGATGGTGGCATTGACTGACGTCGCTAAGTTAATTGATTCGAAACATGACCATAGTCTGCGCCTTCCACTCAAAGGAAGGGCGTACAATAGAGGGGATAAATCATTCCTCGAAACGCCGGGAATAATTGGAGCGTGAGACGGTAATGGAATTCGAAAAGAATTCATTATAACGCCTGAGCCACCCTCCGAAGCCCTTTCCATCCCCCTAACACACAACTTCTTACCCTTCCCCGTTTGACAATCGCACAATAATTTCCTACTGTCCATTTAAATTCAATTCGTTACTATTTATCACGTTTCTGCAGAAGTTTCAGTCTTTTCTCTTAATTTTCTTGCGTTTAGACACTCTCTACAAAAATTCGTGTCCGGTTTTCAAAAACCCCGAGACCTTTTTTAGAGGACTGAAAACGTCCGGAGACAATTGTAGAAAATGGTGGTGACTGTATAATTCGTTAAGAAAATTGTTATTCTAAATCGTAACCGTTTGTGTTCTATTTTTAAATCGTACACGAATTTTTGCAATCATCCAATGTATTGAAGATAATGAAGTTGGTTAGTTAGACACATCGCGATAGAAAACACACAGTTGCACAAGAATGTGGAAGATTATAATCTTTATAAATCAAACTTGCGGATCTTTATGCAAAATAAAAATTGTCTGCATCGATTGCAAGGAATAGGAACTGAATTGAATATTATTAGACATCTTCAGTATTGAAAATTTCCCGACAATTTTGAAATTCATCTACTATAATCAATTTACATAAATTTCCCTGTAAATGCATAAAGATCCGCAAGTCTAATCATAACTGTATGTATAAGATTATAAGTAACTGATATAAATTACTTTAATAACCTAATTTTCATGTGAAATTATTGATTAGTTTATTTGATTAAACAGTTATGTTTTAAATTGTGAAATTTTCAACGTCAACCTTACATTAACCAAGCCCTGGATACGATAAGAAATATTAACAGCAGATTTATGAAACTGTACGATCTGAAAATACATTGACTTATACTCCATTACGAGAAATGCATTAATTCCGGGATCGATTTACCTCGTTATCAGTTTGTTAAAACATCGTGTTGAATATATTTCCGAGCGTGAGTTTTACGCTCTTGATATAAATGTATTCGATAGTAATTTGATGAAATAAAACAGTTCTATAGTTTCCTCCGAAAAAGTTCAATATTCTCTCCTCACGGTAGATCATTTGCTCGGAATTCGTGTCGCGATTGTAGGTATGTAGCAGAGTATGATATTCCAGTGTCTGTTCACAAAATTAAGGACAGAGAATATGATAGTGCTATGATTACTACAAGGTTGAAGTAGCTCGATTACGGGAAGGGTATACAGCGTTCTCGTCGTTTCATGCGCTTCATAGTAGTTACAATATTAACCGTTGTTACCAAACTCTACATACACATTCTGTGCGTATAAATAGCTTGCACGTGTCCGAAACAAAACGAACGCAAAACATCAGCACATTTGCTATTTTCCGGGCTGCTCTTTACTTCACCGGACTAAAAATTTCTGCCTTTCTCCTACGAATTATGATGTATGTAATATATGTAATCCAATCTAATATATATGTAATCCAGTAGATTTGTACCCGGATTTGTACACTGGATTACATACCAAATACATCATAATTTTAACAACATTACTGACCCGGTAATGTTTTAGGATGAATCACCTTCCAAATAATTTAATTTGTGTTTTTCTCCATAAAAAGCATTCTGAATGTCGATTAATTTGGTACCAATTTTCATATTGGTATTTCAACAACTGCAGCTTTGTTTGAGTGAGTTCAAAAGATTCACATTTGCCGCCATTCATCGATTGGCCAATGCAGAGATCTTTGTTCTTCGATTCGTTTTCAGCTCAAATCTTCACGGTTTACTCAGTCCGCATGTCACCGGCATGGAACCGACATGTTGTTCCGTAACATTTAAGAGTTTAAATTAATACTTTTCATAAGCGTGTGAGTTTTTGCACATTTTTTGAGTTCAAATCCCTTTTTTACTTTCTGCTTGTGTGAAAACGCGTTTGCCTAACCATTGAAAAATGTCTTTGATTAATTCTTACAGACGCAATACTGAAATTTTCTATTCTTGAAAATGGTCTAAATTGGGTTCGAAACGTTGAATTAAATTTCATGTGATATTTTTGCAAATTTGTTTATTTTCCAATTGATCGAACCAGTGCGCCGATAACATTAATTGTAGTTTACATGATAATTTTGTAGGACAAAGGCACTTTTGAGTCCAGTAAAAAGTTTACCCATTTTCTGCAACGCAATGCCGAATTCAGCTATATCATACGATGCAACCACAATGTCGGTACAACAACTTCACGAACGAATTGTCGGCGTAGAATCGCGTCGAAACGATCACGAGTAAAACCACGGAAGCGACAAGTATGACAACCGGGGGTACGATGAATCGTCGAATTTTTTTCGCGACGTAATCACGCGAGGCGCATTACCATTCGATCGAATTATGCTTGTCCCTCTCGGCACGTCCGCGTCGAACGGGATTGAGAACGGCCGAAAAGAGAGGACGGAAATCACGATCGCCGACAATCGAATCGAGCGGAACGGTTTCGTTATAAAAGGAAATATTATCGTCGCCCATTATCGATAATTACTGTCGGCTCACTTATGGGACGGGGCTTTAAAATGAGACTGACATTTATTAAATGGAATCGCGGGCCCGCCGCAGAGCGGTTGCGCCCGGCCGATCGATTACAGCTGTAATGAACGAGCGCGAAACGCTCGCTCGAATGTATCGAAAGATCGGCACAGCACGTGCGCGTTTAGCGTAGTCGGCGCAACTGCAAAACATACATTTCGGTGATTTTTGCAGTAGCCAAACAACTTTGTTCTCTCGGGAATAATGATTATCGGTAAACAAAATAAAATTACCGTCATCGATAATAGTAACTGGTAAGGTAGAGTGGGATAGGTACGCTTTTTTGCAAAGTTGGACTTTAAACTGATGTATGTTCAGTCTGGTATGTAAAAACTTAACGCTCTTGGTATCAAACTCTTGCCACAGTTATTACTGGACTGCGGATGTTTATGCAAATGCATATTTATACAGAAATCTGATATTCTATGTTTAATATTTTTGGAAAGCTAGAGCAATTAGTTTACTGAAGGATGTGAAAAGAAAATTTTTCAAATATTGCAATTGATCGGAAGTGTTGAAAAAATACTAAAAAGTTGATTTTTTAACTTTTTTATGTGGGCATATATTGAAAATTTAAAAGATACGTTGTAGATCTGTGTCAATTAAATATATTCTGACAATTTCGTACAAATTCTCGACGTGTTGCAATGAGCAACAAACGTTTAAAGATGGTAAAAATTGCAGATTTTCTCGATCTATTGCCGAAAATAAATCGAAATACTCCAGTATAACTGCGAAATGTCTGTTAACACACAATATTGTACCTAACACTTAATGTATGTAATATATAATTAATATCGGAAAAATTTGCACATGTTTCGAGCATATTTGCATATTTTTCGTGCATATTTGCATGTTTTTCGTGCATAAACTTATGTAGGATTCTAATTTTGCGCTTGAAAATTATCATTTCGATAGGATATTGTACGAAGTGTCAACTACTATGCACTTGCCCCGAAAATGGGGCAACAGCGTCTCTGAGAGTTAAAAATGCTCTGAAAGCTTGTTTCAAGTGCTACGGAGAAGAAATGAAAAATTAATATTTTTCGTTCATTTTATTTTTAAGAAAATTACTTCGAGATTTATGAGATGTCTAGCATTCATTTTCACTCGATGACTTCTTCCAAAAACTAGTGCTACGGGGAAGAAATCAAAATTTAATATTTTTCGATCATTTTATTTTTAAGAAAATTTCTTCGAGATTTATGAGATGTCTAGCATTCATTTTCACTCGATGACTTCTTCCAAAAACTAGTGCTACGGGGAAGAAATCAAAACTTAATATTTTTCGATCATTTTATTTTTAAGCAAATTACTTCGAGATTTATGAGATGTCTAGCATTCATTTTCACTCGATGACTTCGTCCAAAAACTAGTGCTACGGGGAAGAAATGAAAAATTAATATTTTTCGATATTTTATTTTTAAGAAAATTTCTTCGAGATTTATTAGATGTCTAGCATTCATTTTCACTCGATGACTTCTTCCAAAAACTAGTGCTACGGGGAAGAAATCAAAATTTAATATTTTTCGATTATTTTATTTTTAAGAAAATTTCTTCGAGATTTATTAGATGTCTAGCATTCATTTTCACTCGATGACTTCTTCCAAGAACATTTTAAAAATGTCATTTTGCACCTTTGGGATTCACTGTCGTGATACCGAGAGCTTTTCGCCGATATCTCGAAAACTAAGCGACACTGCCGCTATTTCGTGAAGGAAAAAGTGGTTTAAAATATGTTTAACAACATATTATATCTAAAAATCATCGGAATCGAGGGGTAGGCAGCTGTTCTGCAGTTTCATCGTATCGCACATTTGCAGGGCTGACTCGTCCGGAAACCGTTGTTATCCCAGTTCTAATTCGACTCCCGGTGAAATTATTGCCGGACGGTCGGCGCGGCGTGTTGCGTCCGGTAACCGTGCTCGCTTTTATACGGCTGTCTCAGCCAACGCGTTCGCGAAACAATCGCCCGTTTTCATCCTCGGCTAAACATACTTAAAACCAGCGCCACGCATCGCACGACGTAACGAAAATGTTTGCACGACGGAAAACGGCACGTGTACCCGGCGCAAATAAGTTGAAAATATCTGCTCCGGAATTTTCTGTGAGAATGGGGATGATAATAAACTTTGTGTAGTTCCGAAAAGCCCACAGAACCGAAGCAATTGAATCATTGTAATCAAAATCACAGGGATTATAGTTCTTGAACTGTTTTGGATCGTACAAATGCCAGTGATGCACAGTGTTTTTAGCACTGTTTGGAAGATTAAGGATAGAACAATGTAGGTCGTTGCATTTGTCTTGAAATCAGCTGAAACATATATTTTAAAGTTTCATTGAGGACCCAAATAAAAAAGTTTTAAAGAATGCCTTTTTTATTTTTGCACGAAACCTTGTAAATTGATATAATTTCTGGAAAATCTATGCTGCATACATTTTGTAACACAATGCTTCTAATTGATTATAAGAGATCAGGTCGTTTGGCACAATTATAAAAAAGTTATTTGTACAGCTAATAGTAGGGAGTTGCTGGCAATAAAATCGCAAAATAATTTGGAGTGCAAAGGGTTAATATGTTTGTCAATTTACGGGCAACATTATTTGTTTTTCGCTGGCACGAAGGATTTACAATTTGAAGATAACATCGCTGTAGAGAATGATACGCAAGCGATGTTTGAAGGAAAATAGAAACGGTGAGTGGCGGACAGACAGCTTGTAAGAATTACTTTATTGACCGTGAATAAATTAATAGACTTGTCTGTTCTCTAATTGCAGTTGATAACGCGGAACGATTTTTAATCCTTTTCTATTTAGATAGTTTTGTTAGTATCCTTGTCTAGTTCCAGGCATGCCATCATCGGCTACGTTATCTTTTTAAAGTACACTCGGAGGAATTTATAATTTGAAGATAACATCGTCGTAGGCTGGTACGCAAGCGATATTTACAGACAAGTAGAAAGTGAGTAGTGGACAGACAGCTTGTGTACGAGCTATTTTATTGGCTCTGAATAAATGAATACGCTTTATAGGTTTTGTAGTTGCATCGCTGTAAAGTGTATTTGGAATAATTTATCATTTCAAGATAATATCGTTGTAGAATGGTACGCAAGCGATGTTTCCAAACAAGTAGAAAAGGCCATTAGTGGTCGGGCAACTTGTAAGAATTGCTTTATTGCTTCTGAATAAATTAATACGCATATAAGGCTCGTAAATGCAACGTGTCATTACACAGTACCATTTTCATCAGATCATCGAGTCCTTCGCATGCCAAATCGGTTAACACTGACCGTACCGAGCATACAATAATAATAATGCATCGATCGTAGAGATTATAATAGAACCTAAGCACAAACACTGACATTGGAAACCACTGCGACATACACTATTCAAGGAAAAGATTTTTTCTCATTACTTTGTTGTTTTTGTGTATATGCACTCCTTGATCTTCAAGTTTCATAGTGTAAGTATTATTCAGTGCGGTGAGTACATAACTTTAAATTATAAAAAATGAAAAGCTAATTTATGTATATTTATATATTATATATATTATATATATATATATATATATATATATTTGGTTATAATCCAAAAATTTGCGACTTTATGTGACTTTTCCACAAATAAGGTCACAATGGTTTTAGAAAGCGCGAGATAAACGATATTTGCGAATCCACATTTATTAAGCTTAAGATTTCTAATCCTAAGAAAATGAAAACACTATCCGAATACCCAAAGTCACGAGTTTTTCATTAAAGTTATATCATAGTGAAACGATAAGAGTATTTAATAAAAATGATTTCAGTTGAGAAAATATTTGTTTGCATAGTTTATTTTGAAATTGTTTTAAACAGGTGCATTGCTACCATAGAACCAGAAAATTGAAAAAATAAAAATTATGATAATATAGCCCCAAGTGTCCTCTTTAAGGACCCGTTTTTAAAAATACGGATACTTCAAAATTGGCGACATGAAAATTATTTGAAGTGAACGCTGCACCGTCCTAAGCCAGACGAAAATCAAAATCATTTTATTTTCCTCCTACATCGTCCAGGGTCGAGGTCGCATGGGGTTTGTCCATTGTTACCCTTCTCGAAGTACCTGAAAAAGGTTCGGCTCCCGTGATTTTGACCATTTCGTCCGGTGTCTGGCCCACTGTGAGCACCTTGAAAACGGACGAAAAGACACCAACACATGCCTCGCGAACGCTCGTCTGTGTGGGCTGATGTAGGACGAAAACGGATCCACTGTGATCGCGCCCTTACGCGGCGAGACATCCGGCGGACGTTCCGGATTAATGAAAAGCACACGATCCGGCCGCAAATATGAAAATCACATCGGGCCGTTTATTACAGGTGGTGGTCGGGGGTGGACGGGTGGGGGTGGGCAGTGGGTATTTATTAAAATCCCGAAAATGCGTCGGACGTGATGGATTTACCGTTCCAATCAACGGGGAGGGACCGGGTATAACGAGCGCGCGTCATTTGTTTCTAATATTATTCTTCCATTCCGCCAGGGGACCGGGCGGACGTTAATAACGCGTGCAACCGTATCGGAACGTCAGGAGACAATAATTGCCATCGGGGAACGGCCCGACAGAGACAGGGCGAAAACGAGAGACGGGGGAACAGTGTTGGTGGACGACGCGCGTGCGCTTTTCGAAATGGATCGGCCAATTACTCCCGCCGTTCTTGTCTCTCGTTTTTCCCGGCCGTTGTTTTCCTTTCATTTCCATTTCGAAAGCTCGTCCCCGTCGCCCCTGTCCGGCTGCCGGTCCCCGTCGTTCCACGGGTCCCGTGTTCGCTCTTTTAGCGCGCCATTCGGAACGTCCACGTGCTGGTAATTGGAAATTTCGCGCGTCTGACCCAGTTCACGTGGCCGCCACCGCGGGTTTAATCCCCGCGTCGCGCACAAAATCACACGGAGGAAAAAACCGGAAACGTCAGTTGACCGGGACCGATCGAAGCGATTTTACAGGAGCAATTTGTACTCGTGCTCCATCCTCCCACCACCCTCTTCTCCCCCACACTCCCGCCCCGTCCTCTACAGGGAAAACTATATTTAAAAGTCATTAGAGCACGGTGCGGCTCTCTCCCTGCGCGCCCCGCCCTCGGTGCTCCATTAAAAATTCCATGAACGATCCGCGAGCCGCAAACGGGCGTTCTTTTTTTACAGAGAACCGCGGGATTAGCTTATGTCGAAATCTACGCCGGTGGAATTGACGATGTCTCTTCTACGGCCCTGGTAAAAAAAGCATACAGTGCCTAGTATGCCTCTTTTGGCAACTCATATTGTTTATTGTGGTTACAATAGTATTTTGAGGTTATGTTAAACTATTAGTCGGGTAATTTACTCTACTAGGTTAGTATTACAAAATCCCCCAACCGGAAAAAGCCGTTTTTATTCTCGGGCCGGGAACTTATTTGTACACCTAATAAAGAAAAATTTTTTCTTGTATTTCAAGACTCAAGATAAATATCAAAAGAATTATGGATCCAAAAAATGTTTAATCAGTCCTGTTTAATCACTACTTTATCAGTCCCATAAAAATTAGTAAAATTTTCGACCGAGAAAGTGTAATGTCCCCTTAATAACTCCATCATAAGTCCTGACAACTTTCTCGCAAAGGGAAAAGTCACTTGAAATGATCTGAGGCATCGCCGCTTTACAGGGAAGTACATCAATTTTGGGACACTCTGTATACGAAACGTCCTATTATTCTTCCCGTTACTGTGTTTTCCCCGTGCTGTCGCAAAATTCTTACGAAAACCGACAGAGCCGTGGTCGAGATTTTGGCCGGGACGCCCACGAGATCCAGCACACGAGGAAAAAATTAATTCAGGCGATTAGCCGCGTAATTATTTCCCGAGAAGCCTCCCGAGGCGACCAGCAGCACCGGGACACGGAGGATTTCGAAGTTGATCTTCCCTCGTTGTTTCTCTTTCGGGCTCCGGCGGGCACCGTCTGCTACACGGCTCTGTTTGGTTGCCCGTTTCCGCGAAACTTGCTACACTCCTCCCAAATTAAGTGAAATCGGTCCGCAGGAGGAGCGGTCGTTTCGAGTTTTAAGCCAGCGAAATAAAAACAGAAGGAACGAGTCGCTCTCGATCAGAGGTGGGGGGGAAAGGAACAAAAAAAGCGACGCAAGCAGAAGAGAAACGAACGACGGAGAAAAGCAGGAAAGAGGAAGATGGTAACCTTTCGACGTTTCCGATCGACTTCATTCCACCACTACCGACCGGTCTCTACGCTCCTTACGAGCCCTCGAGCATTTTCTCACGCGAAAACGTTTCGCCGTGTAGCACCGCCGCGCCCCCCCCCCCCCCCCCCCCCCCCGCCTCGTCCCGCCGTGGAAAAGGCACCGCTCGCCGGGAAAAAGGCAAAGAAAAACGGCCGAGAACAGCACACGGGGAAAAAGAATCGACCTCGTGCGGTTTGTTTGCTCCCTACATATACTTCGAGCAGGTTGTTTCGATATTACGGCTTTTCCACTTCATTTCTATGGCGCCCCGCGATATCGACTGCGCCACACTTTCCCGCGCGGCCAATCAGTTTACCCACTTTCCGCGCGGAGCTTTCGTATCGTTCGCGAGGCGCAAGTGTGGTTACTTTATTAAATTGGATAGGCGGCGAGATAAGAACGCTGCTGGTTTGTAAAACGAATTAAAAATACACTTGGGTAGACCGAGGCAAGTTGATACGTTTTCCAATTTCTCATTTCTCCAATTTTTGCTCGATTCAATTACGTAAGAAGAGCATGCAAATATTCGTCGAATATCTTTACATAGGGGGGATCGGGGCTAAAAGTTCTCTCGGGTAAGTTGTTCTAGAAAAGAAAAACGTTTTAAAAAACACGCTTATATTAAAATGCACTGAAAAGGAGAAAATAATGTTTTTAGACCATTAGTGACTATAAATAAAAGCGTGGAGCGCCCACGATGATTACGTCAATATAGTTTAGCGTTCCACTCTTTTATTTGTAGTAACTAATATCTAAAAAAATTTTTTTCTTCTTTTCAGTGCATTTTAATATATAAGCGTGATTTTTAAAAAGTTGATTCGAATATTGAACATTGAATTGGACATAGAACATTGAACATAGTTCAAGAACTGAACGACCAAATATTTTCTGACAGAGATAAAAAGTGTGAAATAAAAAGAATTTTATAATAAAAAGAAATTCAACCGACTTCGAAAAAACGCACTAAAAAGTATAAGATAATTTCCATTTAATTTCTGTGAATGCACACGAACTTAAATACAATACAAGCTTTTCGGAGGCGGCGCAAAAATTAAAAATTTCCCAAATGACAGATGTTGGTGATTATGATTTCATCGGAATATGGTGGGCTTGGAAATCAGTAGGTGTTTAGAAGAGTTTAAGGATTTTCGTAATTTCCAGTGTCGAAAATTTTCAATTTTGCGCCGCCTCCGAAAAGATTGTATTGTATTTAAGTTCGTGTGTATTCACATAAATTAAATAGAAATTATTTTATACTTTTTAGTGCGTTTTTCGATAGGGTTTAATGTTTAATGTTTTTTTGTTGTTCGATAGGGAGGAAGAATTAAAAGTCGGGCAGTTCGAAAGACCATGGAACGATCCGAAACTTTTGTGGGGCAATGTAGTTGCGTGCGAAAAACGGTCTTGCCATGGATTGTCGGTCGAACACCCCCAGGGAAGAATGGTCGGGCCAGGTTATGCAAAAGCACGGCTCACGATGGCCGCGTCGTGAATTATGTAAGGGGGACGGTGCTGTCTGTTGGTGGGGGGGACTCTCTAATTAATTCGACTTCTCGTGACGATCGGGAAAGGAGTATCGGCCCGCTCCTAACAGCGATTTGCTCTTTGAATGCTTCGGGTTCCTGCACGCGACGGGAACATCGATTCGATGAACGAAGGGAGCCGAATCGTTTCGGATTCGCCCCTGGGAACGTTTCTCTAATCTTTTTTTTTGCGAGGAGAACGCCACGAATTGGGGCGAAACACCGTGTATTTGGGACGCTTCATAACACGCGCACATTACTTCGGGGAACAACTTTAGGACCGGCCTGATTTCACACTGTAACTACCAACCAGTCGAAATTACGGACTTGTAATTCCCTGTAAAAATGATCTAACTGGGTCTTCCGACATTTCGAGCACATTCCGGCATAGTATCTTAAGCTCTGGATTCGTTTATTTGTGGTCCGTTACTTTTCTTAGAGAATAGCTTGATTGTTGGTAGTTATAGTTGCCCGTTCTTAGTTTCCACTGCTACTGTGCTCTCCTGTGTTGAGAATTTTTAATTTCATAACTTTAACCGGATCGGCCAAACCTGTTGCTGAACCGGAATCCGTCAAACGAACTTAGGCCACTTCCAAAATAAAAATTTGTATCATTTTATTAAACAACTAATTCATTTTTACAAAATCTACGTGATTTTAAATATATTAGTTACAATTTGCTTCAGAATGAAATGACACGTAGAAATGTGAACATTAAAATTGCTAGCTTGATTTGTCTCGAAAATGGACCCAGGCCACTTCTAAAATAAAAATTTGTATCACTCTATTAAACAACTAATTTTATTTTTACAAAATCTTCGTGATTTTAAATATATTAGTTACAATTTGCTTCAGAATGAAAAGACAACGTAGAAATGTGAACATTAAAATTGCTAGCTTGATTTGTCTCGAAAATGGACCCAGGCCACTTCTAAAATAAAAATTTGTATCACTCTATTAAACAACTAATTTTATTTTTACAAAATCTTCGTGATTTTAAATATATTAGTTACAATTTGCTCCAGAATGAAAAGACAACGTAGAAATGTGAATATTAAAATGGCTAGCTTGATTTGTCTCGAAAATGGACCCAGGCCACTTCCAAAATAAAAATTTGTATCACTCTATTAAACAACTAATTTCGTTTTTACAAAATCTTCGTGATTTTAAATATATTAGTTACAATTTGCTCCAGAATGAAAAGACAACGTAGAAATGTGAATATTAAAATGGCTAGCTTGATTTGTCTCGAAAATGGACCCAGGCCACGTCTAAAATAAAAATTTGTATCACTCTATTAAACAACTAATTTTATTTTTACAAAATCTACGTGATTTTAAATATATTAGTTACAATTTGCTTCAGAATGAAAAGACAACGTAGAAATGTGAACATTAAAATTGCTAGCTTGATTTGTCTCGAAAATGGACCCAGGCCACTTCTAAAATAAAAATTTGTATCACTCTATTAAACAACTAATTTTATTTTTACAAAATCTTCGTGATTTTAAATATATTAGTTACAATTTGCTTCAGAATGAAAAGGCAACGTAGAAATGTACATATTAAAATTGCTAGCTTGATTTGTCTCGAAAATGGACCTAGGCCACTTCCAAAATAAAAATTTGTATCACTCTATTAAACAGCTAATTTCATTTTTACAAAATCTTCGTGATTTTAAATATATTAGTTACAATTTGCTTCAGAATGAAATGACAACGTAGAAATGTGAACATTAAAATTGCTAGCTTGATTTGTCTCGAAAATGGACCCAGACCACTTCCAAAATAAACGGCTAATGAAAATACTATTTTGCGACCAAATCTGTGAAGTCTGTTGGTAGTTACATACGATATTTGTTTCCTACAATTGATGCGGGTTACGTGAGCAATGATATATTCCTTTTTGCTCGGTACATAATCCCCCGCAAATAATCGGAAATGCCAAGAGTGTTGGAGGTCCTGTTAGCAGATACGCGACGTAAACGGTAAACATTTTTCGATTCCACGGTAAAGAAAATGTTATCGCGTCTGATAACCCCGGTAATTCTGCTGCGGACTCTCGGTGATTTTGGCGTTGAGGAGCCTTTGACCGTCGTTATCGGAAACGGTACAGAAGCGTCGCCTCTATCGGATCCGGCATGACCCTGTAATCGTTGCTGCCAAGACACATTAGCCTCTAACCCAGACCTCAGACGTATCGCGTTCAATAATTCCAGAATCATTAGTATCAGCTGCTGCGTTGTCGAATTTGAACGCACATTCTGACACAATTAAGGCTACTACAGTGAGCGAAATTCGTTTAAACGCACATACGAAAATAAGGATTTTGGGGCCAAAAGTTCAACATTTTAATAAGGAACGTTTAACAATAACTGAGGATTTAATGGATTTAATAGGGTTTAAATGGATTTTAAGGATTTAATAAATACATTTAAATACAATAATATTTGTATATAACATATATATATTTTCCAAAACATTTATTTTCAATTTTCAATTTTATTAGACAAATTTTAAGATAGTGGAATCAAATAAAACCTTGTTTTCAGTGGTGGTAGCCTTTTTAAATCTTAAATAAATTAGATTCGTACTGAATTCTGTCATATTTTATATCCTAGCATTTTTTGAAAATTTTCAAAAGCCGTAATTGCATAAAGATCCGCAGTCTAATCATGGATGTATAAGCACACACAAGTTGCAACTTGACTGCAAATTGCAAATGACAAGTTAATGTGTCCTCCACGAAACCATACAATTTATGCTCGAAACATTTTTCCATATCGTTCATAATTATCTATGAATTTAAAATGGGACAGCCTGTATAATCGATCAACAAATCTGTCATTTTAAAACTGTTTGTGGTCTTCCAAAAATGTTCAATCTTCTGCAATCATGTAATACAATACGTAGATTGTGACAGAAACCATTGCGGCGATGAAACCAATTCCTTTGAACTACTTAGGCGATAATACTGCGATGCTATGGCGCCTAAAACTTTAAATGCAGCATCCACGGCACGACAGCCCTTGGAACGCAGTCCCACGGTGCCCCGTAACGCCGGCTCTGCAATTTTGCAAACCCTGAAATTACAGATCTCGTCGGTTAAAGGAAAACACCCTTGCCAAACCTAAATTAGCCTCTTGAGACACTTAATCTTCCCGCTCATTATCTAGCCGGAGTTTTCTCGATCGCCACGCAAGTATCTTTCGAATTGGACGTTTCAATCAGACACGAAACGCCTCCGACGGGGACACGCTCCCACAAAGATTCACGAAATAAGCACGCATTTGCGATCAGAGCCCGCAGGATTCGCGTGTGCATGCACTTGCGTGTCAGCGTCATCCGATGCGTGTTTGCGCGCGCGACTACACTACCATTCAAAAGTTTCGGCTATCGAGTTTATCGAGAAAGAAAAAGTCACTTGGATACAGTAAATGGCCGTTCATTTCGAAAGTTGCCTAAGTCCATTTAACAAGATTTTGCGGTTAAGTATATTCAGAGTCGCATCATAGTTGCAACTTGCAACTCACACCGCAGTATCAGGGACATTCCTAGTGATTCTTGTGCCGCAGTAATGAGCTCCTCCTTTAATTTCAATGTACGTAATGCTGATGGCTTAATCCTTTTACTAACAAGACAAGAGAAGCTTCTTTTATTTTATTCTTCTGTCGAAGTATGAAAGAATGTACATACAATCATATGAACAACAGTCCTTTGGTAATCGTGACAGTAGAAAAATGGTCTTATTTTTACCTTTAAGAAGAATGTGTTTTCAAATCCCCTGACGTTATAAAAATATGAGAGGCATCGACGATTTTGTTTGCATTGTACAAATTGATTCAGGGCAAAATATTTTTATGTATTTTAATCGTAATGGGAAAAAATATCGCAGTGAAACGTACACACCCGCAGTAATAGGTGCATTTACTCTATAAACAAGAGGGATACATGATTGGGAACGTGATCATAATTTTTCGGTGGCTCGATTGCTCGTTCATCGAGCGGATAGTTGTAATAAGGCGATAAAGTACTCGATGGTCGAGAAATATATTTATTGCGATCGCGGGTGTTTCGTAGGCCGTAAAACAACGGTAATTACAGCCGGCAGAATTTACACGGCCGAGCCGAACGCCTTAAATAATCCCCGGCAGCCATTTAAGGATTAATCTTAATTCCATCGTTGAAGATCGCCGGATGGTAGCGCGAAATTCCCCCGGTATTCGTGACACGTAACCCACGCGCATTATCAAGGAACGAGCAACCCTCCTCGCCGGCGTATCTTCGATCGGCCTTCGACTTCGCGTTACGTTCCCGTGTGGTGTAATCAACGTCAACGGGGCGACGTTTCACTTCAAACAGGCCGTCACGGGACCAGAAATAATTATCGGTAATTTCTGCCAGATAAATCACTCGGCCCCAGCGATCCGAGATACCGGTCCGTTTGTTCGTTGCAACGGGCAACACCTGCACGGCTTAAAAGGCGTCGCGAGCGAACATTGCAGTTTCTTCACACCGTGACTACAAAGAAAACTATGCCGATTTTTGCCGCTCGTCGCGCACCAACGATGAATAAACGAAGAAACTTGGCAAAGCGGAGTTGGCGAGTCTAGAAATGTTGACATCTATTCGTAGGGGAAGACTGGCCTTTGACTTTCCTCGGAAAGATGTTTCTTGAGACGATTCCTTTTTTTAATCGACGATTGACGATTAAATCAATCGATTCAATCAATCGCCGATTTTTCGACGATTTCTTCATTTAATCAACGACTGACGATTAACTTCATCAATTGATTGAATCGATCGCCGATTTTCCAACGATTTCTTTTTTTAATCGTACACAGAGAAAAGTCCTGTCGAAACAAAAAAAAATATATGTTGATTCAATAAGATGTACTATTGAATAGTGCCAATATCATATGAACTTATTTTAATATTTAATACTATTGAATTTCAATAGCAAAACTCACTTCCGCCAATCATATAAGCCAATAGCTTGACCATCGATGTTTTTAAAAAAATAAGATATGGCCTCGAGCCAATTCCAGTATAAATCAATACGTTTATCAAATTTTTTTCAAACAACATATCTGATTGAAGGAAAAAAAAAATATTACGAATAATAATATACGGTATTGAATCAAATACTATTTTCAATCATTTCATGATAGACAATTCAAATACATCACGATTTGATTCTAAATTTCATACTATTGAAAAGAATACATTGAATATATTCATCGAAGTAAAAAAATTACAATAACACGCGTGTTATTGAAGTAACTACTTTTTCTCTCAGTGTATACATTAATCAATCGATCATGATTAAAATTTTATTCGATTAATGCCCAACCCTGCGGCACGGATTCTATCCCAATCCCAATTTTCCAACCCCAACGATGAACGTAAGAAGGTAGAAAAAGTGCTTGAGAAAAATTGCCGCGTGATGTGTAAAAGCTTGGCAGCTCCTGACTTATCGAACAGGTGTAAAAAATTATAGGTTCACTTATAAAAAATTCATGGTGACCTTTACAATTGCTGAAACAAAGAGTTGACAAAAAATTTACTATAGTCATCTTGAAGTCCTCTCAAACTGTGCTGTGCTTTATAAAAAAGAATTCCGATCGGCCTGCTAAGAACATACACTGAGAAATAAAGTAGTTACTTCAATAACATGCGTGTTGTTGTAATTTTTTTACTTCGATGAATATCAATGTATTCTTTTCAATAGTATGAAAAGAAGCAAATCGTGATGTATTTGAATTGTCTATCATGAAATGATTGTAAATATTATTTGATTCAATACCGTATATTATTACTCGTAATATTTCTTTTTTTCCTTCAATCAGATATGTCGTTAAAAAATTTTGAGAAATGTATTGATTTATACTGGAATTGGTTCGAGGCCATATCTTATTTTTTCGAAAACATTGATGGTCAAGCTGTTGGCTTATATGATTGGCGGAAATGAGTTTTGCTATTGAAATTCAATAGTATTAAATATTAAAATAAGTTCATATGATATTGGCACTATTCAATAGTACATCTTATCGAGTCAACATACAGTGGTCGAAATTTCTATAAAGTCACTGTGTTTTGTGCCCATGCGAAATCAATGCGGGCCGGTTTATGTACTTCTTTAAGGCCTGGTTCACGTTGTATTTTTGTGCAGAAGAATTTAAAAGTTGTTGCACACGTCTTGTTGTTACTGGGAGCTCTAATTCAGCTCGAAATTGTGCTGCATTTTTCCTTTCCTTAGCTGCAGACCTCATTAATATTGAATGTTGTCTCTATGCCTATTTTTTATTACTACCTTTATGATGATTTTTTCCCGTAATTTTCACGTAAATTGATATAATTATTAATCACAGTATATGACCGATTGGTTTTCTTAGCAATTGCGTGATTAGAGCAGGCCATATCTTTATAAGCATCGATTGATGCGTTTTCTTCACTTGTTAGTACTTTTCCTCTCGGCATTCTCATACACGTGAATCAAATTATAACAAACAGGATTTCTGTGAGTTCTAAAACTAATACTTTTAGAATATTTGCAGTTTTCCGTAATTCTCTGCTCAGAATACAGAGAAACATTAAGTGACTTTATAGAAACTTCGCACTTGTGTTCTGCACCACACAGAAAAAAAATTAAGAAAAACGTAAATAGTAAACATAGCGGTGTGGAGTACGCAGTCCCTCTATCCGAGTGTCTACAAGGCAGAAGACTAGATACGATAAATCAACAAAAATGGTGATATTTTTAAAATATCTATGAAAAACAAGATGACTTTATAGACATTTCGACCACTGAATATTGTTTTTGTTTCGGCAGGATTTTTTTCTCAGTGTAGTAATCGGAACCGATCACGTTCCGTGATTCGCCCTGTACAGCAGAAAAAGAGAGTGGAAATAGTCTGGTCGCCGAAATTCGCTTGGCAGGAACATCCTTTAGGAACGCGTGGGACGCCGAGGTCGGCAGTGCACGTATAAAATTCCCAGTCCTCCCCGATCGTAATTGCTAAAAGACAATCGGGTTTGAGGATCGCTGTCGAACACTTGATTACGCGAGTTAAGCGGTCGCGGCTCAATTCCGGCTACGAGTCAGCCAACCCCTTTCCGAACCTACTCTGGGCGACCCACCCCTTCTCAGCTCGTGGCCATCTCTATTTCCTCCGATCCGCAATGTTCGGTCGTCGTCGTCGTCGTCGTCGTCTGGCTCCTTTCTCGTTTCTCGCTTGGAAAGCTAACGGCGCAAGGCCCCGTCGAGGTTCCGTCGGGGTTTCCGTCGCTGTTTGCGACCGCCGTTACTCCCCCTCGGTTCTCGAGTTCGCATACTACCCTCGGAAGCGTCGACGTGTTTATGTAGGTGCCACAGAGAGACCCACACACATACGCACGGGCAGCACACACTTCGAGCGGGCTGGTATCGAGCCTCGAGCAACGCACCTACCTCGGAGCCTCGGTTCCAAGGCACTAAACGTAATTAAACGGATAGTTTCCGCATTAGCCGCGATTGGATAATCATTCATCGATTATCTCGGCTATACGGGGTGACACACAATACTCGCCTGCTCGGGCACGCGTTTGCGCGTGAGCACGGTGTCGAGGGAACGCGTGCGGCCTCTGTCTACGGGGTAAGTGTCTTTTCGCACTTGACACTCCGACACCACGGTACGCAGGACCGGCCATCTGGGGGGTGCGGCGGATGCTATGCACCGGGGCCCCGCGATTCAGAGGGCCCCAACACGATCAAGAATTAAAGTCTAATTTTTCTGACGTAATCAATGTATTAGCGAAACCAAAATCACGCATTAAATACATATGCATTAGTAATATACAGGCTGAGTCCGAAGAAACAGAACACTTGCATATCTACGTTACTTTTCGTTGTACAAAATCTCCATGATGAGTCCGACACGATATTGTACGCTGAGAAAAAAATCCTGTCGAAACAAGAAAAATATATGTTGATTCGATAAGATGTACTATTGAGTAGTGCCAATATCATATGAACTTATTTTAATATTTAATACTATTGAATTTCAATAGCAAAACTCATTTCCGCCAATAGCTTGACCATCAATGTTTTCAAAAAAATAAGATATGGCCTCGAACCAATTCCAGTATAAATCAATACATTTCTCAAAATTTTTTAACAACATATCTGATTGAAGGGAAAAAAGAAATATTACGAATAACAATATACGGTATTGAATCAAATACTATTTTCAATCATTTCATAACAGACAATTCAAATACATCACGATTTGCTTCTAAATTTCATACTATTGAAAAGGATACGTTGATATTCATCGAAGTAAAAAATTACAATAACACGCGTGTTATCGAAGTAACTACTTTTTTTCTCAGTGTAGGACACGGGGTTAATATTTGCAAAAGAATGTGTTCTGCTGGAAGAACAATAAGAACAATTGGTTTCCCTCAAGACAAAGCGAGCACAAGCCACGTTGCTGTTCGATGATACGATAGCTGTGTAGGGAATTACATGTATAGACAACACGTAATGTATAGTAATATGAGCGCCGTAGTTAGAGTGGGGATTACCGGCATCCAGAACAATTCGGCAGTCGCTCCGCAGTCGTTAAAGAGTATACAGTGTTCGTCAAATGTATTCATAAGTTACAAAGAAAATTATATTACTTTGTCAATTATATTATATATATATATATATATATATACAAATAAATATTCTATACCATATTAATTACAACAAGCTGCACGAAAATATAACGAAAAATTCGAATAAATTGCGATTGGCAGCCAATCAACATCCAGGCGATCGATTATTCATTGCTAGACAGGCGGGCTTCACTTTTTCAAACACGAGGCTCGATTTTGTTAATTCACGCCACGAGCAGGCTCGTTGACCGCTTATGAATTGAACGCCGCAGTTTTATTCCGGCGAAACTCAAACAGGCCGCTTGCCGCTCTTAATATACATATAGTATTTTCGATGTATGTATCGTAACCGCTGCGCGGCCCGATCGATCCGACCCATTCTACGAGAGTGTTCTGAATTAAAAAAAAAAAAAAAAAAATACACGGCAGCCGCGGAATCTTGCATACGGCTAACTTTGTAAACGGCCGTCGCGGGTAAACTTTCATCGAATTCAAACAGTTTCCCAGGCGAACGAATATCGAGCAAACCTTTCTACCTTCACCGGCCATTCTTTCGTTACAAACACGCCCGGAAAGTTTCCGCCTCCAGGCAATTAGACCACGGGCCGACCCCTCGTAAAATTCAAAATTCCACTCGTTCACGATCTCCCGGAGCTGGAACGCCGATTTCACGCACGGCGAGCTGCCGGATTGCGCGCTGCGCCCGGTTGCGGCTAGTTGGATAAGTGCAGAATCATTCGAACACTCGGCAGGATCTGAACAATAGCTCTTTACTGTTATTACAGTGCGATCGCAGCGGAGACGGCAGTTGAAAGTAGCGATTTGAATTTCTAGAGGCTGGTTGATGCAGGGGCAGGTTGATACAATGAAACTATTAGGCGTGCAAATAAGTTCTTTCACCCTTTTTTTTTAATTCAAGATTTTATTACATGATGTAATAAATGACATGTAATAAAATCTTGTCTGGTGACTCCCAATCTTTCAGCCAATTCTTCTTGCGTCTGGGTCGGATTTTCGTTGAGCAATTCCTCTAACTCACCGTCATCGAACTTTCTCGGTGCACCTGAATGACCGTCATCTTCCAAATTGATCTAGTACGGACCTGGGCGACGGTGGCCCGAAAAACACATGTTGCTACTACTCCGAGACTGTCTTGCCGAGCAAGAGAAGGAAAGAAGCCACAATTTTTATTGATATTCTGGGGAAAACAATGGTTTTAGGTTGGAAGATAACCCCTTAAAATTTTAAATCGCCAACCCTTCACATAAGGATACTATGAGGGTAAATACCCCTAACTGTATCATTTTTTTTCTCGGTTGTTAATTAAGATACTCAGATGAGAAAAGAAAATACTCGAACTTACCTACTTCATACCATATGTTTTTTCCACAATTGTGATCAAATTATTAAGGCTAGAAGAAATCGTTCAATTTTTCATGAATGGGAATTGCAAGCAACCCTTCGAGTGAGCATTTCCAAAAAATCCAAGAACTATGTTCTGTTATGTACCTATCTAATATATACAAAAGTTTCAAGATATAATATAATAACTTTTCAAGTTATTCAAAAGTCATCAGAAGTGTGTCAAGATCAAGGTCAATTTTGCGAGACGTTTTTCTAACAGATCTCCACCTATCGGAGGACGTAGAAGCCAATTATGATAATCACGACAAAACATAGTTTTACGGGTTCCATGGAAATCATCGACACAGATTTCTCCGACGCGGTTTTCGACCGACAACATTTCATTAATTTTTGATTAATTAATGTAGATTGAATGAAAATCAGTGGAAAAACGAAATATGAAACCGAGTGTTCTTGAATTAATGAATTAATAAATCAAAAATTAATGAAATGTTGTCGGTGAAAACCGTGTCGATGGTTTCCATGGGACCCTATTTTACCACGTTTTTATTAGCTCGCTTTCTTGTTTGTTTGTCTGTTCGGTGGCAAATTTTGCAATTGTTTCGGTTGTCTCCTCTGAGGCACCACTAAAAATTGATGTACGATTACACAAAATATTGTTTACATTATTAAATATATCGGTATCTAATCAATTACTAAACATTTAGGCATTGTACGCGGTATTATACCAATTTCATATCCATAAAATTTCAAAAAATCATAGGGAATGGAAGTATTCTTGATCGGAAGAAATATTTAATATTCCAGTTAAAATAGCTCCGGGTGCAAAGGGTTAAACTAACTTCCTGTGTTTACACGCTGTACTTTCCAATTTTACGACCTCGCACGAAAGAAAATGATTTTTCCGGCATCTCCTTCCGTGCGGTTGCAAAAGTAAGGTCCAGCCTACTAACGGTGCTCGCACGAGCCGACACGGGCGGATCGGTCGATGCACACACTGCACACGGACGTACGCATGGTTGCGTGGGCGTCGATACATCTTCTGAATGGTCGGCTGCGGGACAGGAGGGGAGGGGGCGCAGAACAACGCCACGTACACCATAATATCGGTCCACGTGGCGTGGCAGACAGCTTGGCCGCGAACGCACGTGTTCCTCCGCACGTTGTCGGCGATGGTAGACACGCGTACACCTTGTAAACCCGGCCGGTGTCGACCCAACAGAAACAATTAAGCTTAATTAATAACTGCTAATCCGGGCTCGGCAACGAGCGCGCGAGCTCGCGAGCGAGCAAGCGAGTAAGCGAATAAACGCGCGAGCGCGAGCGCAACCCACCCCCGCCGCCATTGGCGACGTCACGTAACGGATCGTGGTCAGGCCCGGCTCGTTCCACAACACGTGGCTGCGTATACATTCTATCGACGTGTCTCCGTGCAATCTCGTTAATTATCCAGTCGTTTTGTTGTTCTCTCTCTCTCTTCCCCCCGTCCCTCCCACTAACAACCCCCAAGACTTTCGCCGCACGATCTTGCCAGAATCCGCTCGAAGCTTATGTAAAGAACAATTACAGTCTACCCTCGCATAGTGTTTCCTTCTTCAGTGAAAGTTGACACTTCTTGCGTGGAAACTGAATACAGCACTGATCTGCTTGATACAGGAGTCTTGGAACATTCGATATGGCCATTAGTTTTCTGATGTAACAGTATTTTACCAAAATATGACGGTGATTTCGAGTTTTTGTATAATTAATAGACGCAGCGGATTGTTTTGCAAAATAACAATTTTTTTACCTAAATTGTAACAAACTGCAATGCAATATAAATGTATTTTGGCTTCTAATGTGTTTGAAAATAATGGAATCGCATTTTTAAATTCTTCTAATGTTTTTACCGTTTTAAATTACACCTGCTCATTTTTCCTATAAATGCATAAAATCAGCTGTGTAATAATTAGACTGTGCGGATCTTTATGCATTTATGGCTCCTGGAAATTTTCAAAACAGGGGTGTGGTGCAGTGTTCCCACGATTGTTGTGAGAACCTCGGGGATATCGAGTCTCGGAAAACGAAATGGCACTTCGTTTTTTTACGTGCGCCGAACCAGAGGTGGGCATTATTTGGCGAAACAAATATTTCAAATACTATTTAATATTTTAGATTCTATTTTGCTTAAAGAAAATAGTATTTTAAATAAGATATACCATTTCGAAAATAAAATATTTCTATTTTAACAGTCAGAAACACGAAATAAAATATCTTACTTTTCGCATTGTTATAATACTCTGAGACAAACATAACCATACAGTCAATCTCATCGGTAAGAAACGATTTACACCCATAAATGTATCGAATTCGGACCATTATTTTCAGCAATAATACTTAAAATTGAAATTGAAAATAAGGACAAAATACAAATATTTCCAATATTCTTCAAATACAATACTACTTTCAAAAAAATTACTGCCTCAAATAAATTATTTCATTTTCAAAGATTAATGCATCAAATAAAATATTTTATTTTCAATAATTACTGCATTAAATAAAATATTCTATTTTCAAAGTTGTACGCACACTTTAAAATAAATAAGAGTATTTTCTTGAGATCTGCAAAGGCTACGGCTGGAAATAAGATTGTACTTTATTCCACTCTCTTAAAACTCGTCTAGAAAAATCGAAAATTGCATAGACATCTCGGTGTAATTATAATATCTGACACCATCAACCTAACCAAATATTCGACAGCACTTCCGGCGAGTTTCGTAAGCATCGATTGCACGTGCGTACACCGTCCTCGGTTCCCTCGGGAGAACACCTGTCTCTCTGTTCCCCCGATTTCTTAATCGCTGAGAATTCCTGGTGGCGCAGATAAAGGCCCTTTATCAGCAGCCGAAGGGAAATACTTGACGCCGTTAACGGCACTTTCCGTGCGTCCAGCGTCGCGTGCAGATTACGGATCGCGAGGGGAAACCGGAGAGCTGAGTTACCGCGGGCAGATCGAGTCAACAGATAGGAATTTTTAGGGTGAGGCTGAGTAACAGCCCGAAGGGGCACATACGTGTTACGATTTATCGCACTGCGCGAGGTGTTACGACCGATCATAACGGTCGGTCGAAGCGCGACTTGTCCTACGCGGACTTGCCTCCACACGTGAGAAACTATTGCGCGACGAATCTTACCAGGATCTAGCACGGTTGCGTGCGAGGCGAACCGCGTAACCTGGCCACTTTTATTTTCGTTGCAGTCAGCCAGTTAACGCTTTTCTTCAAATTACTCTAATGCCTCGGCAGGTTCGCCTGTACGTTGGAATTAGTATTCGCAAATCGTTATTTAATTTTCCGAGTGCTATTTCCGTAAGCGAGCCACGCCATTATTGAGATCGTACATTCCGAGAACACAATTCTTACAACATTTCTGTGTCATGTCATGCTTGATCTCATTCTAATACGAAAAATGAGGCAAATACGTTGACCATAAATATGGTAAGAGGTCCATAAAAGAAAAAAGTTTTTCACTACCGAACTTGTCGATGATCGACCATCATTAGCCATAAACCTAATAATTAACGAGTAATTTCACTTTACTTCCTGAAAATTATACCCGTTAATCATTAGGTTTAGGTCTAATGAAGGCCTTTTTTACTCAGAACTCGAGATTCTTCCAGATTTCGGTATAAAAAATATAGTATTCCATTTAAAACAGCAAAGTCCATAGCCGCTTGGCTAATTTTTGTTTCGCTGTAAGCCGAAACCTTTGACAGTTACAACCGCGCTTAAAAAAATTCCCGGACGTATCCTGATGTACAACATAATTACTCATAAAAAGTGTTACAATCGTAACAAATCTTATTTTCATACTAATCGTGTTGACATGTAAATAATTACCAAAAGATACGCAATGAAAAGATACAAAATTGCTGAAAGTATAGTGCATACTTACTTGTAAAACTTTCATACTGGAAAGAAATGTGTACAACTCGCTTGAAACATATAAAAACTGTCTCATCGAATTTTAGCAGCAGAAAATCTTTAACTTTCGATGAAGTACAGCACCTCATGGGTGCCTGAATGATAAAAAAAAAATATTAGTACATTGTCCCCCATATATTAAACCAGTGCTCCCCAACCTTTTTATCGCCGCGGACCGGTCAACGTTTGGTAATTTTACCGTGGCCCGCTGAGGTGAGGGGGGGGGGGAGGGATGTTGATTGTTTATATTTCAGATTGTTCTGATTTAATAATTTGAATATAAATGTATTTAATGTTCCTTGGGCGGCCCGGTACCATTTGATCCGCGGACCGGTACCATTTGATTTGACCGGGGGTTAGGAACCACTGTATTAAACTATAGCAAGCACCAAACATTTCACACCGGGTAAAATTTTTGAAATCGACTTTTGGCCAGCTAAATCGCTGAAAGGGACCACTTGTGGGATGTCCGGGTGCTATCTGGGACGTTGGTAACACAGTCGCCTTCGAAGTGATTATGTCATTACGACTAAATACAGCGCAACTCGCTGAGACGCATAGTAATTGTAATAAAACCGAGCGTCGCGCCGGCTGAGCCGGGACATATCGCCGGAAATGGTTAATATAACCGTTTCGAAGCCGACCTAACCGAGAGAATGGTCACGACTGATCATCGTGCACACGTTCGCTGACGTCGCGTCGTACGTTCAGTCAGTAATACGACAGATTTTACGAGAAAGCCTAATTGCGGTGAACCACGATCGCGTTACGACGGGCAGGGGGGGGGGGGGGGGGGCGGCCGGCTCGGCGCGCTCCTCGGATTATCGTTGAAAACGGTGGTATCAAAGAAAATAGTAGAAGCGGTCGCGCGATAAATCGTATACCGTGCACGGGCTCCCCCGTTAACGCGTGCGTTTGGCTACGCCTCAAAGGAAAAGAAAACGCTCATTACCATTATTATACGGACGTCGGCGGGCCGTAAAGTTTGCGCGTACCGGTTCCATTCTATCTCGCGCGCGAGCGTGACCTTTTTCGCTTTGAGAGCTACGAAACGTCCGGTGCCGGAGAATAAATCGTTCCGAGTAATAAGATGGCTATCTCGGTAGCCGTAACCGACTATTTAGGTGACCCCGGCTGAATATTATTATCGTTACCTTTGAAAAACGGACGAAACAAAAGGGTGCGCGGGGAGAGACGCGGCGCGACGCTCGCAATGATCGCGTAATGGTCGTGCACAGGCGCGTGTGTGTCAGCTCGCGCAACGATACCACCGCGTTTCATTGAAATTCTTCGCTTCTCAGCTTTCGCGATAATGATATTCGCGGCGGGCCGCGAATTATGCAACGTTATCCGCGAGAGAGAGAGAGAGAGAGAGAGAGAAGATTGCGGTGTCGATAAACGCGATGCCGATGAGGCAACGCAACGGCTCTGCAAAAAGGTGAAAAAGAAACTCGTCCCGGGGAACCGCAACCGCCGGGTACCGAGACATCGTTCGTCGAAAGAAGTTTGCGCGCGCTCGGCCTAATGGCGCGAATTACAACCTCCGAGACGCGAGGAAAATCGCGCGCACCGCGATCCGGGGATGAAGTTGACTCGTTTCTTTTAATTACTGTAATCTCGCGTTTCGACGCCCGCAACGACGACTCCCCTCGCCGATTATTACCGAATCGTTAATCGTTAATTGATACCTGCGCGCGAAAGTTTGCCCGACCTGTCGGCCGAGAGCCGCGCGCGATCAGCCAACTCGCGGCGAACGTAAAGATCGCTTTAATGATGCGTCGTGCGTGGGTTTACGCGGAATAATTTCAGGCTTTATGTACACAGCAACTAATATGTTAAGTGGGTGACTGTGCAAACTGCGCGCGCGGATTCCGAATAAATTCGAACGGTGATTATTTCGAAGTTTCGCCTCCTCGTCGAATTCAACGACCTTGAACGACAGTGGCGGGCGGAAGACACCTGAAGGATTAATATGCGGGGGATCCAGAAATGATTTCGATGCTATATTTCTGATTCTTGAATGGTTATCGATATTTAACCCCTTGCCGTATCATTTTCTTTACAGCGACAGCGATTAAAACGTCTTTATCCCCGATAATGTAGTAGAAGACGAAAGAAAATTTATATTTGTATGGGTACATTTATTTTAATGCTTAAACATTGCATTGTGGTCTTAGTTTAAAGCTTGAAACGTCTACTTCCACCTACCTTAGTCCATTTTAAGATATGACGAAATATAAATCACGCCTTATGGCAATGTCCTTTATTTGACGGACAAAGACTACGATTTATAAAAAAATTATATGTAGAATATCAATCTTTATCTTCCACTATTAAATAACATATTGCTTTCTGAACCTACAGTACACTTATGTAAATATATTGTTTTTTAAACAACAGTTTTATATTAGTAAGAAGACAATGTACTAACTATGATCGACTGATAAGTATATTTTATGCATTTATGACAAAAAATCCGTAGGCGAATCTTCCAACACTAAAAACATTTTAGAAATGTTTTTACATTTTTATACAAAGACGGTTCTCTCAATTAATTAGAATGATTTGCACAAGAAATAAATCTTTATCTAGCCTCATTTCCATGCAACTCACGTAGAAACATTTTATTTTGCCTAGAGATCGGCTGTCTAATGACAAGTCACGTCTACCTCGACACTTCGAATCGAATTGAATTTTCTCAAGCTTAAACTAGGTTTCTAGGTGACACCAAAGTTCTACAAAACTCAAGCTTATTTACCTTATTTGGCTCGAGTCTCCGTAAAATCGCGAACGAGAATATAAATTAGCATAAACCTCCTTGGTCCAGATACAAGGGTAAAAAATGTTGTAGTGTTGTGCATGTAGAAATCGTTTCTCGGAATGTCTACAGTCTACAGCACTCTCTTTACGTGCTCCACTTTCCTCTAAACAGTGGGACATCCAGATGAGAGGTGGGGGTGGGGGCTGCAGCACTTTAATCACAGGAGTACAATTCCGTGCGGTGAAGATGCGTTTGAATATGCAAATCAGAATAAAATAAAAGTGCACCCAATCCATGAAACCACGAATTTGCATAAAGATTCACAGCTCCGTCGGACGGGTCTTGTCGTTTTTGCTCGAATCGCAGGTCGATTAAATCATTCCATCGAACGCGACATTTTTCCTGGCGAGCGTCCGTGTAAAACAGAATGGCCGTGCCACGAGATATTTATCTGTCGTGGTTGGAACGACTTATTCAGCGCGACGAAGGAGAACGAACGGACGCGAAATCAGGGATTCTAACCGTGACTCGTATCGGATTTGGTTCTCGGTAACTCATTCGAACCTGTATAGCCTAAGTAACCGGCTACTAGGGTCTAGAAACTAGGCGATGCACAGTGGCAATTTCTCTGATGTATCTGTGCTCTGATTGTGGTACGCGAATTTCGTTAATACAATAATAAAAGACAGTCTTCGTTTCCAATTACAGCAATATGTAGTACTTTTGTATGTAATAAATAGACTGCGGATTTTATGAATTTATTACAAAAATGGGCACGTACAATTTAAAGCAGTGGACATGTTAAAAATATTTCAAGACATCAATGCATTAGTTTCAGCTTAATAGGATAAGAAGACTACAATTTTTATGTGGCACCTGCGTCCTGAAAACCAGGCGGACATTTTTCTGCATTTATGAAGAAAATTGGCTGGGTGAAATATAAAACAGTAAACGATTAGAAACATTTAAGAATATTGTAAGATTGTCATTAAGGGATGAAATCAATTTTTATTTTACTCCTCCCTTTCCCACAATCAATGCAGAACATTTTTATGCATTTATGAAGAAATTAGCTGGGTGAAATATAAAACAGTGAACGATTAGAAAAACTGAAGAATATTGTAATATTGTTTTTAATGCAATAATGTCATTAAGGGATGAAATCAATTTTTATTTTACTCCTCCTTTTCCCACAATCAATGCAGAACATTTTTATGCATTTATGAAGAAATTAGCTGGGTGAAATATAAAACAGTGAACGATTAGAAAAACTGAAGAATATTGTAATATTGTTTTTAATGCAATAATGTCATTAAGGGATGAAATCAATTTTTATTTTACTCCTCCTTTTCCCACAATCAATGCAGAACATTTTTATGCATTTTAGAAGAAATTAGCTGGGTGAAATATAAAACAGTAAACGATTAGAAATATTTTAGAATATTGTAAGATTGTCATTAAGGGATGAAATCAATTTTTATTTTACTCCTGCTTCCCACAATCAATGCAGAACATTTTTATGCATTTTAGAAGAAATTAGCTGGGTGAAATATAAAACAGTAAACGATTAGAAACATTTAAGAATATTGTAATATTGTCTGTAATGCAATCGTGACAGAATATTTTCATTTTGCATGAAGATCCGCAGTCTAGTAATAAGTAATAATGCGTGTAATAATTCTTTCGCGTGGAGTCGAACAAAAGAGGAGTAAGAGGCGCGCGGTTTCCTTGTGTTCACGCCAGTCCATTTATATCCGAGTGATATATCCACTGGTGGCTTCTTCGAGAAACCCAGAGAGTCCGGCAACGTACATATGTGCCGCAACGACAACGCCGATAACCATCGGGACAACTCTCTCAGTCCACCGTATCGTTCCTCGAGATTACGGATGCAATGTTTTTCCCCCGGCAAAGAGTTAGAGAGGCTGTCCCGGCCATTTCAAAGCCACGTAGCAACGCGTACATCACGAAGCGTCATGCATTGCGTTTGATATTCCATGCCAGAGACCGTGGCGCGCGAGCATCCCGACGAGTATCGTTATCGCGAGCCGGTGAACCGCTTCAAATCGAATCGCAGTTACGCGACCAACAGCCACCGACGGGCCCGCCACTATGTTTGACCGTGTTCGAGTCCGTATGTGCACTACCGTTCATGCATAAGTCACTGGACATCCGGCTGATCGAAGGAAAATGTAATTTCCCGAAAATTCCTTCAATTTGGTCGACCCTTTATTCGCATTAGCGCGAGCTATACGCATACTTTTCCAATAGGTAGTTTCTTATTGCAAGTCTCGAAAATGATCTTCCATTTGGTGCTGGTAGAACCAAAAAAGGGAGTGATTCTATCATACATGAAACAAATATAAGTTATCAGCGTTTTCCCGACGCACGTACTGTCTCCCGATTTGTATTGCGTTGGAAAGAAAGTTCGTAGCGTTATCAAATTAAGAATCGAAGATAAAATTAAGGTATTCATTCATATGTTTATTCAATAACAGGAGAAGTTACCGCGAAAATGGCAAAACGTAATAAAACAGAATGGAATAAATCTATGAATACATATCTGAATTTTTGCTCTCAATTCTAATTTACAAACTCGTTCCAACCCAATATTAAATGCTTCTTATGTGGCCCAGATATCAAAGACCTGTCAATTGTTCTCGATTTTATCAAGCGATGTGCAATTAAAATTTCATTTCTTTAACTAGTTTTTTTTTATTTGTGCATTGTATATGCTACATAAGCCATACTTGTTTTAAACAGCATTAAATAAATAATAATACATTTCGACATCAACAAACCACAAATAAAACAAATTCTTTTCTTTATTATGCAAAAAGGGGCACACGATGTGCATACGAAATGTGCCCATTTACATATGAATTAGTATCGAATAACGTCTTCCACAGAATATGCACAGTCACTGTAAAACGTATTCGTGCACCCGTTTAAAAACGAATAACTTTCGTGAAATTGGACCAAACGGTACAAGAGAGATTTTATCTTTTTTAAATGTTGGAACAACTATTTTACTAGGTAATTTGTAAATAGTATCTTTAAAAATTGTCGTCTCTAAACACGAGACAACGATCTTTTAAGTATTTTATCTTTTCTAAGTACGGGAGTGTCTCCCGCACAAACGACGCCATCGAGAGCACGCTCTGGCAAATGCACGAGAAAGCAAGCGCATGAAAAATCGTTCGTCTAGTCGCAAGAAACACCCTGTATATCTCCTAGAGCCGGCGCTCGCACTCGCACGGACTCCACATACGTGCACACGAACCCCCTATCGAGCCCATCGGTCACGGGTATTGAAATAAACAAACAAGCGTCGGGAGCAATATCCCACTCGGTCAATATTTACCTGACGGTTAGTCGACCAGAGTTCCCCGGCAGTGGCGTCGGCCACCCCCGCCCCCACAGCCTCTCTTGCGACTGGGTATCGTCGGTTCCCTCTTCTTCCGTCATTTGTTTCCTCTTCTTCTTCCTCGCGGTGCCTTCACCCCCGTTATCGTCGTCTCCATCCGTCCTAGAGCCGTGTTCCGCTTTCGTCGAACTCTGTCGTGGTTCCTCTTCCCTGTGAAACACGGTGCGGGGGTGGGAGCAGGGGGGGGGGGCTTGCCGAAGCTTCGGCAAGGACGTGCAAACGGTGTTCGAAGCGAAAGGAGAATGAAGACAGAGGACGTGGGAGTAGACAGAAGCGAGAAGAAGAGAGAGAGAAAGGGTGAGAGAGGGAGAGAAATCGAGCGAAGGGGATGGAGAGAGCAAGAGGCAGACAGCGGAGAAGGCAGGGGAGCGAAAAGTAAACGGCAATGTAAACGCGGCGTTTACATTTACGTGTTTGCCAAGCAACTCAAATATTTCGTGCTGTGTGCCCCGAGTGTCCGCGTCTCTGCGAGCGCGTCACTCTCTGTGGTGGTGTGCGCAAGCACGTAAACCGCACGTGTGTGCTTTGCGTCGGTGGATACCCCGGAGTGCGCTCGAATGCGTGAACCACCCGCGCTCGATGGTGTTCGTGCGAACCTGCAGGCTACGACAACGACGACGACGACGACGACGACGGCGGCGGCGACGTTTCAGCTACACGCAATGTTTATCGAGGCCGAGACCCTTCTTTCTTTATTTTCGCTCCACGATGTTCCTGCCCCCTCCCTCCCACCCTCCCCCTTGCTCGACCATCCTCTTTCTCCAACCCCTTTTCTCTCTCCCCGTTTCTTGCCGTTCTTCTGGTTACCGTTCTCTGTTCTCCTCTTTTTCTACTGCCGCAAACCAGATACCAGACCCTTTCCGGGTCTCGTATCTGCGGACCACCCCGGCTACAAGCTTCCCGTCTTCGTCGAGCGCAGCAGCATCGCCGATCGTTCGTTCGGGTCGGCCTGTATCGGTTTTTCGCGGAAAGGTTTTCCCTGCAATATTCAATTCGATCGGCGCAACCGGAACGCAAGTGGTACGCCTCAATGGTAAGCGATACTGTCTGCGGAAACGTGCTCGCCTCGCCTCGCCTCGCCTCGCCTCGCCTGACCCCGCCTCACGACCCTGTGCGATGTTTCTTCTCGGTCTGGTTAGAAATTCGATTCAAACGAATTTTCGTGTTCCCATTTGGTACTGTAATCGGCCTGACGAAACCGGCCTCTGACTTTCCTTGGAAAGAAGTTTGTTGCGTTGGACCTTATGGTCGACTCTCCCGTATCCGAATTTATCAGTGATCGCGGAATAACGAGCAAGGCCGTGATTTTTACTTCATTCATGCCGTGATCGGGATCTTTTAATCCAGAGCGAATTTTCTCACTGTTGTCTTTCTTAATTCTTCATCTCGATTGAATTAGTTCTTCTTTTCGCTGATCTTTGCTTTATTTATATATGAAGGTCAATACTTTTTCACATAGAATTTTGTGCTTGATCCGGGTTCGACCAAGATCTTTAGCTGATTTTTCCGAGTGTCTCACAACCCAACCACTTTTTTCATTAAGCCAAAAAACATGTCCTCGGAAAATTGGCCATAAGATTTTACTTGTTGATCAAATCACCTTTCGATGAATACGAATTCTTCGCGTTCGAACGGGTAACCGCGTAACCGCGCTCCGACACCTCGATGTCTCATTATTAGTACAGCATTATCAATTTCCCCGGTTACGTAAGCGACGAGCCCGATAAAACGAAAGTGTTCCGGGGGGCGCGCGGTGCAAACGGCTGACATTATAACGCGGGCCGCCGCGTCTGCCATGAAAATCGAGCTGTAATCTCGATAAGACGGTCTCGCAGCCGGTTCCCGATTGAAATTCACCAGGCGTCGTGGTATGGAGTCATCGGAAACCAAAGAGGGTTGGCGGGGTTGCTCGAGAATCCTAATTTGTTCGTAACTATCCGGCGAGCGCTCGCGGGTGTGGGTGGAACCGTGGAAGGGGTCGAGGGCGACTGAAAATAATCCGGTAGCTGCAGTAGAGCGTGGAAAAGCTCGAGGGTGAGTTGGTCGACACGAGCACGCAGGGTTGGCCGTTGGTAGAGGGTGGCAGGGACGGATAAGGGTAGGTGGAACAGGCGGGAGGGGGTTGGAGGAGGAGAAACAGGAGAAGAAGAGTGTGCACGGCACGGAGAGCCGTAATTCCTTCATGGAAAATTCAAGGTTTTTCATTAGCGTCCCTCGTTTCCCCTTATGGCGGGGTAGTTCGCCACTCGAGCCTCGGCTTCACACCCCTTTACCCTGCCGGGGAGCAGGAAAGTTTCGGCCGCTCGCGCGCGCGGCGGAAAACTCGACGTGGCGCATATTTCATATATTATTTTGCGCGACGCCGCGCCGGGCTTGGAGAACCATAGGGTTGGAGGGTCGAGCGGCCGAACGAGCGAGCGAGTGGGTGGGTGGTTTGCCAACAGAACTGAACGTCACTGCTGCAGGGTGTTTGCGCGGCCCTCTTTCACGCTACAACCTTCCTTCCTCCGTTCTCTGTCAGGGCCTTCTATCGCCGTGGAACAAAGAACGCTGCGCGCCCCTACCACCTGGACCGCCTCCGGCGTTAATATTTTAAGCATACTTTTCTACCGCCAACCGGGTCTTTCCCTTCTTTCTTCGTTACCCTCTGCTACTACTTTCCTCGTCTCCTTTTCGCCATTTCCTTTCAGATACGCGAAGCGGTTCTTTCATTCTTCCTTGGCCGATCCACGGCGTTTTTTCCAACAGGAGCGAAAGAGAGAGAGAGAGGGAGCTAAGAAACTGAGCAAAAGAACGCGAAAGAGAAACGCGCGGCGAGCAGATAAAGAGGGACTGAATTTTGCAAGGCAAATTAAGTGCGCGGTTTCACGACAGTGGCTTTCACACCGTCCCGAGACTCGACCGGGATCTGAAAGGGATGTTCCAAGGGGACAGCCTCGTCCTACCCCCAGGGAGGCGAGCCTACCCCGCGATTACGTACCCAGGACCGTAATGTGTCTCGAGAATATTTTCCCCTGACCCTCCTCTTCTGCCTCCCCGAAGGGGTCACCTTTGTTTTCTGGCTGGTTTTCCAGGGGAAAATCCGATTTAAATATCGAGGCGGGACAAAGAGTCGGCGAAGTATGAGACCGGTGAATAGGGGATTCGATTGGACGTTCGAAGATCAAAGGCACGCGCGCGGCACAACGAAAAAGTGCTGGAAAGTCAAAGGATTTAATAATCGAGCGGTTGCCGCGCCGTGAACGCGATTCAATTTTTTCGAACTGGCGCCCCCCTCTCTCTCACTCTCTTTCTCCTCGAGTTTCCGAGCCTTTTCACACGGAACACGCGGATCGCGCTAAGGGCACGCGGTGCCCGAACCTCGAGTTGGGTCGGGATTGGAAGGTCATGAAAAAGCGTCATACTTATGTGATTACTACAATGCGCGGATCTTTATGAAAAATAAAAATTGTCTGCACTCACTGCAAGATACAGGAGCCACTTAAGAATATCTTTCTTCCCTTAATCATTTCAGTGTGTGGGAACCTAATGTAACACTCTTCGATTTTCTAAATCTTCTCCTGTTTCAAATTACAAGTGTACAGTGAAGTCAAACAATTGTGTTGTTCGAATTACACCGCGCGAAATTAATGCACAGACCTGTGCCCTGGCGTAATTGTGTTTCTCGAATCAATCATTGCACAACCGTCCGCGTTAAACGATTATTAACGATGAATATTTTATCCTGCGAGTTATCGCATTTTCCATCTTCGTGTCTCGAACGTATTATTAGCTGTTAATGAGTAGCGTGTGAGAGATCAATTACGGACTTCGTGGAAATTTGAAAAAAGAAACTACTAGGGCTGTGCGGGTACCCGGAACCCCACCCCCCCCCCAGTGGAAGGGGTAGGCGAAAGGACAGTGATCGTGGAGATCCTTCGAGAGCTAGATCGCGACTTTGCTGTACTCGTTATTGTTATAAATGCATAAAGATCCACAGTCTTCAAGCTGAAACTGATTTTCTTCGCCTTCGAGGCCACTTCGAGGTCGTTGAACTCGTCTTGAAAAATTGACCTCAAAAAAAAATACGGTGACCTTGAAAAAACCGTTAAAATGACGTAAAATGCACGCCTTAAAACCATGTACATCCTATTTAGTTATTTTTTGTTACTTTCAATGGTAGCGGAAATAATTCAGGTGTTCGAGTTAAAATTAACACCCTGTATATACATATAAAATGGCTTCGAATACCTCGAAACGTGTTGAAATTGTAATTTTGTATTGTATATTAAAAGTACGAATGTAAATGGTATTTTTACTGATTCTTTTATATAAGCGGCACCGTATAATTAGGAAACAATGATCAGAATATAAAATATAAATGATTATATATTAAATAATTCGAACAAATGGGAAGTTTAAGTAAAAATTTAAAACTGTCCAGAATTAATTCCATGTGGGACAGGCGAGACGCGCGATTCGTGCGTCTCCGTGTAAAACGGCTCGAAGAGTTTCCGCGCGGAGTACCGGGGCGTGTGCGGCTGCTCGCAGATCTCCCGTCGAACGATACGTCATCTAAGTTTCCGAAAGTAATTTAACTTTTTAATCTAGCCGCGTTAAATCGACCGGCGCGGCGAGACGGCGAAACCGCGGCCCGCTTTGTCCGCTTCGCGGCATTAATGGCGCGACAAAAATGTTCCGTCCCGATCGATAAACCAACCCCTCCGAGCCCCCATCAAATATTTCGTACCTCGGGGAGAAACTTTTCCCGAATGCGACCTCCGGTACGTGCGCACCTATACATCGCCGCTGCCGGCCATACCTATGAATAAATCGCGCCCGTGGTTAAGAAGTCATGGAGAGAACCGAGTCACTTTTCATTCAAACTTTTATGACTTTTCCACACGACAACCGCTTCCGACCGCCACACCGCACCCCGTCTCTGCCCCCTCTCTCTCTCTCTCTCTCTCTCTTTCTCTCTTTCTCGCTCAGCCTGTACGTCGTCTTCTTCCGAGAGCGTCACTTCCACCCCCTATCTCGCTCCGTTATCGAACGATCCGACCCGTCGTTGCGTTATTTGCCCGTCGTTCGCCGAATCTCTAACCATTATCGAGCGGTCGCGACGACGCGACGCGACGCTCGAGTTACGACGCTCAATGAAAACTGAGTCGACCTACTAGCGGTATTTTCGATCGAGTCGTACGCGAATTTGCCGAGGATACTGCGGTGAAGTGGAACTTATTCCGACAAGGGTTCATTCGGATATGGCTCCCGACCATTTCTGTAACATCGGCTCGGTGAACCGTTCTCTTCATGGACATTCTCGTTCTCGGGACATTTTTTACGTTCCTGATCAAATATGCTTAACCCTTTCAGTGCCGAACGATCATATATCGTCGGTCACAACACTTGCGAAAAGTGCCAACGACGATATATCGATATAGCGAGAACTCTATCTCAAAACAAACTTATAAAACGTTAATAACAATTGTTGAATGCTATCGGCGCTACGGTTCGATCATTAAATACAACAACAAAATTTTAACTAAACAGTTTTGCTAATTTTCAACTAATCGACGTTTCGGTCATTGGTTTTGACCATTTTCAAGATTTAATTGATAATTAAACGTTTATAAAACGTTACCAATGGTTTACTTTCTCATTGCATAACAATTGAAATAGTTGTTTAGGGATCTAACTTTTTGTTATATCCTATGCCGGTTGGTGCCGGCACTGTGTTTACTAGGGTGGACCTTAGTTATACATACCTGGTAAAATTCTGTACATTATCAAGTTCGTTATGGAAGACTAAATTTTTGTCTGATCATTAATAACTATTTTATCGATGACACAAAATTCAATTCCGGTTACGAATTGTTTTTAGTTACGAAGAACTATATATTGTTACTGATGAGAATTGTTTTCGGTTACGAATAACCATTATCGCTGATGAGAATTATTTCTTTGCTCATCGATAACCATTATCGATGACGCGAGTTTCGTTTTGATTACGTGGTAGCCAATATCAATGGAGGTAACCGATATCGATATGGTGGGACTTTCATTTTGGTCATTTTCAATCATCTCATTTTTTTGAATGTACAATGTCAACGACCCTGTGCCATTGTTCAAGAAGCTATACAAGTTTCTAACGAATGTGTTTATACTTCTACGGAATAAGCCGGAATACCTTCCTCCGCACGCAAGACTATCATTCATCCGTAAAATCAATCGTAAAATTCTTTAATAACGAAACATTCGTAACGTGATCTTTATTTTATATCCGTTCATCTATTATAACAGTCAATTTAGATGAGAATTAAATTGTTTCAGGATTGGCTAATGGCATTTGAATGTTTCGTTATTGAATTGTTTACATGGGGAATCAGTTGACACGTTTGATTTCCATTTGTTTGGTAATCGATAGTAATTATCATTGTCAAAATATATTAATATCGCGCAACCATATGCGTATAATTTTAATTAAACATAAAAGGAGGATTTGTTGTTACAAACTACTAGACCCTTTAGTTTTCAAATACTTTTTAGATCCGGCGTAGAAGAATAAATAAAGATTCGACTTTTGGACCGAGAAAAAAAATGTCGACTCCGTTTAAATAAATTCCTTGGACTTTACCTAGTTTTTCCGATTACAGACTCCACGGTGAGCGCGTTAACACTAACCGTACCACGACCGGTCTAATGACCGATCACATTTTGTATTTTATAATTATTCAAGTTGCATGGATAATTCCATTAGAAACGATTATATGAATTTCTTCATTGAAGCACGCATTGTAGAGGATTTACTGTGTTTATATAAATATTTAGCTGTTATTCAAAATTCTTTTCATTGAAAGAATGTTGTCCATCACGAATTCTTTTCAAGAGAAATTCTGAATTTTTAAACAAACTTTAGTAATGTTTTTCGGCGCTCAGGTTCGATCAAATTCTACACTAAGTATAGCTATGTTGTAGGGCATAAAACGTTTCGATTCGGGATTCTGAATCAGTTAACGTTTTCGTTTCATGGTTTGAATACGCCAAGATGCCAAGTGCTATTCTATTGGAGAAAACAAAGGTGGTGTGCTTCGTCCTAGACCCGCTAGAGGACTCATCAGTAAGGCTATCTGATGAGCGCCGAGAAACATGACTAAAGTTTGTTTAAAAACAAAAATTGCGATCGATAAGTGTTACGGATTGGACGGGATAAGAACACTCTTCGATGATGAACGAGCACACTTTATTCCCGTCTTGCGGGTTGTCACAACAAAACTTTATACACGAAATTATGTACAGATCTTTAGCCAAATTGTACGTATAACTAGCGAGAAATAAAGAAATGAACGAAGTGAATGATGTGTTGTATAGAATTATTCACAGCTGCGAAGCTTAGAATTTGGCGGGATTCGAATCGAACTAGCCGAGAAAACCGGGTGCAACGACGCGCGATGTTTTCGTACCGATGCTTATTGACGATTGATTTGATCGACCAGCAGCGAGAAGTTCTCTCTCACCGTCGGTACGATGACTTTGCGATTACGAATGGCTAAGCCAATAGGTGATCTATTAGCCTAGTCGATAATCGATCCGACGGCGACAGTCTATAGCGCGGCGCGCTGCTAATCGATCATCGATTCTCGCGATGTCGCAAGAAGTAGCCAATAACTGGGCTGCGTGGTGGATCGTGCGTCACGATCCTACGATACGCGTGGCCAATCCCAAACAATAAGAATCCCTCCTTAGAAATTCTTAGTGTGGTGAAAATAATAAACCGATACTCTTGAAGTGTTTTAATATTCTCACTGTTTTAAATTGCGCTTGTGCATTGTTGCGTTATAAATGCATAAAGTCCGGAGTCTATGATGACACAGAGTTCAATTCTGGTCTTGTAGTTTTTATAAAACAATGTATACCAGTCGCATTTTGTGCTCGGTACGGTCAGCGTTCAGTCGAATCATCCGGGGTACGATTCGAAAAACGCAGAAAACCGGCGAACCACCGGTGACTCATTAACAAGCTCTCGAGGCGTCTAGCGAGGCAAGAGCCGAAGGAGGACTCAATCGGTAGAAATAGCAGGGATAACTCGAGAGCATTTAACGGGACCGCGGCGCGTATCTCTCTCGAAATCGGCGAATCCTCGGTGGAATCTTACGCATGGTCAAACATCGTTGTACCGGAGCCTCTTAGAAATCCGAATGGCCGCGTTCCGCGCGGACTGGCATGGCGTAGCTCGCGCTGCGTCTCCTCTGGTTCCCGGTCGTTAACGGTTTACGGCCGCAAGCAAATTGCTAATTTTCGCGGGTAACAGTAGCCTGGCGAGCTGGTACGGGCCCCGATAAAAACGCTCGGCTCAGCGCGGCGTGGCGCAGCGCAGCAGGGAGCTCGGCGCTCCAACCATAGGCGATATCGTGGTATCGCGTTTCTGCTTTCGAACACCTTGGTATCTTCTGGAACGAGCCTCTCCCTATCACGTGGCGGCAACGCGTGCGTTTCCGTGCGGTGCGGTGCGGTTCCGTTCGACTGCTCGCAGGTGAACATGATTTCTGGCAGGCGTCCCTAATGCCGGCCTAGGGGGTTGTTGAACCTGCGACCCCAGCCGACGGCCGTTCGTTCGCTTTCCAGCCCCGTAGGCCTGTCGTATCCGAGCGGCCGCCACGGGATATAACGTGCGGAGCCGTTTAAAAGTTTTCCGACGTGGCTCATTAAACTATCAGAAGTTCTGTCTGAAAGCGCAGCTGCGCCGCTGTAATTGCCGACACGGGCCGTGCACGCTTCGCGCTCGTGACATTCCCGCCCCATACCCCATCCCCCCGCTTACATCCATCCCCTGGCCAACGAAATCGGCCGACAGCCTTGCGGGTTTAAGTGATAAACTTTACTCGCTCGGGGAGAGTCCCCCGCTCGATCTACTTCGCCCCCTGCTGCATCTCTCGCGGTTATACTCTTGCCGAGCCCGGCTTTCGTCTCGATGACGACGCGACGGTGCACAGGTGGGGTTATTTGACCGACACTGTTTTCATCGACACGATTCGACCGACAATAACTTTCGTCGACACTATGTTTTCCTCGACATTGTGAAATGCTCGACAAATAACACTGTCCAACAACGAATTTGTTTTCGATATACCGTTGGGTCCTTCTTATAGAGTTTCTCGCGCTGATTCCGAATCTGTTCTTAATTTTTCTCCTGTACGCACAGTTTTTGAAAAACATGGCTTTGAAAAAAAACATATTTTTCAACTTTAAACAAATGTTGTGATGTGGTTATAAAAGATATTGAATTGTTCTTTACAGCAAAAGATTCTGTAGGCTTTCCCGAATACGGTGATATCCAGTATTGATACATTATGATTGTTTAAACACGTTTAAACAATGATTAAAGACGGAGAGACACCACTTTTGCACCAATTTTTGAGGATATTTCTCAATTTGTCTCAAAAAATAAGAGTCTTTTATCATTTAACATGCATAAATCAGAAGTGATGAGTAGAGTGCGGGTCTTTATGCATTTATAGCAAGATTGAGTAGATGAAAATCGAAATTGTTGAATAATTTTAAAAATTGAAGATGTCAATACATAATTTCTCTATCGAGATAATTACGGGAAGAAGTAACATTCAATTTAGTTTCTACTTCTTGCAATCGCTGCAGACAATTTTTACTTTGCATAAAGATCCACGAGGGATCCAGTGACGAGGTGTAGAGGAGGCGGGGGGAGGTGGAAGAAGGTCATAGAGGAGGTTAGTAAGTACAGATATTTGGGGGAACAACGTTTTTGTTTTTCACAATAAACTGCTAATTTTCAATAACGCAATTTTGCCATTCGAGCCTCTCGCTTTATTACGTCGCGCGAAATCAGCTCTGAAAATAACACAATTCCATTAAAATCAAAATGTTCGAGTCTGTTGGCTTCCCTATGTGTACACATAAATTATAACTGTCTTCGCGCGTGTGTAGAGAATTAACGATCCCGAGAGATACCGAACATGCTTTATTAGGATTAATGCACGATCGTAAGTAGAACAGAGAATTTTTGCATTCGCAGCAGCTGCAGCTGAACGGAAACATGGAGAAATTGTTCGACCCTTTTACTATTCTACCCGGCGGGGATTATTTATTCGAGTAGCGAAGTTCAGCGCGCTCACATAAATTAGTCTAAACATGGTGGAAATTCGGATGAACAGCCGTAATACTGTAATTGCAAAATGTTCACAGTATACTTTCGGAGTTCTCGCGCGTAGCCAGGGAGTACAACGTTACCGTGGCTTATTAATAGAGCTCCCGCCCCATTACCGTTTTAATCTCCGATCGCAAAACTTATTTTAATCCCCCGGGTCAATTTACAATTCCTCGTGTCTGCGCCGCGGCTAGGTACCCCGTCGACCGTTTTCGTTTCGCGAGTCCGATTTACGTATCTCGACAGGCACATCTTTCGAGCCGGCTAACCGTAGATATTCAGACGCGATCGCGTGCAGCCCAGGCGTGACTTATTCTGTTGATTCGTGCCGGCAAACTGTGCAATGTGCAAACGCGCGTACGCCCCGCGCGCTGGGAACAATGGAAACGTAAGAGCCGGAGGAAATCATTTCACGCTATATTGCGCGTGACACGCACTAATTCGTCGTTTATTCGCGCACTCGTTCGCCCGTGCGCGGTCGTTCGCGCCGCTCGCTACGTCCGTATATTGAAATTTCCCGGCGAAACGAAAAACGCGACGGGCGAATTCGAGCGTACTTCATCTTGATCTGCAGAACTCAACGGATTACGGGAAATCCTCTGTAAACGCAAAAGCCTCCGGGAGATTCGTTTGCGTTTATCGTAGACGGGACACTATTGTTTTCAGCTTACAGCACGTGTAAACTATGCCGGCGACACTGCGACTCTCCACGTCTCTGTCTTTTCCATACGCTGTCCTTCCTTGCGCCCGAAACGTTCATCGTCAGTTAAACCACTAAACCCAGTTGAAATTATATCGTTTTTGGTCTTATTTTAATCACAAAAATGCCACAAATATATTGGTGAAGGTTTCATAGAAAATAAGTAATGATAAGAAAGATTTTATATTGGTATTATATTACATTGCGAGGACGTACGCCTTTGATCTGTGCCGACGACTGCGACTCTCCGCGTCGCATTAGTAGTGATTCACACCGATATACCGTGTATCGTGTTAGGCCTTTTATTTTGCATAAAGATCCGCAGTCAAATAATAAATGAAAGAAAAATTAAAGTGTTTCATCCATTGACTGTAGTAATTAAAACAAGAAAGAATTTTTTTATGTAACCTCTGCGTCTTGGAACCGAGGTAGACATTTTCTATTTTGCATAAAGACCCGCAGTCTAATAATAAATTAAAGATAAATTAAAGACGTCGCTTATTTTACCGATTTGATCGAAAAGTGAACACATTTCGATTGCATTTCCGCTTGTTCGACGTTGAATACCGTCGAGGAGAGCAACCGTATTCAGCCTTCGCGATTCGCCGAAGCAGCGAATGAGCGAAACGTTGCAATTGTTGCAGCTGGTAATTGCGGCGCAATTATGTCAGGCTATCGACGACGGCAACAACAACGACTGGTTATAATTGCCAAGCGGCCGGCCAAAGAGGCGCGGCTCGTTATTCGAAAATTGTTTTCGGATACGACGATTTTAAGCGTCGTTACGCGCGACCGTCGAACGCGTTGTCAATGGAATTACGTAAACGGAACGGGTTTTATGTGCGAGGGCGGAAAGGGTGGCACACACGGCACGGTCGACGTCATTGTTTTTTATGTAACGACATCGATTAACGGAGCGGGCAGCCGCGATTGGATCTAGCCAGAAGCCACAGAAATTTCCGCGAAAATTGAAATACTGACGCATGCTCGCGGCCGGTAGACGCTGTCTGCTCGGTCGAGGACAATTTCAGCTCTTTTCCCGTCCTCTTTTTTTTTCTCCTCCCTCTCCCACTCTCTCCCATTTTTTACAATTCCATGTCGACGCGCAAACGCTTCGGAATAACTTGTTTTCCCGGTTTTGAAATTACAGGGTACCGTTTCGGGAGACAGGTGGAACGCGAAATTCACCGGCACCAGAATCAATAAAACAATCGATTTAGTCGTCGTTCGGCTAGATGCATCGCAATCGGCGGCTGGCAAACGTTAAAAACGTGGAAACGTAAAAAAAAAGAAGAGGAGGGGCAGAGAAAAAAAGAAGAATTTTTCGTTCGGCCGCGCGCAAATACCTCTGTTTACAGGGATAAAATGGATCCCACGAGTCGGAGCGACTCGTGTTCGTTACTCATGTATTATTTCTGCATTTAAAACTGGCACTGATTCTTCCGCGCAAAAAATCCGATCGCTGCGAACGGTAAGCGAGGAAATAAATACTCGACGCTAGCCAATCAGCAATACCGGAAAGTTAATTGTATTTATCCGATGCTCCGTTCTATCGTGACGATTACTTGCGGTGCGCGTGCGTACCGCGGTATCTATGATATTCTAACAGACGCGGATTAATCTACTGGAAAATTACCGGCCAGCCTAAAAAATAACGTTCGACACACTCCAGACCAGAGTCGCCGCGCCGTTGCAATAACGCGCGAGTAATTAATCCCGCGTGATTACAAGCCGAAAAAATGAAACTGGAATCGTGCCTGCGTTTAGTTTTTGCCTGAGCCGTACACGCCGACGAAGTCGTAACATTACACACCGCATTAATATTCAATAAAATCGTTTTACGCTTGAGATCGTTAAATTATAACACGTTCTCGTCGTGTCACAATCGCTATTGCGGTACTTGTTTATTTTAACGACTCGCGTGCTTGAATTATCGAAGACCAAGAATAATGGCCCGCTCAGGACGCGAGCGAAATGTTTGTTTGTAAAGTGTACGATAATAACTACAGCAATTAGATTTTCTGATTTTACCTGTAACTGTTTGACTTGAGGTTCTTTTTTCATTCGATTATTATTGTTGCGTTCCAAAATGATTCAAGACTCACTTTGGTATTAGTAAAACTTTAGTAAGACGGCAAATGTGCGAATTAAGAAATAATGATAATGATTATTTTTCCACACAAATTCCAGTTCTCCTTTTATTGAATGCTAGCCAGAGTCGCCAGATTAGGGGAATTCACTCACATCTTGAGGGGAATACACACCCTCTCTCTGCCACAGAGTTGTGCTAGTTCAAATACATTGTAATTCGATTACTAAATTGAATTACATTTTATTTCAATATTATATAGTAGTTCAATTACGTCGTAACTGAATTACATAATTCAAACTTTTCAATTAATTCAATTACTAAGTTTTTTAATCAGATGTGTAATTGAAATACAATATAATTGAAATACAACTCTCCAAATTATAGCCGAGAACTTTGAAGAAGTGCGGTGTATTTTTATGTTTCATATATTTAATATAAATAATCTTCCGAGACCATAATTGGTTCTCGAACGAGAAGTTTCTTCTGAATAAAAGTTGGTTCCATATCTCCGATGTATTTTTGTATATGGAATCATCGTTTACCAACGGTTGCACCAACGATCCATCCTTTATTTTGTGGACGTAAACGTTGTGCGTCAAAGGGAGGAACAACGAACCACCTACCGATTTTTTTGTACGGTTCGTAGAATGCAAATATTGCCGGTCTCAGAGGAGAGGGGCGTCCGAATAGACGGGAACGGTGAACGGTTTTCCAGTATTCGTTTGATTCCGCGCGCGCGGCGGCCGTGTTGTCGCATTAATTAGATTTTTATCGGTGACGCGCCCCGAAATCCACGGTACGCTTTTCACAATCGTTCGCAATACTGTTGTTTTTGCCGGGACGATCGTTTATTTGGGAAAGCGCGGCTTCGTTCGTTTTGCTTTGATCCGTTTTTCTGCTGTAACGAACTCGCTGACAAAGGAAATCAAAACAATCGTGTATTTTAGTGCGCGGGTCATGAAAATTTTTGCAATACCGACAGTTTCTCCGCACCCTCGTAGATCTTGAGGAATTCGAAGCCTGTCGACCTTGGAACCATGTATATATACAATCTCTTTCGAGCGACATTCATATAACGTTCTAGTTTATTTCGACCATCCAACAGTTGAACCAAGATTTTCTTTTGCGCCACGTGTGTCAATGGATTACAATAACGGTAGATTGAAAATTCTATGAATACGGACGGTGTTTCTGTTTTTCAAATGTTTTCAATTCAGATTCATTCTCACCGACGATCCATCTATATTTTATATCGTTCCGCTGTCGCGATTTTACAAATTCATAGCGATAAAATGCCACTGAAATTCTTTTAGTCGTTATAGGTAGACTGCGGATATTTATGCAAAATAAAAATGTTTCAAATCAGCTGGAGTAAATACAAATTAAATGAGAATGTATTTCTTTGTAATAATATCCATAAATTTTGCTAATACCTTCACAGTTTTGTATTTTGTCTGGTCGTTTTTGTTATGCAGTAGAGCCTTGATTTAAGAAAATGGAAACTGTAGGATCTACGAAAAACGAATATCCGTACGGGTATATCGGTGTAGACTTCAGGAGTTATACTTGCTTAAAGTTGAGCAATCTACAATGTTTTTGACAGGTAAGGTCGCCGGCATATTGGTTGGTAGTGACGACCGCGAGCCGCTAACCTTGCGCGACACTACAAATCAATATGGCGGCGCCCTTACGTGTCAAAAACACTGAAAAATGCTCAACTTTAAGCGACCATTGCTCCTCAACTACTGATCCTAGAGGATCGAAACTTCTGATCGAAACTGGAACAAATCTACCAGATTACATACTAAATACATCATAATTCGTAGGAGAAAGGTATTAATTTTGAGTCCGGTAAAGTAAAGTTCACCCCACGAATTTAGTCCAACTATTATTCTGCAGACGTTGATAATCTTATCAACAAAGAGACCTAATTTCTCTCATAACCTACTGGCCACTACATGCATTTATTTAGCAGTTGTTAGAATGACATTTTACAGGTATTCAATGTCTAACTATTAGATCCCTCTCCCATGTGTACTCGATGTAATACTATACTTTCGATTGAACATATTATATATTGCACTGTCCCCTTTTCACCTTCCAAAGACGTCGATTTGCTATACCTAACAATTCAAGTGAATGCCTTAATGATTCTAAGAATATCAACCATGTCATAACATTTCTAAAATCCATTAATTTGTTCCACACTATGTAATCATTATATATGTATAATTGTTACTAACTGATTTTTCCACAATGTACTTGTAATTAATTCTAATTTTAACAATCTAAATTTGTATTTCACATGTCACACAATTCTTGTGGTCGCTAATGACCTAGATGTTGATGCGACCTTAAATAAATAATTGAGAAAAAAAAGTCTAACTATTGTACTGCAGGCGTCGACAAGCTTGTCAACAAATCGCGACGGCAGTCGAAGAAACATGAAACAAGATTCCGCTTGGCCCACGATCCACAAATTGCGAATATCGGCCGAACAGCAGCGGAGTATTCAACGGAAGAATTGCGGCGACTCCGCGATGCCGCGCCGTGTTGCTTCAGCGTTTTTTGCCTCAGGATGCTTTCCGGCGAAACAAGCTTACTTGTTACTGGCAACAAACAAACGCTTCCGCCGGCTCCGCTAATAAACGTTCCTGTTCGCCGAAACGAACAACCCGGCCCGCTCTGTCCAGCGAAACGCAAAGGAAGCAATTCGATTCGAACCTTTTTTATTTTCAGCGGGCGTTCGCAGCGAAGTTCTGATTCAGTGATTCGAATTGGCCGGCGATTGGCCTGCAGCCAGCCTTTTTTTCCACCGTGCAAACGCGCGCGGTGCTTTTATGCGCGCATACCCGCGACCGTACTTCATTTGCACGCGTGTCCGTCCGCGCGCATTGTGCACCGTCGTGTTCCCGTCGACGGACGTCTCCCGTATTGCTGTCGTTGCTGTCGGAACGGACATTATCTAACGCATCTACTGGCCGATACGCGAGCAAGACAAAATGACCGTGACAAGAACCTGCCTAACATGTTTTTTTTTGTCGATTTTCCACGACGGCTGCGTCGCCGCGCCGACGAAAAAATTGATCGCGACGCTGGAAGCGAATTGGTGCTGTTAGCCGTCGCACGCTCTTCAGAAACACAGTGTCTGTTCCGTCCCAGAACAAAAATTCTCTTGCTTTCCTTTCGCTCTTTATACAGGGCGAGCCTCGTAACGTGACGATCTCAAATAACTCGTAAGTTATTTATTGTACGACGAAATGTTTGAAATTCTGCGCAAAAAGAAGTATTATACAGATATTTTTAAAACAAGTCTTATTTCAAGCCGTGTTCAAAGTGCTGTCAATGTCAGTCAATGCACTTGCGTAATCGAATTATCAGTGAGCGAAGAACTTCTTGCAGTGCTTCTGTAGTCATTGCAGCACATGCACACTAATAATACGTTCTCGCATAGCTTCGGCCGTCGTTGGTAGCTCGCGATAAACTTCATTTTTTAATGTTCCCAAAGGAAATAATCGAGCCGGAACGGTCACTCAATTTTGGGGACAATATAGCTTAAAAAGCTCATCGTCAATACACTCTGGAAGTGCTAATATCTTTTTTTTTCATTAGAAAATCTCTTATGAACTTGTTACAACATGATGTACATAACAGAGTACAGTGTTGCCACGATTGTTGTGTGCCGAACATAGATTTCTTGAATAACTTTTCCAAGTGTATACGACGATCCTGGGTAAACAACGGTGTTAAGCGGGAAATTGTTGAACATATTGTACTAATGTTATTTCATGCCTGAGAATTATGCACCTATTATCACAAAACGCCAATTTAAACACCCTAATATTAGGTGAAGTAAAAAGTTCCGAGCGTTTTTCGCTGTATTTATAAAGCGAAAAATACGTTTTATATTTTTATAAATACAGCGAAAAACGCTCGGAACTTTTTACTTCACCTAATACCTCAATTTCTTTGTACCACGATCGACCGGCCAAGGGGGAACCCCCTAGTAGTGGGGATAAAAAAGTCACATCATCCGCAAACCCGCGGGAACATTGTATTGCAGATTGTGGTGAATATCGAGAACGTTACTAACATTGTGAAAAAGAGAAGAAGAAAAGGAAAGAACACTTGAGCACGATTATATGAATGAAATGAAAAAATGTCAAATTGAACGCAATAAACGTGAATATTTCTCAACCCCCATCGATCGAAGAGAAATGCCATGTTGCATTTACGTTATTGATCATGAAACAACATTCGCGAGAACAATAAGGAAATAAACCGTAAGAGGAGGGTTAATACTAGGGCTGTAACTTTTTCGAAGCTTCGAAGACTTCGAAGCTTCGAAGGATTCGAAGGAACGAAGGGAACTTCGAAGTTTCGAAGTTTCGAAGTTCCGAAGCTTCGAAGTTTCGAAGTTCCGAAGCTTCGAAGTCTTCCAAGTGCTCGAAATTAGGACTGTAACTTTCCTTCGAAGGTCGAAGATTTCGAAGCTTCGAAACTTCGAATCTTCGGAACTTCGAAGTTTCTAAAATCGAAGATTCGAAATCTTCGACCTTCGAAGGAAAGTTACAGCCCTAGTTAATACTGCAACCCCAATACAGCCTCGCGTCACTCGCGTCTTGACAATATTTCCAAACCGTTACACCCCTAATTGCTCGCAATAATCGCGGGTCCGTTCTATTTGCTGTTCGACGTCCGTTGAATTTTCGTTAATTACAATTTCACAATCGCCCTCCATTAATCACCACCCCTGATCGGCGGGCACGAAAATTTGCTCTTGCGTGTTCCATCCCCTAACCCCTTCTCCAGTTAACGCAGTCAAGCACCGTCTCCACCGCGACTAACCACCGTTTTGACAAGCCCGGAACTTTTTGTTCGTATTCGGTGTCCCATCCCCTTGTTCGAGGGTGGAAAAGCGAGGCGGATGCTTGATCTCCATTCTTGGACAACTTCGGGCCCCCCAGCCACCCCATTCCACCAGCCCGGTTCGTCTGTTCGGCAGCCGGTTTCGTAAAACCATCGTGGTATGTATGTATTCAGCATCGTTCCGTGTCGGTTCTTTGATCTTCGAAGAGGGTCTGCGCCGACCCTCGTTGCTCTTGTTGCAGGTCGCTGCGTCGCTGAAAGCCGTACGTTTGCTTCGTGTCTACGGGGTGCTTCGGATATAAGGGTTGTTTAGTTCACTGATTGATGGAACTTGCAATATATTGTATAGTGGGTCCAAAAAGTAACTGAACACTAAATTTTCGCATCCTCGAGTAATTGTTAATCTGTATACAGGGTGTCTGAAAATTCCTTCAACATCCGGAAATGGGAGATTCCTGAGATCATTTGAAGCAACATTTTCCTTTGCAAAACGGCGTCCGTGGCTTTTGTTAAGGAGTTATTAACGAAAAACACGACTGTGCCAACACGCGTCTAGGTCGCGCTCTGATTGGTCCGTGTTTTTCGTTAACAACTCCTTAAACAAAGCCGCGGACGCCATTTCTGCAAAGGAAAATGTTGCTTCACGCGATTTCAGGAACCATTTCCGGATGTTGAAGGAATTTTCAGACACCCTGTACAGTATTTTTAATTTCTTTTTTAATTTAATAACTTCTTTAATTTCTCTTTTTACAACAATCTCCCTTTTTACAACAATACGTGCTTGAATGAAGACATTTATTGAATAATTTCTCTAATGGAGTCATCCTTGTAACTTCAATAATTATAAAATAAAAAATGTGAAACCGGTCGTGGTACGATTAGTGTCTAATTAATTACTAAACAAATAAGTATCGCACGAGGTGTTATATCAATTTCATATCCATAAATTAAAAAGAAAATCATACAGAATGGAATTACTCTAGGTTGGAAGAAATGTTTAATTTTCGATTTAAACTAGGTCCAAGTGCAAAGGGTTTAAAATCGTACCGGTTCCAAGTCCGTGGTTTTAACATGCATCGAAACAATACCGTACAACGATTCATAGAATGTTGTACCACCCGGTAGAGCGGCGCGCGTGCCCATGCTTCGTTCACGGCCTGTACACGGCTGTGTACCTTGCGGAGAGCGTCGGAGCTGACACTTTCGTGACACTTTACGCCCCGAAGAGCCCCCGAGAGCGCTCGTCGGGACTTTCGGGATTAATGTAATGGCACCCTCAGCCCCGTTCACCCGCGCCCTCCAGCGGCGCAGTCATCGGCCTTGTCGTTCCTGCTGTTGCGGTGACGTTGTCGACCCGAGAAGGACGAGAGAGAAGGAGAAAGGGTGAAATGGAGGAGAAGATAGATAGATGGAGAGAGAGACCACGATGAATTTGTGACACGTCCCTGAAGAGAGCCTTCACCGGATGGATTTAGAGGCGTGGCTCGACCCGCGAAAAAGCATCCACCGTACCGTAGACGAAACATATGGAATAGGAAAAGCTTGAACATTTTTTTGGCTGTCCTGGGTGCACTTTGCTTTAGCTACAATTAAGATGAAGAAACCACAGTAAATACTGATTTCGAGAAGGTCTTTGCTTAGAAATACTTCTCTTTCGTGATATGAGATGTGGTAAGAGGAGTCTTGACAACACCTTGATCGTCTTGAGACAAACAAACGAGGACAAAGTTCATTTTCGATGTTATTAATTTACAAATTTATGTTGAATGACTTTAGTATTACACAGTGTTTCATTAATCGTCATAATGATTCGACTGTGCGAAAATAAATCAAAAGAAACATCACATGAATTTAACATCGGTATATTATTTACAACCTACTACAATTATTACTACTACTACAATTATTAGGAGACAAAATCAATTATTATGTAACCCATTTTTCTTGTAAATGATGCAGACAATTTTTATTTTGCATAAAGATGCGCAATCTAAGGGTAAAAGGCTGGAAGAATATTTCCATTTGTATAGCTGCATTGGTTGTGCGAAATTAATAAAAAAGAACTGATTTTGTATATCATAATTTTGTTAATTTGCTAGTGCAACTATTTTAATTCTATTTTTTCAGACGTAATTTTTAGAAAGGAAAATTTGTATATGTTGTAAGTTTGTTCGAATTGATCGTACCTCGTTGATTTTGTTAATATTCTCATGAAACTATTATATATTTGGGATGTTATCTTTCGAACGAAAAATGTGTATATTGTAAGTTTGTTCGAATTGGCCATACCTCGTTGATTTTGTTAATATTCTAGTGCAACTATTCTATATTTGGGATGTTATCTTTCGAACGAAAAATGTGTATATTGTAAGTCTGTTCAAATTGGTCGTACCTCGTTGATTTTGTTAATATTCTCATGAAACTATTCTATATATTTGGGATGTTATCTTTCGAACGAAAAATTTGTATATTGTAAGTTTGTTCGAATTGGTTATACCTCGTTGATTTTGTTAATATTCTAGTGCAACTATTCTATAATTGGGACGTTACCTCTCGAACGAAAAATTTGTATATTGTAAGTTTGTTCAAATTGGCCATACCTCGTTGATTTTGTTAATATTCTAGTGCAACTTTTCTATATTTGGGATGTTATCTTTCGAACGAAAAATGTGCATATTGTAAGTTTGTTCAAATTGGTCGTACCTCGTTGATTTTGTTAATATTCTCATGAAACTATTCTATATTTGGAATGTTATCTTTCGAACGAAAAATGTGTATATTGTAAGTTTGTTCAAATTGGCCATACCTCGTTGATTTTGTTAATATTCTAGTGCAACTATTCTATATTTGGGATGTTATCTTTCGAACGAAAAATGTGTACATATATTGTAAGTTTGTTCAAATTAGTCATACCTCGTTGATGTTAACGTAATGGTTCCGTTAGACCGAATATCATGCAAAGCGGCGTGTGTTCAAAGTTTCAAACAACGGTGCTTTTCTAAATGGAAATACGCAAGTAGGAAGGTTCGAAAAAACTGTCAAGAGAGACGAACAGGTGAGCAACCTTATGCTAGTTACACGAGGGGTAATTTAAGGGTGGCAACTTTGACATTGTTATCTGTTGTTGGTTTTCGTTAACAATTCAACGTGCGTGTCGCCTGGTCGTTAAGTCGTGGAGCGGTGCTCCCAGCCCGGTTGTATTTAACGAAAACGCTCTCGCTGCGTTAACGTTATCTGTAATTGAAAGTAATTACGGTGAAAAATGCTTGTGACTGTCAGGCGTGCCTGACGTATAAACGGGGGAATGGAATTGGTGTTCTGGAAAGATATCTGGCGTTGAATTAATAACGAGTAGGATAATCCGTGGCGGCTCACGGAAACGTTGATAGAACTATCGATATATCGTAGTAATATCTAACCCAGGCCATCCAACCGATATTCCCATTTTCACATCGTGATTCTGAAACTGTAATTTTGCAGATGAAAAAGTTATTCGCGTCTCTGTTTCTGGAATCTATTAATCCGGAACCTATACGCCAGGGCTGATTACGTTTCCTTCAATTGGGGCAAAACCGTCCCCACCATGGCGCCCACTTTCCCCTTCCAGAAGGTACATGCGATGATGGGGCAATGAACAAGTGAATGAAATCGATGCCAATAGGTTCTCAAATGTGCAGGATAAGTTTCAGCATAAATATAAATTGCTATAACTCGCCCATTATCTTTTGAGAGACGTTTCTCTCCTGAAATTAACGTTGTTTGCCTCATCATACTTTTTAATGAGCAATCATTTCAGCAAAACTAGCTATCCCGCGTTGAAGAGCGTTCTTTCAGCTGTGTGTATGTATAAAAATATTTTAAAGCTTTGAAAATTGTCTTTTGCGAAACATCTACTTTTCTATCTCTTTTTCTTTAACACTAAAATTACCGAGCACGGAAATCGATTAAAATGTTTTAGCTGATAAAAATGACAAGGCTCTATATATTCAGCTTTCGTGCAATTTTTATTGCAATATGTGCTTGGATGAAGAAATTTATCGAATCACTTTCCATGTAAGCAACTCCATAATTTCAATAATTGTAAAATTAAAAATGTAAGACCGGTCATTTGACCGGCAGTGGTAGGTTTAGTGTTAATGACGATTACGAAGCGGAGTTCATGAAGATTTTTCCATAGAAGTATTTGCTAGGGTTCTCCTTGAGAGATGGCAGCATAAAAGTTGATTGCGAATACTTGCAAATGACAAACAATTGTACAGAAATCATTCTGGAGTCATAGTTCGTGTATCAATCGTGTTGTTTCGTTGATCGGGACTTAACTGGTTGATAAAAGCTATAGTTTGGACGCGCGTCTACCATCGCGAGCACTATCGCGTTCCACTGTGCGCCATAGAAAGACAACGGATATTGATACGCGTTTGAGGGCTCGGTGGGATTCGAGCGGATAAAGGCTCGTGACAGTTTTAAAATCGTGTCGGTGTTTGTACCCGCGACGGGGTGGCGGGGTACCTCGGGTACGCGACGCGACATCCGGGGGCCGAATGTAATGAACGCGCGGCTGAAATCAACAGCTACGCCATTCCGATAAAAATGTCAATATTCGGGCGCGGCTAATTTGCTTTACACCGACGGTATACGCGTGGTGTTGATTGTACAAAGTAATTTGGTTGGTTTAACCGACACGTAAATCAACAGTCTTTTTCTCCTTCCGAGCGGACAAACGGCCGAACGGAACCGCCGCAGTATCAGATTGCGCCATTACAATTCACTGCCGGCCCCCGACGAGGTAATTAATTGTCGACGATCAATACCGCTTTAATATTAAGAGAGCCGCGATTTGTACCAGGGATCGCTGCGTTTCATTTTCCTGCCGTTGCGCCACGCCACGCCGCGCTGCACCGGCCGCTGCCGAAGATTAATATCGCGCGATCATGAATCTCCGCGCCGAAGATACGTATCGCGATAATCACGGTGGACGCTCGTGTTTTATTTTTTCGGAGGGTCCGAATCGTGTGTACAAAATGACCGTTGATCCAGATTACGTGACTCGGACACGTCGATGATCCTCGTCTGATCGGTAGCTGCGTCCCTTTTCAGTCTTTCAGTCATTGTCCGATCGGTTGATGAATTTCAAATTTTTACCTCTTGTCCTACGATTCATTTTACAGTTTCAGTGATTGGAACTTTTTATTATTACCACGCTTATATTAGCTTGCCGAGCTGTCGTCGTTGTATGCGCCAAATCTTGTAATCGAATTTTAAACCACTTCTCGATGAGCTAGAGACTTGAAACCTTAACCCTTTGCACTCGGAGCTATTTTAACTGCAAAATTAAACTTTCTTTCCGATCTAGAATATTTCCATTCCTTGGGATTTTTAACATTTTGTAGATATGAAAGTGGTATAATACCTCATACAATAACTAAATGTTTAATAATTGATTAGATACCGATCTATTTAATAGTGTGAACAATATTTTGAATAATGGTACAGCGATTTGTAGTGGTGCCTCAGAGGGGACAGAACTGGGTGACAATGCAATATTAAAAAACAAATTAAAAAAAAAAACTGTGCGTCTAGGAGAAAAAAAATCTTTTAATATTAACCGTCACACCTCGCCGCGCGACGCGACGCTCGCGGTCGTCACTACAAACCAATATGGCGGCGCCCTTATCTGTCAGAAACACTGCAATAGCTCCTGAACTAGAAGAATGGAAACCTCGATTTGCAGCCGCCTCCGAAAAAATTGTTTTATAGAGGAGGGTTCAATTACTTTGTAATGATAATTCCAGGAGTAATTCAATTGTAATTCTGCACAACTCTGGTTGAAACTAATACACGAATGTTCTTAAATTTTGTTAATATGTTCACTGCTTTAAATTGCACGTACCTATTTTTTGTCATAAATGCGACAACGAATGCAACGGCGACAACGAACGTGTTACGCGCCGCGTTCAAAGAAGCATTCGTCCCGCACCTGCGAGGAATGTAACAGCATTCGCGCGAAACGCGCCAGTGAAAAGCAAAACACTGTTTCTCGCGTATCATTGGTTCGCCACACGCGTCACTTTTCCCGTCGCCAGAAATGACAGCGCGTCGCGCGCCGAGCGTAACGTGAAATCAATTTGCGTCTGGATCGACCCTATCGCCGCGACTCGTACTTGTCGAAGGGTGCAAAATATTTAGTCCCGACTGTAAGTGCTGCCTCTTGCCCGGAGGCAGTCCTAACAACCCTTGTTTACGTTTATGGCTTTGGGTTTGACGATCGCGTGCTACGGGTCGCGCTTGTACACACACACACACACACACACACAATCGTCGTTGCCGAGGGTCCAGACACACACGCATATGGTATACATACCGTGCACAATGGTGCCAAGGGGGTTGCCGAGGGTTTCGCCACCGTAGGTGTAGATACCAATCTCTGTAGCGGGGGTTGAAATCGGCTACGGTGTAACCTAACCCCATAAACTCTCTACGAAACCTCCCTCTTGGAACTTAATTCGTCGAGAGTTGACGCCGGGGAACTTTAGGGGTAGTCTGTGGAGTTAGGGGGGGTCGAGCAATGGGGATCGGCAGAGCGAAACACGTGGATAGGCGACGGGCGTCGAGCTGAAAAAGGAGGAAGCTCTGCAAGCGTTCAAGGTGAAAGGAGAAACGTCGTGTACGGAGTGAGACGGAGCGAGAAAGGAGAAAAGGGTGAGAAGGGGTGGAGATAGAGACGGCGACAGGACATTTAGGGCGAAAGGGGAAGAAAGATGGGGCCGGATTGCGTTTATGGGGTGAGCCCGACGCGATCGCCATCGCCATTTATTGGCAATTTGCTAAATGAAACGTGCCGTGCGTACATCGTACGATTATTAGTACCCCCTATCGGGATTGCCCGGTCTCTCGCCGCTCGGAACCAAAGCTCTCTCAGCGCGTCGCGTCGAACAGCGGGAAGTACGAGACACGGCGCACCGGATATACATAATGGAATTAAAACGATCGCGGCCGAGGCTCGCGCGGAATTCGGAAGTTTCCGCCGCGCTTTAATTTCATATCGCTGTAAACCGTTACCGGGGCCGTTCGCGCGCGCGATCTGAAAATAATTTCGACGCGCGGCCCATCCCGTTCGACTCATAATGATTTCACCCGTTTTATCGCGCCGCTCGGTCCTCGTTACCGAACAATTTACGGCGCTACAATTTCATGAAATTATTATTTCAACGCGACCGCTGTACCGGGTGACGCCCAGCTAAACTGGTCGGCACGATTCTTCACCGTCGGCGGACACGAACGCCGACGCATTATTGACTGGAAACAACAGTTGGCGTCTTTCGTTTTTCGGAAGTTGTTGACCTGGTTTGTCGAATTTTGTTAACGGGAGAATGGCGACTTTCGTTTCTCAGGTGTTGGTCAAATATTTGATGGTGCAAATCGATAAACACGATTTCATTTCATCCGGGGTCGGCGATATACATATTAACTTATTATTCTCTTATTATATGAAACATACTATTCACTCGGAAGTTTTTGGAGTGTGCAATAAGTATGTGACAAATTTAAGAGGGTGCAAAAAATGGTTTTCATTTTTAAATTCACCATTGAGTGGGTTCTTGTTTACAACTTGGAACGATATTTCAAAGTGAAAACAGAAAGTTGAGTGACAAACAGGAAAGGATTGTAGAAAGCGATGGTTAAGAACATTAGAAGAGATAAAGAGAGAGAGAGACAAAGATAACAAGATAAAGAAAAAGGAAATCATTTACTATTTCATTTACTACTTGGAAGATTCGGACTGTGGGACGAAGAAAGTAGCTCGGAACTCGAACAACTGACAATGAAAACATTTGCACCGTCTAAAATATTTCATCAGAGTTTGATTGAATCGTTTCAGGACACCCTGTGAACGGTTCCCCCCTCGTAGCTCCTCCTACAGATCCTTCAACCTAAAAGCAAAACGAATTCGAAGCACGACCATTTGTTTGTTTTGTTTTTTCCCCCTATTTATTTTATTCCGAACGCAAACATCGTGTTTTTGCGCCGCTCGTAATTAAACGGAAAATTATTTTCGCTGGCCGCATTATTCGCTCGCTCTTAACGATTCAATTGAAAAATAAATTGATTCGAGCGGCAGCCGATTTGAAACGCGATTCGTCGGGCGCGGGGGCAAAAAAAAAAACAGACAACAACGGAACACGCACACTTCCGACGGGCGTTTTATTCGACGAACGCTCGACCGACCGATAAAATACGACGACGGAATTGTTATTATCGCGGAGTTCGATTTGATGTCCCTTTTCGAAACCCGCAGCCGCGTATCCATACGTCTACCGGCATTTTCGTGTCACTACCTTTCACGGAAGTTCCTTCGCGAGACCTCGGATCCGCCGATTGAATTTCCTCTTTCAGGTTATTTCTCTCCATTTCGTACGTTCCGCCGCATGCACTTTCGAACTTCGCGGATCCACCCGCCGGATACTTCGAAGAATCACCTCCGTCGACAGGCGAAACTGTTTGAAAAATTGTCTGGTAACTATTTCGAGAAAATTAACCAACCGTGCCCGTTCGATCCTGAGGAAACTTCTCAGATTTGTGCGTCGATGTAAATCCGGAAAAGTCAGTGGACAGAGAAAAGCAATCCAAATTCCAGGAAAGTGTTAATACAGTACAGCCGTGATCTAAGAAAAACGTAGCGTTTTCAAATTAAGAATCGAAGATAAAATTAAAGTACTTATTCGTTTGTTTATCCAGTAAAACAGGATAAATCTAAAATGGCAAAATGTAATAGAACAGAACGGAGAATATGTTATTGAATAAATCTATGAATAAATATCTGGATTTTAGCTTGCAATTTTAATTTACAAATGCTACCCAACCCAATATATGATTTTTTTCGTTTTATGGGTATAAAATTGGTATAATACCTCATACATTACTTAATTGTTTAGTAAATGCTTAGATAGCAACATATTTAATAATGTAAATAATATTTTGAATACTGGTACAGCAATTTTTCTATTGCTTCTAAGGCGACAGCTGTTCATTCAATTAATTCGCCGGAAACTAATTAAAGGACGATTTGGAAGGCCTTTGGAAGGTTAAAGACAAAACCAAGGTTTGTATTTGTTTAATATACGATTGAAATAATAACACAGTGTGAAGATTTGTGCAAAATTAAAGAATGTACAAGTTGCAGGAGATAGCTACCCCAATGTTAAAATCCGCCTCTTTTCTGTTTTATATTCTGTAAAATTGGCGTTGACAAGCGTCTGCGCTCCACATTTACCGTAAATGTTAATCGCGCAAACAATTTATCTCCGAGAGATTTTTATTCTGTGCTTTGAAATAAATCGTGATTGCGCGAAGAATGTGCGCGCGTTTAAAAATATGTAGCACCATTGTGCAGAAGAATGAAGTGCCTAGAAATATCGAATGTTAAAATGATACCGTTGAATTATCTCTTCCGTTTGTTAGAGCTTAATTTCTAGAGCGATCGCATAAAACACTCGTTGTGCTTAAAAACATCAATCCCCCGAGCAGTTTTGTACAATCCAACGAGCGTTTCTTCTTTCGGTATCAATTTTTTAAAAGCACAGCAAACTCTTCCGCGAGACCAATGCAAAAACGTCAAGAGCTGTTCAAATATGCTGCGTCCGAACTGAATAAAAATGTTTAACGAAAACATTTTCATGGAACCCCTCTTTCATTTGCTCATTTCAGTTACAATATTGTACAATATTTATCACTTTTATATGCCCGAGTCTCGCTGTGTTGCGCGCGTGGGTGGTCTATTTCCCTCGAAAACATTCGTTTCGTGTAATATCGAAGAATGCGGTACACTGAAAGCGTCCTGTAAAAAGCTATTGTCCAATACGCGCAATGCATTAATAAATGTCAAATGGATTGTTGTAATGGACCAGAAAAAATTCACGTGTCCGTGCGCGCGTCACAGAACACCGAAAATCGTTCGCCGCCATTTAAAAAGTGAAGAGTTATAAACTGGTTCATAAAAACACTTTCAATCTAAGGTTTCCATCATGGATGCAGTGTTGTTTGCAATCGGTTATTAATTTGAAACAACAGTTATTTCACCATTTTTTTAGAATGCTTAACACATATCACAGTAGCACTTATTCTCCGTTTATATTTCTGTTCTTTCCTGCATTTAGTAAAAGTTATGTTAATATATAATTATCTATAGTGGCGAGCATACATGTAATGGGAATGGGAACTTGTCGATTTATTTTAATGTATTATTCTATAATGTATTTTAATAATGTATTTCCTGGAAAAGGGTGATCCCAAATTTCATTTTAAATAACCCTCTCCTGGTAAACTTTACTTTACCGGACTGAAAATTTGTGCCTTTCTCCCATAAATTATGGTGTATTTGGTATGTAATCCAGAACCCCTCAACCTCTGGAGATGGAAACGTTTGTGAATTATTTCTTAAAGGATACACAGTTTCTAAAAAAAGTACTAGGTCCAGAGTTGTACAGTTCAGAGTGATGCACTTGATGGCGTCCTTGAAATCGATCTTGAGTTCGATTTTCAAGGTCAATTAAATTTGGCAGTTGCTGGACCTTGAGCGCATCCTGTATCTATAATCAGTAATTTTATGCGATGACTCTAAATCTGTCTTCAGAATTGATTCGTTGCGTTATTTTCCCACAGAAGAAAAAAATCAGATGTTACGGGAAAATAGGCTCAAATTTATATAAGAAATATGAATCCTTTAAGAAATAATTAGCCACAAGCGTTTCCATCTCCAGAGGTTGAGGGGTGCTTTCTACCCCTAAAACGCAAATTTAATAAATTTATTTAATTAATATTTTCCGGTGTTTAATAAGTACGTTAAATTTCATTCAAGTTAGTGAGTATGAGTTGGGTAATGTTGCTTGTTAGCACTTACAATATTTCAAACTTTCCTGCCATATTCCATTTTTTCGTGATTCAGGGATAAGCCTGAAGTTGAGGCAACGCGAACACCCTGTATCGCGTGCAGGTTGAAAGAGATAACCCGATCGAAAGTGTATAAGCGTTTCATATCGAGCAGGGCTATCTAAATATCAGCGCGTCCGCGGGCTGCCGAGCGCACCCGCGACTATCCGAATATTAACGCCGTTGGATATTCATAATATGGTTAGCCGCGTATCGGCAAATATCCGAATTGGCGGATGTTCATGTCATCGCAGATATTCGTATTACCTAAATACGATTTACGATTTATCGCGCAGGCCGATGTACATATATCCGACATGGCTGCAAACATTACCGAGAATATATAAGTCCCTTAATGATACGCGTTACGCAACGCATTTGCGTTTGTCCGCTCCGGCACAGAGATCGACTATGCCTGTGCAAACTGTCATCTATAAGGCATGCAATATACTATTTCGAACCTAGACGACTGAAACCGTGATGCGCGAAAATAACAACGCCAATTAGAAACACTTATACCGTGGATCCAAAACGTATTCGAACACTAAGCTGAAGTGCCCTATGCCTGGACAGCATGTTTTTCTATTTTAAATGTTATCGCTTTAAATAAACAAAAATCATTTTTTAAGAGTTTTAACATACAGTTCAGAGTTTGTAAAGTAATTTAAGATAAAAAAATCACTGTTTAGGTTACTAGTACTAGTCGTTGACGGCAAAGAAGAACTAGGAAAATCAAGATAACAATCTTGTAAATGAAAACGCGAATGACCGTATCTTATTTTGACCGTAATAAATACAATCAAGAAACTTGAAATTTGTAGATAGAATGCGTTGGGTACAAGATTGAATTTGTTTAACGTCACTGCTAAAAAATTCGGACATTTCAGCAGCAAATAGAACTGCCATAGATTAGACGATTGAAGCCTCCTCTTTAAAACGACTCCTTAAAAATTGATATACGACTTTCTTCACAGTTTTATGAAATCCAGACCACCATCCCCTCGGCAATCGAGCGTCTAAGCAAGCGCTCGGACCCGCGAAAAAATGTATAACGTGCCCGAGACCCTGGGGAACGTCTTTTCAATTTCTGACAATGCTCGCTCCGATCCGGTGCTCCGACCATTATTACAAAACCGAAAATAAATGGTTAAGAACGAAGTAACCGGAGGGGCTTTTTTCTCTCGGTAACAACGTGCTTCTCGTTAAGTGGATTCATCCAGAGACGCGATGGCGAAAAGGAGAACGGACTCTCGCGCGCACGCGAATCCCCTGAGCATGTATGTATGCGTAGACACGTACGAACACGCAGCCAAATACACGTATACATATATATATAGTATACATATATGAGAGACGTGTATCGCGCGACGATTCAGAAGAAATGGAAGCGATCGTTGAACGGGGAGGGCATGAAAGGAGCAAGATAGTGGAAAAAGAGAGGAGAGAGGAGAGACGGGTGGGGAAAGAAAGGGGAAGAGAGACGTGTGAACGAGCCCCGGGGCGAGATGGTTGGGTTAGGCTCGAACAGACACGGGTACGGAGCATAATAAAAAGATTTATTCGGCTTTTATCCCGGAGTTATTCAGCTCTTTTCATCCGGCCGGTGAGCCCGCGTTTTTTCTTCCACGCTACTACCGCTCTCTTCCCCTTTTATAAGTCTCTACGGGCGGAGCAATTCGACAAAGGGAGCGGCGGGAGCATCGGGGGGTGGGGTGGGGCTCGGGGGAGGGAGAGAGAAAGGGTGTTCGAAGAGGTAGGGAGGGAGGAAGGAGCGAGATGAGATGGAGATAAAGAAAAGAGGGAAGCCGGAGGATGGCGAAGCCAGAGGGCCCTGATTAAAATATACGAGCGAGCTTCGCGGATTTCTTCTTATATCCCTGGATCCTTATGTCTCCCTTTCTCTTGCTCTCCTTTAACCCTCCTCTTTTTCTTCTGCACCTCTCTGTCTCACTCATTGTCTCTCTTTCTCTCTCTCTCTCTTTCTCCTTCTTTCTCGCTTCATCTCCACCCTCGGCCGTCATCCAGCCCATTCGACCTTTCTTTCGCGTTCCCCTCGAATGCCCCCGCGTATTCGGGGAATTCGAAATGAGCTGCCATCGCGAATTCACGCGCGCCGAGAATTGGACCGAGCGTATTTTACGCCTGGGTCCCCGGCGAAACTACACAACGGCCACCTACCCTCCGATTTCGATGATTTTTCGATGCGTCGTAAATCTCAACAGTTTGGCCAACCTTTTCTTTGGCGTGTTAATCGCGGTCTTGTTTAGTTTCCGAGATGTGCGCGAAAAAAAACAAATATTTCTAATGTCCTTCTTTAGGACCTTCTAGTTTAAGTTAGTTTAGGGACCTCTAGTTCTTCTCCATTTAGTATCTCTCTTATCGTTACGTTTTCTCTTGTCAGTATTGTTGATCATTTAGTATTATTGTCAGTATTATATTGATTATTATTTAATTATTGAGGTTACAGTGATATTTCTTCTGATGAATAAATGAATGAATCAAATTAATTTGTCCATGCAAGCACATATTATTGCGAAATTGCGAGAAATCTAAATAAATTCAGGCTTGCAATTTTACAAAATAACGTCCACTAGTCACATATTATGCTCATGCTTGTGTTAATGTTGCGATAAAGTGTCGGGATAGTTTTATACGTTTCGTATCGATAGCTCTTCGCGAATAACTCAGAAAATAAGCGAGATCGTTACCAACACGCCAAAGAAAAAGTTGTTCACCACGTTGGGATTTATAACGTATCGAAAAATCATTGAAATCGGGGAGCTACATGTACCTGCTACAGTTCCTCCAATACTCGGGCCGCGGGCCGCCGATATCAGGGGGGTTGCGTTTTACGCCGCACGGCGATCGCTTGCGATAAATCCGCTCCCTCGCGTAAACTTACAGCTCGTAACCCGTGATCGACCGCGTTTCCGACACTCGCGTAGCTGTTCCGGCCAGCTGAACGTTAGCCTTTCCTCAACCCGAAACCCGTCCCGTCGTATTGTGTGCCCGAACGTTATCGCGAGCCGCGATCCCACACGCTTTGGGGCGCTGTTTCCCAGAGAAACTGGATCCCGTAATTTCGACTCGCGATACCTTCAGAAACCGCCGCGCTGTGGTCTCGATCGCAGGATTTAGTGGCGTTCTGTCAAAAAGGTGACTTTTCCGGGCAACGAAACTTTTTCCAATATTTCTGTACACAAATCGACAAATGTGTACTCGTATTTGTACGGTTCTCGATCTAAACTGGGCATTGTCCAATGTGTTTTCGTGATTTTAATAATGAACTGTTGCATTGTTGGATCACCAAATATTTACAGTCGGTGTACAAAGTATTCGTACATGTTGGAATTTATTTAAGAAACAAATTGACAAAAATAATCTACTGTTATGTAGTAGGCAAATCCAGTTTGTTTGACTCCCTCGAGCACCTATACAAATGAATAATTGGGACCCTCAACTCGCACTTGTTTCTTACATCGACATCTGTTACTTTCTGGAGCGATCCTCACTTCTGTCGTGCTTGTCAAATAGTAATAGAATAAATTCTATTTCATATTTAATCGTGAGTGGTTCATTGTATACCCATATTCCAATAATACACCTTTTAAAAACGGCAAAGTAAAGAGCAGCCGTATTTTTTAATTCTTCTAATGATCTTACCGTTTTAAATCACATCTACACATTTTTATGAAAATCGCACAAACTTCGCTGTCTACTCATAATTTCTTAAAAATCTTTTACGTATTTCCTGAGTAAATGTAGATGTTCTGAATTTGTTACAAACACTCGTGTTCAACACATTCAAGGTTTCCCTGCGACTAGAACCCTGCAAAGTAGAGGAATACACGTCGAACATCCTTTCAAGTATAATATCGTAGCAACGAGCCACGAGCATCCACGAGCGTCGCTTGCATAGCTTTAAATCCAGAGTTTAAACAAGATGATCCGCGTACACGGCACGGCGAAAGCTAAAGGCACAATATTCAAGAAGCGACTGAACTCTCGGATAACGTCTCGAAAGAATCCGCGGCGGGGTTCGTTTGAAAAATCCGGGCAATCCTCTCTGCCCATTCCCCGGCTCGCAAATTAAAAACAGCGGCGGTTCGCGCCGCGGCCCGTTCCTCTCTGCGAGGATTTTTAATTCCGAAATTCAAATTAAAATTGAATTAGCGATTCAACGGACGCGACGGGCTCGCGCTCGCCACTTAAGCCTTCAAACTCTTCCGTTCTAAATTCAAATTAAACCGTCCGATTATTAAATCCACCCTCCTATCTGGCGCGCGATAATGAAACCGAGTGAAAGCGACACGCGTACAAAAGAGGAATTCCGTGAGCGAATCGAGCACGCGAATCTCGTCGCCGATTTTCAAAGTTCACCACGGAAACTCTCCCACCCCCCCGCCAACCCGGTTTCTGTCTCTACGTCGGGGGTTTTCGCGTTCCGGGGGAATAAAAACTATTCTCGCGTTCGGATCCGCGGAGAGCGAGTAAACAACCGTGCCGCACGGTATAAGTGAATTTGTTGAAAGCGTGGGTGAGTGGAAAGCAGGTTGTATGCGCGGCGAGGGGCCGGGGAACGGAAGAGGAAAGGGGTAGCAGTTTGTAGAGGGGGAGGAAGAGGAAGAAGACGGGCGATGGCTGTTCGCTCGACAGAAATAGCCGCGAAGCCGTTTCAACATTCAAAGGCTTGCACCGCGGCAAATTCCACCTTGGTGCAACCTTTCATCCTTGCTGGCGGCGCCTCCCTTTCTCGAGCAGGCAGCCTTGTTTATCACCGGCGTCATATCGAGGGGATGGGGCGGTTGCCGAGACTCGAAAGAGAGACTCCTCGGCGTCGCGGCCGTAACGCAATTACGGCCGCACTTAATTTGTTTGAAGTACACTGCGCCACCGGCGGAGGTGTTAATGGCAACGCGACCTCATCCACTTCTACGGACCTCCTCCTCCTCCTCCTCCCACCCTTCCTTCTCCTCCTCATCCCTCTCGTTCTTCTTCTCTGCGCGCCACCGTGCCCCGCCAGCCCCGACGCCCACGCTTCTCATTCTCAACCCCTTTTCCTTCCGCCCCCGCGTCACGCTTTCCAAGCGCCACGCCGCGCACAATACCCTGCTGCACTACCTACGGGGTGGCTCCGCAGAAATAATCGGAGGAAAATTTTTTAACGGGACACTGGAACGCCGCGCCGTCTAACAAACAGTTGCCGTTAATTTGGCACTTCGCGTTCCGTCTCTCTTTCTCCCACCCGCCAATTTTTCCCGACTCCTTTCACACCTCCCCCTTCGGCTCCTTTTCACGGGAACGACTTCGAGACAGCGGACACGAGGAGCGCGATGAATGCGGTCTGACGAAAATTGAGTTTATGAGAAACGGCGTAATTGGAGATGCAACTTTTACAGGCCCCCGCTCTACGGAGACCACTGAACCTTTCTTATCCGAAGTCCGTCGTTTCAATGCGATTTCCTTCCCTATGGTCTCGCGATTGTACGCGGCGACCATTTGGTTTTCTTCTTCCTCCGTGGATCTCAGTGTTTGAGACGTATTATTTGATCGTTCTGCGGTGTGGCGGTTTGTGCGTTTGCGAAAACAGCGTGCCGGTGAACCAGCAGCTCATTTACCAAATTGATTAACTCCGTGAAAGAGAACTAGACAAAATTTACGGAACACAATTTTTGCAGACGCGACGGTCATTCTGTTGTTCCTAATGTAACGGATGTTCGTTTTATTTCGTCGCCAGAAACTGAGTAATTAAATGATGATTTTGGGGGTTATCTGGCGAAGGGTTAATTAACTGCTTTGACAGTAAAATTTCGAAAAATTGTACGGCTCAAATATGAGACTGTATAAAGATAAGATTTAAGAATATTTTAGACCTATACTTAGTTAATTTATTTAAAGAAGAAACAATTTTTTATTTGACTCCTGTCTCGAAAATTGTTTTGAAGAAAATTTTTATTTTACCCTCATCCAGTCGTTGTTCATCTAATTTAATTTCCATGTTGGTATCAAATTGATTCGCAACAATAGAAAATTAATACGATGGTACGATAAAAAATTAACTTTTGCCGGAACGTGCAAAATAGACCGAATATTAATCAGCGTCAATAAAAAATGTGCTACATCGACGAACACGTGAGGGCAAATCCCGTTTCGAGGTTTATTTTCAACCATCAACCCCTAACAGAATAAAATCGAATGTAAACCAGATTGATCGATATAATCTGCGATAGCGCAAATTACGAAACCGTTTAAATAACTTTGAAACCTGTTTTGTGTTGTACTTTAAAAAAGGATGACATTTTCGAATATTCATACACGAGTCCACTTTGAACGTTTCATTTAAATGTTCAAATAACATAACCAACGGGAATAAAAAATCGAATGTAGTCCAAATGAAATAAAACGGGATGAAAATCCATTTATTCCCCAATCAAGTATCTCGTCTAAATTGTGTGTTTACCGCATCGGTAAACAATGAATTTTATGAATTTATGATGAAATTCAATAATGTCGAACGCGAAATGGTAAAATCGTTAAGGAAATTTCAGATCATTGCTATATCGTTTTTAATTTATCAACACTGTTGACAGAAAAAATACAGTTCTATTTATCTCTCTTGTTTCTTACAATTGACTCGGGAAATGGTTAGGTTAGGTTAGGTCCCGCAATTTTTGTGAAAGTATTTGTTTCGTTACCTATTTTAACTGTTGGACTATATCAATGAGTTACCAGCAGAATGAACTTATCGTTCGTTGTCAATGTTGAAATAAAACAGTTCTGGAGGAAGCTCAAAATTCAAGAATTGTTGCGGTGTCGAATCTTGGCCCCTCGCAGGGGTGCCCCCCAGTGGAAGGGACAGTGATCGTGGAGATCCTCAGGGAGCTACATCACGACTTTACTGTACTTTGATTTTAAAAGTATGTACCAGTGTGCATTTATTAACACTAATTTCCAATATTAACCCTTATCCGTCTCTCAGTTCTCCAGCTAAATTTATCCCTTCCCATCAAATTATAATCAAAGAATTTTTACATTCACTATATTTCTGTCCGCGACCAGAGAGGGGGTTGAGAATTGGCGGATGATCGCTGACTGGCCAGATAATGGTGGAAGAACGCCGGGAAAATATCTGTTTGTCCCGTGGCGTTGCTTAAATTTAGCGATCATAATCGGCCGCAAATATATACGCGGTGAGTAATTGGCGCAGCTGTATATTGCTAAAATCGTTAGATAATTGCATTATCACTTACGTAATTTCATCGAGCGAGACCGTCAAAGACTTCCGGGGTAATAACTGTTTGCAGCGTATTCTGCATTTCAATGCGAACAATTTAATTAACAACGCGGGCCAGCGGGGTCGGGGGAAGGGCGTCGGGGGTCGATGAGGGGCTGATGGGGAGAGGGGACTGTCGAAGGGGGGAAGGGGGAGAGAGGCTGTACGCAATTGCGTTATTTACAGTGATAATACTATTACACTCGCGCGCGGCGTTACATATTTATGGTATTATCGCTACGGAGCGGCACGAATCGATCCGTCGCGTCGCGTCGCGTCGACTCGCCGTTACAGTGATTCGGAAACAGACCGCGATGACAGTTTCAAAGAGGATCACCAATCCCAACGTTTGTTCCCGAATTTTTTTTTAACGACCGTTCGACCGCGCGATCCCGCGAAATTTGATCTTAAACGTCGCGCGCAACAGTTATTGCCGTTTCAGAAACTTTCATACACCCGCGGCAAAACTATGCGGCATATACGAACATGAATGAAAAGTATATTCTAGTGAAAATTGTCCTCTTCCTTTATTACCACGCTTACATTAGCTTGCCGTGTCGATGTTGTCGTTGTTGCACGCGTCAAATCTTGTAATCGAATTTTAAATCACTTCCCGACGAGCTAGAGACTTGGAACTTTAAACATAGCTTAGAACTGGATGACAATGCAATATTAACAAACATATGAAAAAATAAAACTGTGCATCTAGGAGAAAAAAAATTTTAATATTGCCGGGATAACTCGAATAAAAAAAGTCGCATAATAATCAACAACCACTCATTTCGCACAGGAAAGATAGCCCTTCAAAATGATATTAATTTGATTTATCAAAAAAATTTGTTGCTCCCCGTGAGATGGTCCAAAGTTGCACAAAATTTTTGTTAACCGTCAATGTTGTCTTCATCTCGCTATAACTTTGTAAAAAACCGACATATCAACAATTTGAAAGCAATTAATGCAGACAATTTTTATTTTGCATAAAACTCTGCGGTCTATTGACTGTGTATCTGGAAGAGAAAAATGTTATTCTAATTTAAAAGAAAGGACTAATACTCTTTTTTATTTGAGCAGTGTTAATCTCGATCGAGACTACTTCACCCCTGTTGTTGAAAAATTTCCGAATAAATAAACAATCGTGTCGCGCCCTCCTGCATTAATGGTTTATGGAGTTAATGGTTTTTCGTGGTTGTTACTTTCCCCTAATTTCCCATCGGTCAATGTTTCGTTATCGATCAAGACCGGTGTCGGTGAAGTTTGTTGCCGATGAAATCTGTTGCCCGTGAATTCTGTGCCGATGGTTTCCACGGGATCCGATACAATAGCTACACAGATATTTATTTCTTTTTATAGCAACTGCAGGAGTTGCAAGCAATACCACTCGATTTTCTCGGAAACAACGCCTCGCATGAAAAAATTCTATTCGATATTTTCGGCTTATATTTTTTCGAATGTAGAATCTCCCTCTTTTCGGTTGTTGGACACGGATCCCGAATTTAGATGCACATTGCAATTAGAATAGCCAGTGGAAAAATGTTGGAAATAGTGAAGGCCGGTGTCGGTGTATGAGAACCTCTTTTTATCTCGTCAGCGTGCAACGGGGATGACGATTTTCCGATTTACAACGTTCCGCTTCTCGTGTCGCATTAACGTTTTACCGGGTTTGGTTAGCTCCGTGCTGCTCGGACATTCGGTTTTTCCGTGGGTCGCCGGGGGCGTTCCCGCGATTTTGCAATTTCGCGGCAAACTATCGCGTTACCGCGATCGATTTCATCGCCAGACCAGCCGATATTAAATTTCAATAAGCGCCTACGCGATAATCCGCGCTGCGCCGCGCACGGTCCGTCGCCTCGCAACGAGACGGGATTACGATCCTTATTGAAATCGTAAATATCGACACGGCCACTTGCAAAATTAACGCGGTCAATTAATCCGATCGGTCTATTCCCGATCCCTTCCCTTGTTGTGCTCGCGAAAATTTTCATCCACCCGTATTGTGCTGTACCAAAAGAAAGCATAGAAATTTTCTTTTACATTGCAATCTTAAATGAAACTATTAGATGACGTTATTCAGGGTGACTTGTTAGTACACAATGAAAATTGCTGTCGCTATTCAAGGGCCCATTAGAAAGTGTTTAGCCATGTACACTGAGAAAAAAATCCTGTCGAAACAAAAAAAATATATGTTGAATCAATAAGATGTACTATTGAATAGTGCCAATATTATATGAACTCATTTTAATATTTAATACTATTGAATTTCAATAGCGAAACTCATTTCCGCCAATCATATAAGCCAATAGCTTGACCATCGATGTTTTCAAAAAAGTAAGATATGGCCTCAAACCAATTCCAGTATAAATCAATACATTTCTCAAATTTTTTAAACAACATGTCTGATTGAAGGAAAAAAAAGAAATATTACGAATAATAATATACGGTATTGAATCAAATAATATTTTCAATCATTTCATGATAGACAATTCAAATACATCACGGTTTGCTGCTAAATTTCATACTATTGAAAAGAATACATTGATATTCATCGAAGTAAAAAAAATTACAATAACACGCGTGTTATTGAAGTAACTACTTTTTTTCCTCAGTGTACCATAGATTTTTCAAAATTATGCGATAATCACCGGTCAGTAATGTGTTAATATTGGGAATATTAACTCCGATTGTGGTCAAAATCCAAAATAAGAATATACAGTGTTCTCACAATCGTGTTGCCCCTGAAAAAAAGATTGATTTCTTATGGAAACCGAAATGAACGGTGAGGTAAAAATAAATTTGCATATTCTTTACTAATGCGCAGATATTCAATCAATTTCAAGCACTTGTTTTTCTTTTAACCGCAGTGACGTATGACAAGTAAGTGTTTAGCATTACTCGAAATTGCTGATAATTATAGTATCCGTCATTCTGAAGGACCATGGTCAAACAATATGTATATTCATTAACTCATTTACGCCGTATAAGATACACTTCATTAAATAAGAAGAATAAATTGCCATACTTTTAAATATGCATGAGTCTACTTATACCATAATGGAACAGACGATTCTCAACCATTTTAAACGTCCTTTACTTTTTCTCTTTACTGAGAAAATCTCACTAGAGATTTACACGTGGCATGCATACAATTCATGTATAAGCATGTTAGTGTTCTTAGGTTCTCAATAAATTTTCAATAAATTCATAAGAGCAATTCTCAAGTTCACCATGATACAAGTTTCTAGATTCGCGAATCTCAAATCGTTTTAAAAATAAAAAATACGCAAGCAGCTTACAATGTTAAATTTGGCGATTAATATTTCTTTATTTTATATTAATTATGCTTAAGAGTATAATCTTATCTCTTGTAAATTTTTAATGAGTTTTGTCCTTTGAATCTCATAAAGTTCGCATTGCCATAATACATGATTAATGTCTCCGTCTTCGTAAGTACATTTGCATCTAGAATCGCTTGTGTAATATTTATACGAGTAAGCGAGGCAGTGGAATTGTAGTGTCCGATCCTACATGATTTATAGCGACTATGAAATCTCCCACAGACATTTTTATTTTCAATATTCTTCTTATATACACATGATATATATATATATATATGTGTGTACATGATGAATAGATTGCGGATTTTTATGCATTTATGAAAAAATTAACTGCATGAAATATAAAACAGTGAGAAATATAAAGGATCTAAGAATATTGTTATGTTGCATCTAAGACTATTGCAGTTCTCAAAAATCTGAAATCCGTCATTTTGACAGTCTAACTAGTTCCAGTGTGGCAGAACGCGTAGAACAGAGTATGTGGCTCATGAGAGGAAAAAGTGAAGGAGGCGGAAAATGCTTACTAGAATCCACTTTTCATTAATTTTCTGACGTGTGTTGTAGTTTTGTCGCGGGGGGTGTAGAACGCAGTAATCAGAATCCATGTGCAATCTTGCCGCGAGGTCGACCACTCAAAATTGCGACATAAGACGTATCAGTTACGGTGTTCTCGCGAGAACACAAGGGCGTACTGTGTATCTAGGGTCGCTGGCAGGCAGTCGCTGGTTGGATTACGAGTGGCGCGAGTTACCACCCTCGCGTTGCCGCGTTACTCTGTGCATTCGAAGTCGGAGAATCGCGGCGGATACGCGTGTATCCGTACGAGCGCCTCTGTAATACGGCTGAACGTACACATGCTTGCGATGAAACACGAAGGGCGTGAGAGAGAGAGAAAGGGAGAGAGAGAGAGAGAGCGAATAAGAGAGTGTATCGTGGTAACGCGGAGCGGTTGGCTCGAAAGCCGCATAGTCGGGCAAACACAGCAAACCGGCTGGCTCTGGGGTTGGTTGTCGTTCACGCGGCTCTATAGTGGAATAGGTGGAGAAGATATGAGGAAAGGTGGGGTCAAAGAGAGCCAGAGGGGCCGCCGAGCGAGTCTGTTAATTGGACTAATTACAGTAATTACTGAAACTTTCAGCAGGCGCTACGTGCGAGCAAGACTGTGCGGGGGCCGTGGGAGGGTCGCAGGGATACAGAAACGTAATACGGCACCGACGCGACCACATACCATCCTACCCAGTTTGCCTGCATAGTCACACCACCAACATCGAACCTGACACCAACACCTCGATGCCCATCGAACGCGACGCGACACCGAGCCAGGTATTAGCGATAGCGCGTCGAGCACCCTCGCGCCTGGATACGCTTGTTTTCGCGTTTAACCTCCTTCGAGCCCCGCCACACGATTCCAACCCCCCCTTCAAACAGACACCCGTAACCCACTACCGAGACATCCGAGCCAGCTTTGATCGAATTAGCGATTATCGTTTGATATTTAGGGGGACACGTTACACGCTGACCTGCGACGCAGCCTAGGGGAGACGTTACGACCATGATGGGAACGAATATGCGAACTCTCGGGCTCAACCCCTCGTTACGATCAATCCGTTTCCTACCCTTCTTCGTCCCACCCGGACGCGATTCCTCCAAAGATACGCTGCTGATCGGTAGACTGCGGATCTTTGTGCGTTTATGAAGAAATTAGTTCGGTGAAATATTGTTGAAATAGAACAGTTGATCTTGACTACATATCCAAAGCTTATCGCGATTGGCGAAGAGATAGTATATCGATCGATTTACGATTACAAGTTTTTGCAATTATCTCGTAAACTAAAGCCGACCGAGAAAAACTGTAAAGGGAAATGTTGTTCAGAATCGTGGTATTGACAACGCTTGCAACGCTTATCGAAATTGGCGAGGATTCACATCATCGAGGAACTTTTGTTCGTTGTGTTCCTCCCATTTCCGGCTCCGGAGGGAATTTTGAGACACCCTGTACTAATTGTAAAAAGCTCAACTGTTATACAAAGAAAACAGGTTCAATTTGATGTGCACAATGTAAAAAAGATTATATAGAACAAAAATGTTCTGGGTTGAAACAAATATCTTGATTTTGGAATTCGAATTGTTCGAGTGCAAAGGGTTAAAAAGTATAATGAACTGTTAAAAACTAGTGATAAGAGAGAAAATAAATGTCTATTTCACTGCAGTTCGTTGCAAATCAGGTAGAAAATGTTTACTTTGCATAAAGATCCGCTGTCTACTAATGATTGATGTTTCCGTTGATGGATCTCATTCCTCTGTTGATGGATGTTAATCGTATTTATTAATTTGTATTAATATAGAAATTCACACCAATAATTCGACGATTTAAAGTATAAGTGAAATTGGGGGATGTGTGCGAGAGAGGAGTTTCAATTATTTCGTCGAACCCCTGTATAACGTTCGTGACAAGTTGCTACTTGATTCGTTCATAATTTATAGGCGTAGATAAGTGGCTTCGGGGGCAATGTGTCTCTGTCTGAAGCCGATCGGACGTCATATTGCCAGCCGGTGACAATGAGTTATCGGCCGTGCGTCTTCATTGCGGCTAATGGAGAAGTTCCGATGAAAACCGAAATGAAGTGGGAACAGTCTTTGTCCGCAATCGAGCCGGATAGTATTAATCATAACGGGAATTATTTGGACGGTAATTAACGAGTGGATCCTCTGTTTAATCGATGGGCGGAAAATGTTTCGCGGTTTCGAGCGAATGATATCGGAACGGGGCTGTCGGAGAGCCGTGTTTCGATTTCGTTCCTCTTCATTTAATCACTTCTGCCCGAAAGATCGCATCTATAATAATTCAAAGCTTATAGGAAGCGAATCGCGTTCGATTCAACGAAGCCTCAATAAAACGCTTGCAGCGACAGTTATTTTTTACTATCCGCGAGTCCGCACTATCGTATAAAAATTCGACACGTCCAGTCTTTCTTTGTCTCCCGCCGAGAACGTTTTTAATATTTCTGTTAAACAGTTCGGCACACCGTTTCATCAAGCGCGCTAACACAACGTACGAATTAATTGTACAACACACACGGACGGTCACTTTTATTTCATAAACGTTCAAGTGTTTTTCACTGAATCAATTTTTCGAAAGCAATTTCATTCGTCCCTTCGATTGAAAATTGTTATTCGACGAAGCAAGTTGTTTAATTCTCGCATTGTGTTCACACAGAACAACCGGGTTTGCGCTCTCCCCGTGGAACGGCGCGGCGTCAGAATTGAAAACCAATTAGAGAAACGTGTTAATCCATCGCTAGACTGCGATGCATAAAGAGTAGACATACAACATTTATTTAAACGTTTATCGAGCATAATGGAATTCTAAAAGTTAAATATCACTTTCGCATTAAATTAACGTGCACACGGTACGAGGATTGAACGTATCATCTCGCGATAATAATCATACGGAGGCTGGCTAATTAAATGCAATAAACGTGGCTGCACGTTGAAATTTTTCCTTGATATTGTTATTAATCTGTACTAAAATAATGAATGCATTCGTGTAAAGTACCGTTTTTCGATATAGCAGCGCGTGTAACATAATCAATTAATGTTCGTCTTTCGTCACTCCGTGTAATCATTTATCTGTCATCTCCCCTGTACAGTCGAGAATGTACGCGCATCGAAATTAAATGGCGCGTGATATAAAACTTTCGCTAGACAATGTATTCGTTTCAATATTTACCGAAGCTGGAACCGCGATGAAGTGAAAATATCGCGACAGAATTGCAAGCGGGTCGAGAAGTCGACAGAAATAGCAGGAAAGAAGTAAAATGCCGTCGCGTATTCGACATATTTATCCAAGCGAATGCAATAACACGGATAACTTGCAGATTGTCGGTGCCACGGTTCCGAATTAGATAGAGCTACATGGACATTACGTCGGTAATATACTTACATTAGCTCCCCCATGAATGGGTAACCACGTTGCTGTATCCACGGGGTATACATATATTTCCAGTAACAAATGGCTTCGGATAAAGCCCGGGCACAGATCTAGTAAGCAAAACCTGTCACTTTCTCCTCCGTGTGGAAAATATACGCGACACATGAATATACATTTAATCGTGACGTCAGAATGTCCGCCATTGTCGCGTTAACACGCGAAAATTTGCGGACGACGCGTCGTATAATATTTGGACGCTCTAAAAACACCGATAACTATCTTCAATGTTGGAATTACGATTCAAACTTCTTTGGGAAGCTAGAGCAATCAGTTTACTACAGGATGTTAAAAGAAATTTTTTCGGAAAATTTCAATTGTTGGTTTACAACTTTTTTATGTTTTAAAAAATACATTTCGTAGATGTGAACATATCATATGAGAATTTCGTGAAAATCGCTCGACGTTGCAATGAGCTACCACGTTGTGTAACTCATAATTTTCGTGTAAAATGTTTTTTTGCTTTTCTTGTCGCAGCAAGTAAGTGCATTATTTTTGTTTGATCCATTGGATCTACACGGCTGTGTTATAATATTTTTGCCAAATTATAATTTCCTTGCATTATTTTCAGACGCAATAAATGTTCTTCGTGAAAATGATCCACATAGGGATCGAAACGCCCAGATACATGTTTAAATAATTGGACATTTGCTGTCTCTTTATAATTGATCAAACCTGGCGCCGAAATATATTCATAAATATATCATAAATTCGTAAATTGCCATTTAAAGTTGTGTTTAATCACTAATGCTTCGACATAGGCCATCGGTTAAATTGTATTACTTTTTCTTTTCGTGCCTTCCGAATCGATCTTCGTGACTTTTCTGGTCAATACGTAAATTTTGTACTATAAAATTCAATTAATGCGTAAACTTAAATTTTTTGAAATTGTGACACGTGACGTTTTTCCTGACAACGACAGAGATTTGTCGGTCAGACATTGTCAACTGGGGATTATTTACAACAAGAAGCCGGACACCAAACGACGGCTGCACCGAAAAAGCGGTCCATCAGAAAAAGGTCGAAACGAATTATCAATCCCATCAGAGGCGAGGATCGAAAAACAGACGCCAAGAAGTCCTTCCGTCCCCTCGGAATTTCGATAAGCGCGATTCGATATCCCGTCGTTTGTAGCGCGGCGAACGATCCTATCCAGCGGGGCGTAATACACGGGAGAGACTGTCCTTGTTATTTTTCGTCGTATCTGTCAAGAGCGGCGGAAACCGTATCGAGAGCGAGAACGAGGGGAGACGACGTAAAGAGGGGACGGATGCTGGGAACTGGGAACAGCCTGTGGGAGAAGATGTCGCCGGAGCACGCGACGCGCGCGGTCCTCTCGCAATCTCGTAATATTCCCGAAGGAGAACGCGCGATCTCTGAAATCCCCGGAGATCTCGGCGAAATGAAGCTCGGCCCCGGAAAAGGGACGAGCGGAATGGTGATGAAGCCGCCGTTCGCTGTCGCTCCCACACAGGGAGACACGGGTCGTACGCACGTACGCACCCCTCTCTCCTCCATACACACACACACACAAACCTACACAAAGATATGGAGGATGAGACCGACGCTCATCGGGTTGTTCGCAGCCACGCCACGCGTGTGTGGACGCCTCTGCGACTGTTTGGAGCATCCACACGATTACGCGTACAAGGTTCGAGGGAACATGTGCCTGGGAGGCTTGTCGGGGAGAGATCAGAAGGTACACTGGAGTGCCAGGGGTGAGTGGCGCCGAAGTGGTGTGAGATTAAAAAAGAGAAGAGGGGAAAAAAGAGAGGACCGAGAGGCGCGGGGGTGGGCCGCAGAGTAGGTGGAGGAGACGATAAACCCGAAGAGAGAGAGAGAGAGAGAGAGAGAGAGAGGGGGGAATGTAAAGTGAGAAAAAAGGGAACGTTGGTTTAGAGAGGAGCGAAAGAGAAGCGAACGCCCGGGATGGTGGGGATTGCGGAATGGCCGAAGTTGCCTGCTGCCGCCGTGATAAAAAGTAAATGAGGAACAAAGGTCCCGCCTTTAGCGAACAGGGGGTAGAAAATATAGGGGCGAGGGAGCCGAGGAGAAAGAGAAACCGAGCACGAGAGCAAGAGAGGACGAGAAAAAAAGAGGAACCTGCACGAGAGGAAAGAGGAGAGTGAGGGGGAGAGAGAAAGAGGCTGCGACCGTCGGCAGACGTGCTGAGAATAATGCCGACGGAATTACACGGCCGATAGGGGAACGGGTACTGTTGGTGGCGGTAGCTATGCGTTAGTGGATCGACGATGCCGGAGGGTTGGGAAATCGGGGAAAATTAATTGGTAGACCCTACACAGGTAATTAAGTTTTCAGAACGCCTCGCCTTTACTCGTGCCCGCCCTGTCTCTCCGCTTCCGAGGAACCCCGCTGGTCCTGATCCTCTTTTCTCGATCGCTTCTCTCTCCCTCTCTCGCTCGCCCCTTCAGAACTGGCGGACGTCTTTCCCCGTCACTCGGGGGTGGATAGTTCGCCAGACCCGATTCTCTCCACTCGTCCCCGTCGCCTCGATAAATCATGAACCGTTCGTGATCGGAGCCCGATCGAGCCCGGTGTGCTCCGTTGATTTTTATTGCTTTCCCAGTCGCGATTTATTTCACTTCGTTACGCCGATATCGAAAGTTGTTTGCCGCCCTCGCCGGGTCACGGCAGGGGGGAATAGGTCGGCTGGAGGCGAGCGACAGCGTAAAAATCTCGTGCACAGCCGACGCCCACGCGACTATTCCGCACGATGGCAATCTGCGAGACGTTATCCCGCGGCTCGGCGGGCCGCCTCGAAAGCTCTCCGTGTCGGGGAATACGTCTTATCTTCATCTCGGCCGAACGAGATGTGCGAAACCGTCTTTCGGCGCCCCGGGCCACAGTTATGGATCGTGACGGGCCCGTCGATAACGCTTTCCGGCTGACTGATCGTCAATGATGTTCCATTTCCGTTTTGCGTGATGCGTGAGCCCGCGTCCGCCGATCTCGCCACCGCCGACATAATCACTTGCGGCCGGGCACGAGCAGACTTACCGTTCGCACCAAATCACCGGGTCACTAATCTTCCCTATTCAGCTTCCCCGTTAGTGATTGGCAAAACGCGTTTTAAAAAATACAGTCGAATAACAAATATCATTTACTCCTTCGAAAATTTTTATTTTGCAGAAAGATCCACTGTCTAAATATGACGTACCCTCTCGTCTGGCACTAACCTGTGTCGAAGGACTAGCTTCAAAAGATGAAGAGTGGTAGAAATTTCCTATTCAAACATTGGTGTCGTTTTGGGAGAGTACAGGTTTGTGCGATCACCACAGATATACGTTATAGTTCGTTCCCGATCTTTAGCTGAGAGGACGCCCTGAACAGTGTGTTCGAAAAAGTACCAGAGACACCCCCTGATAGACAGTGAGAACGTAAACAGTGATCCTAGCCATCAACTGGCGTACGGACAGTAGGTATCCCCACTATTTGCACGTTGATGGGGCAATTCATCGGCACGTGACGTCATGCGATCCCTTTGAGGGACTTTTTGCCAGAACGCTGCTCCTATCATCGACGACGACCTTCTATCGTTCCCGTCGCGGAAAACGAGCCGAGAATCCCCTGTTTATTCGTGATCCGGTGTAATGTATTTTCGTAATAGTTCTCTCGCGCTGAGGGGAGCTGCGATAAGAACTTAAAGGGCGGCTGTAAATTAAGTTCAGGTTTTACGATCGCCCCCGCGGAATTTACGATTCGGTTTCGACTGTGCTTCGCCTCGTGCAATCTCGCACGCGCGTTTGTTCGCGCATAGTAAAACGGCGGACGCGTGATTCATCGTGCAACCGTAAAGTCAGTTTTTGTAAAAAGCGACTTCCTTCGGGAGAGCGTTTAAGCGTTTATTTGGGCTACGTGCACGAGCGGGTCTGTTCTACTTGACCGACAGTGACTTCCTCGATCATGTTTACGACGACGCTATTTCCCCAATTTATGTTTTCATCGACATTCTCGAGCACAAGCTATAAAAGTTCTACTTGTTCGATTAACCCTTTGCCGTATTGTTTTATTCGCAGTTACAGCGATTAAAACGTGTGTTCATCCCGAAAAATGTCGTGGAAGAAAAAACATACATTTAGTTTGATGCTTAAATGTTGATTACGAACGAATCAAGTTTTATTTCATTTAAAAAGGAAGGCGTAACATTCATATTGGGTAAACTTTTCCTTCGCAACCAGAAATACTTGCCTTTCTCCTATAAATTTCTACCTTTTTCCTATGTTATCCAGTAGATTTGTATGAGAAGATGTGAGAAATCCAAGTTTCGATCCTGGAGGATCAATGGTTCAAAAGTTATAAATGTTTAAAGTTAAGCAAAAATTTCTGGTACTCAAGGGAAAAGACAGCCTTCATATTTGTTGGACTTTGTCCAAAATCTTCTTTGTGATTCATTAATTTGATTGTGACTTATTAAAATACGACAAGGGGTTAACAAGAATCATTCAATTACTTTTTTAACACGAGTTAATCGCACGTTATCTAAATATCCTTGTATAACATAAATAAAAATTAGTTTTAAAGACACTAAAGAATTCTATCCAGCGTCCTGAATATATCGATGTATTCAGTTATTAAATTACGCGGTCCGGAATGATCGTAACCGGCTATCGAGTACAAAAATGGGCGAACGCTTGCAGTTTCAACGCAAGCGTCCCCGACATAATTCACGGACTATCAGAGGCAATTAAAAAACTTGGCACTCGATTTATTAAGAACTTCGAACGGTGGTTTTTGGCGAGCGCCGCGCCGGCGCAATAAATATTTCACTCGTCTAGCGCGCGCGTACCAGAAACAAAGAACACGGAGATGAAAGGCGACAGGGGAGCAATAAAATAGAGGCAAGTGGCGTCGGGAAGGACAGACGGAGAGTGAATCAGAGAGTCAGATAATCGTGTATCAACGATTAAAGCTAACCCACCGGCGACGTTGATTATGGTCTGCCGGATTGATTTATCGCGTTCGCCGGACCGGACCGGACCGGACCGGGCCGCGTACCAATGGCGTCCCACTCGTTTCCGGTTTAAGGGACGTCCAAAGAACGTCCTTGGCCGTGCGCTGATATTCGTGAAAAGAGAGATGCGCCGCACTTTATAGATGTTTTACGGTCGTGATCCTATCCAAACGGGAGGAGACATACGGCAGTCTGCCAATAGCACGGGAATACTAACGGCGGGGGTAATATTCGACGTCGCGGAAAATTCGGACGTCGAAAGAACTTGGACGGGCCGGGAGGAGGGCGGGATTTACGAGCCGGTAGTCGCGTACCGGAATACGGTTTGAATTTTGAATCACATCCCCGCTTGCCCGTCCCCCTGTGGAATCGTCGTGCTCGTGAACACGGAATCGCGGACATTTTCGCCAGTCGTTCCTACGCAATGGATCAATCGGTCCGTTGTACAGGCATTCGAAACGGAGAAATCGCAACGTCTTAAATCACGATACAACATTCTTTTCATTAACGTTATATTCCGTGTTTAGCAGACTGCGAATGTTTGTGGGAAGTAAACGTTATTTTCTAGACTACTTTAATAGCAATTGATAAATAGCAATTGTAAATATAATTTATAGACAGCTGAGTCAATAATTAATTAAAATAGAGGTGCCTCATATTTCGCACATTTTCTTTCTACTCTTTCTATATTCCATAGGTTACATTACGAAATACTATGCCAATAGAGGGGCATGGTTACTGCAAGTTGATTTGATTTATTATAGAATTTCAAATTGAAATTACTACAGGTATACTGTATTAAATTTAATTCTTAGTTTAGTTATTTCTGGATGTTTTACATTAAAAAATTTATTTTAAAAAAAACTGCACCACTAAATGGCTTATGGAGAGAATATCTCCTTATGTTTTTGTTATATAGACTCGTAACATATATTAGACTAGTGATATATTTTAGGCTGCATGTAGATAAAGAAATTCTAGCTAAATTATTACTTTCCTGATGCAATGCTACCAGAATATACAAATTCATTATGCATAATGAAATCCTTCGACTTTTAATCTTTCTTTTAAAGAGCTTCATTCTCATAATGAAGAAGTATAATACCTTTTTCAAGACGAATCATTTCGTGCTAATTGTATTCCAGTGTCCCCATGTTTACACGTTTATACCTCGTTACGTAATCGTTTTAGACTAGATCTGAATTATCGCCAGTATCTCTGGCAATCGTTGCCCTCGATAAACCATCCGAGGGACCCTGTATGACTGCACACAACTGTATCTACATCTGTTCTGCAACCGCAAGGGGAGCAAGCACAAATAACGCTACCCTTGTTGAATCTGTCCCTTCGTTTGCGCGACCTCATCATGATCTGTCGCGATTGCAAATCTTCTGGTTGCACGTGACAGTCCTGGCAGTTTCTGGCAAAAAATAGCTATCTTTTTAGCTATCTAAATTTTTACAAAGAAACTAACGTCACGAGAATTTCTCTTTACTCGAGGAGAAAAGCCTCTTAAGGGGATAGACTCGTTATTCTAAGAAAAGACGCACTTTATTCCTCATATACTTTATTTGTATAATGAAGATGTTGCAGTGTACAATGAACCACGAAAGTATTTGAAAGCACATTAAAACAGCATAACTTTTTATGATCGGACCAAACGACCTGACTTTTTTTGAGCAATTAGAAGAATTGATTTACCAAATGACATACAAAAAAGATTTTTAAAATATTGCAATTGCCAAGAATTACATCAGAGTAATTCGCGCTTTTAAATACTGAAAACCCCATCTTTGCCTTATCAAGAAATGAAAAGACGCGTCCTGCACCCAAGAAACTTGTAATCCAAGAATCGAGTCTACCTTCTTAACCCTTTCGGTGAAGGGGTTCTCATATAAGGACATACGAAATAAATGCTTGATGTGAAATTCGGTAAATTTTATTGTTTGTAAACGTTGTCCTCATATTGAAAAGAAAATAATTCGTGACTGAAAGTATTAATACAGAAACAATCCTTCATACAGTTTCCAATGCCACTATTTGCCAAGCAAAGATTGATCTGCGAACGGAAGACAGCTATTTTATTTCCTTCGGTCGAGGGTATGCGATATCGAACCGTCTTTCAATAACAGCCCGCGCGCGTTTCTTCAGGTGTTGCCTGGCTTTGCGATAGAAAGACGACGTCTGTGGTGGCTGAGGCAGAAGAACGGCGAAGAAGACATTGGAACACGTCTCGTGATGGTTGTTGGATTCCCGACTATCCTTCCACGATGCCCTCCTTCCCCACAATCCACAGTCTCTCGAGTCGGGCCTCGAATATATCCAGGTTTACTCCCCCATAAAAGTTTCATAGCCCGTTGGCATATTCCGCGTCCACACGTCGTTAATTTTAGAGAGCCGGGGCGACACGCTTTATTTTTATCGAGTGACCTCAACACGATCGTTAAACCCCCGCGAGACCCTCTGTTTTTCCAACTTCCATTATGTTCCGCGATGGCCAACCTCGGACACCAGTTTCGCGAGGAAATGTGGCCGTCATGGAGCGGAGATCGTCTTCAGGGGAGCACTAAACATTTCCACAATATGCTTAATGGTCGGTGTACAAACTCAGTCTCGTAACACTAATTTAGCTGGCGCACTTACTTAAAAGAGATTAACTGTGCGACTGCGTAATACCAATTTATTAGAACAATAGAATTAGAAATTCAGGTGATGGAGCCTGAAAAATGTCGGCTGATAAGATGCTCGTTGCTTTTTACATTCTAATTGACATTTAACTTTTAAACGAAATTCGAGACTCCTCTCTCTTTTTGGGGTAGTTTTTCGGATTTTGTTCAAATCTGAATATGTTGTAGTCTTTAGTGACCTCTTTTTATTGTTTAGAGATGATCCCGGGATCATCGCAACCCCGAGAAAGTGTGGGATTCCTCAGTAACACCCCTTATTACAGGGGGTGTTTTTCAGACCAGGTCTACCGACTAAAAAATACTTTACCTCGACCAATTCTTTATTGGTCTGTCAATTTTATACCCAATCTATTTTATCTACAAATTTCAATTTCCTTAATTTTATTTATCACGGTAAAAATAAGATATTATGGTCATTCACGTTGTTCATTCACAAGATTCTCATCTTGATTTTGAAATTCTTTTGTATCATCAACGACTAGTTTTTTTTTCACCAAAAATTCTTTTACAAAATTTGTACAAAATAAAATCCTTTAACAAAACATTTTACGAAAAATACAATCGCGTTAGTTAACGTTGAAATAAGGTTTATTTGAAAGTAAAACTGTACGTCTAAATTAAAATTCAACGTAGCATTAATAGCAACAGGCACGTGGTTGCCTTATAAAAATGACAAGAATGAACTTATTTAGACTTTGCGCGGTTCTTATTATAATATGCGTTCTATAATAAACTATATGCAAACCCTTTAGACTGTAACAGCATTTCTGGATCGAAACGTTTTAAAAGAGTCGCATTCTAAAATCGGACATTTCGTATGCAACAACATTGAAACTCGAAGAACTTTTCGTCAATGGCATTGTTTCAGCAGGCCGACACCGCGGGCATCGTCTCGAGCGAAACAATCGGCGCGGCGGACACCCTCGTGCCCCGTATTTCTATTTGCATGATTACGCGCGCACACGGGTCCGCGAGAACGGAGCCCGCGTCGAATTAATGGCCGTGTACACCCGCCCCGGAAATTCATTTTCGAAGAAGCTCCGTCCGCCGCGATAAACAGGACCTCGGCCCGCGATAATTACCGCGAGTGGAGGCCACCAGCCATCGCCTCGCCTATTACGTATTCATTTGTCGCGCACGGGATCGACCAGTTAAACGGCGAAACGATAACCGAGCAGGCGGCGGCGGCGGTGGCGGCGCGCGGTACTCCTCGCCTGTAATTACAGGCATTTGCATAAGCCGTGAACTTATCATTGTATCGCGATGTCGTTAACGATCGCGCGGCTTCTCCGCGAGGGATTCCTCGCGATCGTAAAACCCGACGGGTAAGAAACGCCGGTGACCCCTCTTAATCTAGACATAGTTAATCCCGCAGACTTTACGGAACCGTTGAGCCCCTATCTCCGAATTACTTACACCTCGCGACGAAACTATGATCCCACAACGGTGGGACCGAATGACGCCAGAAGAGCTGCGGCCCATAGCCGAAAATTTCAAAACACGTTCGAGCCTCTGAATCGGCTCAAAGGGTGGCCACTTCGAAACTTCTTAAATAAATGTAAAGAAAGAATACTTTCTTTAAATCAAAACAGCCGCGCTTCATTAGCCAGCGCGCCCTCTAATCGATATATATACCGATGCTCAACGAGTAAGATCAAAACATAGAGAGGTGGCGTAAGTGAACACGTGTGAAAAGACTAAAGTGAGAAATAAAATAAAACAAAATAATAGACCTAGGAGGAATTGAGGAGAATAGACTTTAATTGTCGTTTCTCTTTCTTTTAGGTAAATAATAAATCATTATGTATATTTGTAAATATTGTATATACATCATATGTCAATTATAACCTCTTTCTTTTAGAGCAACACAAACTTGATTATTCTCCTAGAAAGTCCTCAACATTATCCTTTGTCTTATAAATGTATGAATACTAAAGGCCTATGTTATGGTCGTTATCATTTGGTTTTTCAAAATTATAATTATAATAAGAAATGTTTAACTTCGTTACTTCTTGTCACACTGTACAATCGTTGGAACGAAAGAAAGAAGTCCGAGAGTGAACGCAGGTTGCCAAACACAGTGTGTTTAAACAACGCGAAACGGAAACGGCTGGAGCAGCGGAGGATCGGCACGCAGAAGGACGTGCAGGAGAAGGCGCGCGCGCGGATTGAGGAGCGGTGACTTTTTCGAAGAGGTCCGAAACACGGGAGACTCGACCACGGTGTAACGGACGGACACGATCAAAGGACTGAGGCGGACGACGACGAGGTCGACGACAACAACAACGAGCAGGACAACGAGGACGACGACGAGCAGGATGGATCGCCGACAGGGGATGATCGCGATTCACTCGGTTGACGTGGACGTCGATGGTGGGCGTGTCGGCCGTGGGATGGCAACGTGTCAATTTCGAGGAAACAGGTGCTCGACGCCTCTGTGACAGCATGTTCGAGTTCTGCGCGGGGGTGATCCGGCTAACGGGTCTCTCTCGCGCGTGGGATGAACTAGGACAAGGGATGACTGACGCGAGTGAGGTTCGGAGAGAGAAAGAGAGAGAGAGAGAGAGGGAGAGAGGTGGTTGGATGTATCGTGTGCAGCCAGCGATTCGGTGTGCCGGTGGGCTTTCGGTGTGCGTGGCAATCGCTGTTCGTGTAAGTCCGTCGAGAACGATGGAAGGGAGTAACACGGGATCGCGTGTTGAACATACACACAGTTAACGCCGCGCTCGACGGGCTTGGACGGGGGTAATGTCGGCTTTTCGGATGTTGGCAAGGGTTGGTAATAGGCCACCGCCATCCCCTACCCATGTCCCACGCTTACGGTTTCTCGTTGCTACGTCGAACAGCAACCCCACTCCGCACGCCCGCGCGATTGTATCAACAGCCTCATCAGGCTCATCCCCGTTTCCAGCCGCCCCCGTTAGCCCCCCCCAAACACCCCCGAGACCCGTCGCACCGCCCTCGACCCCTAACCTACTCTGCGCAACTAGCGCGACTCTCGACTGCCACCTACTACTATTCCACACACACGCATAGATATACACACACGTGCATAAATACACCCTCAACCCCCCGGAATTTAACCTCCGTGAACACCGACAGTCAGCCAGTCAGCCAACCAGCAAACCAACTCCGTCGCGCGACGATTATTAATTACTGTCAAGCCGGCCGCCTTCGCGGACGAGCATCGCTGCATCGGCCCGGGAGTGGATAATAAACTCTGGCCCCGTTTCCAAGATAATACAGCCAACCCTCTTATAACGCGATATTCTGGAAACCCGGTTGCGATGGAACATGCGGCAAAAATTCCGACAATCGTCCCGCAACACGATATTCCTAGAGCAATTTATAATTTGCACAGGGTGTTTCTGCACCTTTGTATCGATGGTTATTTGTTTGAAGATGTTGCGATCTCGATTATAAACAAGTATGCGTTTAAAAATATGATTATATTATGAAGGGAAATAAATTTTCAAAAATAAAAAATTCATTTTGTAGTGTAATGTACAATTTTAATTAATTTTAATTCGGGTCTTGATACTCTTGATATTATCCATCGTGTCTTAATTTATCCGGGCTGTTTTTGTCTCTCGATCAAGCCGGTTATTCGAGATGCTACTGTACGCTGTTTCCACGATTTGTTTAACACGGTTTCGATACAACACAAAATGAATTAATCGTGTTGTAGAAGTACAGTGGTATAGAGGCTCCGCTGTGGCGAGCAGCTTTTTCTGTCGCGACATATGCATATGCATCTTTAACCCTGCTCTGCACTGTTCAGACTTCAGATAGAGATGGGAATGTGTATTAGCGACGATTTTCTTATAGCTCCTCCAAACATAAAATCATCTTGGCGGAAGCGAGGACGTGACTGGGTCAAACAGTTGTTGTACGATCGGAATAATTGAAGATTGGATCGGGTGGAGAAAGACTATACTATACAACTCGATCGTAGACTCGCCGATCTCGCGCTAGGTGCATGGTGCATACGATTGCACATTAATAATAATGCACGTACAGTGACTCCCAGTCACATTCGCACGCTCTCAAAGAGACCATAACTTTTTCAATATTGTACTATGCGATTTGAACTTTCTTGAGAAGTTGGAGCAATTAGTTTACTACAGGATGTGAAAAGAAGAAGGATCCTATTAAGCTGAAAGCAATACAATTGATGTCTTTGAATATTTTTAACATGTCCACTGCTATAAATTGTACATACCATTTTTTGATTTAAATGCATAAAATCCGCCGTGTAATGATAACGGTTGGTTTTCTGAGTTGGATAAACTCTTTATTACACTGGCGTAATCGACGAAGATTATAAAGTTGGCTTCTTGAGCATGGATAATGGATTGAACAGCCCATAAGATAGCATAGGAGTTTCATTTTCAAATCGAACACGAACTTCTGCAACGATCAAATAAATAAACACTATCGAAGAAGAACCGTGTTGCCCAAAACCGCTCGTATCGGAGCAGTCATGGGACGATCGCCGCACGAATTCCAATATAATAAAGTTCCTTCCGCACAGCCGACCAGCTGTGAAAATACGTACACGTAACACGATCGACCTCGGGAAACGTCATGCGAATTTTACGATATTACGGAACGATCGTCTAACAAGACCGTCGGCATGAAAACGGTGATGGGTAGAAAGGGGCGGGCGGGCGGGCGAGGGGGGAACAGGAGGATGGGGAAAAAATTGAAACTAGCCGGGCTCGTGCGAACGGATGATGATCCACGATATGTTCCTCGCGGTAGCCATAAAACCGATGCAACGATAAGGCATAAGGTCGGGATTAAAAATTCATTCGAACACGCGAGCCGGGTGTGGAGAAGCGGCGATTTCGATCGCGGAAAGTATACGGGCAACGGTGCCTACGGCTTACACGGCGTCACTATGGAATTAAGAAAACATGACTCCGAGACCCCTCATCCGATTTAATGCGATTGCCTCGAGGTGAGCCCGACACAGGGGTCGTGGCGGGGGTGTGCGAAGGGAGAGCGCGAAGGGTGTGTGTATATCGAGAGGGGCCACGTGTTTGCGGATGCGGCCTAGGGGGCTGAACGAGGTAATGGATACGAGAACTCGTCGCGCTATGCATTTGAATTTCAAGGGACTTCTTCTCCCATGGGCTCCGAGGGGGAGTTTCGAACACGGGGTGGAGATTCACTTTCTATTTTGTACGTACGATGACTCCAGCGAAACCGGCTAGCCCTCCCTAGTCCCGCGTTTGCTCTTTTTTTATCACGATGATGCGAGGAACGTCGAGGGTCCCTCGACCGTGGGGTAAGGTGAACGAGACCGGAAGAGGGGCGACCCGGAGGCCGCAGGAACGCTTAAAAATCAGGGGTCGAATGGAACTGTTCACTTCTACAAGTAAAAATTACACTGCTGTGCCAAAGAAAGAAGCACCCTAATATAATAATAATAACTTATACTTTAAATGCAATAAATCAATCATTGTACAGGGTGTTAAGAAATTATATGTCGCGGCTACCATAGGATGATTCTACACCCTCGATTTGGTTGAAATTGAACTAAGAAAGGTACCGCAAAATTCACCTTGACCTTGAATTTTAAGTTCAAAAGGTCGACAATTTTTCTAATTTCATCATAATTTTACTCGTTCGACATTATGCAAATTACGAAAATCCTTAAATTCTTCTACATGCTTTCACATATTAATGTATCTTCTCTTCCCACCTACTGATTTCCAAGTCCACCTTATTCCAACGAAATCATAATCAGCAACGTCTGTCATTTGGAAAATTTTTGTATTTAAGTTCGTGTATATTCACACAAATTAAATGGAAATTATTTCATACTTCTTAGTGCACTTTTTTTTAGTGCGTTTCGAAGTCGGTTTAATTTTCTCGATAAAAATTATGTATTATATGGCTACATTTATTTGAATGCTTAAATATTGATTACAAACGAATCGAATTTTATTTCAATGCAAAAGAAAGCCGCAACATTCGTATTTGTTAGACTTTGTTCAAAATCTTCATGACGAGCGTTTGCTCGTTAAAATACGGCAAGGGGTTAATACGTGTAATAGGTTGAAAATAATATAAAAATATATTCAAATTCTTCTAATTTATTTACTGTATTAAATTACACCTATTCATTTTTGTCACAAATGCATCAAATCCGCTGTCTATCCGGTACTAATTGAAAACGTGAACAGTTTCGTTCGAGCTCTGTTAGAAATCGATAATAGCTTGATCGGCCCTAGTGCGTGGTGTATAATAATTAACGTGTGTCACGAAATCGTCCCATTTTTGTGCAGCGGTCCCCTGATAACGGCGCGGATATTATGTCTCAGGAATAATGGGCGCTGCTCCATTTGCAGTCGCGGAAAGATTAATATCATTTGCTGTTAGCCGGGCGCATGCGAGCGCTCCACTTTCGGTGAGCGGTAGTCCACTTGCGGTCACAGATTTCCACCCCCGCGTGCTACGCCCGGATTTAGGATTATCGCACTAATTTTAGTTCCCGAGCGATGTTAATTCTATCTACAACCGCAGATGATGTTATCGGAGGTGGTGGGTAGTCTGATCTAGAATAATGCGATGAGGAATGTCTGTTGACATTAACTCTCCACCGTTCCAATACGGTTATTATGCTATATCCCGGGCGCGTTACTTCTGACCCAGGTCAGTTTTCTATCCACAGAGGACGCCATTTTCAGGCGCATACCGATGGAAATATTTTGTCACGGTATTTACACAGCGAAGCGACAGAGCATCCGGCTTGTATCGAGGAGAATTGTGCGTTATTCGCGATGATCATTTTTCGATGGAATATTCAATTTGATTTCGAACGCAATTTGTTTTCGGCGCAACCACAATAAGGTAAAATTAATACATTTTCATGAAACGCGGTGTAAATGCACAGAGTTTTATTAAACGCGGAATAATTTCATTTCACAACGAAATTAGCTATGTGCTATTTCCAGCAACAATATCGTGCCTTCATCGTGTGTATTATTGTCAGATATTATTATCAATTACACGGTCCAACAAATTCCAACCTTTCTTTTTTGTATTTCGATTCCCACTGTGCGATTCTTATCGTCCTTAATTTTTCTCCTAGACGTACAGTTCTTGAGAAAATTGAGTTTTCGGAAAAGACATATTTTCCTTTGAACAAATATTGCGATGTTATTATAAAAGATATTGAATTGTACTTTACAGCGAAAGATTCTGTAGACTGTCCCGAATACAGTGATATCCAATATTAATACATTGTTTAAACACTTGTTAGTACGCAAGGAAAATTGCTGTTGCTATTGAAGGTTCCATTGAAAAGTGTTCAGCCATGTACCATGGATTTTTCAAAATTATGCAATAATCACCGGTCGGTAATGTGTTGAATACGTTTGGACCTAACCACTACTAAACAGTTAAGTATTGTATGAGGTATTATATCAATTTCATATCCATTAAATAAAAAAATCATACAGAATGGAGTTATTCCAGTTCGGAAGAAATGTTTAATTTTCGAGTTAAAATAGCTCCGAGTGCAAAGGGTTAAGAGTATGAGTGTATTAGGAAGAGTTATTATCATTTCCCTGGCCTAAAAGCAGAAGGTTGCCGCAAAATTGACCTCGGGCATGAATTTCAAGGACAAACAATTTTTAACGAAGCCGAGCCGCCGATTACAAAAAAAAACCATTTTCGCGTAGACGCGTCTAAAATTTATCGATGACTCAGTAGTAACCAAATTTATTAACCCTTAAATTGAGGCAGGTCCGCAGTCGCTTCAGCACATTTCGCGTTTCACTCAAAATACACACGATCTCCAAAGACAAATAATTCGGTAATTACTGTCTGCGCACCCCTTTCTACAAACTCATCGGGCCAGCATAAAAATCCTGGTGGACGGCGAATACCACCGGGTGATCAACCCTCTGCCATCAATTACCTCTCGAGAAAAATACCCCGGCGCTACTGAAAGTCACGGGAAGGTCATTAACCGCGCGGCTCATTAAAATAATTAATTAAAGTGATGCGAGGAATGAACGCGAAACGGCAAACACCGACGAGATTACCAATGAATATAAACATTACAATAACTGGGGTGGCGTTGTCCATGCTGAAGCACGCACTTCGTGGCCCCTCTGTTATAACGTGAATTTTATTACGTCGTACACCAACGCACACCGACACCAACACCGGCACCGACAGGGTGGTTCTTCGGCTCGACCGCGGATACATTAGCAGATCAAATTATAAGACCACATGAAAATTACCACAGTCTCCCAATTTGTATTAAGGGGGTAGTATAGCCTAGGATTGTAACTAGAAAATAACTAGAATCTTACTAGAAAAATGGGTCGAAACATGGGGTTGCGCCCAGACGTTGTTTGACCTTATTTGAACAAATTTTGGACTGGGTGAGGGCTCATTCTAAAGAGGAAGTTTAGATGCAGTGCGCTCCAGTCATGAGGTTAACGAGATTAGGTTTATAACTAATAATATGAGGGCCCAAAGTAGAGTAAAAATCCAGAAAAAAACCCCGCAGATTTCAATGCATTTTTCTGTCTCTAAAAGTCTTTTTTGACTTATGAGATGACTGGAGCGCACTGCATCTAACCTTCCTCTTTAGATATATCAAAATATGCTCGTATAAGGTCAAACAACGTCTGGGCGCAGACCCATTTTTCTAGTAAGATTCTAGTTATTTGCTATGAGTCATAGTCATGCTCAAGTATTTACTTAGTCAGTAATTATCAGTCACATTTGTAGAGCTTATGAAGTTGTTAGTCAATAATCACAATTGCGACTAGCGTTTGCCCAACTCTGACACGAAATGGAGCCCTTATTCCGCTGATGTCCGGGGTATCTTATAATTTCGTCGGCCAGCGTAGGTACATTAGGGGGCGCCGAGCTCAGCTCCCTGAAAACCGGAAATAGCCGGCGCACGACAAATTGCCCGACGATTGACCTCGCGCGAAGGGGGATCGTCCGCGTAGACAGAGAGAAGCTTTAAGCGCTCGGCAACCTTTCCGTGCCTTGACTCATTAATTTCACCCCGCCATAATCGGCCCCCACGAAGTCGGAAGGGTGGTCGCGAGGGGGTAGGGGGTGGGTGGTGGGCGAACGGCGCCGTGCCGGAGGCAAGGGGCGGTGGCAGAACGTCTGCGAGGACGAGAGAGGCAACGAACCCTCGAAATCGACGACACCCTCGGAACCGACACGAGCAAATGATAATTAACGGTAAATTACTTTCCTGAACGGGGTATTAAGCAACGGTTCCTTGTTGATCCCTCCTCGCTCCCCCTCTCGGCCCCCGGACCCGGCTCCGCCGCTCGGCCGACTAATAAGCGACACGAACTTTAATTAAAAAGTAAACTGAGAACCCGAGGGGTGGGATGGAGGGGGTTGGATCCCTGGCTACGAAGTATCGCAGTAATTTCTTCGGCTGAGATTGTCGGCCGTGTTATTATCGCGTGGGAATTATTGGTGCTGTCGGAGTTATCGCGATCTATCGCAGAATTTCGGAGATCGTTTTGCTCTTTGTGCTCGGACGGTGCCACTGACACGGAGGGGAGTCGTTGCGCGTATGTGCGTGCGCCATTCAATGGCGAATGTCAGATAAGAAACCTTTTATTAGCAGATGGAACCCATAATGAAAGGCCTGCGCGCCGGTTCCTGGTACTAAAGGGGTGTATAATTTGTAAACGCAATTGAGATGGCACTTCGTACGGGTTTTTCATTTTTCTTTCATTTGTCGCCAGTCTAGATTGAAAATAAATAAAGGATATAGTGCATTCTAGTCGTATAGTATATTTTACTATTTATTGAACATTTTCATAACACATAAATTCATAAATATTCGCAGTCTAGTGATTAACCACCGTGTGACGGATTGTAGTTGCCGATGTCTGGGTCTCGCGTGACCCATACCAGCGACTATGCGAATCACGTACTACAGAGCGTCGCGCGACGAGGTGTGGCGGTTAATATTACAAATTGTTTTCCTCCTGAACGCACAGTTTTTTTAAAAATTTCTTTTTTAATATTGCATTGTCATCCAGTTCTGAGCTATGTTTAAAGTTCCAAGTCTCTAGCTCATCGGGAAGTGGTTTAAAATTCGATTAAAAGATCTGACGCATACAACGACAACTCGGCAAGCTAATATAAGCGTGGTAAAAAGCTAGTGAAGATCCACACGCACGTTCCGTGTCACGGCAGATTTTTCAAAACTGGAAAACACACGTTGTAAATAGTGAAATTTACTTTAAACCTAGTTTTGGAGATTGCGACGCGCTGGTGGAACGTATGGAAAGTGTGATTATTTTTCCCGGGAAAAAATACAGCAGCGATATTTAATCCATTAAGTTTGGAACAGCCTGTAGCAGTCGGAGCGCTAATATTTTGACTAGTCCGTGGAGGGAACAGTCGCGATAAAAATTCATTTCTAGTCTGGAAGGGAGAAAAACTCGAGCGACAATGTTTGCAGATACTCGTAACAATTCCAAATGGAAGAGGGAGCGGAGGGACGGAAGAGAGAGAGAGAGAGAGAGAGAGAGAGAGAGAGAGAGAGAGTTAGGGCGGAAACGAGGGGGCGAGCAGACAGTTTGTTTCAATGGAGTACACGTAGAGCTACGCCGCAATATTATATTCCAGTCGGGTTTTTCCGGATAATAATTTGCCTCGTTAATTTAGTAATGACGCGAGTCAGAGACCCGTGGACACAAAAAAAATATTCACGGCAAACCCGGCAAACCAGATTCGCTTCGAGCGATTTAACGACGCTTCGTCCTCGTGTTTTCCACTCTCTTTCTATCCTCTCCTCTCCTCTCTCTCTCTCTCTCTCTCCCTCTCTCTCTCTTCCGCTCTCGCACCGCTGTTTTTTAGCACACGAATCCCCGCGCAAAAGCGCATTATGTATTGCGTTCCTGTTCCAATAGAACGATCCGAACCTTGGTCCGATAATATTGACTAATTCGACCGTTTCGAATCGCGTCTTTAAATTTCATGAAGTTGTGCGCGCATTAAACTGAAATCGCCCCGATCCGGTTGATTTAATACAATCGATTCGCGCAGATTCCACGTTTTCCTCTTTCTTTTTTGCATCGATAACAGAGGAAAGAATGTGCTTCGACGAACGCGAAACGTTCCCCTGGTCATGCACGCGCCGCCGGGAGAATAACAAGCCGGCGTTAAACAATGCAAATTGCATGAAACGGAAGACGATACGGCTGTTCAGAAATGTTGGGTAAAATTATGACGTAATGAAATACGCGAACGTAATATCAACAGCAGTGCAAGCACAGTGGAAAACCCGCGTAAAGTGCATAACTCGGTGAATATTTTATAAATGCGAGCATTTTATAACGAGATACCACAGTGTGCCCCGCTCGTTCGAAGCAGTTTCGCAATGTCGTTCTTACCAATCTTCTTTGCAGTATGTATTAGTTCAGGAAAAATAATGGTTTATTCATCAATATATTCAACATTACCATCCACCGGCGATTTTCATCTAAGGACTTTCTAATACATAGACCCAGCAACAGCAATCATAACCGGAAACCAACTACTCGTCCCCAGTAATTTAATTTAATAATATCGTTTGAGATTATTACATAAAAGATGATTTCTAAGCTCGTAAGTTCGTAAACTAAATGAATGCATTTTTAAATAAATTAACCATACTTTTAAAACTGAACAACAATTACTTTTTATTTAAAACTTTAGCTAAGAAAAATATTGATGTTGTCGAAATGAAATACTAAACAGAATGAATGAAAAGAATTGATGTATTTACATTTCTCTTTGCCCAACTCTGTCTCGAAAGTAAAAATATGCAACACGCGGCACCCTCCCCGATAACCACAGATACAACCGATAGATTTGTTCCTAGAAACTTTAAACAAACGATGTCGAGTTTACAAGAGAGAGAAATGACAGAACATTCGCGTACACCTAATAATCCGGGGGTAGGTTCCGCGGATTGGCGAGTCGGCGCGCGTCCGCCCCTTTGAAAAAGGAAAATCGTCGGCGCACTTGGTAAATCGTGAGCAGCAGCCCGACAGATCCGCGACAATATTTTCCTACGAAATTTCCATGGTTCCGTGCAACTTCCGCTGCGCCGCGACGCGATGCGATGCGCCGTGACGCGCGTCCTCCCGCCTCCCCCGTGTATTTACTTTTACAATACCTCCCGGCGCGCGTGTTTTATCGCGACAAGTATCCGTCGTGCACGGCATACCGATCGCCGGCGATACCATATCGAACGAAAATTCCTCTGAATAATGCACGGTTCGTATCGGGGCCGCGAGCACTCCCGACGACGAATTGTCTGTCGTAAAGCTCGGGAGAGCGAATCGAGGCGTTGCAATGCGATGGCCGGATTTCGAAGCGAAAGAGGGAAAGAGAAAGAGAGAGAAGAAGGTGTGGAGGATGGAGGAATAGACAGAAAAGAGTGAGGGAGAGGGAGAAGGGAAGAGAGTGAGTGAGAAAAGGGTAGGTTCAACCCGGTACCTACCTGTGATTTATTTTCCGGGTAGACTGTACCTTCCCTCCTCGTCCTCTAGCCCGCACTTTGGCACTATGGTGCACGAGGTAATGAAGTGGCAACACGGCGTTTCCAGGGGTCGAGAACTGGGGGTGAGATTGATACCTCCAGTCACGCCGACCGGCTTAGGAGGGGATGAAGTGTCGAGAAACCGGATCGACGACGCAGGGGAGTAAAGTAGAAGGAGGAAACTGGCGGCAGGAAGAGGTAGAGCCTGGCCTAGAAGGGATGGATAGAGGGGGGGAGGGTTAGCGGGTTTCGAGGGGTTCGGAGGGATGGAAGAGGAAAATCGTGGAGCGAAGGTGTGAGGAGATCGATGGCGGAGGAACGGAGCAAGGGGAGCTCGGGGTGAATCGCAGGAAAGGCTCGAGGGTGGCTTTGCTCGTCGAGGGGTTGGAAACGTTTCGCTCGGTTAGATATGCCGTATCTCACTGCGGCGGTGGCTGCCACGACTTCCGTGCACTAATTAAAGAAATTAGGGAAGGGAGAGATAAATTTTTGCCTCTCCCCGAGACGACGCGCCGCGCCGGTCAGGGGACACGGAAGAAGGGAGATAGAGAGACGGGGCTCTTCTTTATTGCCGCTAACCTAATTGAAATGAGTGGCGCTGCGAGAAAGAGACTCGAATCGGATGAAGATCCAATCGCGTCAGGAATGTACGACGAAGTCTGCTCATGTTTTTATCCTCCTTCTCGTTTTTTCCATCGCCGTCTTCTTCTCCTCTCCCTGTTCCTCTCTTTCTTTTCCTTTCTCGCTTCTATCGACCGCGTGAATGTTCCTTTCGACAAAGATCTCCAATTATGACGAACGACAGATCCTCGAAGAGGTATAATTAATCGTAATAAACCGGCTTTCGCGCTAATTGTGCCACGTTATCTACTCGGGGAGCGTGAAAAGAGCGCAAAGGGGCGATTAAACGGCGGCGTATTGTCGACCGATATCGTGAAATCGAGAAACACCGGGTTCCACGCGATTTTATCGGAGCCGTGACACGGGGCGCCGCGTCTCTGCTCGGACTGTACGCGAATCCACAGATTTCGGATACCTAATTAGTTTATCTGGGAATAATCTTGTACAGTTAACGCGGCGCCAGCGCAGCCGGAGCGAACCCTCCCTCGTCTAACTAAATTCTAATTAAGCGACCCTCCGGGTGAAACTGCTCTCGCCCTCTCTTGTACACGGCTTTGCTTACGTGCCACGTCTGCCAAGTGTATCCACCGTCTATCGCTGCCGATGTAATCCGCGCGCCACGCCGCAGTAAACTCGATAACAGACCTAAAAAATCCAACGTTCGTCGGATCGGGGTTTTAACCCTTTGCACTCCGAACTATTTTTCAAGTTTTCGATGCCAACAATTCCCTACTATTTTAATTACAGTAAATATAGCGCGCAAACTTTGTTGTAATTCATATTTGTCGAACTTATGTTTGTGTTTAACTAAAAGATAAGCCGAGGGTTAATTTCGTTATTATATTACTAATAATACTGCCCTGTAACGTAGTCACCGTGTTCGATAAATATCTGAAGCGGGCGAAAATAAATTGTTCTTGCCAATATATATTTATTACCAGAAAATTGGAAACGGGAGATTGCCGAAAGTAATTGATATAATATTCATGTACTTTTTAGTCGGGTATGAATATTCATACATTTAAGTATCGAAAATTATGTTCGAACAATTACACGGGGTAACCGTTATTTGTTATAAAATAAAGTGAATTTGCTCGACGCCAAACTGAATTTGTTTCGTCGCAAAATAAATAGAACCATTTAAACGAGCGCGGAACAATCGTTGAAACTGTAAAAATGCAAATGGCAATTTAAGGTTGAATACAATTTGAAAGAAAAACAAAGCAATTTAAAGTTACGTGAACGTGCAGATAAAAAAGTTGTCACGTTATCCACCAACGCGAGTTCAGCGTGTGCGTCACCCGTTGCAGACAGTATAATATAATTAAATTACACGGAAAGCTGCGGTCCCCGACCGAAAAGTCACATAATTAAACAACCACGATAATAATGCATGCACAATGGGTGTATTAAAGCAATTAAAGAGCTTTTTCCGTCGACAAGACACGTTTCCACATTGTCTCCCATTGTTCCTGCTCGTTGCCTGGTTTTTTCTTTATTAATATTCCAAGCTTTGTCGACGTCGCGGACTCGCATTTAGGCGGGAGCCCTCGAACTTGACGAGTTCGAAGCTTGAAAACTTGTGGAGGGTTGAAACGGCGGCAGAGGGCGGAGAGGGGTGGCACGGCCGCAAATGAATTTTTTCCGAGCAAACGAATCCTCGAGTGCTCTCGACGCGGCTGCCTTCACATAATGCCGAGCACCCTTCCGCTCTGAAGAGGATGTTAAAGGACTCTAGAACGTGACAATGGCAGTCGCGGTGATTCGCAGTAGCGGCAATCATTGCTCCCTAACGTGTATCGCATCGAGTGGCTGCGATCCGCTCGAAAGCGTATCGTCGCGCTCCCGTTTTTTACGACGTGACGGACGCGACCATTATTTTCCGCAACGCGATCGACACTGGAAAAAAATAACACCGGACCCGCGACGGCCCCCGTCTTCGCGATTTTCCACTTGGCGGGAATCACGCTGCCTTCAGGAATGTCTGCTCCCAACCCCTCTTCGTTCCAACCACGCTCGCGCCGGTAAATACCGCTAATTCGCCACCTGATAATGTTATACCGTAATTCTTACACTGTTGCTTCAGCTTCCGAGTATGTTAGCACTGTCTACATGATGTGCGAGCAATATTTCAGTACACTTTCGAACATCAAAGCGGAACCACTGTGTCACAGAGTTGGACACATTTCATTTGAAATTAAACAACAGATAATCATGTGAAATACCGAATTATTTGAATTACTTCATCATTTTTATTTCACGAATGCATAACATACCAAATTTATTTTCATTTGACGTTTAAGTAAATTCTTTTTGGATAATATTGGGTTACTTCACCGGACTCAAAATTAGTACCTTTCTTTTTTTAATGATGCTTTCGGCGCTACCGTTTCGATCACTTAGTAAATCTAGCAATTTTGCAATAAACGTTTGTTCTTGACGTTTCGGTTCAGTTTTGAGCCTTTTTCAAAGGAAAAATTCAGGGCAATTTCAATTCACCTATTCTACTTACTGTATTATATATTATACATATATAATAGCATCTGAAACTAGAGATTTCAGGCTTTCAAACCATTGCTTAACGATATCGATGCGGCAATTTTTGACGGAGTTATGATCACGTAAAGTGGGAGCAATTTTTCGGGTTCGCACAAGTGATCCCTCAATTCTTTTGAGGAGTGTATGACCACTGCTTTAAATTGTGCGTAGCCATTGTTATCATAATTGCATAAAATCCGCAGTCTACTTATTATTGATAATAGGAAGAAGTGTCCGACGAAGAGAAGATTAGAAATAATCATAAATGGAAAATGAATATCTCTACTGGCACTCCAAAGAGTATCAGAGCTATTCTATTAATTTAGTAATTTTTCTCGGCAAATTTTAATAAAGTGGAATTAATATAATCTAATTTAATTCGCAGTTCAATTACTATTGCAGCCTTTGTAGATCTGGAACAAATAAAAATCGTACCAAATTCTATCGAATTTTACATTCCAGCATTGTTTGAAAACTTTCAAATGCCATAAAACAATAAAGATCTGCAGTCCAGTGTTCAGATTATCTGTAGTATGATACACCAGCGCACGCAATTGATATTTTTAAGAAAATTTCTATCGAATTAGCGCCGAATATAGTTTCATTGAACTTCCTACATTTTAATTCGTTTTAAATCATGAACGCGCTAAGAGAACTTTATTAAGTTTAGAGAGGGTCGTCCAGTACAACGGGTGTTTGCAAGGAAAATTAAAATCAAACAGTGCAACGGTGCGCAGCGTCGCATCAATTTCGCACTGATTCGGCCGCCCGCCGCGCAATAACTCTCAGTAGCTACAAATTACTATCGAACGCGTATCAGTTCGCCGCCCTCGATCATTTGGCCAGCAATAAACCACGACACGAAGAGTCTGCGATATTTGATCTTTTTCTCGCTCGTATATGCCCGTTGGGAAATAAATGGTTGCCATTTTATAGTGGCGGCGCGCTATTTCTCTGTTCCCGGATAAATTGATCTTATCGTGTGCCAACCATTGCGAAGAGTTACGATCGCGAAAATAATTATGGAAACATTTATTCTAAAAATACAATAATCTTTGAGAAGGTGCTGACGTTAAAATTACGCGAATAATTATAACGTTCACGGCTAGGGGCGCACGATATTCTCCCATAGATACACTCTAGTAGAGTGACTCGACATATTATTTCGCATATCTACATTATACAGGGTGTTCATTTGAAAACTTTCCAGCCGAATATGTCGAGAAGTATGGAAGATATTAAAAAATCAGTATCAGTTTTTTATTTGAGTGGCGTTTCCAAGGTCATTTGAAGGCCAACTTTGTTTTTCAAATGGAAACCTATATATTTTTTAATTACGGGATCTTATTGTACGTAAAAAGACCAGCAATTTTCGTAGGATACTTTTGTTTATCCGCGTACTAGTTTCGGAGATATTTGTACACAACAATTCGAACTTTAACACATTGATTTTGACCACCGCGATACCGGATGTGTGAACTGGTGCATTGTCCTGATGGAACGACACTTTCTTTCTCGCTAAATGCTATTGGTGGCTGTCAAACAAATACTGAACAACGTAGCGTCTTCAGACTTCAAACTTAACCTTTACAAAGATTGTACTTTTGGCTATAGTAAGTTTTTAAATAACAACCGCTAGCTATATGTCAACTACCATCGTATATCTGTAACACCGTACACGCGGTATTGTAGCATTCCACTACACTAATCAAGTCCAACGCATAAAATCCGCAGTCTACTCGTAACCAGCGAGAAACCCTGACGCTCGTCAGCAGCGACTAAATTAGGGTACGGAGAAGCAACGAATACTTTTGCGGCTCACTGTACGTCTTAGCGGAATGGAAGTGTGTCAAGGAATAGAAATGATGGTGTTGTCAATGTTCACAGAAAAACGTAACACGCAAACGGCCGTTCATGTCGTAAATTTTACGACAGTGCTCCTGGAGCGAAGGTTAAAAAACGAATAATCGCGTTGCGGCGGGAGCGGAGTGTTTCCCGAACGCAGACGACCGACAACGACAATGCCAACGACAATGCCAACGACAACGAACTCGGCACTCGATATTCCAGCGGCGACTTGTGAAGAAATCGTGCCTCCGCTTGTGGTTGCGGGCTCGTTAACGAAAGCGGTGTCTGGGTTTGGGATTCTTGGCTACGACATTCGCCAGGTTGCGGGGTCCGCGACGAAACCAGGCCGGATCCATGGAAATCGTTGACGCGTCCGTATTCCCGGATCTCGAAATAACATGCAAATCCGGCCGACGTATAACCGATACATGCACCGGGCTACATATGCATGCCTTTATCGGTGGTGCACACAGGGCCCGCTCTAGGGCCGAGCAATCCGGAGGCAAGTCGGGGACGCCAAAATTTAGGGGGCGCCTTTGGCGTAGTTGTGTTATCTTGTTTTATTTTCAAAATAATGGCATTCTGATTGTTTGTGCAATAATTAGACTTCGGATTTTATGCATTTACGACAAAAATGGGCACGTACAATTTAAAGCAGTGGACATGTCAAAAATATTTAAGGACATGAACGTATTTGTTTCAGCTTAATGGGATAATTAAAAGAAGAATACAATTTTCATCTGACTCCTATGTCCTACAATCAATACGAACATTTTTTATTTTGCATAAAGATCCGCTGTCTAGCAATAATACACATTTTTAAGAGGATTTAAAAATGTAAAAAATTATACGGTTAACAATTTGTGGCTGGGTACAGATATTTCTTAATTGATTTCTACTGTTTTCTACTGCTTGATCATCAATGTTATGTTACGTTATATGTCTCTTTCTAAATATATGCTTTCATTAACATCTAAATAAAATGATTTGATTTTTACTGAAAATAAAAAATACGTTGGGTAAGGTTGCTCAAGTCGTACCCCTTAAGAGCCAGTTAAAGTTAAAAAGCCAACATTTACTTCAATGTTGAATAACTCGAATAAAAAAAATCGCACAACAATCAACAACCACACATTTTACACAGGAAAGATAGCCCTTCCAAATGATATTAACGCGATTCATCAAAAAAATTTGTTGCTCCCTGTGTGACGTTCCAAAGTTGCACAAAATTTTTGTTACCCGTCAATGTCGTCTTCATCTCGCTATAACCTTGTAAAAAACCAACGTAGCAACAATTTGAAACAGAACATCGGAAACTAGAGGTTTCAGGCTTTCAAACCATTGTTTAACGATATCGATACGGCAATTGAGTTATGATCACGTAAAGTGGGAGCAATTTTTCGGGTTCGCACACAAGTGATCCCTTAATTCTTTTGAGGAGTGTATATTCTTAAGGGGCGGCAATTTGTCTTTTTGTCCGGGGCGACGTAACCTCTAGAGCGGGCGCTGGGTGCGCACGGGTGTCGACGTGGTGGTTGGCCGTATTAGAGCCAGCACGTGGTGCCCACGGATCTTCGGCGCGTGGAGGTCCGTTTCCTCGCGTATATGAATATTTCAATTCCCCGAGAAATTCAGTGAACCTTGAAACTGGTGCGGAGAGAGAGCGAATGAGACCGATAAACGGTGAGCGGCCGAGAGAAAGAGATCAAGAGAGTGAGAGAGACAGAGAGAGAGAGAGAGAGAGAGAGAGAGAGAGAGAGAGAGAGAGAACAGCGATGATTCGAGCTGCAGATTCGTCGGCTTACCGTGAAATTGATCCTCGGGGAGGTCCGAAAGTTCTCAGACTTATCGAAGGAGATCTTTTTACGTCCTTGTTCCCCTCGCAGCTTGTACGAACGCGATTCGGTGGAATTAAATGATCGGAACGATCGTTTTTTGCTGCGGCCCGGCGGCGGCCGGCTGCAACGGCGTCAAAGTGGAACACCGTGTTACACTGTTCGGAATCCGAGCACGATCAACGGTCGACGGGATTCGAATTTTTGCGGTTTATCGCAATCCGATAGCTTCCGAACAATGGATAATACGCCAAAATTGCGTCGGTGCACGTGTGCGCTGAACGCGTGTCTGTATGCGAAGAATCTGTTCGCGACCGCAGATTATTGATGACGTCGTATGCACTGGAATCTTCTTATCTGTTTATACTTGCCGGTTCATTAACTGCATTTATTCGAGACATTCTTTTCTCGGAAATTCATCGGTAGACCACGGATTTTTATGCGAAATCAAAATCGCTGGCATTCACTTCAAGCTGTACGAGCTGCATACAAGATTGAGTTATTTTCCTAGTGTAGTCAAACCTCCATAACTCGAACCTCTTCGTTCCCTTCCTCCTGCACTTTCACACTAAACCTACCTACTTCTAAATACAGCCGACCTAAATACTGCATGATGCCTTATAAAAATAACAAGATTGAATTTATTTAAACCTTGTGCGGTTCATAGTATCCTAGCTCTCATCGCCTGTTCCGAGCAGGGATAGAGATCGTGTAGGGAAACTATTTTTTTATAACTGCGTCGATTGCGCCGAAAGTACAGGATGGCGCAAAATGATGTTTCTGGTTTGAATTCTTCGTGACTTTGTTAATTTTAGAGTAAAATACATACATATTGGAAAAAATATAGTGTGCAGAAGAGGCATTTTATTGAACTAGACGTGAATTCGTGAACTTTCTAACACATTTCCCATGACTTTTCGCAAAATTTCAGGTGTTATTGCACGCACTTCATTGCGAATATTGGGGAATGGTCGCCGGCTTATTGACGTACACTCGCTCTTTCAAATACGCCCAAAGAAAACAGTCGGGGAACGCGGTGGCCAGTTGAAGTCACTATTGCGCGAAATAATGCGTTCGCCAAGGACGTCTCACAACAAAGCCATTGTTTACCTTGCAGTATCTGTTGTGTATCTTTCCATAATTCAATTCTAAAAGCCATGTTTACAAAATTCTGAAAAGAAATTGAAAAAATGTTGAAATAAAAAAGTTATGCAGAATTCAAACCGGAAACATCACTTTGCGCCACCCTGTACAAACTTCTTGGCCCCTCGGGGAGCTAGATCGCGACGTTACTGTAATACTTTCAACAATCGTAGTTGCGATTCTGAACGAATGCACAATTTGACGAACGAGTAAAATTCGGGTTTTGTTAATTCTCGTCCGACCATAAAATGGGTTGCATTAGCCGGCTAAATAAAATGATGTCGGTGGTTATATGATGCAGCAAATGGCGAACGCCTTAATGAGGGGACCATGCGATTCTAGATAGGGTCGCGGGATCGCGGCAACATTGGCGAGGGTTGTTCACGCAAGCAACGAACCTTACGATCGGGCGAGCGGATAAGAGGGCAGCCGGGAATTCGAGATGGGCATTTTAATCATCGCTGTAAATGATGTAACGCGTGCGAATTACACGTTTCGCTTTGCTGGCCGCCGCGCCGGACGTCGGGGAGCTGCGTTTCGCGCACGAAATTGCGGACACGCTCCGTCGGGAATGAATCCACCGGGTTGCGCAACAGTCTCGCCCGCGAGCTACCTTGTGCGCTACTTTCACGATCCGCTCCGGCCATTATCGCTTATCACGCCAGTATTAATACATGCGCGCTCGAAGACTTTAAGTGAAACATTTTTGAAACGTTCTTGTTACTTACGGAAAGTTGTCCGTCGTGACTGTTGCCCACTGTCGCCAGATCGAGAAAATCGAGGGGAATACAATGTTCCCGTCATCCTAAAAAAACGTAAAAAGAGAATTTGTTTAAATTTTACGACATTATAAAGTTGATTTTCGAGGTTGAAAAAATTACATTGTAATAGCCCAATCCTTTCTGAGTAATACAAAAAGAAATGTAGCTCAATCGGACAAACAGTTCCTGAGATAAAAATTCGTAAGTGAGGCCCGTTTTCGCCAAAGTGGGCAAAAATTGAAAACTTTGAAGGTCTGCAATTTCTAAGAAAACTCGAAACCGGCGAAATGATGACTTAAGTCCCCCTAATTTCACATGGACTACAACATATTTAATTTAGATCGATTTGGCATGGAATGACCCTGTAGATAAAAGCGTGGAGCGCCCAGGAAGATTATTACGTCAATATAGTTTAGCGCTCCACGCTTTTATTTATAGTCACTAATGTCTAAAACAATTATTTTCTCCTTTTTAGTGGATCTTAATATAAGCGTGGTTCTTAAAAAGTTTTTTCATATATTTTTTAGCTCGTTTTTCACAAACTACAATGTGAACCTTCTCCGGCCCTCCTCCGCCACACCTGTTCTTTGCTATTAATACCCAGTACGACCTGTATATGCACAATATGCAGTTGCAGCCCGCAGTCCCCTAGGTCTTCGCTGCACCGGGAGCCAAGCGACATTATCACCGAAAGATCCCATGGCGTAATCACAAAAGCTAGTGTTTTATTATTCCCCAATTCCGTGGCGCAACCAAAGCGTTAATCGTTCCAGCCCGGTCCCGGTAACGTTTCCCGCGGCGCGGCGGCTTAAGTAGCTAGATTAAAGGCGCGCGCCGCCCCCGGCCGGTGGTTCCCGGTGGAAAAGTGTCGTAAAAAGAAAAAGTGGGCACCGGCGCGGCGGTGCGGTGAGTTTTACGAGCTGGATACACGGAATTTCGCCTGTCCCGCGGCCAATAAACGCGTCCGCCTACGATCCCGGTGCTGTATTCTTTCCGCGCCGAGAACGGGCCCGTGTGTTCCGATGGATCGGGATTAATGAGAGCGAGGAACGCGAGCGCGATGGATGCGGCGATGAAAAGATTTTCCGCGATCGTAATGCATTGCCCGCGAGCACGGACGAAGACCATAACGGTGCAGCGATAATGACTCATTAATGCGCGAGATGTTTGCATGCGGCCGAGGACGCGGGGGTGGGCGGCGAGCAGGGGGAAGGGAGGGCCTCGATTCACCGAGGGGGCCGGGATTGATTATCTCGCGCTGTTACAGTCACCTGCAGGCGTAGACGATGCCTCTAACTGGTACACGACCGTGCGAGCATTACGCGCGGAGTAATTAGGGACGCCGGAATGAAGAATTATCGTCGGCAAATATTTCTATCGCGGCGAACTTAGGATTGCGTTTCTGCCGATCCTCGGGACAAGATTGTGGGAGCAACGTTCGATCGCGATCCCGCGGCCGAGATACAGTGTCGGTTAAATTTACAATCGTTCAACAGCCAACCGTTATATCCTCGCGAGCAAGACATCTTATTGCCACCAGAATTGCCTCGACGACGCACAGTAGGCCGGAAACCGATCTTTTTGGGCAAAAATCTGCCGGCAACGCAGCTTTTCATCGATTCAATTGCAATTTTTTTTTAAATGTTCGTGAAGAACTATACTTTGATTACGTGCTGCGCGAAAATCGTTAACTGTCACAATCATAAATCCGAAACCGGTCCACTGTGCGCGTTCCCTTATTATAGACGTTTGGGATGTCGAAAGGCGGTTGAATCAAGTACTTGTGGGAAAGGTCTTTGCCTGTCTGTCCCTCTTGTGGCGCATGTAGGAAGTTAGACTGCCACAGTGGTTTGATCGACGAAGGAAGTTTCGAACGCAACGAAGAACAGCGTATTGGATATTCTTTGAACTGTGTCGGCGACGGCGATTGTCCGCGTCTTTTTCTTTCCCATACGCTGTCCTTCCTTGCGCCCGAAACTTCCATCGTCGATTAAACCACTAAATACAGTCGAAATTATGTCGGGTTTGGTGTCATTTTAATCGGAAGAATGCCAGAAACAAGTTGGTGAAAGTCCCATAAATAATAATGAAGAATAAAGAAGTTTTGTAATTGGATTAGTAGTGGTTCACACCGATATACTTTGGCAGAAGTGGATAGGCATGACTGACTAGCATCGCCTGCGCGCTCCCTGCCAAATAACGCGACTTTACTGTAGCTTCGCTGAACTTAAGACGCCGAGTGTTGGCCGAAGAGGGGGCTAACTCATGTAAATTTAGACGTGCAGTACTGTGTCTTGCGGGAGCATTACGTGCGAGCAATTTTCGTTTGTTTGCCCGACGGTAACGAGGGAACGTGTCGCATAAATTTTACGGGGTCCGCACCACTTGACGCGCTTCCCTTACTTTTCTTTTCTTCTACGTCACGCTCGGTGCATGTTTCGCTCCCTTCTCTTCTTACCTGCAGGGTGCCGATAACCGGTTCTACGCGCTGAAAGGAAGCGGAAATGTCTGCTGCGATCTATTTATCGCGACAACTTGTGTTTATGGAAAACTTGAGTTCGTTCTAATCTGTATTTTATCTACCTGTGTTTCCACTTCGAATTAATATTAATACCGGTGTCATCCATGATGTAGCGATACCGCTTCCTTCTATCTGATTGCATTATATCGACGCTGCGCTGGAATAATACGCTAAAGTGTTGATGCGCGTAGGTATTCGCTGAAGTAGAAATGCCCGATAATGATCAGACCCCTTGGACTTTGACGAAACATAATAAAGGGTCTTCCAGTAAAAGGTGTCATTGTAAATTTGCCGCTATTTTGCATTTGTGAAGATTGGAGTTGTCACTCTTCGACACGTGGTCAGTAAAAATTGTAAAAAATGACTGTGACTCGGATTAATATTCGGACGCTCTAAAAAAGACGATAACTTTTTTAATATTGTACTATACGATTTGTACTTTTCTGGGAAGCTACAGCTATTAGTTTACTGCAGGATATGTGAAAAAAAATTTGTTTAAACATTGCAATTGGTCGGAATTGTAGAAAAACTACTAAAAGTTGCATTTTACAACTTTTTTATATGGAATAAAAATAAGGATTCTTGCATCTTCCGATGTCTGTCGTTTTTTTCTGCATCAACCGATTTCAATAAAAAATTTCACAATGCATATAATTGACACAGGTCTACAAAACGTATTTTTTTAAATTTTCAACATAGGCCCACATAAAAAAGTTGTAGAATGCAACCTGTAGTACTTTCTCTGTAATTCCGACCAATTGCAACTTATGGAAAAATTTCTTTTCACATCCCGTAGTAAACTAATTGCTCTAATTTTCCAGATCATATAGTATAATACAATATTAAAAAAGTTATTGTCTTTTTTAGAACGTCCGAATATCAATTCGGGTCACTGTATTTCTGACAGATTTCATTCCCTGGCTTCTTTAAAGCTTCTGTCGATTTTAATTTTTTATGCCGTTCGATTTTAGACTAGAATAATTCCTATGAAATTTAAATTAAATGGCAACCGCATTGTAGCACTGTTTACAATATATGTTATCATTCGGACGTCACTGGATGCTCACGTTGCAACATAGAAACAATGATGTCTCTATAAACTGCTGTATTAATATATTAATATGCTGTTGTGTTTTAGTAATGAATCGTTGCATAATTACTTTGATGAAATTGATGCATTGTAGCATCGACAAAATTGCTGCATTTATGAATTAGTGTTATGTTACATCGACACATAAGAGCACCGTGTCTACCATCGAATACATTATTGACCGTCGTTGCTCCGAAATTATAATTGCTATCGTTGCCCCCATGTCCTATATAAACTTCCGCAAACAACACGCAGCAGATAAAATTGATTTGTAAGTCTACAAAAACATATTTATTCCAATTTTATTTTTATTAGGGACTCAAGGTGTACCATACGCTGGAACCTGCAAATGACACACCACAAAAAAAAATATTTTTTCCAAAGCTATATTAATTTTTGAACAAACTTGACCCCACAATCTTATAGGAAGGAAATGCATCTACAACTGGTATTTTTTTGGTCGAAAAAGAGCATTCTGAAATTATCAAAAAATGACGTCAACAAAAAGTGGTTCATATTTGGACCAATCATCTAATATATAAAAGGTTTTAAATAATCTATGTATACATTTTGGTTGGCTGCATAAGGATTATTGCAATAAATACATTAAGGGATGAAATCAATTACTTTACTCCCGCTTCCCACAATCAATGCAGAACATTTCGATCTCGCATAAAGATGCGCAGGCATCCTGAAAAGTGTCACATGTCTTCTAATTTTGTCGCGGGGTGGTAAGTGAATTGCGATCGATTTCTGTTCAACCATCGGGTTATTAAACCGCCTGCGAGCGCAGCTTCTTCGTGTACGGGGATTCATTTTATCCCCCGACAAATTAAATATCGATTCCCGCGCGGTCATTAAGCCCGAGCGAAAAAAGGGCCGCGTTTCCATTAACGAAAGTGCTGTTCAAGAAGCGAACGTTGTTGTCGCGTCAAGTCGCGTCGTTTTCGTCGCCGCTCGTCGCGTCGCGATTCCAACGACGGGAATTACGCGCGAAATTACAAAGCAGCACGGCGCGGCGTCCGTGACTAACGAAATTAAAAAGTGAATTCCGGTCGTCGCGGGGCAAGCTTCCCGGTCGAATTAAATGTAAACGCATCAACAACCGCCGGCGCGATTCTTCTGCGGAGTCGCACGGCGCGGCGCGGTGTCTCGCCCGAGACGCGCCGCGTCGCCAGCACGATTTTAATTAACCGGACTCTACGTCTCTGTCGTTCCCTGCCGTCCGCGATTTTTTGTTTTTCGTCCTTTTGCCGTGTGGCCGTAAACGCAGCTGCGGACAATAAGCATGCGTAATGTTCGCTTCACTGCTGAAAACACCCGTCGCTCGGCGGGTCGATGCCGAATATTGCGAGACAAAAGCTTGAAAACCAATTATGCAATCTTGCAAAAGATATGTTGTACTGAGAGCTGAAGGCAGGCTCCGGTTTAGCGTTTAGCAAGCTAGGAAACTTTATTTGAACACTAATCGTACGGATATATGTACACTTGACCCTTTGCGGTCGGAGCTATTTTAACTCGAAAACTAAACATTTCTTCCGACCTAAAATATTGCCATTTTTTTATGAGATTTTAAATTTGGTGGATATGAAATTGATATTACAGTTTATGAAATAATTAAATGTTCAGTAATTGATTATATACCTACATATCTAATAATGTAAACAATATTTTCAATAATGGTACAGCAACTTTTAATGGCGCCTCAGAGGCGCCACTCGAAATAATAATCCTTTATAAACGCAAAAAAATATCCCCTTGGCCTTCGGAGATAGAAAATAGCTACCCTATACGATAGATGCGACCAAATCTCCCCGAGGCTGTCGCGTCTATAGAGGATTTACTGTATTGTGGTATTGTTGGAGCGCCGATTGGCAATTGTTTAACGCGGAACGCAGAGAAAACAGAATGATGAATAGACTGCGGATTTTACGCATTTATGACAAAAACGAGTACGTATAATTTAAACAGTGGAGGTATTAAAAAGATTTAAGGCCACCAATGTATAGTTTCACCTTAATAACATAATTAAAAGAAGAATGAAATTGTGATTTGGCTCCTGCGTCTTGTAATCGATGCAAACATTGTTTATTTTGCATAAAGATCCGCAGTCTAATAATGAATATTGTTTTTTGATTTTCTAGTGCCATGGTCACCCACGTGAATGTTCCCATTCTTATTTCACACGCTGTGTTGAAGAGGTCTTAGTAGATCAGACTGTGTTCAGTTAGGTTACTTGAATCTCTATTATACTAACAGTAACCCGCTCTTTCTAGGATTTAAGAACCGTTCCCTCGAGGTTAGTATGGGTTACACTAACCATAATTGATTCTCCTCACGTAAAAAGAGAAAAAAAGGGTTAGGTTAGAATCCCTGGTCACAACCCCTGAACTACGCATTTAGTCATAAAGAAAAGTGTCTGTTTCATGCATTGCATCTCTGCCGATTGTTTGAGGTTCGGCCTTTTTAGTCCAGCGAGGGATATGTTAGGTGAGGTGTAGTCGTCCTAGTGCTTCGGAATACTTAAACGCGTCTTGGAATCGGCTACACTTGATTCTGTAGTGGCGTACGAGTGGCCGAGGCTCCCGAATGGATGACATCGTTTCATTGTGACGAGCCATTTGCGAATTATCGCCCCTCGGGCTCCAAAACTGCTCTCTTGCACTCTTCAGCGTAACGACACTAACGACGACTCGCAATTCGCTCGTAATGGCCGGTCTCTATTAGACACGGTTTAAGTCTGTAATTCGGTCGTCAAACCGTACGCGGTTTAAGGGAGTTCTCAGTGGTCATTATGGAATCACTGAACCGCCCACAGGATAGAAATCTTCGCTCGCCGAATCTTGACGATCTTCCGCAGCGGCGGCGTTTTGATCGTCGCTACAGTTTATACACGTTCCCCCGCCGATAGACAGACATTATCCCGTCAAAACGAATCGCTAATGCCGGTATTATAACGCGGCGAGCCACGGGTAATGCTCTCGCCGACCACGACGAACGTTTCGCCTCGTTTTGCGGCGTTTCGAATCGGCCAACTTCCGCAACGCAATCCAGGCGAATTCCGGCCGATGTTTTCGCTAACAAAGACGCGCGTTGCACATCTCGTTTCGTGGTTAGTTTCAGCGGATTTTTTGCGGATGTTTTGCTAATTTTTTCGTTGGCGAAGAGATCAACTGTAATTCGAATCCAATTAAACGCTGCCCGAATACCGCGAACGTCGGCTTCCATTATTATTATAAAAATTGTGAAGAATTTCGTTTGCCAAATTCGTAGACAGACGCTATTTTTCTTAGCTTCAAAGGCCGAGGCGAACGAACGTAGAGAAGGACACAACAAGTTCGATCGTTTAGGAATAATAACAAAGAAATGAATTGAAACTAGCAAATTCGTGTAAGAGGAAACGAGAAAGACCAGATTTCTGATTGAACATTTTCAGCAGAATGCTTCTCATTTCTTTCAACTTGAAACATTGATCGTATCCAAGACCAGGATATTCCGAAGAGATGACAAATTTTACTTTGGGACAGGAAAAGATTCAATCGTGCACCACTGCTACCTACAATAAGATGGCAGAGGCTTTGAGTTCCATATAGGTATGTAATACATACGTTACTATTGCGAACGTGTAGCAATACCTCGGAGCCTGTACAACGTTTCGGAGCAGGCACGTACACATTTGGAGGTTTGACATCTTTATTGCTTCACGCCGAACTGAGTTTCTTGTCGCCCGGCGAAGAAGATAAATGGGCCGCGGGGGGAAACAAGCGAACAGCCTGTTGCGCAACTATAATGTTTTGTCCATAATGGTCCACGGCGCCCTCCGAACTGCGGATCAGGAAGAAAACAATCTCGACGGCCAGGCTATTGCCGGAGGATCGTTAATCTTTAATTATTCTACCATCGCCGATATTTGTAACCATATTAATATTTCATCCCGGTTATAATGTATACGAATTCTTCTTAATTACCTCTCGTTTCGTTTCCCTTCACACCAGCGTGTTCCCCCAATTAGTTCGGATATAACCGGCGCGTTTTATTACAACATCTATCCATAAGTTCTCGGGTAGAGATCGCCGAGCTCGGCTGAGACCAAACAAACCAAGAAAACGGTATCGGTAAATGCGCTCCCGCTATGGACTTCCTCGGGAGCGCAATTAACGCGCGCGCGAGAGAGAGAGAGAGAGAGAGCCGGTCGCGCAATTAGCGAATCTTTTGCTCGGGCGAACGATCTATTATTCAAGCATACCGGGAACTTGGATGCGACGCGGTGCGGCGCGGCGCGAAGTGAAAACCGGCTGTGCAAACAACTTTACAAGCCCGGCCGTGCCTCGAACCTTATACATTCGATTCGCCGCTCGAAAATAATTACCGAGTAATTACATTCACGGCTCCGGGGGCGGTTTTTCCCGCGTGCCAGACCTTTTGGCCGGCCTTTTGTGTCCGCGTAAACGGCAACTACCGCCCGGATGACATACAGGATCGTTCACAATAAAGACACCTGCTCGATCTCGTTTAAAACGGACGAGGGCCGTATAAAGCCCGGGGGATGGAGGGGGGGAGAAGCACACGGGTACCTCGCCGCGCCGTCATTGTAATGGGGGCTGGGGCTGTGCTGTGCCTGGCCGTGCACAGGCCCTCGAGGAGCCAGGAATTATTTTCACAAGTTCCGGGCAGCCCTTTGTGGGCCTCTCGCGCCCAGGCAGGTGCTCGATCGACCGTGCCTGAATTCTCTTTACGGCTTTCCGTCCCCCATCGCCCTCCAGACCCCCTCCTGTGCCCCTCGCCACGACATTACAGAAAAACGTCTCCATTCAAGAGGCACGTTTAATCAAGACGCCGGTTTTTATCGCGGCTGGAAGCGGCGGATCATTTGTTTTTGCACGGCGCAGCAGCGCGCAGCTCTCGGCCGACATCGAGCGGAGAGTCCGTCGCGTTTTCTGCCGAGTGCCGGCTAACGTGTGCCTCTCCGCCTGAAAATCACCGCACCTTCGAAACGGGGGATGGCTCCCTTTGTGAAAAAATCTGTTGAGCCGGTGGAATCTTTTCTTTTATGATACCAGATACCGTATTCGGCAGGTTGACTTTGCAGCCCGCTTTGACGCCCTCTCTTCCACTCGCGCGGCGCGGCGTTTCACTTCGTCGCTCATCCGACATTTAGCATTTTGAGATCATGCATCCTGCGGCGAACATCGTACGTTCCCGACCTTTCCTTCCACGACCGCTGGAATCCTGTTCGGGATCCATCAGCTGTGATCTCGGAAAGCTCACTCAGTGTTGAGAACTCGGAAAAAATGTTTTCGGAAGGTGTAAATGTGTACCGACTAGTTTTTCACGCAACTTTGAATGGCAGAGATATTTTCTCTTTGCAATATACTAATCTAGATCCCTAATATCTGCAAGAAAATTGACAGTAATTAATTCTCGAAGTATACCGTCGATCATTGACGCCAAGTAATTAATGGTTCGGTCCGATTTCTCTTTCTGCTCCATTAAATCAATGCTCCTCAAAAGCATATCGAACGAAAGATTAATTAATACGGTGTGACATGTGAAAAATGTCTCTAGTTGATTTCAATAGTGATACGCCATAGGTGTTGCTAAATATACATTCCTATGCGTATAATTTCACCGTATAATTAATGTGCCATGATCCATTATTGTTCCTTTCGACGATCGCTTTGTTTCCTGCTTGTAGCTTTAAGGTGGATTTTATACCAAATCCTGGGTGTCATTACTTTCGTCAGATATTGCCTTTTAATGGAATTTACTAGGTTGCTGCATATGAAATGTCCGGCTTTAGAATGTAAATGTTATGAGTAATGAAGAGGTACGATTTAAGACAGTAGAAATATTAGAAGAATTTTAAAATACTATTATATATATGTTATTTTTAACCTACTGTACAAATATAAATGTTGTCACTCTAGAACTTCCATGTAAACTCAGCATTTTTTCGATATTTTTGAGGTTTTTGATTTTTTACAAGCAGGATTTTCATTTTAAAAATCTGAAACCAATTCCAAAGTATGTATTTGGGTTCTTTACATGTGTCAGATTTTTCTCAGGATTTCTAAACGTCATTGACTAGGGAAAATAGCCCAAAAACTGATTTTTCGACTTTACCCCATAACTACCCTACCGATCGACAGGGTTGAAATTTTGCACAGTATGTTTTTTCTTGGTGCTCTATCGAATGGCACATCGTCGATAAAATTCGGTTCAAGAGCATTTTTGACTATCTTATCCGGCTATACTTATCCTTTCATTTTGCTTGAGAAAAATGCACGGGATCCAATTACCCCCTACACACGATTAACATTATTATAGAATAGCAGTATACAGATGAGAGAAGATTAATAGTATGTAGCATGTATAACTATTTGTGGATTTAGATGACATTTTGCTATCTCACTACGTATCCATTTAGCATTACGATAGAAATGGATATTCCATGTAATTGAATGGAATCGTTGCGTTTGAAAGTTTAAAGTACATTTTGAATGGCCACTTAAGGTTTAATCCTTGATTACATTAACTACATTAATGTTACCGTAAAAAATCAGAGATTGAATATGCAACAATCTAATACCGAGATCTCCGTTGAGGCATTCGTAAAATTATAATATCGCGAATTCGAAAAGGGGCCGGTCACGTGTTGCGCCGGTGAGATCCGTTAATCGCCGCGATTAAAGCGTATTAGACGAGAGAAACACACATAACTCGTGTCCGTAGAACATTTTTACCGCGCCTAGTCGAGCGAAATCGTTCGTTCCGCTCGGTCGATATAACGATCCATTAACATTCCCCGCTAATGGTGTAGCGAGCGAGGCCAGCAATAATAAAATTATCTTAATCGCCAAAGTTCTCGGCGGCTACCAGTACTTCTGCAGGCGCAATCTCCGCGAAAACACCGTGCCGGCTATTTACCATTCATCGGACTACTAATTTGTTGCGCTTAGGTGACTGGTTTTCCTGGTGGAAACAGCAAAAAAACCATTTCGCGATTGTAAAATGTCTTCTACGAAGAAGTCGAGCAGCGTTCAACAAAAATAAAACCAGCGAGAATATCCTGGGATCGCGTTACCGGCGCATTTTAACGATGCAAGCCACTATCTATAACGCGCGCGCTTGCTATTAAAGTTCCTTTCAGCGCGCAAGCTTCAAGAACTGCCCCTCTTCCCCCCCCCCCCTTGTACCTTTCGCGCAATGTCAGCTCCTGCTGCTTAATTGGAATAAATTCTACAGAATTTAACATACCGTAACTAAAACAGGTTTTGATATTTAAATAAATTTCAGGGTATTTTGTCGAATATGTGGAAATTGCACCCGGTTTACTCTAAATACTTAACAATATTCCATGAAATGTACTGCAAACCAACTACAAGTCCAATCTCCGGCGATGAACCAACGAACCTCCGCCATATGTTAGTACCATAACTTCTGTTTCTCGATTTCTACTCTTTCCACACGATGTAACGGTCGCATAAAAAAGAATTCATGTTAAGTAATGCGAAGATATATGTGAACGAGATGAGTACAATTGTGAAACATTGTCCGGCGTATTTTGTTTTTCTACATCTTTTTTGTGAAACTTTTGCCAACATATTCGTGGTTCTTTTCTCATTCAAATGAGTCCGAACACGATACAATTTGGAATTTAATTGACTCGTTAAATTCATGATAAAGTAGAACCTCGATTATCCGAACCGATGATATTCTCCAATAAATATTTCTCATATAAATAGTTTGATTTAAAACGATCAATATAAAACACGATTTATTTTACATCGGTTTTACTTTGAAATCGACTATCGTTAGTTCGGATACTCGAGGCCCTACTGAATAGTCAATCAAATTGTGTCGTGTTTGGAGTCATATCCATCAGAAAACTGTCACGAATTCGTCAGTAAAATTTACATAAAAATATCACTGGTGTTAGAACAGTTTAATCATTGTGTAAAAATTACAGGAGTTATGCTTGCTTAAAGTTGTGCATTTTTCAGTGTTTTTGATAGGTAAGGGCGCTGCCATATTGGTTTGCCCTCCCCCCGTCGGCCTAATCGTCGCTACAAACCAATATGGCGGCGTACTATAGGCCAAACCGGCGAAATCTGTGTCAAAATCAAAGAACTTTCGATGGAAATGAGATAGAGCAATGAAATTTTCTTAAAATGAAAGCTGAAACTTTGCAGAATATGGGATAATTATAGAGATTGTGGTACGAACGGTTTTTAACCTTGAAATAATTCGTTAAACTTGCACAATTGTCCATACACGACAAAAGCAACGTTTCTGTTCCGAAACTCGCACAACAATCGAGGAATGACTGTGGCCGATAAACGCATTACCCGAAGTATAATAATCTTTTCTCGCGCCGCGCGTTTGCTTCGGACACGGCGAGGAAAGGAATTCATCCACCGTGGATTTCTTCCGGCTAACCGGGTGAAAACAGGGGAAACAACTCTTCGGCGTAAAAAGATTAACTGTGTTCAAATCCGTCGCGTCGGAAACATATTTAAACCTATTTCCACCCCCATTTCCAGGCGCCACGGTCTCCGCGCCGTTCCGGCCACGCGTTACGCTTATAAAGCATATTCCGAGCGGGCGCTCGGGGCTTAATACAAATCCAACCGAGCGTGGCCCCGCCACGGCTAACATAATCAAACTTCTTAGGTTGGCAACTGTCGCGATTCATCTTCTTTTCCACGTTCCCTTGGCCTCGAGTTTCCGCCGCGTTTCCCGCCGCCGCCAGCCCGTTTCTTCATCCCGTTCCGACCCGACCCGACTCGACACGACCCGGTCCGGTCCGGCCTAGCCCGACTCTGCCCCGCACCGTTCTGTTCTGCTCTGTTCGTGCACCGTCTATCCGCGCCACCCCTTTTACGGGAGGGGGGCTAAAAAGCGGCGGCTAAGCAGAACGGTGGCCAAGGTGGAACGGTCGGATAATAAATCGCTCGACGATGCGGAGGCAGGCGATGCCGACAGATGGAGGGTGCGGCAGGGGTGGCCAGATAGGTGGAAAACAGAAGAAAAGAACATTAAAGCGTGACAAAGAGAAAGCCGTTCAGCTCGACGACGGGAGGGAGGAGGAGGGGAGAGAAAGAAAGAAAGAAAGAAAAAGAAGGCGACTGCAACACGAAAAGAAATAAACACCGAGAGAAAAAGGAAGCCCGAGGACGACGAAGAAGGTGGCCCGTGAAGGATCGAGGGAGACGAACGAGCACGGTAGTAAGTCGAGGCAGCCGGCGGCGGCAGGGGGAGAAAAAACGCGTGTCGGATAGAAGGAGACCGGGGGAACTGGCGAGACGAGAGAAAAAAGGATATAAGGTACCGGAGTACCTGTATCCTGTTTGTTACAAGGCTCCCAGGGGCGGGGGGTCTGCGCGGGGGGAAGATCGCCGAGGTAGGAGCAAAGGAGGTAAGTTTAGGCAGCTTTCACACTAAAGCCCGAATTTACGACAAAGGAGGCCCATTAACCCCGTGGCATCTCCCTTCGAAATTGACTTTGCCCCCTACCCGAGGTCCGCGGCGACGCGTGTTCCCGGCTCCGGCGGCGGAGATAAAGCCGAAGAAGGACAGCGCGATCGAACGAACGGCCAGGAAAACGAAGACGGAGGAGAGCCCGGGGGCGGGAGACTGGAAGAGTCGCCGACAAGCACGATGTGTACCGTAAAGCGGGACGATTAGCGACGTCGAGTGAAAGTGAGCGGAATGTTCGATTTCGAAGAAAAAGGAAGGGGCGAAGCGTGGGGAGGAGAGCGGGACCGGGAACGCGTGTATCTCGTGCTTCTCCGCGATGTCAAACCTATCGCGGTGTAATTTATTCGAGACGAGAGAAGGAACGCGCGAGAGAGGTTTATCGGCGGAGCGCCGCGCCGCGCGTATAATATCGCGATCGGCGTTTCTAATTGCTCCCGTGCGCTGTTCCGTTCGACGTATAGAGTCGTTCCGATTACGGTAACAGCTCTTTAACTTCAAGCCGCCGTAAAAACGTGCCTACGTACTTATCGTATTTCATTATTGGCGTTTCTATATTATCGCGGTTATCTGGCGAACGTGCGTCAACGAGCCAGCACCGCGCGTAAATACACGACTCGATAAACGGATCGACACGCTCGGATCGGTCCGAGCCCGGCCCGATATCTCGCCGCGCTGTCCTACACACGTAGGCGAGCATGCAGAGTATCGCGGAGAGGTCCGCTCCAGAGAGGCCGAGCCGTGCTGCTCCAAACACGAAAAAGGAACCGAGAGCTCCATGGCCGTTCCCTTTCGACGACCGAATACACCCCTCGGGTTCCGGGAACGTCTTCTATCTCTCGGAAGTACATGATGCGTTACCCGCGATAAGCGTGCCGCCGCACCGCCGAGATGCAAAACAAAGTCGACGAACGGCATCGATATACAACCCCGACCGCAACGCACATGCGATCACGTACTCCCCCCGAAAGTGGCCGCTCCAATCCGGCGAATAACCTTCGGGACTGCAATGAAAAAATGTTGATTAGCTTCTTTATAAGCCACTTTCGTCCTTTCATTTTTATGGCCAGTTTTCGTTTTGATCACCCTAATGGACTGTTCGGGTAATTGCTGCGTTTACATTCGCTGAATTAACCCTCCATCTGCATACTGGGTCGTTCCCCAGCCAGACTGTTCTTGTTTTTGCGGTTGCCGCTTGGCTGCAAAGCTCGTAAAGAAAGAAAGTATGCGATCCTACTGGATCACATACCAAATACATCATAATTCGTAGGAGAAAGGCACAAATGTTGAGTCCGGTAAAGTAATCAGCAGCCTTTAAATATTCTATGAGATATTATTATTAATTTCATGTCCATAAGATGAAAAAAATCGTATAGAACAAAATGATTCTGGGTCGGAAGAAATGCTTAATTGTCGAGATAAAATAGCTCCGAGTGCAAAATAACATATTAATAATTAATATAATATGATATCGGCGAATAGGAAAGTGATAACACCTTGATAATTTCATTTGTTTATTATGAAACTACCAGGCAAGAACAACGGAAAACTTAACTCGCAGGCCATAAGCAAATTGGCGAATGCCCGTATTGCGTTGCGTCGTCGAGGGGAACATCATTTATCATCCAATTGAAAACAGACGAAACACGATATCCACGGCATTGCCATTTTCCCGCAGCCTATACTTTTCCGGATAAATTACGAGGTTTCGGCCAGATTGGGCTTGCGGTCGGATTTCATCGTGAAATAAAAAGGGTCGTGCAGATCGATTCCATGTTCCTCCCCTCGTCTCTACTACACTGTATTTTCCTTTATTCGTTCCAGCGGAGGTTCAACGCGTCGACGTATCGATTCGCGTTTAAAGCGACTCGACCCACCACGGTAGGCAAACACACGATACTTCCAATCTTTTTATACGTATCAATCGTACCTTCATTTCGCGAACGAACACGAGGAGAAAAGAATTTTTAAGTCCACCTCGGCGAGCCGCTCGAAAACACGTTGACAGTTACGTTGCAATGGAATACCTTTATGAAACCGGGATGAACAAAGCACTAATGAATAGAATACAATAGAATTTTCTTGATAAATGAAATCAGACTTTCAAAATTCTGTTTGGACACTTTCCTGTACTTTTCGTGCCATTGTCTTTGTTTAGACACTTTTCCGTATTTTTTACGCCTTTGTTCTTGTTTGTTTGAGCTCGACCTTTTTACATTTCAAAGCTTGATGTTCTACAGGAGAGCGTGCGCCTGATTTTCTATAAAAATATAGGATTGTCAGACCGTGCTCTGCATTGCCATCGAAAAATCTCAGCGGGATTGCACATTGAGCGCAGCGCTGCAACCTCAGAATGGGCGATTTATACGATTTGCGTGGGTTCGAAAGGGGGCAAAGAGAAACGGCAGTTTTCCGCGATGCGGTGCGGGGTACATCGGTGGAACGAACACGACCGGGCCGGGCTGGGCCGGGTTTCGGGGTTATTATAATCGGAACGAGCCAGCGGGATTACAGATAAAAGACGCCACTGTCAGCAATAAAGAAGCAGCTGTATAATCCCGTGCGGACCGAAGGTATAATGTACTTACAATTAGGTATCCCTTCCCGTTGTATTTGCTTCGCTCTCTCCATCGTGCTGGTCGGGCCCCATCCCCTCGAACAAATTTCTTTCCCCCTCGGCTCGCCGGCCTCTGTATATACCCTCCCCGCCTTTTATGCCTTTTATACCTTAATCAGCAGCAGAGCCGGGGGTTGAAGGGTCCTCCCCGGCGCAATGGTCTGCCCACGAGGAACTTCCATCGCACCCTTATATACATACGACAAAGGAGCAGGACGCGGAAAGCAAGAAGAGCAGGCAAGATGAAGCTGACGGAGGAGAAGAGTCTGAGCGAAAAGAAGGAGGATTCCGCCGGTAAGAACTTTCTTGCCTCTCGTTAGGAAGTATTTCTGGCTAGAGAGGAATGATGGAAGGTGAAAAGATGAGGAGAAGGAGGAGAAATAAGAAAAAAAAGGAAAAGATAGAGGAAGAGAATAGGATGAAAGTAGGAGAGGGAAAAAATTCCGTCATCCTTCTTTTCCACCCTTCTCGTACCACCTCGCGGGGTCTACGTGGCAAGGGGATTCGAATGAGGCGCGTCTGGGAAATCTGTTATTTTCTTCCCTCTTTACCACCGCCGCCCCTCGACTCTCCAAACACGCCGGTTCTCCTCCATCTATACGAGGGTGCCATCCCGAGCCACAGGGGGTGAACGAACGAGGGGCGAAAGCTCTTTCGATTTAGGAACTCATTGAGAAGTCTGTCGCCGCCGCTGCTGTTGCCACCCTGCAACGTCAACGTAACCCCGCCGCTTCTGCTGCTGCCGTTGCCTTCTTCCACCCTTCTCAGCCCCTATTTAACCGGGTTGTTCCGCGCGCGTTCGTTTGTACGCGCGTATAGGTACACGCTCCCGCCCGCCTCGCCCTGCCTCGCATCGCCTTGCCTCGCCCCGGCACCGTTTTCGTCTCTGCTAATAACGACGACTTCACGCTGACGCATCGGTTCCCGCACTGACGCGACCGGCATAAACCGATTTTTGACGCTTCGTTAGCGTGACACGACGGGTAAAAAGGCGCATCGACCGGAAGCGACTTCGTCGGACGACGCCGGGATGGACAAACATTAAAATAGTCGGGGGGAGTCGATGTTACTCCGACGAGAACTGTGTTCCGCCGAGCGTAGATTTATTGTTCGCGCTGATGTCGATCAGCCTATGTGTGCAGCCCCTCCGCCACGCTTTCCATATTCTCCACTTTCCCTCGATTATCCAAACGATTACAGAAGAAGACGGAAGATTGCAACCATTCTAAAGTTGTATGTGTTAAAAAGATGACGGGAACTTTGATTTTTCGAAAGAAATTTTGGTTATTCGTCTACACGAACGTTATCCCCTTCGAAATAGTCTTCGATAGCAGTGACGGATCTATACCATACAGCCCCGAATTTTAAATAAATTTATTGAATGCATAACGATATGAAATTTTTCATTACCTTTCGTTTTCGTTAACAAGTTTATGGAGTTTTCTTGCAACTTCTATTTCTAAGTTGAGTTTAAGGGCCCCAAAATTTTTACTTATGCCAACGCTTCCGGAACTCGATCTTTGGGATAGCTTTCAGCGATCTGCTCTTAACCTGGTCTGTGCTGGAAAAACGACGTTCCTCTAAGGTTTTCTTTATTTTTGGAAACAAAAGGAAATGTCACACGGTGGACACGGTGGCTGGGGCATCATTACAGCGTTGGCTTTGGCCAAAACACCACGAACAGGCAATGAAGTGTGAGCAGATGCATTATCGTGGTGCAAAAGCCATGAATTGTTTCGCCACGAACAATCGCTGATCGTACCAACCCACATGCAACTTTCTCTCTAAACATCGAACACGACAACCAATGTACAGACACTTTTCAGACAGGTTTACCAACATAACAACAAAAAATGGCGTGAATCTGACTAATACAACCCGTGAAATTACAAAATTCTCGTTGTGTTTTGAGCACGGGTCGCATATATTTTTGCGAGAACTATGTATATTTGATCAGAATCTGCAATCCGCACCTTGCAAGTGGAAAAGACTCGGAAACGAAACGAACCGAACCCACGGCGCCATCGCAAAGGACGTTAACGCTCCAGATCGTGACACGCATTAACGTCACCTTTCTACGAACTATCCCGGCATCTGTCTAGTTCTCGCGTACCCGTCGGGCCCGTTGACAAGCCAGGCCAGAAAGTAATCCACGGAACGATCTATTTAATCATCGTGCCCAATTATCTCTCCGTTTGGAGCGGCCAGTCTCTCTCGAGATCGCCGTGTAAATACGATCTCCAACGAGGCCGCATAAAAAACGAGAGTACGAGACGAGAGAGCGATGCGCATCTGGAGCCCAGGATACACAGGCGCACCGGGGCCTCGCCTCTATCCGAAAGGATAGATTACGATCGCGTGATTGCTGGTGCGCCGAGTGGCGCCCATATAATTACCCCTCTTCTCTATGGTCCATCAGTCGGGGCCCCCCCGTCCCTATTCAGCCGGGGTGTTCCAATAAAGAAAACAATGGAGCTTTCCTTGGGGGCTGAGGTGGTCGGTTCATATTTTCCTCGGTGCCGATTCACGGTGTCTACAATACACTCACCGCAGGTCACGCTCCACTCGCTCCCTCTCGGTCTTTATCTCTCGCTCGCTTTACCCCTCCCTTATTCTCTCTTTCCCTCTCCCTACCCCCTCTATTTCTATCTTCTCTCTCTCTCTACACGCTCGACGGCATAATAAATCATTTCGCGGAACCGTTCGACCGGAAACAGATTTTGTACGCTTCGTTCGTCCCTGTCATCCTGGGGAACGATCGCTGGAGACTCCGATCAGCGATGCTCTCTTCGACCACGACCGGCCATGCCACGAATTTGTCGAACGTTTGTCGAGAGCCCTCGCGCCGGAAGTTACGTTCCGAAACGCTTCGCGCGTCCGCGCGCGAGCTTCTCTCGATGGCCGGCGTGTTTGCGGTGAGAGAGCCTCCTTTCTATTCGACCGCCGGAGGCTTTTTTTTTTTAAACAATCCGCACCGGAGCGAGCTGTTGACTTAGGAACGACTGTTTAAGGAGCGATTAACGATCGACGATAGTTTGTACGGCGACCGGCAACACGCCGCGAAGTATCGTCGCGCCAACGGTGCGTCGACCAGGTAACGATTATACCGGGACGTTAGACGTTGTACAGCTTACGGTGTCGCGCGAGTAAAAGATACCGGTCGAACAATGCTGACGCACGGTAGTTCGCGGGTGCCTCGTAATACAACGCTAATTGCGTGATACGGGGACATTCGACGATGACGTTACCGCTACTCCGCGGATCTGTATCTCGCTTGTTTCGTGAATAATGTAATTATCGTCGTAAATAATGGACACTTCGCCGCTGTGCAAACAAATGATACAATTGTACGATGTTTCAGCGGATCGATCGCGGTCAGATAAGACTTAAATGTCTGTTACATGTCTGCCCCTGGAAATAAACATTTCCTTTTCATTCTTCCGCGGTGTTGCGCGCTTTTCAAATTTTCATAACGCTTTTTTATACAATTTAATACTTGTGTAGTCAACGAAAATGTGGAGATTATTTAAAACCTTCTTGTATTTAACATATTTGCACAAATTCTTATTATAAAACTATAAATTAATATATCAGCGAGTAAATAATGGATATTCAGAGAAATTTTGTAATATTTTTTAGAGGAACGTTAACAAACTGTTGAAAGAGAGTAAATGGGTACCCGGTTGACTACACAAGGGTTAATATTAACCCTCATCCTTCCCTCGTGTCGATTCGACACAGTTTTCCCGAAATAAGTTATACTCTTCTGTTATTTGTAGGCAAATTTGCCCAAAACTTCGTGACTTATATCTTCTTAATGAGAAATACATAACTGAAGAACCTAAGATGTAAATGTTAACTCATCGATTCGAATAGAAGAAATATCGAAAAATAACTGTTTACCTTGTTATTTCATCGATCTTTTACCACTGTGCCAACTTGACACCGAGGAGCAGATTCAGCTCGTGATATAAGGGACGGAAATGAGGGTTAATAGCTGCGCAATACTTTATACTATATTGCAATATTATGGATATTGTACGAAACGCGGGACTTTAACAAGGAAATGGAATAGGAAGACTTTCAGCATGAGCGTTATCTATTTCGGTACGTGTTTACTCGACAAACATTACTCGACTTGTCTAGACTAAACGGATCCTTCAGAGACTATCTACTTATCTATAGCTTGATAGATATTTACAGATGAAAAGGAATGCCATATGTGCACAGTACAAGTAAAAATAAGCAAAGAACTTCTTTTACTTAAATCTATATTTAGGTTTTACTCGAATCGATCTATTCCAACAATAACATATTTTCCAGAAGATACGTTTTTCAAGGTTTTTTAATAAGAGGCATCGAATTTAGAGTATGAAATATCATAAAATATAATACAATACGCAATGGAGAGAGACCCCCGTATAGCGCGATCAAAAAATTCTTTGAGAAGTTTGTATGTGTGTATTTTCTGCGGCAGTAAATGCACAATAAATGCACAAAAAAATATTTGTGTGCGTGTGTGTGTGTGAAAAGAATATACACTTGCTGTCACAGAAAATGTGATATACACAATATTTTTAAACAATTTTTTGTTGAGTCCACTGAAATATACCAAAATGTACTAGAATATAGAAAATAACTAGAACATACTAACAATAAGAATATATTAAAATAACTAGAATATACTAGATTCTAATATGCTGAGATTATAGTAACAAGAATATACCGAAATATACTAGAACATACCAGAATATAGAACTAGAATATTGTAAAATAAATAGAAGATACTAGAATCGTTGGTTTAAAAATGATTAAATGTTCAATTTCAGTTTCGTTCGACGTCCAATCAACATTTTGGCCTGAAAGTATTCACACAGTTATATCGAGACATTACTGTATCCTTCTAACCGCATAAACTATTCGTACAAGTGATTCAGCTGGTGAAAAAGATTTCTTTACAGCGTCAAAAGCGAGCAGAGTTTTGATACCGACGCGAGGGGGTGGGGGGGCGGGACTGCATTTTCCAACGGAGTGTGGAGAGAGAGGTTTCCCTCCGTTATTTTATTTTTTCGGGGCCGGGGGTATTGGAAAAGTTTCCGGAAGGATCCATGAGTTGCCACGACCAGCTTCTTAGTAATACGAGCGGGTCGCGCGGCGCATACCCGAGCGCCGGGACGCGTCGTCGTCAAATTCGCCCCGGAAATACCGGGGAACTTGGACGATTTCGCGGAGTCGACGAGAGCGTGTGTGGATTACGTGACGCCTTCTGAATGAAAATCTCTGCTCGGGCACTCTCGGGCGCTCCCTGTTCTTCATCGCGTCGTCGTCGTCGTCGTCGTCCGGGAGACTCGTTTCAAAATAGGACGGGCTTTATTCGCGTCGTGTCGAGAGTAACGCGTTTCCTGAGGGAGATGTGTGCGCGGCGGGGCGATGTTAGCCTCGACGTCGAGGAGGGTGTGAGATCGTCGCGTCGTCGTCGTCGGCCCACGCTCAAAAATCCCGGCTCTCCGCAGCTGACGCGTTCGAAAACCTGAGATATTCGAAAGTCATTTACCCCTTTGTCACGCGGGAACTTCCCCCGCGATAAATTCACTGGAAAGAAGAGAGGAAAGGGAGAGCCGCGCCGCGAGAGTTTCACTCTTGTGCCCGACCGAGCGAAGAATCTCGCGCAGCCGGTCTTTTTTCGATGGAAAAGACACCGGAGTCACACCGAGCAGAGAGAAAGAAAGATGGCCGACGTGAACGGGCTTTGCCAAAATGTGGCGAAGAAAAAGGGACCCGAGAGTGGAGAGAGAGAGAGAGCCCTCTCGCGCCGCGGAACCCGTGGGGCGTTCGATCGTAAAAACTGCTCGACGATGCTTTGATTTCCCTTTTGTCGTGTCCGCGCCGTTGGAGGCCTTTGGAAAGGTTTTAGAGGCCCGTGATTCCCATCCAACGGAAGGCAATTGCCTGTCGGATCCGCGGGGAAGTCAAAGACGCGAAGATGAATTTTTCACGGGGAAAATACTACACGGATAGGTATTTGTTGGTCGTGGTACAACCGAGATCGTGCCCAGGACACGAGGCTTTCTAATAATACGTGCGCGACGGTGCACCGTTCCGACATTGTGGCGCACCGAGAGAGAGAGAGAGAAAGAATAAAAGAAAGAGCAACACAGGGGAGTCGGGAGCGGATGAGGGAAAAAGGCAAATACCCTTGACGATCGAAACGAGAGAGATAGAGAGAAAGAGTAAGAGGGGGGAGAAGAGAGAGAAATACAAACGAAAAGGAGTATGAAATCGTGTGGGCAAGTATGGCGCAGCAGAGGCAGAGGCACAGGCCGGGGTATAGATATCACGCGTCGTCGCGCATGTGTATACAAATCGAGACACCTTGACACAAGATGTCTGCCGGCGGTGGAAGGAAATGGGAACAAGGGTCGCGTTTTAATGACCGATGACGATCGATAGTTTAGTTTTACAAATATAACAGCGGGATAGGTTATGGGGGTAGGGGTAAATTGTATAGACGCCGCCGCCGCCGGCGTCCATGGTAAAACCGACCGAGCGATTAAAACAGCGATGGATACTGGCGGTCCGAGCGCGTCCCGGGGGTTAATTAAAACCTCTCTAATTATTTATAAACAGTCATTTCTTTTTCCCGCGCGATAATAAACGTGTAACGCTCGCACCGGCGTCCGATTGGCTAAACGGCGCGGCCGGAGCCGCGGGATTGGTCGGCCGACGGTTGTCGGGCTAGTCCGCGCGGACTCGATAGCTCCGTTTTCGTCGCACTCATCGCGACGGATGGTCCTTGACTCCCTCTTCGTGTCATTCCTTTATACCGTCCTTCTCGCTCCCGGACGGCTCCCGCCTCTTCTCTTTCCCACCGGTACACGTCGCCACTCTCGACTGATTTCTCTCTCGGTCGCACTCAGGAGCTCGGTCTACCAGCGCGTAATCTGTAAATCCTCGACCGTGGAGAGAACGTAGAAGTCCGGTAAGTTGCTCGAACGGAATCCTCGTCCTCTTACTTCTCCCTTTCCTCTCACCCTCTTTTCCGACTCCCTCTCTCTCTCTTTCTCTCTTTCTCCCTGTCTCCGTCTCTCTCCGCCTGTCTTGCTGCACGGCTCTTCAGGTTCTCCCTCATACCCTTCGTGCTTATCCTTCGTCTCCATCGTCGCTCCCCTCTTCATCTTTCGTGTCTCTTTCCGTCTTAACTCTCTATTCCGTCATTGTATCCTTGTTCATCCCTCACCCTCTCGTCGTCGTATCACTCTATCCTCGCGGTCTCTCCCTCCCTCTTCCTCTCTTTCTCTGTTTCCTTCGTTTTTCCTTTGCCCCAGTCTCCTACCACTGGTTTCCATTCCAAGTCGGTGCCCACTCGAAGAAGGAAGCGAGGGGATTTCTTTCAGCGCCGATAAAAGCCTCGCCTCGCTGCCCAATATTGATTCGCGCTCTAATCTGCGGAGAGATCCTTCGCCCTACCCCCTGGCTCTGCTTCCTCTGCTGCTGCTACTCTCGTTCCGTCGTTCCTTTTGCCCGCTCAAGCCGCCGACGTCTCTTACGTCGTCGACAAAATAAACCGCCGATACCCTCGTGGTATAAGTAATAACTCCGGTCAAAGCTGAAAAGGGGGAGAGGAGGAGACGATATCGGACGACGGCATCTGGCGAAAGGACGTGCGCAAAGACAGTTCCGGAGAAATACAACGTCCGTAACCTACCGTGGTTATGGATACGGTCCGATACCGGTCGAACCATACCACGATAGAAATTCCGAATGTATGTACACGGTTACATGAATTAGCGATCGTTCAAACGCTACCCCCACTCTGCTTCCTTAATTAAGGGGTTTCCCCGGTTTATCTCCCCTTAATAGCATATCATTGCACACCTAATTATCCCCGACTACTTTGTAATAGAACGCGAATCGAATACGTTAAGGGATGAGATCAAATGGATTGTTTGATGATCTTTCTCCCGGGGCTCGGATCAAGACCCCTCGGGATAGTGTTTATCGCGGGAAACGAAAACTGTAATTGATTCTCGAAAGAAGAAGCATTCATTCCTGGAGAATTGGTCGACAGTTCAATCCTAAGCAAATACCTTCTCGCTACATCCTCTTTAAAATATTTGTATGTTCTTCTTAAACAAACCGGTCTAAATATTCTTTGTACATTCTCATTGATCTTCGGGGCAAGTGCATTGACAGGTTATTTTTATTATAATATGAACGAAATTTCTCTAGCTTGTATTTATTAATGTAGTGTAAGTTAGTATGAACGATTCTACATAGATGTCGCCCAAGGATAAAGGCGTTTTCCTCGCTTCAATCAACCAATGCCAAACAGTCACGTGAGAGGTACACGTACAACTTTGAGGTTGCCCTGAACGTGCAATAATTTACGAGTTATTAATGTATTCTGTGTTGTTATTTTAAGTAAGTACAACAAATATTCATGTAGGCTTACATTAAATAAACCGTTTATATTGTATTTTTTTTAATTTATTGAGAAAAACACTAAGATGCACTTGCCCCGTAAATATTACTACACTAACCTGGATTCGTCGACAACTCATTTCACCGACAATGTTTTCATCGACACGATTTAATTAATTCACTTCCGTCGACACTGGGTTTTCATCGACATGGTCAAATCATCTACAAATGTCTTCATCGACATGATTCGACCGACACCATGTTTTCATTTTCAGTTCGGAGTTATTGGGCTTTGTAGATAAGGATTCTCGTTTGCGACAGTATAGTCCTTCGCGAACATTTTAAAAACAATTCCAATTGAATCGATGAAAAGCTGAGTTGTCGGCAGATTTTTGTCCTAAAAAAAGATCGGTTTCTGTCGCACTGTGCGGCGCGGCGCGAGGGTTGTCACAAAGAATACCGGCGCTAATACTCCCAGATTACTCATAACAGCCATTACACCGACAAGGAGAGATCGTGAACGAGAAGCCGACGGGTCTGTCGTTTTTCTCGGGCAATTATCGAGTCCACGCTATTTCCTCGGGCCATAAATGTTGCGCGGCGCGGCGATTCCTCGCGTTTTCCGCTGGACTTGGCACAATGACCGGTGCGAGATCACGCGAATCCTTCGATGGACGGTGGAACTGCGGAGGGAATAGTGGCGGTGTACGCTCGACCGAGTCGGGCGAAACAAATTGCACGGTCCAATTGAATAATCCACGAGGATCGTGTCCCGTCGCGGCGCAGCTTCGTCCCTCGTAACTCAGTGGGTAATACAAATTTAAGGAAACGCCCAAGCAGGAGCTGCTCAAAGAAGCCGTGGAAAGGAGCGAAGAGAGTTGGCGCGGCGCGCGGAGAGGAGCAGGCGGGATGGAAACAGGGTCGGAAGGAAGGAAGGAAATAGGAAGGAACGCGGGAAATGGAAGAGGATCGTGCTCCGCGAGCAATGAAAAATAATGGGGCGGCACCACCCCCATCGTTTCCTCTTATACTTCATGAAGTAGAAAAAGGAGAAGCTCGGGCTGGCGCCCTTTAATCTTCGCTTTAAGCCACGAACCGTTTCGCGAGTTTAACGCGAAATGAAAAATTCATTTCCACCGAGGCGGCACGACTTTCTCTTGCCCGTGCCGTCCCTGCTCTCTCCACCCTCTACTCACCCGAGCACTCCGTTTGCCGGCCGTTTTTCCGACCGTTTCTTAATGTCGCGCCAGCCAGGAACTCGTTACGAGAGTAGAGTGTCTGTGCATCCGATTGTCGGGAGCGATGCGTGTAACGGAAACGGAATGAGGATTCGCGACCGGCGACGCTTCGCTTTCTCTTTCTGAGCGATCGCGCTCGGTCGCGAATCGACTAATAAATGGATTTATTAGCCTGGCGCGAGCAATGCAAATGCGTGTTGACGGTAACAGTACCGGTTTAACAATCGCGTTCAAGATCAATGAGAACTGCTATCGGGTAACCCGGTACCTATTGCGTAGACGAAATGTTATACAGTAATGCTCGGTTAAATTTACACGAGTGTTAGCCCCACTCTTCTCCCACAGATAGGGTTAGAGATTGAATATACAGTACAAAGAAAGGAGACAAGAAATTGATGGAAATTTAACCCAACACACGACTGTGCATACACAAAATACATATACATTCTGTTCCACAGCATTACTCGAAGCCTTTTAAACAGACGAATTCAATACTCGATAAATATGCATTCATCAAATGAACCCCATTAAATGCGATCTATTTGGTGTATACAATTTGTTTTTGTGGAAACAATGGCTGAATAACGTGTTATCTCTGGCGGTAAACTCCCGCTGTTTTAATTAATTCTGGCATACATAAGAAGTGGAGACCCTAATTAAAACAATTCTACAGAACCAGACAAGCAAGTATACACGATAAGACGCTCAAAATATTTAAACAGAGCATGTAATTCTATAAATATTACTTACATGTATCTGCATACATATTTGTTCTACAATAACGATAGCGGCGATACACGAGTATTCGGATAATAGAACGATTACTTGCTTGCAGTGCTAAAGCAAAACTATACCGACTTGTACAAGAAATCGTGTATAATTCCCTGTGGATACATCTTTACAATCTTGACTCCTTGCCTTATCAAATAGATATATGCATGTATGCTGTTAATTTCCTTATTGGAGAACGTCTATAGGCATACATGCATTTGACATATTCATTTTTGTTACAATTGCATAGAATCCGCAGTCTGATGATCCAGTATCTACACGAATAGGGGTGTAAATGCTCGGTATTTCCATTCCAGAAAAATGATAAGCGTACTGGAGATGCAATTAAGCTGTCTGAGCTCCAATCCGCAGAGCAATTATCCTTGCCAAAACCGATAGATCCGCGAATTCGCCAGACAAGATAGCGCGGAACAGCTCTGCACGGCATACACGTACGTACTGCCGAGCTTGCGCGCAGGGGAAAGCGAGGAGGAGGAGAGTTCTGCCATTAAACGCGAATAAAAAAGTCCGCGATAATCTCCGGAGACTATGTAACAACGGTTGCGTGGACTTTTTGCGTACCGTTTCATTACGGCGAAAAAAAGGGACACAGACGACGGAAGAAGAAAGGGAAGAAAGGGGACGGGCGCCTGGCTCTCTTGATTACACCGTTTTTCCACGATTCACGACAGCTTTTAAAACGCCCCGCTCCATGACGAACGCGTTAATTCGTATCGCGTCCCATCTTTCCGCGCGGGCGCCAGAGTTATTAATTTCAACGCTTTTTCTTGTTTTTTTCTTCTTCTTCCACGTCGCCGCGCGGCTCGAAAGACTTTTCCGCTCGAATTTGCTGGCACGTAAGTGCCCGCATTAATTATTTCCTCCTCCGTTCCAAGCTCGGTTCGGTTCCACGGCGCGGCGTCACTCCGCGGCGATTACAGCGTTACCTTCGTGCCGTAATTTATCAGGTGGAACTGGATTACTATATTTTCCTGCGCGATGAGTGCCACCGCGCCATATCCTGCGCTACTCTCTCGCTGCACACATTGCGATTTGCATGCGAACCGGCGGCGTTATGCGCTAGATAACGAGCCCGCTGCACCGTGCACCGAGCATACGCAAGCATTAATACCCGGCCGCGATACCGTGCGTGTAAACCGATTCGTGTCGACTTTTGCACAGGAGGAAAGTTTAACACGTAGGTGGTCTCGTCTGTGCACACAAGTACCGTTGCACCCTCTCCTTCTCCGTTTCTCCTTGTTGCACCCGTTCCACAACCGTTCCCCAACGCCGCGCCGCCATACGCGATATACTCTCGCGTGTACGTTTACGGCGAGCCGGTGTAACATCGTTAATTCGATCGAACCGTCCACTCTTATCGCTCGATCTCGTTAATAACCTTCTTTCTCTTCCCTTAATTACTGCCGCGCCGCGGGAATTGCGAGGCGCGAGCACGCGAGCGAGAAGGATCCAGTACCGACCCGTGTTCGATCGCGTTTCTCACGATCTATGGTTCTATCCGACGAAAAAATCGATTCCGCGGATCTTCCGCCCGTGTGCTCGCTACAAAAACTTTTACTCTGCTCACCTTCGTCCACTCTCGAGCAGAACCTACGAATTTATCTTATACGAAGTGTGTTGGAAAAAATAACGTGGATTGTATTAGTCCGGTTCACGCAATTTTGTGTTTGTTGTGTTGGCAAACATGTCTAAAAAGTGTTTGTACATTGGTTGTTGTATTCGATGATTAGAGAGAAAGTTACACGTGTCTTTGTACGATCAGCGATTGTTCGTGGCGAAACAATTCATGGCTTTTGCACCATGATAATGCACTTGCTCACACTTTATTGATTGTTAGTCTACGTCTGTGCAATAAATTGCTCGAAGAGTTGAGAACTATATTCGTCTTCCAACGGGGGATAAACGTAACGAGTTATTATCAAAACATATTCGCTAATTCCCACTCGAGACGCATTTCCTCCGCTGGAGATCCAACCGGAAGCACAGAAACGAGACATTATTCCAAATAAATACTTATTTCAGCATCGACCGACTCATTTCCAGTTTTATTTCTGGTAATTATCGACCCGACACTTAGCAACTGCGGCCTTCCCGACAAGCCAGATAAACGAGCCGATAAAATATTAATCCGTGAGGTATATTTGCTGCTAATAACTGGCAATAATAACCGGAAATATATTACCGTTAAACTCTCGAGCCGTGCCGATTCTTTCCGCAGCCGAAGCACGTTCGAGACTCCGTCCTGAAAGTTCTATCGTTCGATCAAAAGATCGCTCGCGGAGGCTCGACGAAAGAACCGGAAAGAGTGTAATAAACGGTTTCTCGTTGCGGAGTAGTCCGAGGATTTAATAGAAAGAAGGGCAGAGAGTGCGGCCTGATAGATGGACTTAAAGTAAATAGGACGAAACGTCATGTTACGCGGCGGTTACGCGGCTCGTAGATCGTTATCGATTGCGAAAGATTAATAGCCCGGCGAAGTGTTGCTACGGGGTTCTAACGAGTTCCCCGGGTAAAAAATCGCGGAGTGGCTTAGCAGCTTCTGATCCGCGGCAAGAAATCGATCAATCTGTGGCGAAATCGCTCTTTCTTCCTTTCTTTCCTTCTGTCTATCTTGATTTCGTATTTTCTCTCTTTGCTAGCCGGGTGTACGGTTAATATAAGAAACTCTAACGAGCGTGTAAGAAACGAGAAATAATTAGTACCGGTCTGAACGATCTTCGTTCGAGCTTTTAGGTAACTCTTGTCTCTCTGTCTATCTCTCTCCCGTCCCTTCTTGGCTCGTGTTGCCTTATGCAGATGCGAGCGGAACGTATTAGCGTCAGGTACGTACAAACTTGCCCTCGCCATCGTCGGTACATTCGCACGTGCATATGGCTTTAATGGATGTAGTACATAACCGCAGAAGCGGGGGTATCAATGCTCTCGCGTAGTACCTACATCGAACTCCCCTTCTCGCTCTGATATCTCCCACCGTTCCCGCTCTCCCTCATCCTTTCCCTCTGGCTCTAATAACTCTCGAACCAGGAATAGATACATTATGTAAAGTAATTTTTTGTTGTCGAAACGCGAGACACGGCGCGACGTTCCGGCTCTCCACCGTCACGAATCGCCGAGTGTCTCCTCTGTTCGACGGAATCATTAATAAGCCGTAATTATAAGGCAGTCTTTAACAGACGATTACATTATTATTACGTTCGAGCGGAGGCTACCGGCGTGGTTCCGCCTCGGCTAGTTACCGGTCTCGTGAAATGCGTAATTACCATTAAGGTAAAAGGAGATGTAGTTTAAGCGGTGTGTTTTTTTTCTATTTTGCGGCGAGTAACGGTCAAGCGGATAACATAGTCCGGCGGGATTACGTTTTCCGTAGGATGTGAAATCGTAATCGGTGTATCGATAGCCAATGGTACGCAGTAGGAGATACGCGCGTGCTTTTATGTCTGGAATGTTTAAGGCTCGAGTCGATATCGGTGTCGGCATCGTAAGATCGTTGTTCGCCTCGAAGTTGTTTCCCGGCGGTTCGCAAAATATTTCCTGTTCGAGAATAATGGATTGCGGGATCTGTTGGTCGACAGGGCATCGAGGAAAGGAATGAAACGCACTAGTTTGTCGTACGTGGAAACTCGAGACGGGACCGTTATCCTCTTGGACGGTCGTCGAGAGGCTAAGCCTGCTTCTTCTGCTATCCCCCCCCCGGCCTGAAAACTAACCCCTAAATACAAGGGCATGTGTTCGGGCGCGGCATCGAATTTCGATTCCGCTGGTCGATTGCGTCTACCTACGTTCGACCACTCAAACTCGGTGGTTCGAGTTTCTCGAGAGGACCTCTCGTTATTTACTGCCATCCGATTCGGCTACTTCTCGTGACCCGGAGGGCCACGCGGAGATTGCCCGTACAGCAAGACGGAAACGGTGGCGCAGCAGAAGATTGCACGAAAAGCCTCGGAAGCTTTTCGACCCGCTTCCCGTGGATGTAAAATTAAATCAGATCGGATGGTACATGGCAACCCCCCGGAACCCGCACGCTCCTATCCGACCGTTTTGTGGAGCAAGTAGAAGCGTAAAAAGAACATTTTAGCTATTTATACATACTTTGCGCAGAGAAACGTATTGTTGTGCATTATGCTAGCTTTCCAGGGTAATATTGATACCCGTGCGAAATCGTAATGGAGACGTGCAGGCTGCCTTGTACAATATAAATTAGGGAGTTCCCTGCAGGAGCTGTGCCACAAAATATTTAAAAATTAGAGTTTTGTTGCCATCCTACATTTTATACCTGTATGGCAACATTCCTGTCTCTACTATGAGTAGTAGTGGTATTTATTTCGGCCTCGCTGCCAAGAAATTGGACTTGGTTTACAGTTCTTTTCTCTATGTCACCCATCCTTCCATCCATCCATCCATATCCCATGCCATACCCTATGCCTTATTCACTCTCTCTCTCCTTTTGATTATTTCTTTCCTCTTTTTCTCAATACTCCTGAGCCAGTCTACTATTTATCCCACTCATTTATCTTGTACTATCTTTTCCGTATTTATATTTATTCTCGCTACGCCTCCACAGTCTTCTGGCAGATGCTTTGGCTTCCCCAGGTGCTGTCTCTACCACGATTGTGTATAGGAATCATTATCCTCCCTATACATGTGCCTTATAAGTTCTGTGCAAGATAGAGCTGTGCTCTACACGGAATTTTTCTACACACTGGACGTTCATAATTACTGCACATCTTCTTGCCATTCCAGCCCTTAAAGAAAAAGATTTAGAACAGTTTGTAAAATTCACTATTCAAAGCCTATTGTACTTTTGAGGAGAAGCATGTGTCGCGTCTATCTATTGAAATCGAAGCCGATGATTTTTAGTGAAACGCTTATAGATCAAACGACATCGGAGAAGCCGAGGAAACACAGTCTGTCGCGACTATCTTCTCGCAAAAGCAGATGCCTGGAACCGAAGCTATCTGTCCTCTCAAGATTCAATCGTCGTTCACGTCGAACGAAATAATCATATACTCCGCCCGGGCGGGTTTCAATGCGTTTATCCGCCGGCGGGAAAGGGAACTCCCCCTTATCCCTGTCACCGCGAGAGGCAAAGAAGCATTACCCGCGTAATAGCGATCTGAAAAGCGAGTACACTCGTTGCCGGTTTACCAGGTTTCCTAACAGTAATTTATCGGCTCCCATAGCTCCGCGTGATGTACGAGCCAGGACCACTCTTTCCTTCCTCCGGCCTCAGATCGAAGATAAACGGTGTATTGTCTCGGTGCCTCGGTGCCGGCTAGGAGAATCGCTCGCTGGCCACGTTGCTGCTCGTTGAAGGAGGCAGCGATCGTTCTTGCGGGCGCACCCCGTATGCAGATATCGAGCGTAGGTGTGTTGAGGCCATTATGCTCGCTCGAAAGACTTCTCCCGGGAGTGTACGTGCTCTGTGTATGCCTACGTCGTGCACACACAACCTACCCGGGCTCCGTTATTATTCCGACCGTTTGTGAAGGGAGACAAAGACACAAGTTCGTAGGATAGGGGAGAAGAAAAGACCGCGAGCCGGAGGGAGAAAGAGAAACGGAGAATAAGAGAGAGAGAGGCAGAGGGAGAGGGAGAACGAGAAGGGGATGGCCATTGTCGCGACGAGAGCGGAAATTTTACGATCGTTATCGGATCCTCCCATGGCTCGGAACTTTCGAAACTGAGTAGTCACCGTTTCGTCGTGCTCGATAAAGCGTTAAGTAGTCACCATCGTACGAGCAGGGAGCGCAGACAAGCGCAAACCCAACCGTTAGCGGCCCTCGTATTCTCCGATACATTCTGTGTACGTATGTATGCATGAATATATGTATCTATCGCATTGACGACAGTCTTCTACCAGTCGCGTTCATAATGCGCTTATCTCTGCCGTTCGCAGACTTTGACACGCGTTCGCCGTTACCTTTCTCCCTGATATCCATGGCTTCTGGTCTTTACCCCGTCCCCACGTGTTTCTTTTTCCCACCGCGTCGCTCGCCTTATCGTCACCGATACGACAACCAGCCCCGCTGAAAGCCAACAAAGCCAAAGCTGTTCTTTGATCGGTAATTATTGTGCGCGCCTTTTTTTCCCTCCGGTGGCGTCGACGCCACATCGCAGACAAACTGTCTGGCACCGTGTTTACACACCGTTTCGCGTTCTACGTCGTGCCCGCGACTGATAACGCGGGCTACGCGGCGATCAGTTTTTCTTGCGACGACGGGCAGATACTCTCCGGTGATCGTCCGGGCAGACAGACGGGCGGGGGAGGGTTCCGCAATTTTTCCTGGGCGTCCCGCAACGCGCGGTATTTATCGTCGACGCCTCAGTGTAAACAGCTTTAAAAAGCAGGATCAATCGTGAGAATAGGCGCGCACACCCCCAGCCCCTCTGGTTGCGCGGATCCGGAACGAAGGGACGATGAATACTCTCTCTTCGGGATCGCGTAAATCCGATTACGACGGAAGCAGCAGCCCCGCGTTATAAATTCCCGATGAAAGTCGACGTTAGGGAAAATGCCTGCCCTTCTCCCGTACGCGTCCCGTATTATCCTTCGACGTTGGTAGACCGGCATCGAACGGCCCCCCCGGCCGTTGCCGTTACCGCCGCCGACGCCACCATCCACCATAGGATTTATTTATTTGCTTAACACGCGCCTTTTATGAACCGGTAGCGACTCGGTGCGGGTGCCCAGTCTCCGTTCGTTCGGCTTGTTTGTGAATAAAAAAAGAGAAATCCAGGGAAGTTTGAGAGGGTGTGAGAAATCGAGGACGAGAGGGTGATCTTCTATTCGCATGGCCCCGAGCAGAGGACAGAGAGGAAGCGAACAATAAGAGAAGAAGGGATGAAGATCGAGAGAAGGAGAGAGAAAAAGGGCGGTAAATTAGTGGGCTTACACGCTCAGCAGCCCCCATTAGGCTAACGTAGCGAAGTATTATTAAGTTACCGCCCGTCGTCGATAGTTACGGACGACCTCCTGCGCTCGTGGGTAATAATAACACCGTGGACCCGAGACCGCGACGTAGACTGGGATAATAATAACACAATAGACCGTGCAATGGGAAACCGAGGAAAAAATGGGGAGAATAGGCGGGGAGTTGGGGATGATAGCTGTGGCAGGGAAGAAGCCTCGGGACGAGGGAACGGAGAACAAAGTTGGGTCGTGACCGAGGATGTTTGCCAATTAAGTGTCATTGAAAAATCGAAGATAGGAGGACAGTGCTCGAAATAACTTCTCCTATTGTCGAACGATAATAGTGCTCGTAAATATTGAGAACGCAGATGTCGGGTACCAATACGGCGCATCGTCCGCGGTTCAAAATAATTATTCTAGCTTGGACTTCGTTGCAGGCTCCGCGCAGACAATTGTACGTGATTTCACTCGCGAAAAACTTGGAAGGAATCTTATACGACGACAGCCATTTTTCTCATTGTCTTAACCCTTCGATTTACTAACCGAATTTCGATTTACTAAATGTTAGTGTTTTGTTCCTGGCTTATTTTGGTGGCAGAGCAGCAGCGAAATTTAATTGCAAGCATCATTTTCGAATGATGAGAATGATATTTTATGGTGATATTAAATGATTTTTAAATTTGGGGAGTATGCGCACGAGGAATTCAAATTAGCGCAGCACTGGTCGAATCGTGACGCGCAAAAACAAGCGACATTCTTTTCAAAACTTCGACGCATGTACTAAGACTGAAACATTATGTTTTCTGGTTTATTCAAGAGAAACTTAAAGCATCCGGCACTAGGAGAACTCCGCTAAATGGCCGACTGCTGAAACAGTTACCTTATGCGAGTCACTGTACGTGGAAAATCTGCTACTCCCAACAACAAAGAACATTCATTCTAAAGATTGTGCAACATAAAACGGAAGTGTTCCAGGTCCGGAAACGGTTGCGTTTTCCGTAGTGGCCGATCCGGGCGGCGAGGCGCGGCGTTCTCTGTTGCGACTACAATTTTACGAGTACTAATTACCGGCCTGCTCGCTTACCACGAAATAGATTTCGCCGCGGCTTCGAGGAAGGTGGTTTAGCGCAGCTTTTCACCGCGGACGTCTATTACCTGCTCGTTCCGTGGCTGAGTTTCGCGTAGGTAAATTCAGCTGGGCACCTGGCGTGGTATTTTTCTCACGATTCGAAGGTTCTAACGGGGCCCGGATTTGCATGGCGAGGCAGCGTGACTCGTGGCTAGAGAGAACTTATTATATACAAGGCGTAATGATACACCGTGCCATCGGCATTGTCCGAGATACGAATTGCCTGCGTCGTGTAATTGGCCTGTGGTAGTAGTAGGTACGCTTTCTACGTATTTAAATAGTCGTAAATGGATAGGTTGCCGGGGCCCCGCGACTCCGTCGACCCGGCGAAAGACAGAAAATTATTAAGTCGAACGGTTTCCGTCGGGAAACGTTCAAGCACACGCGCCTATAATTCGCCGACGATTACCAGCGGGTCAACGTAACCGAGCCGAGCCGAGCACAGCAAATTATTACGCGTCGTCGAAATTAGCGTCGATGCAACATATCGATGCGTACGCGCGCGGCGTATTAACATAATACACGTGCACAGCTGCACTTCGCGCATTGCGCAAAACGCTGCCGATGGAACGCCGGGGTAATTCCTCCTACCTTTGGTGTAATCGAATCGGCGGCGCGGCAGGCCGACGAAAAAAAATCACCGGGAAAAACAGGTGAAAAGGTGTGAGCGCGAGCGAGATATGTGTGCGCGTGTTGTTTTTTCCCTTCTCCGTTCTTTCTTCTTTTTTTTTTGTTGTAGATTCACGACACGTTTTTAACCCGTATCATCGCGTTCCCCCGTCATCGACGCGATCGTGGACCGCATGCAAAAAGCATCGAGTGCCTCGGCCCGATACGAATTTTTAATTATGCATGGACGCGCGTCTGCGTTCGGCCATGCGTTATAATACGCGGACTCGCGGAAGGGGGCAGCAACGGACCCAGGGGCGATTTAATGAGAACGCTGATCGATAAACGATCGTCGTGGTACGCTCGTATCCGAGATTTTGCGTGTCGTAACACGGCAGGCCGCGATCGGTGCCACATCGGCATGAATATACACACACAGAGATGATCGTGCTTGCGCGCGAGCGAGTCGTGGCTACGGGGAATGAGTAATTATTCGACACGCGCGCTCGATCGTGTTAATCGCGCCAGATTGCTTACCACCTGCGGCCCGTGGATCGCGGCTTATGATCTTCTGTGCATACACGCGCGGGGTATTCGAGAAGTATTGGACCCGCTGTTGCTGCCGCGGATCAAAGGAAAAGCTGATTAGGAGCTCACGATGAAGTCTGCTCTCTACTGGCCGAGTCTAATCCGCGAGGTATGGCAAGGCCGAACTGGAACAGTCCGGATTTGCGCCATTCAGTCGCGGCCCAAGTAATAATGCATGCGGCCTAATAGCCGTAAATTACGTTCTCGTGGAAGTATTGAATGGTTCGGCGAACAATTATAATGCTGGCCGACGTGGTTGGTAATTCCGTAGAGTGCGGGTCAAGCGTTCCTCGATCAACGACAAGCCCCTCCTTCTCCTGGTAACTTTCTGCAGTACGCGAAAACGCGAAAGATGTTGTAAGCACCCGGCTTTAATGAAGTTGCACACCACTCACAGTACTACGGGCACAATATAAAACAGTCGCGCCGCGCGCCCTCGTCGTCGGTCACGAAACACACATACGAATGCCTACACGGTTGATTACAAATTCTAATTATTCAGCGAGTTTGTACGAATGACGTCTTTCGGTGGAAGAGCTGCCGAGCTACTCCTCGTTGATTGGTTTTCGACATGCAACGACATTTAACCCTTTGCAGTCGGAGCTATTTTGGCTATTTTATAATAAATTGTTATAAATACCTCATACAATACTTAAATGTTGCGTAATGGATTAGTAGACTGCGGATCTTTATGCATTTATAGCAAAATTGAGTAGATAAAATTAAAAATTCTATAGGAAAATTTAAAAAATTGAAGATGTCAATATATGATTTCTCATCTATTAAAATGATCGAGGGAAGAAATAACATTCTGTTTGATCCCTGTTCCTTGCAATTGATGCAGACAGTTTTTATTTTGCATAAGCATCCGCAGTCTATTGATTACATACCGACATATTTAATAATGTAAACACTACTTTGAATAATGGTACAGCAATTTTTAGTGGCGACTCTCCGAGTCTCGTAGTGAAATCCGTGACATCGGTTATTCATTAAGGACGCGTGTACTCGACTGATATTTTAATTTAATTTTCTTGAAAACGAAGTCTCCGCGCAATTTCGTTATTCATGATTTTCGACTTATTTCCAGCCATAGAATCGACCTGACCTAATTTGTGCCATGAATTATGAAACACTCCGTATAAGCAGCATCATAAATTCCAATTATGGATGAAGTTACAACTGTAACAACGAATTATGCCGCTCTAAACTTCGCGTCGTAACTTTAAACGCGTTATTGGCGCGTCTTGCGATAGCATCTTTCAAATGTTGGGAATGTAACTGTTACGGGAAGGTTAAATAATACATCTTTCCCTCCATAAAGTTGCGCGAGTGTCGAACTGTGAAACGCTCGGGAGCAGTGGAAACTATTTTATCATCTCACTCATTGGCTGACGATCAGCTGGAGACATATCGCCACCTGGTGGCAGATACGTCACGAAGCAATGGAGACAGAAACGTGACGTTAAAAAGATCGTGAAACGCGACACAACGGAGTAAACCTGTGCTTAACGGAATAATTGAACACGTGATATAATCGCAGACTTCTCGGAAGATCTATGAAGACATCATAGGAAAAACTGACACCAGAAATTATGACAGTTATTTAAGCTGGAAGAAAGTCGAAGAGTACAGAAAGAAGTTTAACGTCGGCAGTAGTTATCGACAGACAGTTTCGCGATAGGATTAATATTTTTACGACTGGCCGAATAGCTTCATTCGACCTTTCCGAACGGAACAGCAAATAACTCGGCGGATCGGTAGTATATTGCACGTATTTACAACGTCGCAAAAAAAAGAGCGAGGCGCAGGTAATTCAGCTAAATGGAAAATCATAAAGGGCGAAGGTAGTCGCGTAATGGCGCATGGCAGTACCAAGGGTCCTCCGGTTAGGCAGCTATAAAACAATCAGGAACTATGGGTCGAAATGTTACACGGAGGTAACACCAATAAAACCCGCCGCGTTTCTCAGATTCTACATCCTGCTCATTGACTTTAATGTACTCGGCCCTTATACGAGGGGGAATGCGAGGCCCCCATGAGGATGGGGGACCGAGGAGAAGGCGATGGGAATATCAGCGACGGCAAGGATAACCCGCGTGGCGGCGTCAGGGATAGAGGGACGAGCCTTTACGTGTTGGTGCACGCAATTGCACGAGGTGCAACACGTGGCGAGACGATGCAATGGAGAGAAGTCGCCACACGGTGGTCGAAAATCCTCAGACGGAAAGTCCAATTTCTAATTCGTTCAAAATGGATAAAATTTATGGTATGCAATCTTAGGAAGAAACCTACAGTGAACCACGAAAGTTTAGAAAAAAGTATAGGTTTTTTCAAGATCACCATATTTTCTTTTGCATATTGTATTTTTCATAATGCAATGTGATAGTCGGCGTCAAGATGAGTTCAACGACCTACACACCATGACCTCGATGTGACCTTGAAGGCGAAAAAATCAGTTTCAGTTTGAAGAATACAAAAGTAATAAAACAGAAAGGGTAAAATCACCTTATTTTATTAGTTGCTCAAAACGCCTTAAAACCATGTTGCACCTATTTATGTTGTATCCTATTTAGTTACTTTTTCCTACTTTTAATAGTAGTGGAAATAATTTAGGTGTTCCAATTAAAATTAACACCATTACTAAATTTTCATATAAAATAATCCTCGTGCTAAGCATAGGTAAGGATTTTTTAAACCTTTCAAAAAGATTAAATTGTTAAAAGTTTGCGCTATTTGTATATGGAGTATAAAATGCTGAAAACTTCAATTTCACTTTGCATTTGATGATTTCGTCTTTAGAGAACGTTGTATCTCTACTATTCTTCTATTGAATAAATATTTTGGATTCGGGAGTTTTAAAGGGGTTGTGCGAGTTTACAGGGAAAGAATTGTTTCACTAGATAAAGCTTGAAAAATTGAATTTTGGCCAGAAAAAGCGGGCTCCTTGCGCACTGTGCGTCGTGATGCAGATGCAACGAGGCCGCCGCGCTGTGCGCGGTGCAGCGCGGTGTCGCAGGCACAGCGACTGCCTCTAATTAGCTGCTTGGCCGCGTGCGGAATTGAATTTCAATCGTCGTAATTCGCCGATTCGCCTCGTGCGTGCCAAGACGACGCGTAGCGAAGAGGGTTGACCGTACCGGACCAGCCGGGAAGATCGACGTATGGGTAAGGGAACGGAAGGGGAAGGGAACGAACGATCCGGAGGGAGCAGCGTGCACCGACCGGGGGCACCGGCATTCGAACGGAGAAGAAACGATCCTCCTCGTCGTTGCAGCCTTTTACGGTCCTCCGGCTCCGATCGTTACAGTCGCAATTGCGCTGCGGGGCCTGTTGCGCGATGCGGCGCACTCGTAATCGCGAGCCTCGGCTAATTAAACGTCGACGAGCGATCGTTAACGATACGACGCGCCTCGTCGTAAAAGATCGTGGAATCTCGAAGCGTGTCACGGCTGTTACGCCGCGAGATCGATCGATCGAAAACGCCTTCGGGATGAGGCGGCGCGGCGTAGCGTGGCGCGCATTGTGTCGCTCCAAGCGAGACGACGCGAAGCGCACGGATGCGTGCTCGGTATACAACCAGCGACAGAAGAATGTAAGAGTACTTACCTACAGAGAAACTCCTGTCGGAACCTTTGATACGCGTGTCGCAAAATTGGATGACCTTGACGGATGACGATGGATAACGTTGCTGTTCCTTTAAGGCGCTATAGAAAGGCGTGTCTGCAAAGAGAAATCGAAAAGATTAAACTCATATAATTGGTGAAGAAACAGCGAACTTGCACCTCTGTAGAAATTCTTTGTACCAAAAGTGAGATACGAGCCAGTATTACGCGATGTATAACATAGGAACAAGTTTCCTTTTGAAGCTCGCTTTTAAAACTACCTAGGATTATTGATCCCAAGTGGAACGCGTCTAAATTAATCGTACATTATGATCCTGAACGTGGATTAAATTAAAAATGAGTGAATAGGAAATGTTATCAGGAAATCTTTCAATGATTCATAGAATTCAACGATAATTCAAGTCGAGTTCAACCGATTTCATATTCTCAGACATCTACATCTCGCTGGGCACAATTGCTTATGCGCTTTTGATATCCTGTACCCGCTGTACTCGTGCGCTATAACGCGTTGGATAACCCGTGTCATGACCCTCGATCTATGTACAAGCTTTGAAATACAAAGCGTTTTCGTTTTTACGCACAATCTCCCGCGACCACGAACGATAGGCGTCACTTGGTAATCAAGCCGTTGTAAAAAGGTCGTCTGGTATCCCGATTAAATTCATTGTCCACAGCTCCCGAAGTCTCCCTCTCCCTATTGGCGCGTTAGGCGTACGCATGGCTGGTTAGGTTTGTTGTGATGGGGAACGGATCGATGACACGTGTTCCTTTGTGACATTGTGTACAGATTGCTGGACGTCGAACATGAAATACTTACGATGTACGCTGTGGAGAAAATCAATGATTACAGCTCCACCCCTTCTTCGAACCTACATATTTTACTGATCAAATAGCGGCCAAAGTTTCAGCTCCATGACATCTAGCTATCCAGCTGTATAGCATCTAGCCACCTAAGTCTAGTCATCCAGCATCTAGCGATTTAGCACTTAGCAGCTGGCAATCTATCATTTAGCCATCTAGCATCTAGCCACTTACTCCTTAGTACATAGCTCGCCAAGAGGCAAAGGATCGATATAATGATTTGCATGACCGACATGAACGGTATTTAAGGGGGTAGACTCGTTTCTAGAATTGCAAGGATGCGGGATGCGCCTTCTCAACTCTCGATAATGCAAAGACGGGCTTTTTCAGTAGTGAAAAGAGCTGGATAAAAGATCACTCGACTCAAAAATCCTATTTTTACGTTTACGAGGCGTAATTTTCATTATTCGGCAGCGCGTAGCTGTTGAAGCTTTATGAAAAGAGCCACATGCGCAGCTTTATGCTTCCGAATAATGCAAATTACGCCTCGCAAACGTAAAAATAGGACTTTCGAAGGCGATTCCAGCCTAGATTGATCTTTTATCTAGCGCTTCTGACTCCTAAAAAATCCTGGCAATCCTGGAAATAAGAGTCTACCACCTACAAGTGGAAAGCGAAACATAAGCTTGAATAAAATAATCCTCCGTCCCTAAAAGAATTGAAACGAATGTTCACTCACGAAATAAATACGAGAAATCGTAGCGCAAATTCTCTTCTACAAATGTACTCTGATTCAGATATGCAGCTTCACCGTCCAAAGCTATTCTCACTAATTTTTTAACACCCTGTAGTACGAGCACGTCGTGTTCCAGTCTGTGCATCGTTTATCTCTCGCTAAATTGCCCTGAATAATACTGACTCGAACCCGATCGCAATGCATCGATCTTTATGTAGATCCCGAGAATTCAGGTCAACCGAGTCGGAATCTTCCTGCTGTTGCTCATCACGTTCAAGGAATGGAACTTGGAAAGACGACCTCTTTCCATAATATCCCGAAGCTTCCACTGAAATCGGCAATACGAAAAGATACTCAAATTAGCCGCGAGGTAGGAAAACAAACGTGCTCCCCACCCGTCCCCGTTAACCGAAGTAATATCGCTAATTACGCGGGAGATACGATGTGATATTAGATTAATGGTGTAGCGGCGATAAACGGCGAGTTGTTTAACGCGACACATCGTATTAAACGTCTTGATGCGAACCGGTGAGAGAGTTTTTGGCCCGGATTTCGAGATAAGCGTTCGCTCGTTTTATTACAATTCGCGTGCTTGTTTTCGCTCGTAAATACTGAGAAAAAGACACGAACACACGGGAGAACGATCGAGTCAGTTCTAAAGAGGCAGCGGCGCAAACCAGAACACGCTGTACGTTATATCTGACAAAAACGTATTACGCAAATAAGCGCGCGGGCGCGCGCGCGATGCTATTAAACTAACCAGAATCTGACCGAAGCGTCGTTGTAAATCTGCCCCGCGTCTCGGCCACAATCCGCATTATTACCCCCTCGCGTCATTATATCCGACCAATATCGTTTCGCACTCTTCCTTATCTCCCCATCGTCCCATAGGTCATCTTCGTTTCGAGGCCACACGTCGTCGAGCTGATCTCAAGTTCTCCCTCGTGTGTATTCACCGGGAAGCAGGAAGAGAACCCCTCGGCAACAAAGATCAGGAACCTAATCTGGCCAACTGGAGAGCGGGGAAAGGTAGCAGCCAGCCATCCAGCCAGCCAGCTAGGCAGCAGCAGCAGCGGCGGCGGGAACAGCAACAGCGTCAGGGTTGGCTTCACCGAGACGGGTCCGTAGATGGATTTATTTAAGGGCGTGTATTCAGCAGGAGATACAATGGGGAAACGACATCGCGGCGAAGAGAGGCGAGGGGAAAGCCGTTCAGAGCATCAGGGTCGTTCCCGTACCGGGAGGTTTATGGCCGACATCTGCGGCCAGTTTTGACCCCCCGGCGTGACGAAACAGCGAACGCCAGATAGGAGCGAACGGTAAGGGTGGTTTAAGGACACTAACTGGCCCGAAGGGTGAGTCGTTGTTGCTGTGTTGCTGCTCCTGACTGCTGACGGAGCGCAAGGCCGGGGTGGGGTTTGGCTCCGGCTATGCGGTAAATCGACCGTTAAAAATCTTGCACGGCCTCCGAGTGTAATTCTGTTAGTCGTTTCCTCGCGCGAACCGTGACGACCGTGACGAAATTCCCTTCGTCGGCGAGGTCGTGCCTCTCCTCGTCGTCACCGGCGCGGAGTCACCGTTTCCACCCGTGACTCTCTCGGGTCTCTCCTCCTTTCCTCGAGTACGGGTATAAACGCCACGACCTGGCCATTCGTTTTCCTGCCCGAGTACCCTGACTTCCGTTCGACGTGTGAAAGGAGTGTTTTCCGCCAGTCGAGACCCTCGAATAGGAATTTTCAGGGCACGCCCGTGGAATTTTACGGTCCCGCGGTGGATATCGTTCTCCCCTCTCTTCTTTTCCTTTTGGTTTTTCCCTCTCCCTCTCTCTCTCTTCCTTCCTTTCCCTCGTTCTTTTCTTAGTCGGACAACAGTAGAAAGAAACGTTTCTGGATACAAATTAGTTTCAAATTGCGGCTGAACGAAGAAAACGCTGGCGAGCCCCCAGTGAAATTACAAAGGCGATACGCCGCGCCGCTGCGAATCGTACTCCGTTTTATTTCGCGTGCACCTTTTCCCGGCGGGCGCATAATAACGAGTAATAAGCTAAATGAGTCGTGCAAAATTTTCGCTGCCATTCCCGGCGGAATAATGAACCCCGCTGCTCTACGTGTCGTTCTTAATAACACCGCGTCTTACTCCACCATTTATACCGTAATTTCTCGTTCTCCGGGCATTGTTGGAGTTGAAATTGCGGCATAATTTTTTTCTCTCTCTCTCTCTCTCTCTTTCTCTTTCAGCTGCCCCGGTCGTCACTACTATTTTTCCCCCCTTTTGTTTTCATGATCTTTTTTCCGGTGGTCTTTGTTCGGCCCGCCGTCTTTTTGTTAATCCGCAACGACGCAAGTATACACTTTATTTCCCGACAAAAGATTTCAATTAAGGAACGCGGCCCGGTGAAAAATGCCCACCGGCTGCCCGTTAAGCCCGTGTAACTTTACAAATGTGCATTATACGGCTCTCTCTCCGCGAGTGCTCGCTCGGCGCAACGGCGAACGCACTGTTGCACACCCGAGAGGAACACTATATTCGAGCACGCGTTACATGCCGTGACTACACGTGTATCACGTGCCGCGCGCCGTCAGATATGGGCCAATGGCGTGGAGCGCAGGGGTGACGTTATTTGATTACCGTATCCGTGGCAATAACTCTCGCGCCGTGACAAAAGCCGCGCTCAAATGACGACGAGTCAAAATTGCCCGGAGGAGAGAAAGCTTTTTCAAATCGACCGCGTAAGAATTTATTTGCCGACCGAACGGATAAAAAATGAAAACTCAAACGCTATACTACCTCCGTGCGAGGTTCTGCGATTCTCTGTGGAGAGGACTACGCGCTCCAAAGATATAAACCGCTACAGTTTCAGTCGTGCGAAAGTATTTCACCGACACGACCGCGTATGTATGTATTTGTATATGCACGAAGATCGGGGGGATCGCGTGATTTAATGGTTAAGTTATTGCCAATACCAAATACGGAGGGGTTCCAGTGTGGAAACCGGATCGTTGTATCAAATAAAACCGGGTTTTGCGATAATTAACGAAATTGAAATTGCGGGAGACATTCCCACGCCAGTGCGGTTCGAAGGCCACGGACCCGGTCTGTAAAGCGGGTAATGCTTGGACCGGGCTCATTAATTAATCCTCCTTCGTGAAAAAAAAGAGAATGGAAGGAGGGAAGCGAGGAGAAACGGAGAGTGAGAGAGAACGAGAGGGGGAGGGACGTGGACGGAGGGGAGACGGAAAGAATAGGGGAGAATGGGGAAGAAGCAGGACTCTGCAGGGTCTTTCTCGGGTTACCTGGCCGGGGCCGGATCCATAAATACACTTCGCCGTGTTAATTCCGTGTGCCGAGCAAGGGGCCGAGCCACTACCGGTATTAACGAAGTCCACGACGCGCGGTTACACCACGTCGAGGACTAGAGTGGGGATAATTTCGAGTCGACCCATCCCGAGTTGGGAGCAATTTGTCTCCGGGCGTTGGATAAAACGTCGACGGCGGTGTGTTATTTGTAATTTGGATAACGGTACGCCGCTGCCAGAACCGCGGAAGACATTTGTCAGCCGTGAGTACGCCTGCTAGGTTCGTTTTCAGACGAATTCGCAGCGTGATATTTTGCCAAAAGAGTCCGAGAGTCCGCCGCGCGCCGTTCCTTCCTGGGACGCCATTCTTCAACTTCGTTCTACACTTTTTCTAGCCACCTGCTATAAGCATTCCGTTCCCGGAGCCAGGAGCACATTCCTGCGTTTTCTTCGACTACGCGATCTCGTTTTCTACCTTTAAACGAAGCTGCTAATTGTATAGGAAGTGATCGGTGAAATCGGCACGGCGCGACGCGTCTCGTAATCGCTAGCAAATCGTCGGAGAGTCGATCAGCCTTTCTGGAGCAGCTGTTTTTCCTTCGTGACCAAATATTAGCCATCTGTTATTCCGTGATACGATCTCCACGCCGGAATGAGGTTCTGGCCAAACCTAGCTGGTTCGTTTGGAAATTCGATCCATGAGCATTATATCCAATCCGGTATGGTACGTGCCGAGGAGGAAGAAATGTTTCCTGGAACATCGACTTTTCGAAACGAACGTTTTCGTCGTATTGTTCAAGCAACATTTCGATTATATGTATTCTGCTCTTGCGAACTGAAATATACAACCTAAACTGGCGAAGGGATCGATTTCGACTGAGGTAAATATAAGAAGAGTTGTACAAAAAAAGATGTCGGTGTCCGAATAGCAGTCGACCATGTATACGCTAGTCCGATTAACGCGTTTCATTAATAACTTTCGCCTCTGCTTGATCGGTGTTTCCTCGATACGTGTGTAAATTGCAGGTTATTAACAGCGATTCAATGTTCGGTTACCTATTTCGAGGATTCGCCGCGGACATGGCTCTTTCAAACGTATTAATGGCCTGCCGGCGGCGCTCGATCATCCTCGCAAATCCTCTTCGAGCCGACGAGACGTACGTACTCTCGTTCAAGCAGAAGTCAAGTTCTTAGATCTTCCCCCCCCCCCCCTCGCGCGGCAGATGAAGTGGACGTTGGTCCAGAAGAGGCGGTTGCTCAATGCACTCAGCCAATTATAATTAATTAAACCAGCTCCTCGACGTTTTTCCCAGCGATTTTCCGGCCAGGAAATTCTCTCGCGCACAATGGCTACAAATAGAAGGCTGGCTGGTGCAATGGCTGGTCGATGTAATATTTACATTGCGGCGGATGAGGTCTTAGCGAGGATGCAACGATGACTATTATAAACTCGAGAGAACAAGCATGTGATTTAGTGCACCTGCTTCTATCCGTACAAATTATCTATTCGGCTCAACAACATAATCCTCGCGAATATATTAAGAAGAGTCAATCTCAGTTGGAGCTACGACGGTGTGTGTACACGATTAGGAAAAACACACGGTTTTGCGTATTCGAGTTTTCTCTTTTTCCGAGGCAAATAAATTTTGCGTACGTGGCGAAATCGAATTCGTAGGAAGGAAGGAAGGAAGGAAGCAAGCTTCTGCGGGAATTGGCGAGAGAAGTTCGCAGCGACGCGACGCGACGCGAAGGGGCCGTATTCTTCGTGCGGTTACCGAGGTCGCCGCGGGTTGAGAGCACCGGCGCGGTTAGCCGCAACGACCGCAGCGACTGGTTCTGCCGCCTGTCGGCGTCTCCCTCACCCTCGTGATTCGCGATATACGCTCGCCTCTCTCGCTCGTGATGCGTTCATCTTCGTCCTACTTCGCCCTTTCTCCCTCGATCTCTTCTCTTTACTCTCTGTAGCTCAGCGTCCATGGTCGTTCGGTGAGCACCGAGCCGCACCGAGGACACGTATCCACCGAGCGAACACGGGCGAACACGCAAACCGGCTGCGGCAGGCGGCAGGCAAGGCGGCTCCGCATAAACCGCAGCCGACCAAGCGCGACCGACAGCTTCGCCAACACTCCACGGCAGTGTGCCTTATATTCCTTCTTCGCCCCGTGGAACAAGATAAAGAGCAAGGAAACCAGACAGACGGGAGTTAGAGCGAGATGGTGAAAGGAAGGAAAACGGTGGAGAACCAGCGAGAGAGACCAGGGGCGGTCGAAGGAGCGGCCCGAGTAAGGGAGAAAACGACGCGTAGTCTCTGTGCATGGCAAAAAAAGTTCATGGTTGGCGATAAACAGAACTACCATCGCATCGTCACTACGGCGCGTCACGTATTTATTTCATTAGAAGGGTCCTGTGCACCGGCGCCTTCGTTGTGCGAGCGAAAGCAACCGAGAGAAGCAATAGGGAGGGGAGAAATTGTACGGAGTGCTTTTCTGTACATATGTATGTATATATATCCCATCCCGCGTTCCGCGAAGCATGACAATGGGGTTTTCTAATCCTCCTTTGGATTAAGGGTCGAAAGCAGGGCTCGGTGCACGCTGGCGGCAGGGCGAGAGAGCTCCAGGTAATGGGATCGACGTTTCGTTATGTTACTTTTCCATTCTCATCCTCGGCCTCTATCCTCGGTCGTCCTCCCTCTTGGCTGCCCCACACAACCACGGCTGCGCCAGCCTTTGGTGTCTCGGTTCGTAGGATCCATCCCGCAGAGCCCTCCTCTCCTTCCTACCCGGTCCGTGTTTTTCCTCATGTAGCCCCCTATTTTTCATGTTTCGCTGCGGCTTCGCGTAGCACCTTCATTCCGTATAGGAACATCCGTGGGGCTCGAGCGACGCTCCGCGCGGATCTAACGTGCGGCAGTCAGCTCAAAAAGTTTCGTTCCCATTGGCCGAGGTCGCGCTTTCATTCGACTCTTTGCGGCGGTCGTATGGCCTGGTGGGGACGGCTGCTCGCCGATTGGTCAAGTAGCGGCTAGACGCGCGCCGATTGGTCGAGGCGGCGAGTACAGTCCGCGCGGAGCAGTTCCTTTACGAAGCGAGCGGACGATAGCGGCAATCAAGTAGGAAACTGCTTGGGACTGTGTGCTGCACGATATTCACATAGGGGCACCCCCTTGCCACACGCATAGGATCGTGCTCGTTACACACGGATACCCGGACACAATCGCATCGAACGCCAGTGTGAGTATTCCATCCACGCTGGCGTTCTCTCTTGCTCTCACTTTATGGAGGCACGTTGTAGGGGTTGGGAAAACGGGTGGAGGCGCCATATTTGTGGTGGTATGGGAAGTAAGGGAAATCACGAGTGGCGAGAGAGGCAGCTAGTCGGCGGGATGGTCGGGAGCGAACGGTAAAAGAGTAGAGAAAGAAGGGTGAATAGAGAGAAAGAGGAAAGAGAGAGAGAGTTTATGCGGACATCCGTGTCAGCCCGGTGACGGCCATTTTGCGAAAAACTTTCGATTTGTTTGCACACGTTGAACGAGGCAAAGAGAAGCAACTAATACCTACGCGTATGCATGGCACGCCGTGTTGTCCTCTCGTTTATTCGACCGTATCTGCAGGACCGAAAACTTTCGGGGCTTCGGGAGTCTTCGTGCTTCAACTTGCAAAAATCGCCGGACGTATACACTCGTTGAATACACGATTTCGCGTTACAATATTACCCCGGAGGTAACCGAAGTATATATATCTTTCTCTCTCCTCGTGTTTCAATCGTATCTCTGTTCGGACGGAGTAAATACCGGCGAAGAGAGATAATGGGGGCAGGAAAAAAAAGTATTCCGAGAACCGTTCCCTCTGTGTCACCGGCTGTTCTTCAAGATTGATACTTTGAATCGTCTAGATTCCGAAGGTAGATGAACGTAGTCAGCGCAAACATTATTTGCACACACTCGTTAACCGGGTATCAGCGATATTAGCCGCGGAGGAATGGAAAAAAACGAATGCAATCAACGTTGCAATAAACGAACGCGTTGTGTCATCGTCTGTTGACACGCAAACTGAACGATCGTGAAATTCTGTAACATTGATACGAACCGAGAGGAAAAAAGTGAGATTGCTACTTACAACAATACTGTCGGGACGAACTGGTGGAGGGGCCACGAACTAAACCAAAGAAACAAGTGGAGAGATATCTAGTAGTAAACGTTCCGCATAACTTATACACATATACATAATAGAATCGATGTATCGCGCGATCGCGTCATGCTTAAACGTGATATAACCGTTCATTTTAAACTCGATTAATTACGGTCAACTAAAACGGCCCTGAAGGCGTACTCCGGTCACTCGCCGTGTCAACATCGCACCGAAATCACAATGGACGTATCCGAGCCTCATCGCCAGTCGATAAAGCAGATCAAGTATACGATAGAGAGGACAGGTGCTATGAAATAGAGAGTGGCAGAAAGCAAAAAGCGAGAAAGAACAAGGAGGGAGACAGACAACGGTATAGTGACAAAGGGAGAGAGAGAGGGAGGGAGGGAGGAGGAAGGACGGTACCGACGTTTTAACGAGCCGTGATTTTCGTGCTCGCCTTTTCGAGACCCTTACGTAACGCGACTTAATTGTGAAGGAGCTATCGCGCCGGTTAATACGAGCGTCGAGAACGAGGAGAGACATTCGAGGGGGTGCTTGGCGGGTTTAACTGTGGAGTAACGGCCTGCCGAGGTGGGGGTACGGAAAGATTGCGCTGGAGGGGATACCATCCCCACCACTTACTCGTCCATCAGTCGGTCCGAGGCCGTTGTAGAGAGAGGTTTGTTCTTGCTGTTCGTCTGTGCTTTAAACGTTTTGTGCTCGCTTTCACGTTCACGTTCGAGGGCGGGTTTGTTTAAATCGGTGCTCGACCACGATTCCCGTACGCGCGTCACTCAATTACTGGAAGAATTCGCGCGTACCAACGGAAAGACGTGTGCAGTGCTAGTGTTGGTAAACTTAACCTCAAAGTGGCGGCGGGCCACCGTCTCGCCCGTAGTAAACAACTAAAGTGTAGTGTGTCTCTGTGTAATGGTGTGACCAACGTCGAGGAAGTGAAACCGTGAAGGGAGAGAATTTTCTCTAGTTCCGTTCGATGCCAACGGAAACGAGAATCCGTCTCGGGAATTTTCATAAACGCGGTGGTTAATATCGCTCTGTTTTACCGACCGTAAAAAGGGCACGCCACGCTCTCGGTGCCCAACGGGATACATACTTCGTGTGGCTGGCGTCGGCGTCATATATAACCTCAAATGAACGTAGCCGGCGATAGAAATACGTGGTGATACTGAAAGTAAATCGATCGGGACGGTGCTATTGTTCGCGGTGAGAATGCGGTAGTGACGGTTCGTGGATACATACACCGATGGATCATCGTCGTGAATCCGAGGCGGGGACCTTCTCGATCGAATCGCGTCGACAGAGCCGTCGGAAGGGTCGGTCGTTCTCGTAGCCCGCGCGGGCAATTCGAATCGGTCTTTTTTGTTTATCGTTATCGTTCGTTGTTGTCATATCCGTTGACATCACGGTGTGTCGCGTGACATGAAGCGTCCCACTCGCGTGATTTAAGAACGCATACACGACAGTGTTTTTCTATTTTCCATTAGTTCCAACGTCGAACAGGAATCATGTATCCCAGTGCCGGAATCAATGCCGCCGCTGTGGCCGCTGCTGCTGCCAGGCACCCGGTGAGTAGAATTATTCTTTGTCGTATACGATGTGCATAACACCTTCGAAACGTCGAACAAAATCGTTTACAACGGGGAGAACGACACACGGACTACACGTTACTAATTATCACACGAACCGTTTGCTTTTCGACGACCGATTCTCGACGCACATTACGTCTTTATTATGCGGTTCGAGCAATTTGTACCTCGTAACGCGATCTCGACCGGAGCCGGACTTGGCTCGAGTTTCAGCGTGTAGGTACCCCGGCATATGCTCGCGATTCCGAGCACGTCCAGTGGCGTTGAAACGAGTGTGTAGCACCTTTCGATCATCTATCGGATTACTTACCGTAGAGTTTCTGGAACGTGAGGCAAGGCGAGGCGAAGCTCTCGCGAAACAGGATCGCGCTCGCGCGTGTTTTTTTTTCCGTCGCCGCGCCGCGCCGCGCCGGGATGGAACGCACGTCAAAACATTCGATCAAAATAGAAACTCGCGAGTATACGCGGTTACCAAATGCGATAATAATACCGAATGCCACCGTCGCCGGTTTCTCGATTCCCTGCTTGGTTTGCTGCTAATGCGGTCACGTGCGCGTCGCGGTACACACATTTATCATGGTTCGCGCGTACGTTACATGCACCGGCTGTGTATACGTGTCGGATACACGTGCCTCTGGCACTGTGCGCGCATACGGCTACACATACCTTCTCCAGTTGTTTCGAGATTTCGAGATATCGGTGGCTGTTGAACGGCGACGACGCGTTCCGTACCGCTCTCGAGAGAACAGTCACGATTTTGAGGTTAGGTTTCGAGCAAAAACCGTCTCGTCCCGTCTCGTCTCGTCTCGGTTGGGTGGCGCGGAGAATCTATTGATCCGTGAATCGAAAACGATCAGCTCTGCGCGTCCCTCGTTTCTTTCGCGTACCCTCCCACGGCGCGGCGCACGGATTTCATGACTGATCTTTAATAGCCGCTCCGATTAAACCGTCTCGCTCGTTGTAACCATGTAACCGCCACGCTGTTCGTGTGCACCTATACAGTTGCCACGCCGCGGCAGCATAGTTTCACGCCGTGTTTCCACTCTTTATCGAGATTGTAGGTAAATAAACTTCCAACTATATTCGAACGTTCGGAAAGCTCGACCTGTCTGAACTTCAAACTGTAATCGATATGAAATATTTATAAATTCTCGTTTATTTCTAAAATTAAATTGTTCATTTACAAATTTACTTTCCGGAAAAGGGTTTCGTGACGTCCTACTCGTATACCTGCGTTGCTAACCTTTTTCAGTCGATCGTTTCTTAAACGTTTGCAATTGTTTCGTTGTTATTCCATGCTTTTGCATTTTTGCTGTATCGAGAGATGTGTTTTATGATTAGACGGAGGATCTTTATGCAAAGTACACATTTTATACCTGAACTGGAACAAACTACGTTAATATGTTCAACAGATTGAAAATAATATAATTGTATTTTTGAATTCTTTTAATGTTCTCGCTGTTTTAAATTTTAAATGAAGGTTTAGAATCCACGGTTGTTCATGGAAATTCGTTGCAAGTGTAAAACAACATTATTCTACATACTTTGAACTATAACGACGTCTGAAGAACTCAATATTTAAATGTAATGCAAGTTTTTATGGTGATGAGAAAATTACATGCTGGAAGAGTTGTCCGATATTTTTAACTTCGCGATTCTGTGAATAAGATAAGCTTCTAGCGAACAAGATTTACATCGTGCTCGATCGGTTCGCGGCGACGGCAAACGATCGGCGAGAAATAAAGGGGGGCGGCGGTGATTTAACCGGTTTAAATAGATACAATATATTTATTCTAATAGGGATTACAGTAATACCGGCGCGAATGTGTACTAATACCGTGAGCGGTGGCGAGCTCCGACTTGAACGTCGGTGCCGCAACGTAAAGGCAGCGTTCACAGGAAGAATTACATTATTCCCGTTGCCATTATATCCACCTTGGCTCGATAATCATAATAATTAGAGACGAAAGGAGGGAAAAAAGTCGCCCATTACTCTCCGTTGTAACGGTGTGTTGTTGTCGGGCGAAAGAGACTCTCGGATAGAATAATGAAAGCTTCATCTGGCCCATCCCTAATAACAGGCGTTACACCGGATGCGGACCGGCGATATTGTAGCACGTGGTGAGCAGCGAGGGAAAGGAGAGCAGGGGACACGACTAACAGAACGGGACGGAGGTAGGCGACGAGCATAAAAAAAGGAAAAAAGAATATATAAAACATGCGCTGGGCGAAAGAGTCGAGGCTCTCTCACTCTTGTGTCTCCCCTTTCGAAAGGCGGTGACAATGTAGTGTGGAAAAGGGTGACTCTGTCGAGTGCCATGAAGTAGCGAGAGGAGAGACGAGACGCAGACAAGGACGAAAGTTGTTCCGACGCTCTTGCTCTCTCCAGCATGGAGAGGTCGTCGTCGGTGGCGGAACACGTGTACGGGCACAGATGGTCGCAATTTCGATGCGGATGAAAAATTTTCAACAACGACTAAAACGGATAAAAGGATCCTTCTTGCGTTCGCTATTGGCGAACTTTCATTTCGAATTTGAATCGACGGACCACGGCAGCTCGTCGATTGGGGTAAACACGGCGAACGGGCTGTTATTACACTGTTTGTAGTCGTTATCTCGTGTTCAAATAAAATTTTTAATATTCTGGTGTTAGGCGAACATCCGTCGGGGTGCGAAACCGTGGACCGTGCTCCATCGCATTCCGATTTGACAAATATTTGATACGTTTAATCAACCCCCTATGCGCCAGCGTTTTCTATAAATGCAGCGTCGCGTGTGCACAGCTGGAAAAACTTTCGACGTGGGGAATCGAGAGCGAGCATATTCTTCGGGCTTTTTCAACATGTCCGTCGAACAGTGGTTTTAATTACAACTCTATCGAGCGGTTTTAAATAAGAGCTTGAGACACGTCGCTTGTCGAGAGGCAGAGCTAGTCCTCTCTCGAACGATTGAAACCGCAGCAAATATCTTTTGGCACGAATTGTGTACTTTAGAAAAAAGACTGGCACGTTAATCAAGCTTAATTTTGGAAGCCTCGGAGTTTCTTGGACACCGTAGATAATTTTCGTTATTGACACGAGAGTTGAAGCTGTAGGTAGAAGGTACGATATGACGATACACAGTTCAAACAATGGGAGAAGGTTATGTTTGCCCTGACAATAATCGTCTTATCGCTTTGCCAGACGCGTGAGCGGAGACCGTTGAAAGAGGCAGGGAAATCTAAAGAAGTTGTTACAGCTTGTAACTCACGAGTGTGCATTCTCTTGCTGCTTAGCATAACGTAAAATGTACAGCCAGGTCGAGGTTGAAATCTTCGATCGCGCAACTGTTCGAATGTATGCCCTTGCGTTCGGCCGTGTACCTGAACGTGTATCGCTTGAATTCCGTAAACTAATGCCGGGACGACAGCGAGAGGAAACGTTTCCACGGAACGGGAACGATAATCGGTCGATTTTAAGCTTCAAAGCTGTCTGGCACGCGGCGGGAGGCGGGACGGGGCGAATCAAGTCGCGCTGTCGGCACGGAAATACGGAATCATAGTGATATCTTGAGCGTCACGTCGTCCATTATGCTGATGCGCCCGGTAAATTTCACGCATTATACTCCCATTATACGTTTCCTGGCCGAGTGGAATCGCGATCTCGTGCTCCCCTCTCGCGGTAATTACACGCTACTGCTTCTCGTTCGCCGGGGACTTGGAAAAGGAAGGGGCGGGCAGGCGGGCGAGCGAATTGTTTTAATTCCAGCGATCCCCTTTCTCCTCTGCTCCAGCATTGCATTCGTATAATCCTTTCAATTATTTATACATGCAAAAGACTGTGTTAAGTCTCGTGCAGCGTTTCGGACCCCGAGAGTGTGAAGAGTACTGCTATTTTTGTGTGTTCACCGGGGGATTTCAAGTTCCCCACCGACTACCGAACGCTAAGTTCATTTGCAAAATCCTCGCGACAGCGTAAAATAACCACCGGAATTGTTTGTAAATTCTGGATTCCCTATACTGTGTCCGATGGCGAAAGTTCCAGGACAAAAGCTCCGGAATGGACATGGTAATACGTCCTACGCATTACGCCTGATAGGAATGAAACGACGCGCTCGTGTACTCGATAACACACGATTCAATTTGATCCAACGCGTTTACTCGCCACCTGGGAGCAGATCGCGTTCCCACCGGATGCAACATATTGTCTCTTCCATTACTCTCTCGAACTGGCGCCCTCGAGATTCACTTACGCCGGCTGTCGATGCTATTGTGCGCGGAACAACCGTAAAAATCACGTCGATAAAAGGAGGACGGAGCGTATATCGGAGCGGCGCGCCGTTAAATGGTGGCGCTGAAGGCGGCGGGGTGGGCTCTACGCGATAAGAACTTTGAGCGGGAGAGCATAAAAAGACGATTCTCTCGGTACAGGATCGTACTGCCGTCGGGGCTCTTGAAATGGATACCGATAAGACGTTCGATTCACTCCCGCACACCGGTCTAGTCCCTCACCCCCGTCGAGCGGAGATAATTAAATCGACGGGACAGTCTTTATCGATGGCTTCCCGTTTATAATTGTCATTTGTAAGAGTTCCTAATAGGTCTCGATACTCGATCGACGAAAGCTCGGGTATACACAGCCTGCCGGGTAGTGGCTTATTATGTTAAATGGTTTTCCTCCTACCAGATACACCGTGGCGAATTAATCAGAAGAGATTGCTCGAGGGATCCCAGACCCCTTTGCTTCCCTCCCTCCCTATTCCCTTCCGTTCTTTCACCTTTTACTTTCTCACTTTCTAAAAAAGACCGAGCGGGACACACGGTTTAGCTGCAGGTGCTCGGGGAAACGTATAATCCGGGGGTAGCTGGGCGAAAGAGGCGAACGGCTGCAACCGGAGAGAGAGCATCCCTCGGCTGCCTGCCCCATCCCTCGCCGAAATAATCCCCCTAACTGGCGCAACAATGGCCAGAAACGAACCCCCGAGCGTGAACCGTAATACCCGAGTCCTCAGGGTGCCGTAAATTGGTCCACTGGGAGAGCAAAGGAGGAAGGGCTGCGTGGAGTGCTTTATCCACGGACCCTCGCGGTTACTTTGCCACCCCTCCGTTTCTGTCTTCTGTTTCAACGAGGAACATCCTAATCGAAGTCCCACGGCGCGGCGGTCCCGTTTCCCCCCCCCCCCTCTCGTCTCATTGCTTTTCAATTATTCTGCTCGCTGTTTGTTGCTACTCCATTTGGAGCCTCTTTCGTATATTCTCTTCCTTGCCGTCTCTCCCCTCGTTTAAATGATGCTCCACAGTTTGTTTCCCGATCATTCAATGAATTTAAATGTCGCATCTGGGACGTACACTAATTGTTCAATAGGTCGTTGCACGGCTACGTTAAACAGCCACAACTTTTCTCTAAATAAAGTTATTGGTCGAAGTAAACACCATTGCAACCAACGTATACTATCAATGAATTTCTTCTTGATCCTTTTACGGAAAAAATTAAAAATATATTGCACGCTTGCTGGAGAATTTCTTGGCATTTCCGTTTTGATATCCTGCGTTACATTTGAAATTAAATTGAACCTCGGGACTAGCTCAATCCTTGAAAGCTATCCTTTTACGTAATTTTCAATTCAGGGTGTAAAGCGGAGGCACGTGTCGATAAATAACCTCCATGTAAACTTTAGATGAATACCGAGGTGTAAATCGACTGGAACGTCGTCTTACCATTGGTTGCCGAGTTTCGGAGTCGGTCTGCCACCGTTCCAGCCACTCGTCGAAGATACAGTTTTTTCGTTTCCCCCCGCCTTCTCTCTTTGTCGGTTTCCCACAGCCGATAAATATTTCCCATCGAAGAAGAGATCTGTTTTTACAGTCTCCGGTCGCAACAGAAGCATGCCTCGTTTCTCTCGTCGCTCGCGTTTCGTGAGGCATTCCAGTCGGGGCCTGTTTGTCGTCCCGTAGTGCTTTTCAGCCGGAATTATTTATCTTCTGGTTGCTGCGCGTTCTGTAGATAGTCTGGCGGAGTAGTTTTCGTCTTGTCCTTCTCGAGATTTCTCGGAGGCTGTCCGTTTTAACCGAGCTACAAGGGGTCCTCGAGTGTTCGGAACATAATCCATTGTGCAGGGGCGATTGTGTTTACGTCTGCATGCGTTTCCAAGTGGAATGGAACTCCGCTCCAACGACCTCTCCTCTTCCTGCTGCTTCTGCTCCTCGTTCTCCGCCCGCTACCTACCACGGTCCTCGTTTAAATAACTCTCAAATTACCTCCACCGTCTCCCGTCCCCCCTACTCCTTTTAACTCCTTCGAAAGGACCACGTCTCCTTTCGTACGTACGTGGGTCCCGGCAATCTCGTCCCAGCATTTATTCCCCGATCGCTTCTCTGCCGGTTAATCTTCCACTCGTGAGCCTGAATTGCTTCTAGTATTAACCCCCACAATGAACCGGCGGAAAGGCGATTCCTTTCGAGGCACTTTGAAGACTAGTTAAACGAGAGTTCGGGCCCCGGGAATCTAGGAAATTCTCGTAACGGGTAATTAGTGCGTTCTCCCGTTTCTTCCTCGAGGATCACCGGACCGCCGCCGTCCTTCCGGCGTAGCACACTTTCTCGGCGGAATTTCATTATTCGTAACACTTAGGTTTACGATAATCGCATGACCCGTCGATTATACGTGCAATTAGACCGATTCACGGTCGGTGATGACTTCTTTCGACCGGAGCCCCGGTGGCTTTTGAGAAAGCGGTACGGGAGAAAGGCAAAAAAGCGGGGAATATACGACGGCGCCCGATTCACCGGAGGACCGTCCACGATTTTCACGGCTCGTTAGTCATGGCTTTATAAATCGAACTGCCTCCTGAGGGACGGAGGCAGAGGAGGAGGACTGAAAAAGAAGGAGAGCCGTTGCGAGAATGTGTGGATAGACGCGCACATATGGACGGCCGCAACCGGCGCTGCGCACGTGAGCGTCTCTCTCGCTCTCTCTCTCTCTTGGGAGAGGAATGTGCGAGTACATAAGTATTTCGTGCACGTTTGCCTCGAATAATGCGTGAAGGCACTTGGCAAGGAGCGACGGACACCATCGTGGCAAGGGGTACACGCACACACCTACACCCGGCCACGGTGTGTGCGTGTATATAGCGCGATAAATACGCCTAACCGCTTTGTAAACCTCGGCTGGAAGGCGGATGGAGGGGAAAAAGAAAGTCCGAGGAAGCCTCTTGAAGTCCCCTCGGACCTGCTCGTACAGGAGAATGGCACTAATTGGCATTAGGCTTGGCAGTTTGTCGTGTTCCCCCCTCTTTGGCCTGTGTGCCGTGCTCCTGCTCCTACATCACGGCCGCACATCGGAGCATTTCGTTTCCATGACTCCTCTTCCGTGACAGCGAACATTTCTCTCTCTCTCCTTCTCTCTTCCCCGTCTCTTTCTCGATATCTATTCCCCTTTCCCTCTTCTCCTGCCTTCTACGCCCCGTAAAATTGCCCACGGGCCAAGACTCGCAATCGGTCGTGTTGGTATTACTTATCGCTGCCTGAGACACGCACGCTGGATATTGTACTATACTTAACGAGTATCGCCGATCATTGTCCTTTAATCCGACTGCTCTTGGAGCTCTGTAATTCCTCGCCGCGTTAAATTTCAGGGCCATTGAGCCACACGAAAGTCCGTATTTCGGGAACGCGTTTCCACGAAATTACAGCACTGTTCATGGGGAACAGGTGTGCACAATAGAACCTCGGCAGAAGCGGTACTGAAAAAGCCTGCGACTGTCGAGGCGACCAATCAACTGTATGAAATTTTTCACTTGTATCGCGTGATTTCTGTAACTACGTAACTATGTACAATGAAACGCAACTGACGAGATTCACACGCGTGCATCGCGAACTACCGAGGTTCTACTGCACAACGACTCAAGATAATCAGTTTTCAGATTCGTAGATTAGGCGAGCAATGGAAAAAACAATTTTTGTGAATTTTGTATAGTTTGAATTTGTGCGATTAAACAGTCTGTACGCTGGAGAAAAAGTTTTCGAGTTTCTATTATGTCAATCGGAAAGTTCCGTCCGCTTTTTTACAAAAAGTAGAGCTTTATTTAAGGAACAAAATGAAACGGTACATCAATCGAAGTATTGTCCATCGTTAGCAAAGACAATTTAATAAGGAAATCGTTTTATTTCGGAACAACATCACACGATCAAATCGAACAGTTATGCATACAGTGTCCGAAATTTCAACCACAATGTTCCGAAACATAGCACACCGACTAATAGTGTTTTACAATCACAGCGTAAAGGTGTTTGAATAACATCTCCGACTGCGAAACGAAGTGACGCAGATCGTATGATTTCATAGCCGAATATGTAAAGTTCGAAACATCGACTTATTGTTGTTGACTATGCTGTACTCTGCTGTTGGTATTCCTTCGATAAACATTTTTCTGTTGGTCCATGTTGGGACGATCTTCAAAATCAGTGTCGAGTGGACTTGTCTCCCGGTATAATAAACAGCTAACAACTCGATTAATACATACCACGGTATGAAAATCTCGCCGTTGCGGTGCAGCGAATCCAAAAACACTAGTTCCCGCAATCGGCTTTCCCCTTGCAAACAACTTTCTCGTATCCCGTTGATGGCTAGGGAAATAATCGAGCGAACACTTTTAAATAGCTCGTGCACGGCTCACGTAAACAGAGAACCGTGATTACGAGGATCCGGATAATGGTTCGGTAGTTAAAGCGGCGGAACGCGCAGTAGATTTTATCGAGAGGCTAATACCGCGAATAGAAATCTTTTTACGGCCGACAATTCCGCGGCGAGCCGGCGGAGAATACTCGAGGGATTTTCTTCTTTCACAGACCGCTTCGGGATCACGAGTCTCGTCCGCTGATGGAAAAAGGTCTGAGCCGTTTTTCTATCCCCGATGGGGATAGAGAGAGAGAGAGAGAAAGAGAAAAAGAGATCCTGAACGACACGTTCGTGAATTTCCTACGCTAACGCGGCTTGTGCAGCGTGTGTGTAGAGGACGCATGTACATGTTCGAGAGATATTCTTTCTGAATACGTCTGCCTGGCCAGCGGCACACTGGTTTTCCGCAAACCCGCCGCGCTATGCAAATATTTGCCGGACGTTCGTCGGTCCCGGTCCACCTTCTCCATCTTCCTCGGTCTCCCTGGTGTTCTCTTAGGCAGTGTCGTCATGGATACCGTCTACACGGATACAAAAATGAGGGGGCGAGAGGGAAAGAAACGTCCAAATATTTGGCTTCGACTAGCGCGCGGACACTAACCAACTTCTTTTTGGCTTGGGACAGCGACACTAGCATGCCTGAAACTCGCTAGGCAACATTCGGAGTACACTGTGTGTTGCCCCTTTAGGAGAGTGCCGGTTACATGCGCGCGCGGCTCTAAATCGCGGGGAACCGCACGCTTGTTTTTCTACCGGCGGAATGCGGCCCGACGAGTTCACGTATTAGACTGATGTATTAATTTATAAAAAGGCCGGACATGCGCCGACATGTGTACACGAAAACGTTACAGAGTTCTGTTTACGCCTGGACCACGAAGATACACTGCCGGCCAATTACAAGACTCCTGTACAAAGGCGGGAAGCCTTAGGAGGTCGTGCTCGATCGGGACGCGGGAAAGAACGTGTGCAAACTTCATCAACTTTCCTGTGAAAAGCTTATAAATAGATTGCGGATTTTATGCATTTGTAACAAAAATGAGTACGCACAATTTAGAACGGTGGAGGTATTAAAAAGATTTATAGCCACCAGTGTATTCGGTTCACTTTAATCAGATAATTAAAAGAAGAGTGAAATTTTTATTTGGCTCCGGTGTTTTCCAATCAAGGCAAACATCTTGTATTTTGCATAAAGATCCGCAGTCTACTCGTAAACATTTTGCAATGGATTCTCCAGTATCCAGAACACTGTGAATGGTCAAATTTTCTACCGCCGTGCTTACGAAGATTTGAAATTAGCATCTGCACCGATAGACTTCCGTGAAAAGTCGCGTTACAGGATGATACAGCTCGTTAAACTATGCAAAACGTATTCCTGTATAATTTTCCTGGAATCTTCAATAACAACCGAGTTATAATTCGGTCTAGTTCCATCAGATGGATCGAAGAAAAACGTATTTAAATTTCAATGCTTTTTTTCGCACGCTGTCCACGAGTTTCCTCGTTGTGGAACGAAGAAAAGACTTTTCCAGACGGTTCGTTCAGCGATTGCTTTGTCACGCCATTCCGTTTACATACCAAGTATGAATCGGGCTCGATAAATTGCCAATTGAAATGAGTTTACGCGGTGCAAGCGCCGTGTGGCTAATTCAAGGTCCTTGCGCGCGGACGAAGGTGCACGTGTCGGACATTTGCGTTGCATACGGTTTCTTTGACATCGAAGGAATAATTAAGCCAGGTTATTACCGATGAACCGAGTTTCCGGATAGATAAGTATTAATAGGATTTGAAAATGCATTTGATACGTAGATCGAATCGATGAAGTCGACGTTCAGAAAGCCGAAGTTTCCCGACCGGATCTCTATTGACCGAGACACCACGGCGAATTGGAACGTTCTCCCGACTTGCCACAGATAATGTGAAGAGTAATAAAACATTTACATCGGCGGTTCGCTCGGCAGTTTTTATCCATTTTTCTATTCCGTCGTCGGGGCTACGAATAATGTATAGAAAAAGGGGGTCGCGACCGAACGACGCCGGTGCCGTTGCCCTCGACCGATCATCTTACCGTCGCTCGTATGAATAGAAAATTGGCACGAAAACTCCGGCGCGGAACGGCTCCCCCCATTAATAAATTGCGCTACGCCGCGGCGAGTATGTTCACCGTCGGTACGTTCGTTTTTAGCGATCGTTACCCGCGGATCGCGTTAAACCAATTGAACGTGTTCCCGCTTTCCCCCAGTTCTCTCTTCGTGTCTCGTTTCAGGTATTATCGGCTGAGAGCTGCTTTTCACGGCATAATTGAATCGTACCCGGTGTTAATTCCTCGTTATGCCGAGGCGATCGGCGACCGGCTGGAAGTAAATTACCACGTTCCAGTCCGGTTGCTCGGGCTATCTAGAAATAATCCGCCTAGCATGCGTCCCCGCTCGCCCCGCGAAACGAGAAAGGCAAAGAAAGGAATTAAAGAGCGTTCGTTTAATTCGAACGGACGGCGAGGGTACACAGTGTACACCGGACCGTGACGTTGTTCGGGATTATTGGTCTCCGGACGATGCTCCGACTGATTAGCTCGGCGCCTGAAAAATATACGGGATCGGGTCCCGCGCCGTTGGATTATCAAATACTTGTTTACGAGCGTCGCGTCAAGTCACACGTGAAACCGAAACGCCCAGCTAATCCAGTCTTCGGGGCACCGCTCGTCGAGTATGTCAACGACAATCGGTTCGCCGGCCCCAACCGGTGAGCGACCCTCCGCCGGTGTACATCTCCCCCTCGAACCGTGGAACAACACACCGGGAGAAACTAGGGGAAACGGGGCGACGAGGCGAGGCGAGGGGCGGGGAGTCCCTCTATTATTTTCCACGAGGTCGTCCATGACCACTTCGGGGGTCCCTCCTCGTGATCGATTGTAATTTTTGGAAGCGAGCCGCGCGCGACCCTCGAGGGCTTTGGGGTGTTAAGCTGAATTAACATAAGAGCGTGTGTGCAAACAGAATGACTTGGGGAGAGGACCGGCACGGCGCGGCATGGCAGAGTGTGGTCCGAGCACGAGGGAGCGAAAGGGGGACACGGTCGTGCCGGTCCGACGAAGACGGTAGAAAGCCTCTGGAATGGAGCTAGACGGAAGGAGGAGCGAAGGGTGCATCTGTGGGAACACGTGTCCCACGCAGAGATAGTTAATTACTCGTTTGTGCACGCTGGCTTGCTTGGCTGGCTTGGCTGGCTTGCTCGCTACCACGGGGGGAGGACGGAGCGAGATGGAAAATCGGTGAGCACCGGGGAGGAAGCAGGACGCCGCAGACGGGGATATTACAGCCGGCGCGCACGGGAATGAGAGCAGTCGAGTAGAGGAATGAAAGAGCGGGACACGCTCGATGAATCGTCGTCGGGCTGAGCAGGATGGAGAAACCATGGGATCCGGAATGAGAGGGAAAGGTCGTTCAAGAGGTGGGACATGGAGTGCCCGATGGGCGCGAGAGCGAGACAGGACATTCCTGTTTCATCGGACCCGGCGAGACCTACGCTCGCCGAGGAGGTGGAGAAGGTGGCGGCGATGGGACAGGGTATACGAGGATGAGGTTAATGATATACATGGGGGCTACCGTATACTACCGGCTCGATCCCATCTGTGGCTACCTTGTCTCCTTCTCTACCGTTTCCTCGTCTTCTCTCTTCCATCGTGCCCCGACTTGCTACGTCCCCCTCCTCTCTAGACCGCTTCCTCTTGCCGCTTCACGCTTCTTTCGCTCTTTGCAATCCAACAATGCGCCTGTATTCTCCATTCTCTTCTTATCTATGTACATACACGGGACGCGGTCTTGTACGTTAACACGATCCGGATAGTGTATTATGCTCAATCCCGTCATTGATGTACATATCACTTTCCAGTCGGGCGGCGCCGATCTATAAAACCTGACTTTTTATGGATGCTTCTGCGGTGGACACTTCTACGAACCACCGACAACCTCGCTGCAAATGCGCCCAGACATTTCCGACGCGTGTTTTTTTCGAAAAAGACACGTTTTCGCCTTCGACATCGCGACATACTCACTTTTATAATTCTATTGTACAGCAGGTACCGGCTGAAGGCGCGTCTACGCGATCTCAGCAGATTGTTTTCGAGTTTTCGTCGCAGCCAGAGCCACGTTTTCTGGCTCGTCGGTGGAGGAAGTTAACTGGAAAGCCTGTCAGACCGTACGCGAAGTGTATGAAAAACGGTGATCGAAGCTGGTTGATCGTTGTTCGTTTGAAAGCTAGCCAACAGGTTTCAGCGGGACGTGAAGCTTCCTCGGCGGGAGGTTTTCCGCGATGACGTGACGTTTAAAGGTACTCGCATATCATAATTTACCGCGTCTCTTCTATTTACGTCACCGGGGATCCCATCGACAGCCGGTTAACATTCATAGACGCGGTGGTGGATAGGGGTTGAGCTCGACGAGTAAACGGAGATACTTGTAGAGGATCCGGGCGGCCGTGTGGCGGTCTCGCTCGACTTCGCTCGTACACACGATGCTTGTATTTCAGCGGCGCGGAGTTCTCCGTGCAGAGTTCCTGTCCCTGTTCCGCCCGTGGAAGTTCCCCTCGGCGCGTTCCGCTCGGGGGAAAAGTCAGCGGAGCGTGCGCGGTCTTGTAACGCCGGTAGCGAATACCAATATTCGCTCGGCCGGCTACGAAACTGGCTGCGGAGAATCGTATTGTGTGTTTGCGCAATCTTCCCTTCTTCGCTCGGTTACGTGTACGCGGATGGAATCGCTTCATTCGTCCGTGCACACGGCGCGCCCCACGCACAAAGCGCGTTAGCGTCGCGCAGGTGTGTATACACGGACCCTCTCTCTCTCTCTCTCTCTCTCTCTCTCTCTCTCTCTTGCGTCGTGTACACGCTCGCCGGTACCGAGGGGAGGCATTAATCGCGCCAGCGCTCGAGCCTGCACGCTCCTGGAATCTTTCACGGTGCTACCGCGAGGCGACGAGTGAATCGCTAACGGTAATTGTGTTTTCCCTTGCAACTGCGCCGCTGATTGCAGGACGCCTGGGAATTTCGTTTGTAACAATTAGCTCGTTACTGCCGGGATTGTTCAAATTCGCGGCCGACTTGATCCCGGCTCCCTCGTCGCTCGCTAGCTAGAGAAAAACACCGAGCACAGCAAGAGCTCTAGATTCGATCGACGAAAGACGGTGCTCCCACAACGCTGACGTGTAGCTATCTTTCTTCACCTTGCAAAACGTTAGAGTCTTGTTCCAACTTGCAGTTTGTTCAATTGAGAAATACGTTCTCTAACATTTCGGCGAGGTAGACGAGATTTCGTCTTCTCGTCGAGTAAATGAGAACTACCGCCAACACAAACGACAATTACAGTACGAGGACCCTTCTATAACAAGACTAATTTGTTCCGTGTTGAATTGAAACAGTGTTAAGTGAAATTTAAGAGAGTAGCACGAATCAGGGGAATGCAGAGGGTTGTACGAGGGTTGTCCAAGTCTATTAAGTGGTGCTATATGAAAACCAAATTATAAGCACGTCGTTCTATAGAAGGGTTGTTGCAATCGCTGCACCGCGTCGCAAGAGAGTCGAGTGACGTTAAATGTAAAGAACTGATGACAAGAGTTATTATTATTAAATGATTCTTAGCATTTTTGTCGCGACTTTGAACGTTTCGCAGAAGTAGCGACCACGGAAAGAGGGAATAGATGTTCCTCGTCCTGTTTGCATCAGTATTCAGAGCGCGGTGGAGGAGATCAACGATGATCGCGCACGACGGACCAGACACGCTATGGGGTTGACTTGTTTTTCTTCCGGCGAGCCTAAACTTCCCGTTTCTCGTTGTCCAGGCTACAGTAACAAGATGTATCTCGTATCTCCGCCTTTTTCTCTCCATCCGTTCTTGGACACTTCACACTGCCCCGAGGGACTACAGAGTCAGCTTGAAGATAATAATAAAAAAGGAAAAGTGGTTGGCTTGCCCCGAGACCTCGTCGCGTAGTACATTAGCTGCAGCTTGTTCGCAGATAAAGGCAGCTACGCTCTTAAAAACCCTCGGTCGACCGTTGTCGGGAGATAGGTCCGATAATGGGCCGACATCCAGGAGACACGAAAGACTTTTCTCCTTCCTATCTTCCTTGTCACGCTCCTACATTTATCTCGTTTCGTTCGACCCGCACCAATCATAGTCCCGGGAAGCAGGTTAACGGCCGTTCTCAAACACAGAAAAACAATTAGTGGCGATTTTACTTCCTTCTTCGAACGAGATTGGCCACTCGCGCAATTCCAATCTATTTCAATGTGACAAACACCTTGTGTACGAACGCCTCGTTGCTCGGCCGCGGACGTGTCGCCGTTTTCTGTTCGTTCGATCCTCGCGTCGATACCCTAACTCGCGTTTAAAATACTTTTCATGTTTCCGTCGAGGAATCATAAAACCACTTATTCTTTAGCTTATCTCGCGTTGATTTGCATTACCGTTCACAAACGGGCGCGCTGCATTTCGAACACATCGAGGATCGTTAGAAATTTTGACGTGAAGCCGGACTTATCGTTAGTGACCAAACAGGAACTTGTAATTACTATTAACATGCTCAGTACTATCACTGGTGGAATTCATTCAATTTCCCACTCGCGTTCTACGCGTGAAGCAATATGTAAAGAGTTTCAAAATACATTGAATTTCTTTCTTGTTTCATTGGTATCAATGAAACTGCTACATTGATCTTCTTAAATTCTTTGAATCTGTCTACTGCTTTAAATTGCACCTGTACATAGTTGTCATGAGTGCATAAAATCGGCAGTCTAGAAGTATTATATGATGATTTACTATTCTTCAGTCAGAACATCGAATGGCTCGAACAAACGCGACTTGTAAAAACTTGTTCCATTCGTCACGGAAGTAGTAGTTCAGAAAAAAGTTCTGAAGCAGTATCCGGCAAATTAAGAACGCTATTGAGCTCTCCAGCGACTTTATTGCAGGCGGACACTAAATTCCGTCTCGCGAGGAAAAAGCTTCTGGAAGTGCACGGTTTATACCCGAAAATCCGGAACACACGATAAACCGTGAATAGATGGGGCATGGCCATATTCGACGCTCGAGCGACTCCACGAAGAAGAGTTGTTTTGCAACTTCCCGTCGTTGCTCCTCGACAAATCGTGCCCGTTGACTCGCATGAGTCCCGTATTTACGGGCTAGCGAAACAGATCGTTGAGCACACTCATCGTTCACCCGATTAGAATCGCAATTTAGATGCTCCCAAATGATTTTGCCGCGTGCTCGAATTTCATTGCCGGCGCGCGCCCATCCTCCTGACCAAAGGCGGCGGGGGATGGCGAAGGGTAGCAGCCACCCTATACAGTCGGATAACGAGATTATCGTGAGCTCAACTAGGAAGTGGCCGTAAGAGTGGTGGCCGCCCGGCTCGGAGAAATTTCATTTCGTCACGATCGTCCTACCCCCGTGTCCTTAGCTCCCGGAACGAAAAAAAGCAGGGAACGGAAAGAGAACGCTATCGGAGCTGGGAGATCGGCAGAAGGGCGACATTGTCTGTAAGTGTCGAGAATTCGAGGGCGACTTCCAGACCCATTCACTGTTCTGCCCCCTTGTGCTCGTTCGGTTTGCCAGTAATTGTAACATATTCACCCTTGGCGTAGCCACCCCTTATGCAAAGTTGTCTCGCAACATTGTGTTGGCTCTTTAAGGTCACCGAGATGAAACGACCGACTCGTATTCCCTGGGGTTGGGAACAAGTCAAAAGACTATATTCGATAATAGTCCCGACGCGGTTCCAAGTCTCGACACGTCCATCGTACTGCGATATTCTGGGATTTAATTCTTGAGGAGAATCTCTGATCTGGCGACGTACGTGCTGGGGTTTCTTGATTATTATTTGCAGCAAGGAAATATAAGTAGAAAATATCAGATGTCTATAAAAAGTGAATGAAAAAGACGAATTTTCGGAGTCATCGAGGCCAAGGAATTCCCTCAGCGATTCACTTATGGCTAGATTGTGGATGTTTACGCAATTTTTAATTTTTGTAGATCAATTTTAAGAAAGTGTAATCGAATAGAATCTTATTGTCAGTGGCAATGGCCTTTGTAGATACAAAATTAATCAAAATCGTACGAAATTCCATTGAATTTCGCAATCTAATATTTTTTGAAAATTCTCGTACGCCATAAATGCATATGGATCCGGTGTTTACTTATGACGACATTGCAAAACACAGAAGCCAAATAACAATATCATTCTCCTTTTAATTATCTTATTAAGGTGAAACTAATACACTGGTGGACTTAAATCTTTTTAATACTTCCATTGTTTTAAATTGTACGTACCCATTTTTGTCATAAATGCATAAAATCCGCAGTCTACTTGTGACATAGGTCTTCCGTAGCTACACTTTGAAACCACGTTACGAAAAACAGTCGATCAAGTAACGCGTAAACGTGAAAGTAGATCGGAACCGCGCGGAGTTCAAATAACGGTGCGAAAGGGTTGATGAATATTCAATACACGGGATATGGCACTGAAAGTATTTCATTTTGAGGGAAAAAAATGGTCGAGTAATCTTTGTGAAGAGGGATGATTGACGTGTCTGTCGGTGGAATCAATCTCGAAAAAAAATCGACTTCACAGGAGCCTAACACGACGAGGGTGTGTGCGTGGATGGTGGTGTGAGTGCGCGAGCGCGCGTCTCTGCACCGGTCCCTGCGTATTGTGACGTAGGGGTGGTTTTGGCTGCTCGTAAAGGGACGGGGAGCGATGGAGGGGCAAAAATGGGGTTTATGACTGTAACAGATTAGGTGGCCGAACTACCAGGGTGGTTCTTGCCGTGCTTCCTATTATCGTGGAGCTTTTGTAGCGCCGTGCTTTTGTTGAAACATCCCTTTTCCCCCTCCTCTCTCCCTCTCTCTCTCTCTCTCTCATTTTCCCTCTCTGTTCCTCGCTCTTGCTCCCCTGGCGTCTGCTTCTGTCCGTGTTCCCTGTCCCTGTTCCACGGGCAAGAAAAGGTATGAAACGGACAGTGAAAGAGAGGGTTGGGTGGCACCGGGCTACGACAGTTGGCCGATATTTGAGCTTCCTTTGTGTCGCTAAAGTACCGCGCCCCATTGCCGTACCTCGCTCCGGAGTTTTCTCGTGGCGCTTTTATCTCTCGCTGCTTTTTCGCGGCAACTCTCAACGGGAACACAGGGATGACGGGGACTGGAAAAGATAGGCGTCAGAGGTGGGGAAAGACAGAGGAGATTCGACCAGTAATTACCTGGTTCACTCAGAGCAGACGAACCGTTGCCTTTCGGCCCTTTGTTCGCTCTTGGCTTCTGTTCATTTAATCTTCGTTCCGTTTCCACATGTTTTCTTTCCCTTTTTCTAAACCGCTCCTCTTTCCATCCCCCTTGTTATCTTATGTTTAACGATCGCGTGGGTGTTCGTTTCTTTCTCTCGTTACGCACGGCAGTCTTTTCCTTCTTTCGAGAGGATTACGAGATTGACGCGTTCTTGTCGTTGGCGCACGACCCAAACTAAAATATGTACTTCCGTAGGAAAATGCGGACTGTGTTGTACAGTCGCGCAAATTGAATTTCGCAGGAGCTCGTATCTATCGTTCGATCAGCACTAGGTTTACGGGACGCTGAGAGTGATTATTTTACGTTACATTATAAAAAACTAACGAGAATGTGTCTATCCAAATTTTTGGCCATTTTTCGTTATGTATAATTGTAAATTATAAATAAAGTATAATTATAAATAATTATAAAAATCCCGAAACACAGAAAAGCATAGAAAGTTGAAATTTTATACACTGAAAGCCGTTACGATCCCGGAAATCCTCCAGGATCAATTGTTAAAATTAAATTAGTGTCATTCCTCTGTTCTCTGTAACGGTAAAAAAGAAATGTCTAAACACAGAAGATATAGAAAGCTGACATTTGGTACACAGGTAGCCGTTCTATCTCCGGAAATAATCCAGCCGTTGATTTCCACTGAACCATTCGACATTGTCCTTCATTATCTTTAAAAGCGACAAGGATATTTGAGATGGCAACGTTAGGTGACATAAAGAAATCAATTTGTTGAATAATTCCTCATGGGTGGATCTTGCCAATCTCGATCATGGTATGTAAATGGAAAATATTCGAACCCGTCATGTTGACGAGTTCCGTAATGCCAGTGTTAACGCGAGTCGACCGTTCGCAGTGGTCGAAGGATGATCCGTGTAGCATAGTACATACCGTAGATGGGAATCGAGTCGTTTGTGGCGTGATTCAGAGGCGGGCAAAGCGGCCTTGAGGGTCCAATTGAGACCGTTGCTACCAGAACGCATTTCTCTAGAACCCATTACCTCTATTTGCCTCCATAAATACCGACAATGGAATAATTCACTTTCTATCAGTCCCGCTATCCTGCGAGACCGAGCCACTTTTTGCCGCGGCAACGTTCGCCGAAGATACAATGCAATCGAACGCCACAAAGGACCACTTCTGCCGGTCGTTATTATCAAGATAAACGTGTACGACACAAGAAACCGAGGAAAAATGTATGTAAACTGTTAACAAGGCGACCGTCTCGCGTTTAAAGTGGAAGCACGCGGAACTGGGTCAACGAATTAACGACAGAAAACATTTCCATTTCGCGTCGTCACGGTTTACGTACGTACGATTTCCCGAATGTACGTATGTACTTGGAAGTTCGGTCTCTGTAATTACATTACAGAAATGATAGCGTGGCTGCGATACGAAGTGGTAGATTTCGTAGCGAATTTCAATCGGCGCGGTTAATTGCACTTTCATGAATGAAAGTTCTTAAGAAAGACCACTATTTGCATGGCACGGTTGCGGCGCGGCTCGTGAGTCACTACTTGCAGCAACGTTCAAGTTAATTGGAACTTGTTCGAGGCAAGTTGAAGCACGGAGAATGTACGGGAAGCGGGATATTCGACCGGGTCTCGTTCGCGTGCGCGTAATCCGGGAAACTTCATAAAACTTGCATCGAATCGCTCGCATAAATAGACACCGGTGTACGTTCAACCTTGGACGCGCGTACATCGGCCAGAAAGACGAATGTACTCGCGTCTGAATCCACGTAACAATGCGGTGCGACTAAAGGCTGCGCGTCACGTGCAACGACCCGGCACAAAACGACTCCATCGCGAACAAAAGGATCGCCGGGACGAACAAGCCCCGGGAACAATAACAAGTAGATTCCTTTGGGTACGGTGTTCGCAGGCGTGTTCGGGGCACTGCTCGTGGAACAATCAATGAGAGAAGGAGAGGGAGATAGAGAGTTAGAGCGATGGAGGGAGGGAGGATGCGGCCGGGGCCCGCGGTGTTCATAGTTCCGAGCCAATCAGGCCTCACAGAGCACGCAACGCTACGGAAACAGTTCTGACCGGGTGTAATTTGTGTTTAACTTTAATTAGACCCGAGGAAGGGAAATGGCGTCGGCCTTCCCCCGAGCAGCTAGTCCTCCACGGTACATTGACTTGGGCAACGCCGCGCCGCTCGCATAAACGTCGACGGTGGCGTGTTATTAAGTTAAGTCGGCCGGGCCGCGATCCTGCTCGGAGAAGTCCGGCTTGCACAGCTGGCCGTCGTCGTCGTCGTGGTCGTCGTTGTCGTCGACGTTTGCATGGCGCGGGGTGCGGTGTCGCGGCCGTAATCGTTACGGTGCGCGCACGTGAAAACGCGATGCAAAGCATGCGTGTAAACACACATGCAGGAGCACCGGGTATGCAGCTAGTCGGTGGCATAATAGGTAAAGGGTGGCAGAGAAAGCGTGGACGGTGAAACGGCGACGAGAGGGAGGAAGAGAGACGCAGCACGCGATGGAAGGCACGAGACACGAGGAAGGGAAAGAGACAGCCAGGAGCGAGGGAGTGAAAGGGTCGGGCTGAAACGGGTCGGGACGGACGAGCATACAGAGGTAGCACTTATCCACGTATCCAGCTCTCTGCAGTGTGACGTTATTTCACGAGAGCACCGATCGTATCGCCTTAATTGCTCGCCGGGTTAAACTGCCGCGGCCGCCTCTTATCGACGAATCTGCACGAGTGCTCGCCGGAACGAGCGAGCGAACGATAGAGAGAGAGAGAGAGAGTCAAAGGGAAAAGGAGAGAGAGGCGACCCGGGAACTGTCTGTTGTGCGAGCCGCATGTGTGCCGTCGCCGCTGAGTGTGTCAGGTGTTTTCAGCTCGATTCACATCACTTGGAACGGTGCGCTAGCCCGGCACCCGGAATAAAAGAAAATACCGTATGGAGATTCGCCGTGCTGTATTTGCACGGTCGCGACGGATGAAGTGACGTCCCTCTTTGTCTTTCAGATGAGCTTCTTTGCTGGTATCGATGCCCGATAATAATCGTCGGCGAACACAAGCGTCGCCGAGGTTTGCACGGCCACTAGAAGCGACGAGCTCCGTGCTTTGTGTGTTGTCCCGTTTGTCAGTCACCTCCAGAGCCAGATAAAATGCTTAATTGGAGACTTCCGGAGATACAGACGACATGCCGAACCGGTCGCAGCTTTTTACAATCGACTCGCGAGTTGGTTTTCTTTCGTTTTCTCGAATGCAGTCCCGACTTTGAGGTTATTAGAAAAAGCTTGACCTTCTAAAAAGAGCACACGTATGGCTAATACTTTTTCAAGCGCGTCGAGGAGTCTCGATTTCGAATGGTTTCCAAGGTACCTTGCGGACCTCACAGAGAAAACTATACCTAATTTACTCCATCAAGTCCCAAGTGGTTGTTACCCGTTCTCTTTCTTCGTCTGTCCGTCTCAATTACAGTATACCATTTGGAATCCGCCAGATGAAAAATTCTAGAGAAAGCTGCACTTGGTCTTCGGGTAATAGACATGTCCTCCTTCTCTTGACATTCGTCACCGATCCTCGGTCGAGTCATTAGAATGACGTTATTACTCCGTTCCCAAATGGATCTGGTTCTGCGGTTCCGTTCCCTTAGACGCGCAATCTCGTTATTGCGCTGACCTCGCGCATTCGTGCAACCTGTGATTACCTAAGGAGCAAGAAAATCAGTTAGAGCCGTCCTGATGGTCTTCGAATAACTTCATATGTATATCCATGTCGTGGTACGCGACATATGGGACAAGCGAGATTAAATGGAGATTTTTATTTCAGACACGGTTGATAAGTTCATCCAGGCGAAAATATTCGCGGCCGTATATCGTCAAATGTCACGACGGCTATGTCGGGGAATCGGAAAGGTCAGAAGGTTCGTTAAACTCGATTTGAAACTAAACTTCGCTAGACGCATTTAGCAATCAGCTGTGGGATGCGCGCGCATACAATGGATGAATACTCTAATTACCCGAAGTTCTAGCAACCAGAACCATGTCGAACAGTTAAAAGTGCGGCGTTGCGCAATGGATTATTACTAGACTGCGGATCTTTATGCATTTATAGCAAAATTGAGTGGATGAAATTGAGAATTGTTGGAAAATTTACAAAATTGAAGATGTCAGTATATGATTTCGTCTTTATTAAAATCATTAATGATAAAATTTCTTCTCGCATCCTGTAGTAAACTAATTGCTCTAGTTTCCGAGAAAAGTTCAAATCGTATAGTACAATATTAAAAAAGTTATCGTCTTTTTCAGAGCGTCCGAATATTAATTCGGTTCACTGTATGTCCGCACTCTATCTTCCCTTTCGACGACGCTATTCCCCACGCTTCCGCCGCGGCCCGATCACGTGACGCGTTTCATCTCTATCATGGACATGTCCGCTACCGACAGAGAAAGGGGTAACTCTTCCCTTGATTTCGTGCTCCATCCCCTCATTCGGCGACACCGAGTCCGACCTGCAGATAGGACTGCAAAGTGTTCGCCATGGTGTCGGCAAACGAGCAGACAGCGTGGCACCGTTACGAAATCGTGGTTTCAGCACGGGTTAAGCATTTCATTTACGAGTTTCCGGCGACGTCCGGGACTTAAGCCGGCCGACACGTTGACACGCGAACGATATTTACAGTCTCCGATCACAATAAAAGTGATTTGCGGCCGTATGCTGGCCGGCTACTCGATAAAATACATTAGCCCGTTAAGTGACACGATTCGCTTGCCAGGTTTCACCGGGAGCTCTCTCGTGTGCAGTGCCTCGGCTCGAAAGAGTTCCGCGTTTCGCTGCGAGAGCGCATCGTTAAACGGACACGAGCAGAGCGTGTCGGTGTTTGCGGAACGCATGAAATATTTCCGCAGGAAACAATAGCGGCTCATAAACGCGATAGTAAAAGCGGAAAAATGCGCGTTCACCGGTGTATCGTTCCCGGATCGATACACGGTAGAAAATCTCTCAATTACCGTTAACGAGAGTAGAACGAAATCGGGCACGGTCGACGCCGCGTGTACAAGCATACATATATCTCTCTCTCTTTCTCCCTTTCTCGTATCGAGCCGCATACCGGAGAATTATGAACGCGAGAATCGTTCCCGTTCCACGACGTAGTCGAGAACCGCGATCTCGCGGCCCCGCGTACGATCATTACGCCGTGCATTATTTATGTCGTTCCTTGTTCCGCTGGCAATGTGGGTCTACGAATCAAAATGCATTGCTTATGCAAATGCCGGTCGCGCGGCGTAGTCTCCCGGCGAATTCGCAGTCTGCTTCGGGGAATAATCATAATGATCAATAAGATACACCGCTGTCGAGAGAAGAGGCGTGCATTGTTTCCACCCCGACCCCTTTCTATCTTCGGCGTCCTCGTGTTTTCTCACTTCGCTTTCTACCGCGAGCTCGTTCCCGCCTCGTTCATGCACCTCGCGCTCATGCTCGCGTTCGCGCGCCCCTAACCCGGTGTCGCGTCATCGTTTCTCTTTCTCCGACCGACATCCCTCTTCCTCCTCGTATTCCTCTCCCGGAGCTTCATGCAAATCTTGAGCCGCATTGTCTGGCGATATTAGGGGAACTGTTATCGCGTTGCATAAGTTCCGTGTTCGCTCGTGCTCTCCGGCTCTCCGACGAGCCAGACTGGTAATCCGTTTGTGCTCGAGCGTCGAAGCAGACGTGTCGTGCCTCCGCTTCTATCTGTGTACACGCGGTGGAACAAATACACCGACTTCGACGAACACTATACCAAGCCGAGATCTTGTTAATCCTGCAGTGCACTGTGTCCCCGAACCGTGAAAACCTCAGAACGATTCTATCTTTGTTAATTATAGAGGGCAGAATAGCCGAATTTGGTCCACCGCTTAAGTTGAACCACTGTGTATTTCCAGAAATAAATATTTGAAGAGTTAACCCTTAAGGGATACTGTGCTTACACAATCCGCGAAGATTCTGAAATTCTGTATACGTTTTCTAGGAAACCATTAACTCCTCAAAAAATATTTCTATAATTCCATTGTATATGATTTTTTTTTCGTTTTCGTTAAAAGTGTAGAAAATAAATGAAGAATCTTCTCGTGTACTTCTTACACGTGTAGCTTCACTTCGTGTCTTTGACTTTCCTAGATAAAGAGTGAACTCTTTTACCCACTCATACTTACTAATAAATCTAGGTAAACCCAAGTGCATCTCAGTTGCAACAGAATAAACTGAATTGAACATATAATATAAGATTCACAGTCGAAGGAAACATCAAAGATGCCACCAACTCCAAGGACTCCTGTGAAAATCTAATCAATTCTTGAAACATACATAATTAATCAATCAGATCTAAAAAATGAATGAGGTTGATGAAACTTGAAAAATATATTTTTAAAAATGTGGACTCTTGCAAAGGTGCTGGTGACTTCAACCCTTTGCACTCGTAATTGTTTTTTAATTTTGTTGCCAACAACTCCCTACTATTTTAAGTGTTTCATTTGGAATTTACTCCAAAGGGCAGTTCAAACAAACAATTTAGTAATTTATATTTGTGAAACTTATATATGTTTGTAGCTAAAAAATACGACTTAAATAAACAGCGGAAGAACCGAATCGAAACCACACTCGACAAAAGAGTGCAAAGGGTTAACTTAAATTAACATTCAAATGAGCACGAGCGATAATGGATGAAATTCCACGATAATCTGTTTCTGTGAGAGAAGAATGGATGTGGTCGATGTACCGAAGTCAAATCGTAGCGTAAATATGTGGGAGATTCGATAGCGAGATAACGTTATCGTTCCATTATTGTCAAGTGGTAAATAAACGTCAGAAATTAGAGCGTAAGGGCGCATAAAAGAGCCGTACAACATCAAACACTCTAGAGGCCAGGTATTTCACTGCACGAAATGCATGTACGAGCTACGAAGACCTTGACCAGTGGCGGGCTTTCGAACTACGAGGGTGTAAGTCGGTCCAGTTATAGGGCGAATGCGGTCGGTTCTGGTCGTTGAGCGGTTTCGGAATCTGCGCCACGTGTTGGCGGTTTTGCGGCACGAGGAAAACCGCCAGCCCTCGAACCTCTTCTCTGTCATTCTCCATTTGCCCCGACCCGTCCGTACCATCTTTTGGGGTTCAGCTTTCCGATTTTCTCGGAAACTTTCCACCCACCAGACCTCGTTCTCGACTTTCCCCGATGCGCTCGCGCTTCCGGAACTCTTTAGTATTTTAAAGCGACGCTGAAGGAGAGCTGACGAAGCCGACGGAACTTCTCGTATTTTCTTTCTGCAAGATTTTCCCCTGAATCGTTCCGCTGTCAAACTTCCGCTCCTTAGACATGGAATGGAATTTTAAATTCGTCGCTCGTGTTAAACCCTTGTAGGGTGACCTGTCCATTAAATCAACGTAATTTGTATTAACCCTAATTATTTTTCAGTATTATTGTCCACAAACCCCTACTATTTTAAGCGTTTTATTTGAAATTTACTTCAGAGGACAGTATCTTGATTGCTACTTGTTTTAAACAATTTTGTATACTAATCATATTAAATATAGCTCTTAAACTTTGTTGTAATTTATATTTGTGGAACTTATATTTGCTTTAAACTAAAACATTAGACAATTAAATAGATAATAGGAGAATCCAATACATTTAAAAGCCTGTTTCATTTACATTTCTCACACTCGACAAAAGAGTGCAATGGGTTAACCTTTTGCACTCGGAACTATTTTAACTTGACAATTAAACAATATCTAAATGTTTAGTGATTGATTAGATATCTACACGTTTAATATTGTAACCAATATTTTGAATAATGGTACAGCAATTTTTAGCGGCGCTCAAAGTCACTATTCGAGTGCTAAGGGTTAAACTAAAGGGTTGATACAGTAATTGAGAAGCTCCTTTTAAAAATAATCCTGAAAGAAACGATCTGCTTGCATTCCTGAAGGTCATTGAGTGTATTTTCAAAAATTCATCGTTCATGAACGTTTCAAATTGATTAAACAACTGCCGCGCCGGTAAAAATAGCGTTAAAAGGACGACGAAGTCGGATGGCAGTACGGGACGTTGTTTCGATCTTCCTGTTCGCGCGTCTTCCATCTTCGTCGCGGCTCGACACGCGCGGAAAATGTTTCACGTACCGACAGGCGCTTAATTGTACGGCAAACGCGGGTATGATGGAACGTTGTCTAAACTCGATGCTCGTTTTTCCGTCACGACGACAGTTTCCGTGGGAAGAGTGGAAATTTCTCGCTCGCGTTAGCGAACGCTTTACCGCTGGATTGATGGGCGAAAAGTAGTTTCGCGCTCGCGCGAGCAAGCGAGCAGGGCCAATGGAGTCTACGACCTTTGCGAAACCGTTCTCCGGCACTTGACCGTTTTCTTGCACGTCGGCGTCGTATTCGCCGCCTCCGCGAGAAGTTTGCAATTTACGCGGGACAAGGAAGAAGCGGCGCAAAGTTGTCTTCCAGCTTCTTCCCCTCCCCGCTACATTCTTCGTTCCGGTGGAACGGTGTCCCGAGGTAGCTACAAACTTCCGCGGAGAGCCGAGCGATCCGCGCGACGCCATTCGCGACAGAGGCGAGGCGATTACGGGGAACTTTTACTTTTTGTTCAATTATTACTAGGCAATTATGGTAATTAACTTGGTCGAACGAGCACGGCTCCATTCCTCCATCGTCAGTCTTGTCTCTCCGCCTGTCTCTCTCTCTCTCTCTCTCTCTCTCTCTCTCTCTCTCTCTCTCTCTCTCTCTCTCTCTCTCTCTCTCTCTCTCTCTCTGTCTATCTTTATCGCGGCAGACGCGGTTCACTTAGCCCGTTAATATGTATAAAGCTCGCTCAGCAGGGAGCGAGAGAGCTCATCCCGTGGATCGATCCGCGAAATGATTAATGTGTCTTTAACGGTTTGACGGTTGTGTTTCGCTTTCATGGGAAGAGACGGTGCCGCGCCGAGGACACTATGGAGAGGCCCTTAACTCGGCCGATAATGCAGCCTGATAATCCGGTCTTTAGTGGACGGTCAGGATCGATGGAACTAACGTAATTAGGCGCGGTGATATGCGCCACTTAAGCGTACTTGAGTGGCTGCAAACGCAACTGATTGGTTCTGTTGCCGCTATCCGCCGTAATGCGCACCACGACACGCTCGCCGCCATTCCCTCTGATGCATAGGTAATACCTTTTGTGCGGCGCCGAGTTATTAGGATCGTTGACAAACCGTACCTGCGAGCCGTGAAATGTGCATCCCGGCTCCTCGAGAGCATTTGTTTCATTAAATGCCACTCGGGCGTCATTTGATCTGTAACGCACATGCTAGAGTCAAATGTTTCGGTCATTGAACCGTTCGATAACACAGCTAGGCCCTCAATTAATTAGTATCGTTATTTTTTTACAAAATATCGTATTCAGAAGTAATGTTTGCAGCGCTCGGATACACCACGATCAAGTACATTAGTTTCTAGTGCGTAGGCACTTGATACAGCTTATCGTGGGCTGGAAGTGACCCGCATCCGCTTTTTGTCTATCACACGTTCCAATGATTAATGCGATGGATAGTGACAATGGCTCTTTCGAGCTTTGCTCTTTACCGTATCTCTAACCCTTTCACTATGTTTGATTGATCTTTTACGGTTCAGTGTCACAATTCCTTTTTCGTTTACCTTTTTTATGTAACTGGTGGAGATCTGAATCGAATACATTGAGTATGTAACGTTATACGTACTCTGTGTTCTAATAAATGGCTTTCTAAGATGTTTCTGATTAAAATCATGGTTTTCTTCCCTTTTTGATTGTCGCATCGATTTCATCAGTAGATCTTCACGCAAAATAAAAATTGTCTGCATTGATTGCAAGAAATACAAACTAAATCGAATGTTATTTCTTCCCTTAATGATTTTAATAGAGGTGAAATCATATATTGACATCTTCAATTAAAAAATTTTTTAACAATTTTCAATTTCATCTTCTCAATTTTGCTATAAATGCTTAAATATCCGCAGTCTAGTCATTAGTGACGACCCTGTGCTTCGTTGGTTAGATTTCATCCCATGGGTTTGCAGACTTTCTGAACTTCAGTCGATTTTCTATGGCTTGTTTCGATTTAACTGTTGTCGATTTCTTTGGGAATTTTGTATCTGCTGCGGAGTGAGTCTAGTTCGGTGCATTTTAGAATTATGTGTGTGGAGTTAGTGGTATTTGGGTGTTAATCTCGTCTGTCCAATTATCAGTCTGAATAGGTCTAAGTTTTTTTGATACGTGATGACAGCGTTATCGGGATTCGCGTAACTCCGGAGTCCAGAGTGATTAAACAATATGTATTTTGGTCCCGAAGTTTCCACATACATCGAGACATCAGTGTCTTTTTTTACAGACCCCGTAGCGGTACCAAATAAAAGACAGGCGTCCAAGCGTTACAGTAAACAGATAAAAAAAAAAGTCAATCACCCCGGCATTGAAATAAATCACGCCCCCGACGTCGATCCTTTTTTCGTCGATTCGGTGATGGACGGGCTATTTCACGGCACTTTCCGACCCGCGCGTTATTTGAATACCGACCACGTTATTATGATTGCTCTCGATCGAGGGGAAAAAGCTGGGCGGAAAGGGAAAAGAGGGACAGGATGCGGTCAAGCGGGCGTGCGGGTGTGCGCGCGGGCGTGTCGGGCTATCGGATAATTAAATCGGCCGCAGGACGTAAAGGACACTGATTGACGGGTGCCGGCCGCGCGCTCTCTCATCATTATTCGTCGAAACGACATAATTCGCGTTTCGCTTTTCGATGCGAGCTAACTGCGTTTTCTGGTACAGTCTCGCTGTGTTCCCCATTCCCCAAGCTTGCACGGAAAACCGTGCCCAGCCGATTCCTGGCGCCAGTCGATGTAAAACCATGAATATTTTAAACCGCCGGGAAAAAATGGAATTTTCCACGGTCGAAAATACCTCCCTCGGAAAAATGAAGCGACGGCCCCGCATTTTAACGAGCACGCGCGAGGGCCGAAACACCGCTCTCGAGCTTTATTATTGACGCGACCGTCCGGCAAACAATGTTTCGCGTGCGCACAATTTTTACGGCCCGTTTTAATTTGATTTTATAGCGACGACACCTATTTATTACGACTTTATTTGATCACGCCAATCAGCCTGCGCTGATATTGGATCCGATGTAAAACCCCCCCTTCGCCGACCGACTCCCTCGTCACACGTGCACCTCCTATCCGGTTCAACTAATAATATTAAATCGAAAAATGTGCATTTAATCTGCGCGCTGCGCAGCCGTCGCATTCCTGCCGGTTTTTAGTCGCCTTTTAAAGGGTGAACGCGGACGAATTATTTGGAAAAAATATCGGTAGTACCGTGTTTGCTGATATCGGCAGACTGCTGGGTGTGAAACACAGCCCCATCGCGTTGATTTTGCGTGTTTACGTATACCGCGTATGATTGAACCGAAAACGCAAGAATTTCCCGGGCGAACCCCGAAATAGCACGGTACCGCGCGGTTTAGGGTTTCGTTGTTCCGCTATTGTGGGATCGCTATCATCGCTATTCCGTCTGTACCATTTTATAAAGCATCCTGACGCATCTGTCTCTGCGCAGCTGCATTCACTTCTACTGCACCCACAGGCGTGTGCTAAACAAAATATTTATTTCCTATACGCTGTCCTTCCTTGGCTGGCAGTGGAGTGGGTAGGCACGTGACAACTACCGCGACTTTACTGTACCACTGAAAAGAAAATTTTATTTGATTCCACTTTCTTAAAATTCGCAGTCTAATGATAATACAGAATGGTGTCTTTAGAATTTATCTGGCGCTTTTGACTACTGAAAAACCCCATCTTTGCATTATCGAGACATGAAAAGGCCCGTTCCGCATCCTTGCAATCGTGGAAAGACGAGTCTACCCCTCTTAACCCTTTGCACTCGGAGCTACAGCGGTCGAAATTTCTATAAAGTCACTGTGTTTTGTGCCCGTGCGAAATCAATGCGGGCCGGTTTATGTACTTCTTTAAGGCCTGGTTTACGTTGTATTTTTGTCCAGAAGAATTTAAAAGTTGTTGTACACGTCTTGTTGTTACTGGGAGCTCTAATTCAACTCGAAATTGTGCTGCATTTTT